>CM068542.1:789228-1499228 GCA_035048495.1 Euptelea pleiosperma | reverse complement strand
GTTTCATCTTCTTCTTCATCTCGATTTGGTTTGGTTCCTCTCTATGATCATATTTCTTTTAAATATATTTATGATCTAAGACATCTCTGATTCATCGTTAATGAGTTCTTCTTCAAATGTATTATGCCATATGAAACTTCTCTTCAGTTATTCTCAAATACGCAAGATCATTAATTAAGATTGTATGGAAAAGTGCCAAAGAAGAAAGTAGAATGTAAGGTTCAGCGACTCTTTCTATCCAACTCAGATTTCTCTTAATTGAAAACTTTGAGATCATCCTTACCTGCATGATCCAAGGGGCTTATGGTGCTACTAGTTATGTGTTCTCCATTGCTTCACCTTTCTCTGCTGCTCCAAGTTGTGGATGTGGGAAGTGCAGAACTATTGCACACCTTCACACCTTTATGGAAGGAGGATGATGATATGTCACCTAGTGTGCCTTCCATAACAAAAATGTTTACCAGTTCAGATGGGCAGTGGTTATCTGCCGTACTCTCTTTTTGGCCCAAATTATTGATTTGATCTTTCATGTTTGGGGCTGCAACTAATAATTGCGAACATCATTTCCTAATTTTCCATGATTTGGGATGATGTATATTGATTGGAGAAATACAAGTCTCTTTGTCTATATATGTTTGTTGGGATAATTATTTCTGTATTGGTGTATGTCCTTGCAATTGGAGGATTTTTCCATTTAAAATCCCAAGGGTTCCTTGGTCATTAGGATCTCAATAGGGTACCAAGTTTCTCTAAAATGTTTTGGGCATTCAGTTGGACCTTAAAAAAGTTACACAATATTCTGATATCTACTCAAATTAATAGTGCTTATGGCATGGTTTCATGTAGTTAAATGTCAACTGTTGATTGCGTAAATATTCGTCTTTTATGAATCACTGGGATGCATTATTGAATTCATTACTTCACTGCTTTGCTTTCTCATTTTTTCATTTTTTTGCACGACAATTGTAGATTAAAGATGTTCTACTTGCTACTGCTTTATTCGTTCATTTATTATTTTTTCACTAGCACTTGTAGGTGTTGCTGCACTTATTATGCATTTAAGTGAATTATAAGTGTACTTTTAAATATTTATCATTGAAACTCTAGAGTATTAGATCAAAGATGGGGCAAGAACATGTTAAATAGCTCAGGTTTGTAGGCATAACGGACGGTTTAGAGGTGCCAGACCATTAGAAAAGTGATGGAAATATTATCGGGAGTTTTATAAAGGTAACTGAGAGAGAATTCTGGTTGGGTTTAAATAGATTAGAGAAATCAGTTCCACAGATGCTGGAATAATTGGGATTGTACCATAGCTAAAACTAAAGATTGAAAGAGATGAACATGGCTATCTAAGGTTCTACTAGGATTGATTATGAACTTCAGAGAAGGCTAGGTTTGGGTATTTGTTATTTATAAATAGGGTCACACGATAGCTTATGGTTAGGTTTTGTGATGCTAGACAAGTAAGCTAAGTTAGGATTTTCTAGGATGATGCTAGCAACAGAAAATAGAAATAAAATAGAGAAGAGAGAAGATAGGGAATTGGAGCCTCACCACTTCTAAGAACACTAAGGTGTCACACCAGCCTTCCAAGAGAACCAAACAAATGAAGTTCCACCAACCAAAAGCAGAGGAAACACACCTCTCACAAACTCAAATCCCCTTACGTGTGCACTTTCCACATGTTGACATTTAACTACACAAAACCGTGCCATTTTTTGACACTTGTCCTTATACTTCAGATGTTTTTGGACACATATTGGTCCCTTCCAATCCACAAAAGGTGCACGTGCGAAAGTAAAAGTGAAAGTTTGCCTGTATGGAGGCCTTGCATAGGCAAGTTCCTGGTTGCGTACGTCGATGATACCTTGATACCCTGAATTACAGTACCTTCAAGGAAGAGTCTTATAGACGAGGAAGAGTCCCGTAATTATGAACGAGGTTGAGGTCAAGGCTGGGACCTAGGTAAAGATCGTGGGGGTGGTCACTAACCCCCTGCTGAATATTAGGGCTCTATGACCACGATGACGGTTAAGATTGATGCTCCTAGCTTTGATTGTTGCTTGGACCCAAAAGTTTTCCTCGACTGGTTGTCAGATATGGACCACTATTTTGAGTCGTACAAAATGCCTGAAGTTTGTAGAGTTTGGTTTGCCAAGATGTAATTGGTAGAACAAGCCAAACTTTGTTGGACCAACATCGAGCGTAAGATTTATAGAAGTGGCGAAGAACCCATTGCTCAGTAGACTGAAATGAAGGAAGTCTTCATGGAGAAGTAATTGTCTTTGAGCTATCGCGAGAGACTTTTAGATCAATGGCAATCCCTTAGCCCGAGATCTATGTCTGTTGCTCATTACATCGCAAACTTCAACAAATACATGATGCGATGTAACATCAGGGAAAACCCTCTGATGACCTTATCCAGGTTTCGTATGGGTCTCCGATTTGAGCTATAGAGATGGCTGATTCTCTATGATGTCCACACTTTGGGGCATGCCCATTAGGTGGCCAAGATTTAGAGTGGCATCTTAAATTGTAGCGTGAGAGATGTTTTGACTCCTGCAACCCGGCTACTAAGCCCCTTACCTTGGGATCGAAACCTAATGTTCGGAGTCAACCTCCCTTGGGAGCGAAACTGTGCATCATCAAAGCCCTTTTATCTTAGAGGTGACAGGTTTCCATTCAGTTTTCTTCCTATAAGGACACCTTGTGGTGTGATGTTGGTACCTATGGATGTAGGTCATATGATTTTGGGTAGGACTCGATTTTACTTATAGGATCAAAACGTCACACTGTTCGGCAGATTGACCATGTGTTCCTTTATTTATGAAGCCAAGAGGATTAAGTTGAACCCTTTACCACCCAAGAACACCACTGAGAGGAATGATAATACAAAGAAGGGTGAGTGTTGGAAATGACCACAATCCAAATCTCTCCACATCATCAATGTGAAAGAATTCGAGAGAGACGAAGCAAGGTAGTTAAGGGTGCAAGGCGCACTTAAGGTGCTAGGACCCCTAGAGCCTGAGGCGCAAGGCGAGGCGCGCTCCTAACTGAAGCGAGGCTCAATATAAAAATTATAATAAAAAATATTAAAAAATTAAGAAAAATAACATCATAAAATAACAAAGCAAGTAATCATTAGGCCACATAAATATAATATAAAGAACTTGTCATTTTTTTATTTTTTTCAAAAATTTACCATAAAACGACGCACCTAGTGCGTCATTTATTACTTAAATTTTATTTTTTTTAAAATATCAGCATATATGATGGATATATCCGGGATACGTGTAGGTACTGTGTCCCATACATGTATCCGTGTCGGCACTGGGGTACAATGGGGGGGGGGGGGGTACAGGTATTCGAGTATCATAGGTTCTAGTTAACATTGTCATTATCTAAATACAAAACAAGTAATCAAAAAGCCATAAAATTTGCCCATCCCTAGTTGGACCTATATACTAAAATTCGTCATGATTAGTAATTTTTATGTTTACTGTATTAGTCTTTTTCATGGATTATTTTCAACTGTGGATTTCTAGCATTTATTGGGGTACTCAGATGCAAAGGTTAGGAATCACTAATCATACCCATTTTTGTCTTGTAAGCCCATCTAGGGATAGGCCAAACATGCATACGGTCAATATAGCCTCTAATAATATGCCACGTGGCTCACACTGTTGGTCCATCATCAACTTTTATGATGTACACCATCATCAAATTTTTTCTTTCACAAGTTGAAATGTTAAAATGTTGAATGACCAAAACACCCATACAAAGTAAAAAAAATTCAAAAAATAAAAGAAAATTAGTTAAGGGATTTGGGGGCCATATTAGGAATAAGGATCTTTTTATTTTAATATTTAAAAAAAAAATTAGTTATTTTAGTGAGGCGGTTTGCCTTGTGCCTTGGCTGAGGCGCGCGCCTTGATCTTAAGACTCATGCCTTACTAAAGGCGCCTTGCTTTGACCATTTCAAGGCGCCTTAGGTGCGCCTTGCGCCTCAGGCACGTGCCTCAGTGCGCCTTGACTACAGAGAGACGAAGGATGATTCCATCATTTATGCCCCTCCTAGTCAAATATTCCTCTCTTGAATTGGTTGTTGAGATACCACCAAATTTGGTTCTGTTGTATAGGGATTTTCAGGATATTTTTCCTAATTTACAATACCTCCAAGGAAGAGTCTTGTAGACGAGGAAGGGTCCCATAATGAAGAGTGAGCCGAGGTTGAGGTTGAGACTCCAGCAGAGATCATAGCGGTGGTCTCATATGTTATGATTGTTGATTTTTTATATTTCCGCACCTAGTTATAATCAATAGCGAATGCGTGCGATTCAAACCTACCCAGACCAGTAAATTGAAGTAGATTGTTAGTAATTAATTAATTTTTAAATACCTATTCAACCCCCCTTCTAAGTATCTAGTAATATAGGGATACACATTATTTCAATTGGTATCAGAGTCGTTCACTCTTTGTCGGTCTAATCACCTGAGTGAGTTCCTGCTTAGAATCTGTATTTCTCTATATCAGACAAGATGCAAAGAGGAGATAATACCTCCAAACCACTTTTTGATGGAGAAGAGATAATACCTCCAGACCTCCACTTTTTGATGGAGAAGACTACGCATACTAGAAAGCTAAGATGCTTGGTTTTCTCAAGTCTATTAACGAGAGAGTTTGGATGGTAGTATTGGATGGTTGGACCCCTCCCACTACCAAAGTGGATGATAAAAACGTCCCTAAACTTAAAGCTCAATGGACAAGGGAAGACCTTGAAGAATGCTGTCTAAACAGCAAAGGTTTAAACACCATTTTTAATGCCGTGGACAAAAACGAGTTCCGTAGGAGCTCTACCAACACACTATTTAAGGATGCTTGGGATATATTGGAAATCACCAATGAGGGTAAGATTTCTAAACTGCAGATGCTGACTACCAAGTTCGAATCCATCAAAATGGAGGAGAACGAGACATATGCTGAGTTTTATGCTAAAGTCGGTGATATTGTCAACTCTGCCCACAATTTGGGAGAGATTATCCCTGAACCCAAAGTGGTCAGGAAAGTGTTGAGATCTTTGCCTAAGAGGTTTCAAGCAAAGGTTACAACAATCGAGGAGAGCAAAGATGTTGACTCCCTCAAGATTGATAAATTGGTTGGTTCTCTGCAAACTTTTGAATTAAACATGAGAACCAAAGAAAACCAAGGGCATAGCCCTTAGAGCTTCAAAAGCTCATGAACTAGAGTCTGAGACAGACTCTGAAGAGGATCTTGCCCTTTTTGTTAAAAAGTTATGAAAAATTTTTGTCCTAGAAACGACAAACTTAATAATAATAATTTTTCTGCCAGATCGAGGGAACGATTAAAACCCCAAGAGAGGGTTAGTAAAACTGACAAACCCAAGAGGGTAAATATATTTGAAGAAACCTAGTGTTTTAAATGCCGAGGGTTTGGTCACATTGCTAATGTGTGCCCAAACAAAGAAGATTACAAGGGCAAAGCCAAAGCATTAAATGCCACATGGGATGATGAGTCAGGAATTGATAAATCTGATTACTAGTGACACTGAAAGTACTGGTAATTAAACAACATTCACTGCCAGACTTTTTAGTTCGAATGGTCCTTAAGAAGATGAGACCATAAATGAGAATCCAGAGAGTTCCGATGACTCCTGTAGTGTGGACTCAGACAATTCAAGAATAGTCGTCAATGAGCTGTATGAGGAGTCTGTTAAAATTATTAAGGCCAATAAACTTTTATCTGACGGAGTCACGAGTCTAGACTCTAGAAAAAGGCCGTACAACGAGACACAAGATCTATTAGAACTAGTTGGACAATTAGAACAAGAGAACAAGTCTCTTAGGGAAAGAAACGAGTTTTGGGAACGTGAATTCTAGATTAGTAACACCGACAAGTCATCCCTTGAGAAACAAATTATTAATCTGAAAATGGATATATCTTGTTTTTCCTCTAGCATTGCCAAACTTGACAGAATGCTTTAGGTGGGTAAAGATCATGGAGACAATAGTGGGTTGATACAATGTTAACTCTGCATCCACATCTAAGACAATTTGTCAAAGCTAAAACTGTACCCACACCCAAGGCTGACCTAGTAAAATTGCCAAAAACAATCACGTTAGTGCGTATTGTAAAGAAAAAGGTCACCAGGACTGCCTCAAATTGAGGAAGAAAAATGAGGTTCCTCCCAAAAGAAAACCTACAGGGAACCCTAGTAATGATATGTCTCAAAGAATGAGAGACCTAAAGAATAGGTCAGAGGCATTGAGCAGGGAAATAAAATCCCTAGAAAAACTCAAATCCTAAGAGTCAGATGACTCAAAAGAGAAAGGTGCCAAAGAATAATGTTGCTTCACCTACACCCAGAATTCCTAGAGTTAGATTTATATGGGTCAAGAAAGATTCTCTAAGGTGTAACATGAGCACCACAAAAAATGCTAAATTTAAAGGTAGTACTTGGCTACTAGATAGCTGTTGCTCAAGACATGTTACTGGGGACATAAATATGTTCACTTCCTTTGAAGTGCTCCCCGGGAATGACACTATGACCTATGTTGACGCCAGCCGTGGTTATATCATAGGAAATGGAAATGTAATTACAAACGATATCTCTACCTTAGACGAAGTACTTAACATAAAAGGCATTGCGGAACATTTTAAGCAATAGTCAGATTTGCAACCAGAAGAATATAGTTCAATTCACTGAGTCTGGTTGCGACATTTTTGATGAGTTCGGACGAACCATCATGAGAGGAAATAAAAACAGAGACGGCTGCTACACCATAATTGAAATGCCATTCAATCATACCCATGATCCAAATCTAAAAGGTATTCTTCCTACTATTTTCCAGAGGGCTTCAAGCTCTGCATCACTATTCTTTTTCTCAATTCTTATTCCTTGGAGTTGTGATGTGTAGTTTTTATTTTCTTAGTAGTTTTTCTGCTTTAATTTTAATTCTGCAAAAATTATTTTGTTAGGATTTGTTTCAAGAAGAAAAAAAAACTAGAAAAAGTTAGAAAATAAAAAATATTTGTGTTAAGTAGAATTGATAGAGTTTCTGCTATACATAATTGAATTTAAGATTTGATGGGCATTAACTTTATAGAAAAATCTAAAACTAGGACTTGACACTATGAATAATCTGACAATCACTGTAGAAATTCTAGATAATTCTTAAGATTAGTCTGATTTACTAGTTTGCATTCGATAAAAATTTATTCAGTTTTATCTGATAACTTCACATGCACACTGATTTACACTAATAGGTACGGATTTGATAGAGGTATAAAATCTTGTACAATTTGGGATGAGGAATAAACCTATATTGATTATAACTTCAAATTAGTAGTGTTCCTGCTCTCAGTTGATTTCAAAACTTCACTACAATCGACTGTTAGCCTCCCTTTGAGATAGTTCTCTATGGAAAAAGCTACCTCCAAATAATAGAGTGAAAGCCATCTATATGGCCCAGTTAAAATTGATGTCTGATTCTATTGCTGCAGAAAAGGACTACCTATTCTAGGAGAATGAAAGCTACCATTATAAACAAGTAAAAAATAGAACTACTTGTTAAAAGATGAGAACTGAAAAAGAAAAATCCTGAGTTAACAAGTCAATAAAAATAGCCATATTTGCTCTCAGTTGATTTCGAAACTTCACTACCATCGACTGTTAGCCTCCCTTTGAGATAGTTCTCTATGGAAAAAAGCTACCTCCAAACAATAGAGTGAAAGCCATCTGTATGGCCCCGTTAAAATTGATGTCTGATTCTATTGTTGCAGAAAAGGGCTACCTATTCTAGGAGAGTGAAAGCTACCATTACAAACAAGTGAAAAATAGAATTACTTGTTAAAAGATGAGAACTGAAAAAGAAAAATTCAGAGTTAACAAGTTAATAAAAACATCCATATTTGCTTTCAGTTGATTTCGAAACTTCACTACAATCGATTGTTAGCCTCCCTTTGAGATAATTCTCCATGAAAAAAGCTACCTCCAAACAATAGAGTGAAAGCCATCTGTATGGCCCCGTTAAAATTGATGTCTGATTCTATTGCTGCAGAAAAGGGCTACCTATTCTAGGAGAGTGAAAGCTACCATTATAAACAAGTGAAAAATAGAACTACTTGTTAAAAGATAAGAACAGAAAAAGAAAAATCCTGAGTTAACAAGTCAATAAAAATAGCCATATTTGCTCTCAGTTGATTTTGAAACTTCACTACAATCGACTGTTAACCTCCCTTTGAGATAGTTCTCCATGGAAAAAGCTACCTCCAAACAATAGAGTGAAAGCCATCTGTATGGCCCCATTAAAATTGATGTCTGATTCTATTGCTGTAGAAAAGGACTACCTATTCTAAGAGAGTGAAAGCTACCATTAGAAACAAGTGAAAATAGAACTTCTTGTTAAAAAATGAGAACTGAAAAAGAGAAATTCAGAGTTAACAAGTTAAAAAAAACATCAATATTTGCTCTTAGTTGATTTTGAAACTTCACTACAATCGACTGTTAGCCTCCCTTTGAGATAGTTCTCTATGGACAAAGCTACCTCCGAATAATAGAGTGAAAGCCATCTGTATGGCCCTGTTAAAATTGATGTCTGATTCTATTGCTGTAGAAAAGGGCTACCTATTCTTGGAGAGTGAAAGCTACCATTAGAAACAAATAAAAAATAGAACTACTTGTTAAAAGATGAGAACCGAAAAAGAAAAATCCTGAGTTATCAAGTGAATAAAAACAATATATTTGCTCTCAGTTGATTTCGAAACTTCACTACAATCAATTGTTAGGCTCCCTTTGTGATACTTCTCCATGGAAATAGCTATCTCCAAACAATAGAGTGAAAGCCATCTGTATGGCCTCGTTAAAATTGATGTCTGATTCTATTGCTGCAGAAAAGGGCTACCTATTCTAGGAGAGTGAAAGCTACCATCATAAACAAGTGAAAAACATAACTACTTGTTAAAAGATGAGAACTGAATGTAGGAGTTTGTTTTTTATTTTCGAAGACTGTCTTCCGACAGGCCATTATTTGTAACTGGGATGGGAGCTAATTAGGGTAGCCCTTGTTTCAGCTTATTTTTTTGCCTTTGTCTAGTGCAGGCCATCTCGTCATCTCTAGCTTAGGTTGTTGTTTCCTTAATAAAGCTTTTACTTATTAAAAAAAAAAGATGAGAACTGAAAAAGAAAAATCCTGAGTTAAGAAGTTAATAAAAACATCTATATTTGCTCTTAGTTGATTTTGAAACTTCACTACAATCGATTGTTAGCCTCCCTTTGAGATAGTTCTCCATGAAAAAAGCTACCTCCAAACAATAGAGTGAAAGCCATCTGTATGGCCCCGCTAAAATTGATGTCTGATTCTATTGCTGCAGAAAAGGGCTACCTATTTTAGGAGAGTGAAAGCTACCATTATAAACAAGTGAAAAACAGAACTACTTGTTAAAAGATGAGAATCGAAAAAGAAAAATCCAGAGTTAACAAGTCAATAAAAACATCCATATTTTCTAGAAAAACAATATATCATTTATCAGCAAATACGCTTGATCCAATAGCTCTAATGAGGATTTTATGATCGAATATAGGATACCTCCAGATTCTGAATTGTATTAAAAATTCTTACTAATATCTGTCCTATACCACAGTAAATAGTTAGCTCACTTAAACACTTGAGGATATTACTTGATAAAATTTAGACCTAAGTGGACTAGTGACAATGACTTGCTCTAACAATTCATCTAGCATTAATACAGTTCGATACATCTAGATTGAGCTAAAATGTTAAAGTCATAATTTTAGACTTAATATAAAAATTGTTAGTGCCCTTCAAGTTAAAATTTTTGTTCGTAAGGTTTAATTGTTTAAATTTTTTTAACTGTGAATCATTATATTTTTCGATTTATACTGACAAATCTTTGAAAAATATACTTGCTAGGGATTGAAAAATTTAAAGGTTTCAAGGAAATTTCGTTTCAAAAGAATTTGTTTTCTTTTTTTTCAACTCGGGCTTTGTCCAATCGATTGGACCTATCCATTCGATTGGACAGACAACACCAATCGATTGGACTGCACGACCCTTCGGATTTTTAAGCTAAAATTTTCATTTTTAAAACCCCAATCGATCGCACAAGCTCTCTATTTTGAATTTAATTGATTCCTCTTCACCATATCTTTGATCTTTGTGAGATTTTGAGTTGAAATCACCTGCCAAACCCTTCCATTTTCCTTGATTTCTTCTATTCATCCATTTTCCACAAATCTAGTCTATTTTCTTGAAGAATGGGATTTCTTCTTTGGTTCCTACCATTCGTTGTTCTCATGGCCGATGCACCAAGGAGAAGGAAACAAGTGGTCTACTCAGATAACGGCGATGTAGAAGAAGTGGCACTCCAGCTTCGCCCGCGGAGTTCCCGTGTCTGGAGAGCATAACGACTTTCCCAGTCCGGCCATACCATGCATCTAGGCGAATTTTCATGTGGCACAATTAGAGGTGGGAGAGGTCAGGGTAGAGCTTCAGTTCCGGTTAGTCAACCTCTACCCCTATTTCTTACCCCTTGGGCAGCACATCAGTACAATATCTTTAAAAATCTTAAGTGTACTACCAAGCATCGTGTAATTCTTGATGATTTTGAGGGAACCATTATTGAGACCATTTTTCACCATAGGCAATGGGTACCCCTTATCCAGTACGATTCACCTTATTACCCACTCTTGTACAGCTTTTTTATGTTAAGCTTCATGCTATTGAGAGCGCCGATGCAGAGTCTCTATATTTTTAGACTTATGTTTCGAGTGTCCACATGGAGATTACTCCAGACATCATAGCCTTCGCCCTAGGTATCCCTCGCCGTGAAACCCTGCTAGAAATTCCCTTGCCTTAAAGGTTTTTCTCTTCCTTGATCATAGCCCCTGGCTTGATATTTTACCCCAGCCTAAGTTACCATCTAGAAAACCCACCCTAGTAAGCCAGAGTGTACCACATGTGACTCAACACCCTCTAAGCGACGTTGAAGTTCAGGGTGTACTAAATCCTTCACCATCGGGGCTAGACCGGTGAGTGAAAATTAAGATCAGGGTGTACCGATCGACTGTAGGTTTGATGCATACCAAAATGAACAGAGTCGAAGGCATCGTAATTGGAAGGGCGATTGTGGACTCGACGCATTTTATCATCAGTGATGACCCTCTCATGACCAAATCCAAGTTTCATATGGGTTTTTGATTTGAGCTTCAAAGAGAGCTCATTCCCCATTTTATCCATACTTGGAGCACGCATATTAGGTGGCTCAGGATTTAGAGTGGTATCTTAAACTGTAGTGTGAGATGTTTTCACTACCGCAACTTGATTGCTAAGCTCCTCCCTTGGAGCGAAACCTAATGTCGTAAGTTAGCTTTTGAGAGCTAGTTCTTGCATTCCCTCAGTTTTGGAGACGACAAAGATAAGGGAGTGATCAGGTAAAACTTCAAAAGGAAGGGGACATACTCGCTGCTTTTACTTGCAAGTCTTTGGACACTTTGTGATTCGTTGTCCCACAAAAGAACCCACCAAGCATCTGTATATTGAAGCCACAAGAGGAAAAGCCTGGAGACTTTGAAGAAAACCCCTAATCCTGAGCTCAGTCCTAGTGATGAACACAATGAGGAGGCTAATACCTCATGTCTAGAAGTCATTAAGTGCGCACAGCCATGATGACAGATAATGATGACTGGAGTTGAAATTCCATTTCCCGCACTTATGTCAAGTGTGGCGAGAAGTTGTAAGATCATCATTAACAGTGGCAGTTGCACCAACCTTGTCTCGTCAAGCAGTCACCCGAAAGGGATTGATG
Source organism: Euptelea pleiosperma (assembly GCA_035048495.1). Classification (NCBI taxonomy): domain Eukaryota; kingdom Viridiplantae; phylum Streptophyta; class Magnoliopsida; order Ranunculales; family Eupteleaceae; genus Euptelea; species Euptelea pleiosperma. Next base: position 1,487,380 of record CM068542.1, on the reverse strand, counting down.
CCCATAACCCATCCTCAGCCATATAGAGTTGAGTGGGTAGACTTGTCGTCCATTCCCTTATTTCAGAGGTGTCTGGGTAGGCCATGGTTATCGGATCGAGATGTAACACTGTTCGGCATATCGACCATGTTTTCCTTTATTTATTAAGCTACGAGGATTAAGTTGAACCCTTTACCACTCGAGAACACCACTGCGAGGAAAGATAATACACAAAAGGGTAAGACTAACAAAGGACCACAATCCAAATGTCTCCTCATCATCAGTGCGAAAGAATTTGAGAGAGAGACCAAGGACGAGTCCATTATTTATGCATCCCAGCTAAAGATCCATCTCCTGAATCGGCTATTGAGATACCACCAGATGTGGCTCCAATTTATAGGGAGTTTCATGATGTTTTTCTTGATGATTTACCAAACGAGCTTCCTCTAATGAGGGACATTTAGCACGCTAGCGATATAGTCCCTGGAGCAACTCTACCCAACTTCCCGCACTACTGAGTGAATCCCATAGAGCATGTTGAACTAAATAAGCAAGTTGATGAGCTTCTTAGAAAGTTCGAGAGAGCTTGTGCCCTTGTGACGTGCCAATGCTTCTCATTCCCTAGAAAGACGAATCTTGGAGTATGTGGATCGATAGTCCAGCCATCAACGAAATCACGGTCTAATATCAGTTTCCTATACCGAGGTTGGACGACATGTTAGACATGATGGCTGGTGCCACAATCTTTTCAAGGATAGACCTTAAGAGTGGCTACCATCAAATTCACATCCGTTCAGGAGATGAGTTGAAAACCACCTTCAAGACAAATGATGGTTTTTACGAGTTGTTATGATATAGGTATTGAAGCCTTTTATGGGCAGCTTCTTGGTTGCGTACATCGATGATTCACTGATTTATAGGACCTCCAAAGAAGAGTCCTATAGATGAGGAAGAGTCTCATAATTTAGGGCGAGGCCGAGATCGAGGTCGAGGCTAGGACTTAGGTAGAGATCTTGGGGGTGGTCACCAACCCCATGCTGAATATTAGGGCCCTACGATCACGATGACTGCATCATGAAGATGTTAAGATTGATGTTCCTAGCTTTGATTTTTTGCCTGGACACAAAAGTTTTCCTCGACTGGTTGTCAGATATAGACCACAATTTTGATTGGTACAAAATACCTGAAGGTTGTAGAGTTTGGTTTCCCAAGATGTAACTGGTAGGACAAGCCAAACTTTTTCGACCAACATGGAGCGTAAGATTTAGAGAAGTGGCGAAGAGCCCATTTGCTCAGTAGACTGAAATGAAGGAAATCTTCATGGAGATGTATTTGTATTTGAGACATCACGAGAAACTTTTTGATCAACGACAATCCCCTAGCCAGAGATCTATGTCTATCGCTCATTACATCGCAAAATTCGAAGAATGCATGATGCGATGTTAAATCAGGGAAAACCCTCTGATGACCTTATTCAGGTTTCGTATGGGTCTTCAATTTGAGCTATTGAGAGGGCTGAGTCGCTATGATATCTACACTTCGTTGCACACCCATTAGGTGGCCAGGATTTAGAGTGGTATCTGAAATCGTAGTGTAAGAGACTTTTTGATTCCCGAGCCCGACTGCTAAGCCCCCTACCTTGGGATCGAAACCCAATGTTCGGAGTTAGCCTCCTTGGGATCGAAAAGATGTTTATTTTATGCTTGTCTTCAGGTAAGAGGAGCTCATAGGTGGTTCTTCTCCCTTTTGATTTTTACATAGCTATGTGGTGTTGGAATATTTTCTTGAGATTCCCAATAGCTCTACAATTTGGAGGCCAGGACGTCTAGGGAGTTCCTGATCCTTTGCTCAAAACCCAGTCCAAGAATACTGGTACTCATGTTGTCATGAATCAAATCTACAACCTCTCAAGCTCCTTAGAGCTCCACAATTTGAACTTGTCTATCCAAATTCGATATTTGACGAATAACACGCTATAACAGTTACACAACACAAATTCAAAATACAACAGAGTCTGTTCTCCCCCCATCTACCGCTCGCCTTCGTTGCAACCCACGCATGTCTAGAGTCTGGAGACACAATTTCGTCGACCTCTATCTCCCTCACGGTGAAGAAAAGCTTCGAATAATGACGACATAGCTCAAACCCGAACAGATCAAGTAAGTTCTCTCTCTTTTTCCAAAGTGGCGATTTGTCACCGTGTAGTTATTTTTCTTTTTTTGTTTGGGCTACTCAGATCAAAACCCCACTTATTTTGGAGGTTTAGGGTTGTTATTAGGAGTCTGGAGAGACAATTTTGTCGAGCTATATCTCCCTCATGGTGAAGAAAAGCTTCGAATAATGGCGACCTAGCTCAAACCCGAACATATCAAGTAAGTTCTCTTTTTTTTTTTTTTTAGAAATGGCTATTTGTCACCTTGAAGTTATTTTTCTTTTTTTGTTTGGGCTACTCAGATCGAAATCCCACTTATTTTGGAGGTTTAGGACTGTTATCAGGAGGTCTTGGGGGTTTTGATCAATTTTATTTTTGAGAAACCCCCAAAATCTTAGCAGAAACCTTCCAACTCCTTCTATTGGGGATGGATTTGAGCTTTATTTTAGTGACATGCGCTTTTGAAGTTTTAGGGTTTCATATCACCAGGTCTTGGGGGTTCAATGTTGATTCATTTCCAATATGCCTTGCTGTGATCCAATGCCCTTTGCAACATGTTTAGAAATTCTGTATTTTCTAAAATTCTGAAACCATTTGAGTTTTCTAATCAGATTGTGATCAGTGTGTCAGATCTCAAACCATTTCGTCCTCGCAACTTTGCGCACCTTTCTTGCACTACCAGGTCCTATCTTTCTCTCATTCATTCTCAAATTTTTAGTTATTTGTTTTTTATTTATGCACATTAGAGCAATTATCATAATCTCACTGTGAAACAAATGAGATTCAGATTAACAATATTTGTTTGGCCTTGGTATTGTGACAAATGTCATTAGGTTGATGGTGGCACGACTGAGCTTCCACTATCTATGATTTGCTTGGTAATTCGCTTGGTAACTCTTTTTTCTTCTTTGGTTTTTCTTCTTTTTTTGCTTTTTTAATTCTTAAATGTATATTTATGAAAACCCTCATCCATATGTTTCAATTGTGTATCTGATCCATTTAATTGTGTGTAAAATCTTAAATCTGAGTTTTAAACTTTCTTGGGTTGGGTTTGAAGTTTTTATTGGGTGAATGTGTAGAATCCGAAATCTGCAAACTTTCTTTGATTGGGTTTTAAGTAGATTTTAGCCCCGTTTAGGGTTTAGGGTTTAGGGTTTAGGGTGGTCTACTCTACTGGAGAAGCGTGAGGATGGTCACAGTGAAGACCAGGGTTCCAGACCCTCTGCCAATACTTTTATCTCCATTTTTTGATATTTTCTCTCTCCTCCCCCTAATTTTCTATCTCATCTCTCCTTATTCTCTCTCTCTTCATCTCTCGGTCCTCGGATCTACTAACCTAACCCTAGAACTCTTGCCCGTTGGCTCTGGCCCATCTCTCTAAGCTATCGGACCATTGGATCTTCCATTGGATTGTCCATCAGACCGTCGGATCTCTCTAAATCCATCGGCCTGCCAATCTGGATCCTGATCCAGTCATTTTCAGTCTGATCATCAGCTAATCGTCTGTCACATCATCTTATAAGACGATGGACTTCATCAGTCCATGTGGACCAACAACCGGCCCATCATCATCGACCCACTGTCGACCATTTAGTGGACCTCGTGAATTTCAAAATAATTCAAATTAAATTTTTAAAAAATGAGGCGAGTCCACAAAATGGGGAAATCCCCCAAAGAAAGGAAAGAAGTTTTCTTTTAAAAAAAAAAATTATTTTTTTTCAAAAAAATCCCTAATTTCCATTAATGGAAACTAGGGAGCTTTAAAGGGGAAGGAGAAGGGTTCGTTTGAACCCTAATCCCTCTCCTTTCTTTTCCTCTCTTTTCTCTTTTCCCCCGCATTAACTCTTCCCCCAGCCGTCGTCTCCCTCTTCCTTATCTCGGCGTCTTCCTTTGTGGATGCCGAACCTATCCAAGGCGTCTCCTTCTTGGGTCTCTACCTGTAAGTTTCTCAACTCCACAGACTGCAAGTTTTCTCCATCGGTTGCTCCATCCTCTCTCAAAGCCAAACCTCTTCTCTCTTTCTCTTGGTGCCTGCAACTCCCCTAACAAGCCACGATCTCCTCCAACGGTAGGTTGACTATCTATACCACATCCAAGCCAGCACGTTCTCTTCTTGCCGCCACAAAGATCTCCACGTCTTCTTCCTCTCATGCGCCCATAAGCCTGCAACTCACAGCTGTCCATGGCGCAAACAATTTTGCAGCCACTGGTCAAAGCTATATCCTCCACCGGTCATCCCTCCAAGCAACCAACAGTTGCTGTTCTCACCGTTACCTTCTCCCTCCAAAACCAGCCATGTGGCCTGCTCCTCTTCATCTAATTCGGGCTCTAGGCAGACCGGCCAACATCACCAACACCGCCATTCATCCCCCCACGCTAAGCAACTTCACTACCAGTTTCCTCCATCCCAACCATCCTCCTCTCTCTCAACTTCTACTAAAAAAAAAAGATAAAGCAAAAGAAAAACCAAAACAGAAAAGAAAAGACAAAAAAAATAAAAAATAAAAGAAGTAGAGAAGTGAAGGTGTTCTTCACCACCATGAGCCGCCTGCTTGCAACCTTGATCAACCTCCCTTCATTAGCACTACCACCATCAATTGAAGTTGCAAAACTTGCAACTTACCTTGTCACCTAGCTTCCTAGCAGTCCATGCGTGCTCAAACTCCACGACCTGCCTTATCCATGATCTCCATCATACTTTGCATCCCATCTTCTATCACCATGGCCGAAATCCTTCTTGTTGGGTAAGTTTCTGGTAAGCTTCCTCATCTTCTCTCAATGAATCTTCTCCTTTCTCTCTCTTTAATTTATACTTTCTCTCTCAAGATCTTATAGTTTATCTCTCTAGCCCTCTCTCTCTAGATCACTCTCTTTAATTAATTTTAAGTGATTTTTAATTTAGTTTTAGTTGCTATGTCTTTTCATTCGAGTACTGTAAGTGGATTCATAATTAAATAAAATTGATTTTGATATGTTATGCTTTCTTTTATGTTCTTTAATTAGTGTTTCGTAGAATATAATCTCACAAAAGAATCATGCTTAAATCTCAATTTCACCATTTTCATTCCCCCCAATTATTCATAGCAAAATCCGTCAATTTTATGTTCATGAGTCCCGCGAACTAACCGCGAGTGCGGATCGACATCCGACACTTTCCACTGTGCAATAAGTTCTCATTTTGCAGGAAAATTGGATAAAAATGTGTTGATTCTAGGATTTCTAAATCCAACGACGTGGAAAAACCATAGTTTCAGAGATATTACGGGTTATGGAAGGCTTGTTTTCAATGATATAACAATTATCAATTGTTCTCAAGCCTTTAATGATGACCTTATCAGTTCTAGTATCAATAATTTCACAAGCATGTATAGAGAATTCGCATATATGATTTCTATCACAGATTTGGCTAATGCTGAGAAGATTATGCATAAGGCCATCAACACAGGACCTTGAATGGTTCCTTTCCCAATAATACTAGCAGAACTACCATCACCAAAAGTAATAGTACCATCATTACATTTTGAAATGTGTAAAATTGACTTCTATCGCCAGTCATATGTCTGGAGCAACCACTGTCCAGATACCACATGGTGTTTACACTAACTTTTAAGGCAATTTGAATAATAAGGCATTTTATATTTTCTTTTCTTGTTTTTGGAGAATCAAAGGATTCTATTTGTTTGTGAATGTTTTTAGCCCTAGCGTTTAAGGTGGCAATTTGTTTGAATAATTCATTTTCTTTGCTTAATTTTATAGTGAGTTCATTTTGTTGATCCTTAGTTTTTTCTTTTCAATATTTCACAATTTTGTTTAAAGTGCCCTTGATTTTTGCAGTATTGACACAATTCAATAATTTGTTTTACAAGTTTTAAAAAAGTATTTCTAAAAGTAGAAGCTTTTAAGATGCCTTTAGGACCAGTTTCTAACTAAGCTTTTCAAGTTTGTGATTTTCTTGATATAAGCTAAGATTTTTTATTCAAGTTTTTCATTATCAATTTTTAGTTTGTTGTTTTTCAGTCTTAAGATGGTGTTTTCATCTTTTACATTAAAAATATTGAAATGTTGTTCATCACACATTTTAGCAAGATTAACTCTATCTATAAGCAAATAATCGTAAGCTTTCAGAATTTTAATTATTTCTTATTCTTTAGTGTTAGCGAGAACTATTAAAGCTTTAGTATTTTCAATTTCATTATTATCACCAGAGGTGTCAGATTTATTATCCCAGGTGGCTGTCATTACTTTATTTTTATCTTTCTTGGATTTAGTTGCACATTCATTAACTATGTGACCATAATCCCTACATTTGTAGCATTGTATTTTGTCATTAGTATTTTTGTCATTTTTTTTATTTTTAGATAATTTCTTCTCCTTTTGATAAAAGTTTCTTCTATTAAGGAAATTTCTAAATCTTTTGGCAATTAAAGTCATTTCTTCATTTAAGTTAGATTCATCTAAGTCATTGTTTCTATGTTGATTTCTAGAAGTTTTTAAAACAATTCCCTTTTTCTTTGGTGGTTGTAGTTTTAGTTCGAAGGTTTATTTGATCCTACATGTTCTTCTAATTTAATGATATCAACATCCTTACTCTCTTCTATAGCTGTTATCGTAGGATGAAATATATCGGGAAGGGATCTTAGAATTTTTCTAACAATTTTGGGTTCAGGGATAGCTTCTTCTAGACCCCACATGGAATTGATAATGTCTCTAAGTCTAGTGTAAAAGCAGGTGAATGTTTCATTGTCATCTATCCTAATTAATTCGAATTGTGTAGTGAGCATTTGTAGTTCAGAAATTTTTACAGTGTTGGTTCCTTTATGGGTAGTTTCTAGAATATCCCAAGCTTGTTTAACAGTTTTACAAGTAATAACTCTTTTAAATTCATCAGCAGATAAAGAGCAATAAATAGCATTCGATGCCCTATTGTTAATATTGAAAGCATCTTTATATATCATAGACCAATCATATTTATTCTTTAAATTCTCCGTGGTGACTTCACTAACAGTGATAGTTTTTGTGGGTCAATTCCAACCCATTTCAACTGATTCCCAAACACTCCCATCTAGAGATTTTAGGAAGATACTCATCCTAGCCTTCCAATATGTATAGTTTTTTAACCATCGAACAAGGGTGGTCTGGAAATAGAATTGCTGATATTCGCTCAAAAGTACTTATTTTAAGCAATTATCCTTCTAGCGTTATCACACTCTCATACATAAAATTACCATATTTATCAATATTTCTATGTAAGAGTTTCTCTCGTTGCATAGAACACACTTTTCTGCACAAAATCGTATATTCGCATGCACTCATACGCATTTATTTGACCTACATGCGAAGTTGTTTTGTAAAAATCTCATTACGCGATTTTTCTATCGTAAGAGCATTAATCAAAAAATTTTGATGGAATGCAGGCCTACAATCAACCTACAATGCCTTTGATCAAAGCAAATAGAGCTAGTGGACTTAGACAAGAGGATATAGGCCAAAGACGGGAAGAACTAGAGGATCGAAAAGTCGAGAGACGACCAAAAGAGAAGGAGAGACGAGCCCTCAAAGAAGAGACTAAAGAGATTAAAGCTTATCAACTAACATAAGACAAATGCTTGCTCAGTTGGTGAAGCTTGCAGAAGACCAAGTCAAAGACTAGGGTTCAAGACCTTCTGCTAGCATTTTCTCTTTATTTTGCAATATTTTCTCTCTACTCTCTCTAGATCCTCATTCTCTCTCTACCCTGAAATCTCAACCTCCCGATCATTTCCTTTCGCAATCACTCGATCCTATGGCCAACCTTGGCCGATCACCACCATCCAATCTTCACCATCCAATTCTACCATCCGATCATCAACAGATCTTAGCCGCGTGAGTGGTGCATCCATCAAAGGGCCACCAAAGAATGGATGGTCCAGATTTCAAAGAGGTTAAAAATATCGATTTTTCAAAATATAAAAATTATTTTGGAAAGTTACAAAATGATTTTTAGAAATTCCAAAGGCTTTAAAAATAGATTTTTATATGAGATTTTGGAAAAATATTATGAATACACATGGTCAAAATGTGAAGCTTTTCCTTTTTTTGAAATGAATGATTTTGGAAAGAATTGATAAATGATGTTGATTTTAAAAATTAACTTTCCAAAAGGAGTGGAATAAAATAAACATTTAATACAAAGAGGTGGCTTATTTCTAAAAATATGTTTGCAAATATCCTAGAGAATTTTTGGACAGCAAGATGGGGATGCACATTTAGGAACATTGATAGGTATCATAATAGAGAAAACCGTGGATGGAAAGAGGGGGGAAGAGATTTCTCAACCCTAGATATTTAAGGAGAATGTTTTCTCCACAAGAGGATGGACCCCACGTCCCTCACTTCTCTTCTCTCAAAAAAAAACCCAAACCGCCCCTCTCATCTCCACGTTTCTCTTTGAAGAGAAACCCTAATAACCTCTAATTCTAGCCGCCCTCTCTCTCTCCCACGTCCCACATTCCATTCTCTCTTTCACGCCTCTCATTCTCTCCCAAAAAGAAAAACAAAAAACCAAAAAAAACCCAGAAAAACAACAAGAAGAAAAAGAGAAGAAGAAGAAGGGAAAAGGAGAGGAGGTCGTACCTTCATGGCTGCCCTCCATGTACCGTTACCACAACGGATTGTACCTCCATCTGCTGACTTCACCTCCATCACCGCCTACAAGATTTCCAGCCACCATCCTTCACCTCCATTGTTGGTATCCACCACTATTGCCGTTTGCCTTCTCATCGTGGCGCTCACTGGTCGATTGAACCAGCAAGGTTTTACCATCGTCCTCAACAACACCACTCGTTCTCCTTGCTCTCTTCTCTCCGTGCTCATCTTCTCCCCCAAAAAAAAATATAAAACAAAAGAAAACTGAAACGGTGGCTACAAACTCATCAGTTCTCCCAAGCCAACATCTCCTCTTTACATCAACCCGTGGTTTCTTCCACGAGTTCTTCTTTGGCCAGTGATTCCACACCTTCTCATCTATCAACGTTGCTGCTTATCACAAGGTAGGTGGGTACGGTCCATCTTCATCACCTTCTCGTTGTCATCCCTACAACAGCCACCATCATTGCCGCCAATACCCTCGTGCACCACCATGTACCCAATCAATTCCAAAGCTTCGTCTAGGGTAGATCTCATGGTAAGTTCCCTCTCATTTTCTCTCTCTAGGGTCCATATCATTTCCTCTCTCTAACTCTTACTCTCTTTCTTTACCATTGCTTTCTAGGTTAGTATTTATTTTTATTTATTTGATATATGTAAGCACTTGATCATTTAATAAAGTTAGTTTGATTATTCTATTTTAATTTCTTTCACTTCGTGCATGTTAATCTTAATAAATCCTCTCCAAAAAGAATCAAGTTTAAAATTCGACTCACCTTTCTCACCTCTCCACTGATTTCTTGCTAGAATACATCATTTTATGTTCTTTAGTTACACTAACTAACCCCCGAGTGCGGATCGACATCCGACATACTTCCACTGTGCGAGAATTATGTATTTTACAGAAATTAAACCGGATTAATTACAAATTTTGTTGAGCCAAGGGTTTCCGATCCAACGACAAAGAAAAACCTTAGTTTCAGTTACCCTCCTCTCTCGTAGACTTATCAACGAAAGGATCTCACTTAGATGATTAATCATTTGCACAAGTGTTAAGCTCTAATACCAATTGAAGTTTCCTTGATATTGATAAAAGAGAACCTAGAGGGGGGTGAATAAGTCTATTAATTTTAAGACTAAGTTGATTACTAATATGCTTCGTAGACTTATCAACGAAAGGATCTCACTTAGATGATTAATCATTTGCACAAGTGTTAAGCTCTAATACCAATTGAAGTTTCCTTGATATTGATAAAAGAGAACCTAGAGGGGGGTGAATAAGTCTATTAATTTTAAGACTAAGTTGATTACTAATATGCTTGAATGGAGCAATCAGTCAAAGACAATAAATGTAAAGAGACAACAATCCACAACACAAAGATATATAGTGGTTCAGTGTATCAACACCTACGTCCACTCTCAGAATAGCTCCACAGAGCTTAGCAACACCTTTTTAATTTAATACTTAAGAACTCTTACAATATTGAATAAGGTAAAGAATCTAGTCTTGATCGCAATCGATATGGACAGAATAAGGTCGCTACCAAACTCTAGCTCAGTCAAGATTCATCTTGACTTGAACAACACAACAGTATAATATATGATGAAAATCTCTCTTCTAACAAACAAGCTACCTCTCAACCGAGATTGATGAGGAACAGAGCTTCGATGTTGTTGAAGTTAAACCAAGCATGCAAATCGAAACCGCATAGCGCACTAATCACCAAGTCGATTCAGAAAGGAAGAACGCGAACCACCAAAGCAGATCTCCTATAAAACAAGCACACCACCAAAGCTAACAAGGGAATAGAGAAGCAAGAACAAAAGCTCGAGGGCTTGAAGCAATTCTCTTGGTAACAAGAAGCTCAAGAGAAGGTTGAGTGAATTGGTAAGTAGAATGGGTAGGGGAAGGGTCCATTTAGAGTAGAAGGGGTAGGGAAATGCGCGCACCTTATTCGAGGGTTTACTGGACCGGACGACTGGTCATACCACTAGTCGCCCGGTATAACTGGTCGCCCGATCTAACAGATAGTCAGATCTAGGATTTCCCACTATAGGGGACCCTTCTAATATGCTAGGGGTTCCAAATATGTCCGAGTAGACTTCTTGGGGATTTCCCAAGTCCATGATTCTCCAGGCCCTGCTGCGTATCAATATCTATCTTTTTGTCGTTTTTGATTCATCGTGACATGTTTTCCCAAGTCCAAGATAGAGGGCCAACATCGATTACATAAATACCCAAGGTTGTTTTTGAATTGACAACACAAGGTATATTTTTCAGATCGATCGACTGGTCGTCCTGTCTCCAAGATCGGTCGACCCCTCTGCGAATATGGCCCAATTATGATTCAGGCAAGTGCGGGTTCCATCTAATAGTCCCGAGGTACTCCAAAGAAGTCTCAATGGGACTCTAAAAGAACACAGAGTCTCAATCACAAATCTATGAAGCACACCAAGGATTAGTCCAACGATGAGTGTCAACACTCAAAGTCTGAAGTAGTCACATATCTAGGGTTTTGACTAAGACAGAGTTGTCAACATTTACATTATAAATATCATTTAAGTAAATTGTTACTTAAGATATTTATAATGTAAATAAGGGATTACCCCTCAAATGGATCCATTAATAAAAAATATTTTCAAGATCAAATTCCCAAGGATACAGAAAGTGATTTTCAAGTTCAAGAACAAAATCAAGTTACGGTAGTCGATCAATAAAGTTGACTTTCTAATTAAAAAGCCTTTTTCCAAATCTGAAAGAATGATAATATTCTTTATGAAAAAACAATACTAAAACACCAAAGTCTGGTAAAATAATCCTAAGCTTAAAAATATTTTTGGCCAAAATAAAGATAAGCTTTTTAGCATTTATTGGTCTTATAAACTTAGTCAAATCCATATATTACTGACAAAACTCTAGTTATAGTCTATAGGGCCTGGAATGAGAGAGATAGGAAATACTTATCAAAGAACCTTACCAAATACCATGAATGAGTTCTTGCTCAGATCTTCAAGTTGAATTTTCAACAGATCTTGGATAGACTTCAACATGTCCTATCTTCAGAGATCTCTAAGATAAGTACTTAATTGGTTACATTCATGAAATTGAAGATACAAAAGGTATAACTTTACAATCTCCCCCTTTGTCAATTTCATTACAAAATACGCTGGTCTCCCCTAACAATAAGCCTATCCCCTAAAAAAGTACAAAAAAAAAAGATCTTTAATGGAAAAGGGCACTAGAACAGGGTCTCAAATCCATGTAATCACACACAAAATCTTGCCACAATGGCCTAGAGATTACCCCCCCCCCCTTTAGTAAAATATCAGTCCATATATATCAAGGACTTAAACCCTTCTCCTCTTTTGTTATGAATTGACAAAGGAGTGTCCAATATTAGTTCAGTTCAACAAGTTTTTAAAAGAACCAAGTCAAAGATTTTTAGTTAAAGTTTAGAGATAACTGAAGAGTCACAGTGAGTTATCCAAGTGACAGATCAAGATATTTACCATACAAAGAGTTCAATGTCTCAAATTAGGGTTGCAGGAATCCAAGAACCAATAGCGCGGTCAAAAAGAGCTGACCAAGCCAAAGTCAAACCAAGGTGCCAAACAACCAAAGTACCCCATGTACAAATTTCTAATATCCTCCCAAATTTTAAAATGTCCAAATTCAACCATGTCAACCAAAATTACCAATGCCCAAATTTTAAACACCAATCATAATCATTGCTAAATATTCAAAATACTCTCCATTTCTATTTTGAATAGACAGTATAGGTCTAAACACTTAATCAATAAGGTGAGAGATACAAAGAATTGTCATCATGATATAACCAAATATTGAAGGCTCAATAAAATACAAAAAAGAAAGCTAATCAAATAATTTAGACTATCATCAAGATAAGTGTGATACATCCAAAAAGATAGATATAATAGATATATGTATCAAAATATAATGTTCTGAAGGAAGAACTCATTCAAAAAAGGCATACACCAATAGAATATGAAGATATGCTCATAGATATGAAAAATTCAACAAAGTAATTATTCAAATGATATATCTCAAATCTAATCAAATATCACCCTTGTTATTTCTCTCAAAAATATAATCTCTTTCTATAATGAATAGACAAGGAAGGCCAAAATACTGGTTGACATGGTTGATCATGAGTAGTATTATCATTCCATAATAAAATACTGATGATACAAGTAAGGCAAACTAAGTCAAATACATTCAAGATCATATCACAAGCATGATTGATCAAAGATATTTTAGAATTCATAATAGTTTTTAAGGTATGGGATCAAATGATTTAAAAAAGGTAATTTAGTAAAAGAAACATGTCGCTCAAAAGTAATTCATAATACCCCCTAAAAATTTTTAACTAAGGGATTACCCCCTTTGATCAGGCCCACCGTTTATGACTCAAACAACAAGCCACCTGTCCGTTAGATTTTGTGTGAGTAGACTATTTTGCCCCTTTACATGTACGCCACCGCCATTCCCTCATCTCTTTCTCTCTCCTTCATTTTCAAGTTCCATTAATGGCGGTTCCATGCATACATTGAACGAGGAGTGATGCCTATTTCTTTGTGACCTTCCTCCCCTCGATTCCGATCTTAGGAATCGAGGAGTGATGTTTCTCCTCATAGTTCTCTTCCACTTCACCATCTTGGCTTTCGTTGTGACCAACAAGGGGGTGGGAGAGGTCATGTCCGTTCACCTAGAAGAAAAACATTTCTTATCTTTTCAATCGAAGAAGATGAAAATCAAATTTTTGCAGTTGTTTATAGTGAAATGTGGATCGTTGCGAAAATCACGACCAAGGGACGCGAAAGCTGATGGTCAAAGTCAAAGTCAAACTATGTAGTAGTGGACCAATCAGAGAAGAGGACTTTAAGAGGACATTTAACTGGAAAAATGAGCCCATACGGTTGTGTAAGAGATGAGAATACACAACCGTATTCAGTCAGAAAGGGCACAACTGGCACAAATTTCAAGAAAATGAAGATGGACAATTTTGAGCAGAATCAGCCCATATCTTCAGAAAGTAATTACATATGGTTGTGTAAGGCATATGGATACACAATCGTATGCCCTCAGATTTGGCAGAACATGGCTGAATTTCTGCATAAAGGGCATGCCTCAATTTCTGAGCCAACCACCCACAGATTAGATAAACTAATTGCATACGATTGTGCAGGAAGAGAAGCTACACAACCGTATGGAGTCAGATCTGGAAGATCCATGGTGAAAAATAAGAAAAATCACATGTGCCCTTTTTCTCGAAATTCGTGCAGTAGGATGAGAAACTATTTATATACGGTTGTGTAGGACCTCCTCCTACACAACCGTATGTAGTTACATTTCCAAAAATACCCCTCATATCCCTAGAAAAGCACCCATGCCATTTTCTTCTAGATGTGTGCAGAGGATGAAAAAAGTAACGATATACGGTTGTGTAGGAAGGTCCTACACAACCGTATGTGGTTAAAATTTTAGGAAGATCTCTCATTTCTCCAAAAAAGCACATATGCCATTTTTCTCTAAAAGCCTGCAGAATCTATCAGAGTTAGTGCCATACGGTTGTGTATCTCTATGAACCCTACAACCGTATGCAATCTTTTTTTAAAGATTATTTGTAATTTTTTATTATTTTAATCATTTTTTCCTTATAAAGGTGAGTTTATAACATGTGCAGACCCCTCCCCAGAATTCTATAAATAGAGGATTCTGGGGACAAAAAATGATCTTCTCCTATTTCATTGTGATAAGGCTATACTCTATCGAAATTCATCTAGAATTTGACTTAGTGTTTTCCTTCAGTGTATGTGAGATTTACCGAAGAAATATAGAATCTCGAGTTCAGATATCCTGTGCAACATTAGTAAAAAGGTAATTCCTATTGATTATACCGGATAGATGTTCCTCTTCTAAAGACTCTATGCCGGGTTACTACACGATTAATACTTGAGTGATGTACTTCCTGTCTTGAGGTGAATGGACTGAAGCAAGAGAACAAGCCTATCCTTTGTGGGTCCAGGGGATTTCACTTAGGGTCGGAAAATGGTTAAGAATCCAGCACTTAGAATGTAATCCAGCACTTAGAATGTAATTGAGTTGTCCCATCCCATAGATGTTTCTGTCACATCGTTTAATGAACCTATTAATGTTATTGAGACCCGAAAATCTTCTTCTTCTTAATGAACCTATTAATGTTATTGAAATCTGGAGACTTTCTCTCCATTGTTTAAAGCAGGACGCTTAAAGATAATCATGGACTAATCAATGAATTAATTGAATCATACCCCTTTGAGACTACCCAAGCAGAGGACGACTCCATTTAACAATGTTTGAAACCCATTGGATGCATTTTGGATATTCCCCAGTTCCTCAGTGTGACAGGCTGAGGGACCCATTCAGCATGACTAGATTAAGATTACCTTCTTGGGGAATGATGAACTGGAAGCGACATTAATCAATCAACCCCCTGTTACGTTTGTGGCTATTTGGAATGACGGTGTTAGTGAAGGACAATTCAGTCAAGTTCTACTGTATGAAATGGATGTCATTATGTCTGTAGTTATTCAGAAGAGACAACATACACTACATTACCATTCTCACGGACTGACAGAGACCACTCATACCCTGGGAACCCTAGAAATGACACCCGCACACGTTCCTCCTGCTTCCAGCCTCATGTGTCGCCAAAATCAGCCCGACAGCAGTAAAGACATCAAACTAGAAAAAAAAATTAGAATTATTCTTAGCAACGCCGATTTATCTGGCTCACCACCAGCTCATTATAGTTTTCAGATCGCAAGAGTACAGACGTTTAGGAAAATGATAGTCTTTGGTCCTTACAAAGAGAGATGAACCTGAAAATGATATTGTGTTTGGTCCTTATCAAGATAGATGAACCTGTTAGTCTTTACAGCCAAGAATACGAGCCACGTGGCACATTATTAGAGGGTGCTGACCATATGGATGTTTGTCCAATCCCTTGGTGGACCTGTAAACCAAAAATCAGCCTGATTAGTGATTTCTAAGCATTGGATTGAAGTTATTTTCATAGGTTGATTTTAACCGTAGGAATTTGAACATTATTGAACGTAATTTGGGTGCAAAGATCCAAAGGTTATAAATCACTAATCAGGCTGATTTTTGGTTTGCAGGTCCAATGAGGCACTAGCCAAACATCCATACGGTCAACGCCTCTAATAGTGTGGCACATGGCTCGTATTCTAGGCTGTGACCCGCTTCGTTCACAACCTGTTCTGATAAGTTTTTCTCCTCGTTGAGTGGGTTTCGAAAATTAAAGGGTATACGAGGTATTTAATAGAATTAGAGCGCCAATTTAGACATTCTAAAAGTTTAAGTAACTAACACATGTCCAGTTTACTTTATCAACGCCAACGGACTTGGTCAAGGGGGGTATAACAAACATTTCAAAGTGCAGGGGGGTAGTGCAAAATAGTTTTGCATACCAGGGGGCTAGTACTAAATTACCCTTAAAAAAATGATTGATCAATGATTTTCACCAGAAATTTTAATATACCAAAAATGCATTATGACACAAATCATAAAAAATGTCCCATGCAATCAATCGGCCAAATAGAACATATATGCAGATGTCCAAATGCAAAATAACAATTTTTTAATTCTCACAAAATGAACCAATTTTGTAAAGTGATGTTTTAATTAAAAAATATTAATTTTGTAAAAGGTTTACAGACAAGGTTTATTAATTAATTATTAAAGTTTTAAAGATCTTATGTTATATTTTAACTAAAAAAAACATTTTTTTTTTAATATGAGTTAAATTAGGACCAAAATCGGTTCTTCTATCAAAAGTGTTTTTCTCAAATGAAGCATTTATATTATCAAAATTTTTAAAGTAGGATTTATCTTGACAATTTTAGATTTTTTTCAATCCATCTACATGCATAAATTTTTGTAGTTTTAAAGTTAAGTCTTTATAGAAAAATTTATAGTTTTAATTTTGTGTGTAAGAGTTTAGCTTTGACATTCAAGATATTAATTTGTTCAAACAAATTTTTTTTGTTGATTAATTCATTTTCTTTTGTTGTTGAAATTTCTTTTCAAGTTCTATTTTTCTATGTTTTCCAATTTTCATTTTTAAAACTTTGCAGTTAAATTTCATATGACCAAGATTTTTACAATAATGACAAGTTATTTAGGATTTGGATTGTGTAGTTTGAAGTGAGATTTTTACAATAATGACAAGTTATTTAAGATTTGGATTGTGTAGTTTGAAGTGAATTATTTTTGCTTTTACAAAGAATAGTTTTTTATATTGAGGTTTTAGATGTTTCATCAACATATCCTTATCATCTTTTATCATTATTTGTTTTCTTCGTAGTTATTATATTTTCTAATTTTTTATTTCCTTGAGTAAAGTTTTTAATTAGATTAATATTTTTATTATTAGTTCATTATTTGAATTTCCAATTCCTTAGATCTTAAGCTTGAATCTTCAACAGATCTTGGATAGAATTCAATGCACACTATCTTCAGAGATCTCCAAAACAAGTACTTCATTGGTTAGATTCATAGAATTGACAATACAAAAGGTATAACTTTATAGGTATATGATCCATCTAGGCGGTCCTAAGATGTATAGAGACCTATGTAGACATTTTTAGTCAGACGGCATGAATCATGGGGTCGCAGGTTATGTTCCGCGATGTCTAACTTGCCAACAAGTAAAGGCTGAGAATCAAAGACCTGTGGTAACCTTACAGTCGTTGCTTATAGCTAGTGGAAGTAGGAGCACGGGACTATGGATTTTGTTGTGGGTTTACCAAAGTCGAGACAAGGCTATGATTTTGTTTGGGTTGATCTGGTAAATCGTTTGACCAAGACAACTCATTTCATTCCAGTGCATGTTACTTACTCCATGGATGAGTTGAGTAGGATTCATATCAAGAATGTGGTTAAACTCCACGTAGTTCTTGTGTCTATCATGTTTAATCGAGACTCGCAATTTACGTCGGAGTTCTAGCAGAGGTTTCAAAAGGCTTTAGGGTCTTCATTGGATTATAGTATGACTTTCCATCCCCAAACTGATGGGCAGACTGAGTGTGTTAACTAGGTGATGGAAGACATACTGCGGGCTTGTATTTTGGACTTTAAGGGAAGTTGGGATGACCATCTACTACTGTTGGGCTGATTTTGGCGACACATGATGCTGGAAGCGGGAGGAACGTGTGTTGGTGTCATTTCTAGGGTTCCTAGGGTATGAGTGGTCTCTGTCAGTCTGTGAGAATGGTAATGCGGTGTGTATCGTCTCTTCTGAATAACTACAGACATAATGGCATCCATTTCATATAGTAGAACTTGACTGAACTATCCTTCACTAACACCATCATTCCAAACAGCCACAAATGTAACAGGGGCGCTTCTAGTTCATCATTCCCCAAGAAGGTAATCTTAATCTAGTCATGCTGAATGGGTCCCTCAGCCTATCACACTGAGGGACTGGGGAATGTCCAAAATGCATCCAACGGGTTTAAAACGTTGTTAAATGGAGTCATCCTCTACTTGGGTAGTCTCAAAGGGGTATGATTCAATTAATTCATTGATTAGTCCATGATTATTTTTTAAGCGTCCTGCTTTAAACAATGGATAAAAAATCTCCAGATATCAATAACATTAATAGGTTCATTAAGAAGAAGAAGATTTTTGGGTCTCAATAACATTAATAGATTCATTAAATGATGTGACAGAAACATCTATGTGGCGAGACAACTCCATTACATTCTAAGTGCCAGATTCTTAACCGTTTTTTGACCCTAAGTGGAATCCCCTAGACCCACAAAGGATAAGTTTGGTCTCTTGCTTCAGTCCATTCCCCTCAAGACAGGGAATACATCACTCAAGTATTAATCGTGTAGTAACTCGACATAGAATCCTAAGAAGAGGAACATCTATCCAACATAATTCGTTAGGATTTACCTTTTTACTAACGTTGCACAGGATATCTGAACTCGAGATTCTGTACTTCTTCGATAAATCTCACATACACTAAAGGAAAACACTAAGTCAAATTCTAGATGAATTTCGACAGAGTATAGCCTTATCACAATAAAAAAGGAGAAGATTCTTTTTTTTGTCCCCAGAGTCCTCTATTTATAGAATTCTGGGGAGGGGTCTGCACATGTTGCAGACTCACCTTTATAAGGAAAAAATGATTAAAATAATAAAAAATTACAAATAATCTTTAAAAAATGATTGCATACGGTTGTAGGGTTCCTAGAGATACACAACTGTATGGCACTAATTCTGGTAGATTCTGCACACTTTTCGAGAAAAATAACATATGTGCTTTTCTGGAGAAATGAGAGATCTTCCTAAAATTTTAACTGCATACAGTTGTGCAGGAGGAGGTCCTACACAACCGTATATCATTACTTTTTTCATCCTCTGCACACATCTCGATGAAAATGATATGGGTGCTTTTTTGGAGAAATGAGAGATCTTCCTGAAATTTTAACTGCATACGATTGTGTAGGAGGAGGTCCTGCACAACCGTATATCATTACTTTTTTCATCCTCTACACACATCTCGAGGAAAATGGCACATGTGATTTTTCTCCTTTTTGACCATGGATCTTTTAGATCTTACTCTATACAGTTGTGTAGCTTCCCTTCCTATACAACTGTATCCAATTAGTTTCTCTAATCTGTGGGTGGTTGGCTCAGAAATTGAGGCATGCCCTTTATGCAGAAATTCAGCCATGTTCTACCAAATCTGAGGGCATACGGTTGTGTATCCATATGCCTTACACAACCATATGTAATTACTTTCTGAATGTATGATCTGGTTCTGCTCAAAATTGTCCATCTTCATTTTCTTGAAATATGTGCCAGTTGTGCCCTTTCTGACTGAATACGGTTGTGTATTCTCATTTTTACACAACCGTATGGGCTCATTTTTCCAGTTAAATGTCCTCTTAAAGTCATCTTCTCTGATTGGTCCACTACTACACGATTTGACTTTGACTTTGACCATCAGCTTTCGCGTCCCTTGGTCGTGATTTTTGCAACGATCCACAGTTTACTATCAACATAACATCAAATTTGTTTGCCTGCACCAATTGAACACCTTCCTCAAAACATCACAATGGCTCTCCCTTGTGGGAGATCTTACGACTATATCATCGACGTAATCCTCCACCTCATAATGCATCATCTCGTCAAAGATCTTAGTCATAGCCCTTTGGTAGGTTGCCCTTGCATTCTTTAAGCCAAAAGGCATAACCGTGAAGCAAAAGCTGCCCATCGGAGAATAAAAACTACTATGGATCTCATCTGCTGCGGCCATCTTGATCTGGTTATACCCACAATAACCATCCATAAAACTGAACATCTGATAATAAGACGTGTTGTCAATCAAGATGTCCATGTTGGGTAGGGGGAAATCATCTTTAGGGCAATTGCTGTTCAATTCTCAGAAATCCACACAAACTCTGATCTGTCCATTCTTCTTCTTGACTGGCACAACATTGGCTAACCACTCGGACCACTGAATAGGACGAATGAAACCAGCTTCAGTAAGCTTCTGGAGTTCAATCTTGATTTGGATTAAAAGTCGGCATTGAATTTCCGATGTGCTTGTTTCACCAACTTGGCATGAGTGTAAATTCCCAAATGATGTACTATGATATCCTCTGGCAGACCAGGCATTTCTTCATAACTCCATGTGAAAACATCGCAATACTCAGATAGGAGGTTTATCAGATCTGTCTCCTCAGGATCTCCCAAGGATGCCGATATAAAGACCTTGCGATTTTCCTGAGGCTGGTCCAAATTGATTTCTTTCAAAATTTCTTCTACTGCTACCACTCCTTCCTCGAAACAATCCGGAGCTGGACTCGTGTCTAACTCTTCAGGTGGATTTGTATCCTCAACCTCGTAAACCTCCTCTGTTATGAACTCGGTACCATGTTCCCATGCAAAGCAGTTGAATGGGGCATTGGCATGTGCAAAAGTGGACATTTCTAAAAGTTGCAACATAAATCAACAGATATCTAACATGGCACTACTACCAGTAAACAATCTTTGCAATCATATATGAAATATGCATATACTTCAATATGATGAATGATTTTTAAGTAAAAATGATCTTAATGCGTTCCAAAGAAGGTCAAAGGGTAGGTCCATACTATCCATCTACTCGTTTAGCCCCCAAGTGCTTGGGGCTGCTAGGTGAGTATGATATTGGCAATGTGAAGGAACTCTTGACCGAAACCATCATCAGAGAAGGAGGAGATCGATCATGATAAGATATTACAGAGCACAGACCTCCTCGTTCTTTGAGATGGTCTACAAAAAATATTTAGGTCATTATTACAATGCGGATGTATGTATAAAAGGAAACATTGAGATCAAAGTAAGTGTGAAAACATGGGAACCTAATAATCTTCATTTATAACATGTGAATGAAGAACAAAAGAAGTTCCGGCGCTAAACAAAAAAGAACCCAAGCACTCGGATCAGGTGAGGGTAAACTACCCCCAAGGTACGTATACCTTGAAGTACCCTTCGTGACAGCTTGTGACACAGGCTAAAAAAGAAAAAAGAAAACACAACAAAGGAAAGGAAAATCAAGATCCATTTTGGTAAGGAAGTAACCATCGTTACTCCCAATTGTAAATAAAGGGTTCGGAGAGCGATGGTTCTTCGCCATCCCTAACGAACTGAAGAAAGTCCGCTGGCACAAAGCAAATCCCGTTCGCGCTGATAGGCGTGACACCCTCCTCATCCGAGATGTCGGATAACGAGATGGCTGTATTTCCGTTTGGATACTCCCGTCTCGTTATCTGTTTCGGGACCCCCTCCTCGGCCACAAAGACCATCTTCTTTCCCTCGACCTCGCAAAGGGGTGGCACGGGCCTATCAGCTGCATCTGACAAATTGTAAAAATGAGCATCCACATAGTAGGATTCCCATCTCTCGAATGGCAGTGCCAGACCCATGACGATCCCTTGTGACTGTCCGCACAATATTTGAAACATTGGTGGTAAGATGATGGGACCCCGTGGTAGTAATGTATCCATGGCCTGTCCAACAACAAATGATAGGAAGGGGTAGTATCGAGCACATCGAAGTGGTGAACATGATCCAGCTCGTTCACCACGATCTGAAGTTGGATCGTCCCAATCGATCTCTGCATAGCCCTGCCTACCCCGTGGATGTAAATAGGGCGGGCAGTATCCACGACGTCCATGGAAATGCCCAATGGGGGTAGCATGCCTAAAGGGATGATGTTTACGGAAGATCCCATGTCCAGAAGAGCCCTGGGTACGACGAGTCCCCTGCCAGGACCTGAATATACAAAGGGTGGTTGTGCCCTCTGTCAGAGTAGATGATGTCTGCATCCGTGAAAGTTATGGCAGACGACGCATGTTCCATCACCCGTGAGGAACGAGAGGCGGCGACTTCAGCGGAGCTCCGGGATGTCCTTGCCAGCCCCTGTTCATTCCCCTCCTCAGGTGTCGAGACATCAACAAACGGTGTTGTCCCTCACTCAAAAGCAGAGGTCTGAATTGTTTCAACCGATAGTAGGGGAGTATTCATCTGCATACGATTATAGGGTTCCTAAAGATACACAACCGTATGGCACTAACTCTAGTAGATTCTGCATGCTTTTCAAGGAAAATGGCATATGTGCTTTTCTGGAGAAATGAGAGATCTTGAAATTTTAACTACATACATTTGTGTAGGAGGAGGTCCTACACAATCGTATATCATTACTTTTTTCATCCTCTACACACATCTTGAGAAAAATGACATGGGTGCTTTTCTGGAGAAATAAGAGATCTTCATGAAATTTTAACTACATACGGTTGTGTAGGAGGAGGTCCTACACAACCGTATATCATTACTTTTTCATCCTCTACACACATCTCGAGGAAAATGGCACATGTGATTTTTTCCTTTTTGACCATGGATCTTCCAGATCTGACTCTATACGGTTGTGTAGCTTCCCTTCCTACACAACTGTATCCAATTAGTTTCTTTGATTTGTGGGTGGTTGGCTCAGAAATTGAGGCATGCCCTTTATGCAGAAATTCAGCCATGTTCTACCAAATCTGAGGGCATACGGTTGTATATCCATATGCCTTACACAACCGTATGTAATTACTTTCTGAAGGTATGGCCTGGTTCTGCTCAAAATTGTCCATCTTCATTTTCTTGAAATCTATGCCAGTTGTGCCCTTTCTGACTGAATATGGTTGTATATTCTCATATCTTACACAATCATATGGGCTCATTTTTCCAGTTAAATATCCTCTTAAAGTCCTCTTCTCTGATTGGTCCACTACTACATGGTTTGACTTTGACTGTCAGCTTTCGGGTCCCTTGGTCGTGATTTTCGCAACGATCCACATTTCACTATCAACAACTGCTTATTGAGTTTACGTATAACAACAGCTACCATGTCAGCATTGGAATGGCACCGTATGAGGCTATTTACGGTAGGTCTTGTCAGTCCCTCATTTGTTGGGCTAAGGTTGGAGATGGTGGTTTACTTGGACCTGATTTGATTCAAGAGACTACTGATAGGATAGACGTGGTTTGAGAACGTTTGCGTACAATTTAAAGTTGTCAGAAGAGCTATGCGGACATGCGTAAGAGGAATTTGGACTTGGTTGAGAGTGATCATGTGCTTATAAAAGCCTTACCTATTAAATGAGTAATGGGATTCGGGACGAAGAAGGCGAAACTGCCATCATGGTATATTGGACCTTTCTAGATCTTTAAGAGGATTGGGACAATTGCCTATCGTCTTGTTTTGCCACCTCAGTTATCTAGTGTGCATGTGTTCCATGTTTCGATGTTTTAGGGACGCTTCTCATGTCTTTGACTTGTAAGCTTTGAGGCTGAAGCCAGATGCATCATATGTCAAGGAGCTGGTGAAAACCCTTAATAAGAAGGAATAAGTAATCCGCACCAAGGTTATTCCATTGATGATTGTCTACTGGAACCATTACGACGTGAAAGAGGCCTTGTGAGAGTTAAAATCGGAGATGAGGACAAAGTATTTACATATGTTTTTTGCATGAGGTATGTTAATTTCAAGGACAAAATTATTTTTTAGGAGGGTAGATTGTAGTGACCCATTTCTGTAATTATTGATTGTTAGTTATATTAATTATAATAACTAATGATAATATATGATTATGGTTGTATTTATTTGGGTGGGCTTTTAGAGCCTTGTGGACTTATTTATGATCTGATTTGGAGCCCAGTTGATACCTATGGGCCTTAGGCCCATTTTTAACCCATTAGTAACCTATTTTAGGGTTTTATATACGAAAAATCACTTTTTATTATAAAAAATTTAAAACCCTCTATTTTCTTTCTCTTCTCTTTTCCTCTTCTCTTTGGAATTATTAGGATTTTATTGGATTTCTTTGTTGAAAATCGAGACTAGGAGATCGTGCCTCAATCTTATTCCTCATTTCGTCTTCGTTCTTGGCACATTGAAAGGCAAGTAGAACTTTTTAAGCCATTTCTTCATCTTTTGATTGGTTAATGTTGTTTAAGATTCATAATTAGATTTAATCATTAAAGCTTTCATTTGATCAGATTCTTCATTTTTACAAGACAAGTTTGATTCATTATCAGATTCATTACTATTGTTATCCCAAGTGACTTTCATTGCTTTAGTTTTGCCCTTTTTATTGTTTGCACATTCACTAGCAATGTGACCAAAACATCTACATGTGTATCATTATATTTCTTCCTTAAAGTTTTCTTATTTATTAAATTTTTCAAAGGGTTTCTTTCTTTAGTTTCAAAGTTCCTTTTATTTCTAAAAATGTTTTTAAATCTTTTGGCCATTGAGGCAACATGGTCATCGAAATCATCATTAGATTCTTCTAGATTACTATCTTCTCTTCTAGATGTTTTTAATGCAATATTCTTCCTAGATGATTTAAGTTTAAGTTCAAAGGTTTAGATGAAATCTATTAATTCTTTTACTTCATGGCATCTATATCTTTGCTTTCTTCTATAACAGTGACCTCGGAGTGAAATCTTTCAGGTAAGGATCTTAAGATTTTTCTAATAATTTTTGGTTCAGTGATAGCCTCACCTAGACCTTACATGGAGTTTATTATGTCATTAAGATCAGTATAAAAGTTTACAAATATTTCATTTTCATTCATCTTAATGGTTTCAAATTGAGTTGTTAACAATTGTAATTTTGAAAGTTTAACGGAGTTGGTTCCTTCATGAGTAGTTTCTAAAATATCTCAAGCTTGTTTTACAAGTAATAATTCTTTTAAATTCATTAGGAGATAAAGAGTAGTAAAATATATTCAAAGCCCTGTTGTTAACATTATATGCATCTTTATCTAAAATAGACCAAACATATTTTTTTTAAATTCACCGTGGTAACTTCACCAACAATGCCAATTTTCGTGGGTCAGTTCTAACCCATTTCAACAGTTTTCCAAACTCTCACATCAAGAGATTTTAGGAAGATGCTCATCATAGTCTTCCAGTAGACACAATTTGAACCATCAAACAAGTGCGGTCAAGAAACAGAGTTACCCTCTTCTCTTATAGTCATATCCAAGAAAAAGGATCTCACTTAGAAAATTGAACCTTTTGCACAAGTATTATGCTCTGATACCAATTAAAGTTGACTTGATACTTATACAAGAGGACCTAGAGGGGGGTGAATAGGTATATTAAATTTTAGTATAGGTTTCTTAATAATATGCTTTAATAAATCAATTAACTAAAGGCAATAATAGTAAATAGACAATAATCCCCAACACAAGTATTTATAGTAATTCGATGTATCAACACCTACGTCCACGCTCCAAATAGCTCCAATGAGCTTATTACCTTTTTAATTCAATATCTAAGAAGCCTTATATTATTAAATAGGGTAAAGGACCTGATCTCTATCACAATTGATATAGAAATAACAAGGCCACAACCGAATACTTGCTCTGTCAAGATTCTTCTTGACTCGAGTAGCGCAATAGTATAAAAGATGATACAATGATTAGGAGAAGTTACCTCTTAACCGAGATTGTGTAGGAATGTAGCTTCGATGTTGTTGAAGCTCAAGTGAGGCAGCCACTCAGAACCGTAGCCCAGACCAATCACCCGAATAGCTCTACACCCGAAGAACGCAAAACACGAAAGCCGGTCTCCTACAAGACTAGCAAGCACTGAAGCAAGGGAGCAAGAACAATTTTCTTGGAGATGAAAAACTCAAGAGAAGGTTAAGTAAATTGGTAAGTATGAAGGGTAAGTAGGGAGGAGGCCAGGTATTTATAGTCGAATGGGGAGAGGGATGCACACTTGTGATTCATAGATTCTTCAAACCGGTTGACTGGGGGTCCATTTCCTATCGGTTGCTCTGTCCTTGAGACCAATCGACCAAGGGTCCATTTCCGATCGGTCACCCCATCTTGGATCCCGGTCGACCCATGTGATGTTTTTACATGTATAGGGGTTATGTTCAAGGGGTATCTCGTGATAGGCGGGGGGGTTCCAATTATATCCAAGTGGACTTCATATGGTTTCCCAAGTCCACTAATCTTCATTCCCCGCTGTGCATCACGAACCACTTCATTGCCCATCTCGGAATCCTTGAGACGCGCTTCCCAAAGTCCATGGTAATCGACCAATAGAGGTAACGTAAATACCCAGGGTTGTTCCAGAATTGACAACACAAGGAGTATACTTATCAAAGCCTACCATGATACATTCATACTCGCACTCGCAATACACTTTGATTGGCCCATCCGTTAGCTTGATGTCTCCAATGCCTTTCTACATGAATTTCAAGAGGATGAAGTCTATATGGAGTAGCCCGAGGGATTTGTTAATGCCACATATCCTCATCATGTGTGTCAACTTCATAGGGCCATCTATGGTCTTAACCAGGCACCCCGAGCATGGTTTAATCGCCTTTCCTCATTTCTGCTTGAATTGGGATTTGTTGAGTCTCAATTGGACTATTCTCTCTTTACTTTCCATGATCACCATGTCACCATGGTGGTGCTCATTTATGTTGATGACATCGTTATTATAGGGAATCGCCCAGTTGCCTTGACATAGCTGCCATGAAAGTCCTCGACCCCTTGAGCTACTTCCTAAGCCTCGAAGCTCATCGTGATTCCTCCAAACTATACCTCATCCAGTCTAAATACACAGTTGTCGTGTTTCACAAGCCAAAATGATAGGGGCCAAGCCTTATTCTGCTCCTATTATTGTTGGGAGCAAACTATACCAGCATAATGGTGATCCTCTTGTAGATGCTACAAAGTATTAACATGTGGTTGGTGCTCTTCAGTATCTCACCCTCACTCGACCCGATCTTACTTTCTTGGTTAATCAGGCATGACAGTTTATGCACTCTCCCACTTTCGCTCACTAGATTGTTGTCTAGTGTATTCTGCGCTATCTGAAAGGCATTGTTGACTATAGTCTCTTCTTTGGCAAAGGCTCTCTACACTTACAGGCCTACATAGACGCTGATTGGGCAGGTGGTCCAAATGATCTATGGTCCACTAGTGATTTTGGGATCTTCCTTGTCCCATGAATGATATCTTGGGGAGCCAAGAAACAACCCACAGTTTCTCATTCTAGCATAGAAGCCGAGTATCATATCCATGGCCTCAACATCTACTGAACTATTCTGACTACGCATGCTTCTAAAAGATCATATTCGCTCGAACATTCCTCCGACTATTTGATGTGATAATAGTAGTACTTTATCCCTGGCCTCAAATCCCGTGTTTCATGCTCGAACCAAACACATAGAGATTGATTATCACTTTGTACTTGAGAAAGTCGTCAGGAAGGATCTCCAAGTCAAGTATATTGCTATAGCTGATCAAATTGCTGATATCTTTACCAAAGGGCCTCACTTCGGCATGGTTCCTTAAGTTACGAGACAAGCTAATGGTCCATGCCTTACCCATTAGCTAGGGCTGCAACTTGGGCAGGCTCAACCCGACGTTGGGCTCGGGTTGGGTTTGTCCCTTCAACACTTAGGCTCGGGCTCGGGCCTCACTATAGAAAGCCCGATCAAAATCGGGTTGGGCTCCGGCTGAGTTTTATTGGAGCCCGATTCAACCCGAGCCCGACAACACATTTATATAACAAAATCTACTAGGGCTCCATCTTTTATCTCCCTCTTCTCTTTCCCTTCTCTCTGGAAAACCCCTCCCCACCCCTCTCCATCGCTCTCCTAGGGCTCGATCTTTTCTCTCCCCCTTCTTCGGGAGAGAAGAAGAGAGAAGTTCTGTAAGTTACCGCAGTCTCAATATCAGTGCCGCTTATGCTTCTTGGGGTTCTAGCGATAACTTAAGGGTTTGGAAAAATGGTTTCAGAAGCTCCTCCTCTACCCAAATGTGCCTCAGAGCTATGCATCATGGGCATCAACGAAGTTGGAAGAGGCTATGTTTTAGGTACCCTTACCTTTCTTTTTTACCGCCGTCTTTCGTCTATCTCCTTCAACATTGCAGGTGAAGCTTTTTTTTAACTTTGATTTGACATGGGTTTTGTGCAATCTTTCATATAGGTTCTGTATTTTATTGGAAATATTGGAACAGCAAGTGCAATTCCAGCTAGATCTTCAACATTGAGGCTCTCCAACACTTGATGTAGCACTGGCACAACTCCCACCTGGACGGGTAAGGTGGAGTTCATGTGGAACTAACTGCACGAGCTCGGCCAGAGAAGTAAGGAGGTGGTAGGCGGCATGGCAACGAGGTCCATCAAGGGAACACCAGCAAGGATCTCTTTCTCAAGGGAACTCTATCTAGGCAACTGGGATTTTCAAAGAAAATGTCCCTAACCCGATCAACCTGATCGGGCTGGGCTCGGGCTGGGATTCTTAGACCCGACCTCGGGTTGGGTTCGGGCTCGGGCTAGGAGCCTTGAAGCTCGGGTTGGGCTCGGGTTGGCCCCTAACCCGACCCAACCCGCCCGAGTTGCAGCCCTACCATTAGCTTGAGGGGGCGTATTGACCAAGCATCACATGATCGGCCCGATATGGATGTTTCCCACAATGAACGCTTGTAATAGTGTTGGAGTGAGTTGTTGTAATGTAGTTTGGTACATTGTGTACCACTGTATCATCTCTCATATATATAAAATCTAAAACCTTACACGAAGACGTCTAAGGGCTTCGATCTTATTTTCATTCTCCCCACCTTAATCCTATTGTCTTTCTCTTAAAACTGTGCTTTTAGTATCAAATAGCATCACAGATATCTTGTGGCTGGGGTTGGCCTCCTTATCAAAGGGCCCCAGTTTTCTTTACAATTGGTCCAGAAGTCTTCCATGGACAAATGGAGTTTTTCTTAAACATGTTGTCTGATGTGGCATGTCCAAAGGGGTCCATGTGTTTTGCCACCTCACCCTCTCCGTGTGCCAAGTTTCAGTCTGGCAGCACTGTCGTGTAAATACAGAAAAGCGTGGCCTATAAATCTTATGTTAAAAAAATTGAAAAAAAAAAAAATCAATTACTTCCATTTTTTTTTTGTAATCAACACTGTATTATATAAACCAGAAACCATATTACAAAAAAGGAGGTTCAACTACATCCTGTACTAATGAAAGTAGCCAGCCAAGTAAATCAGAGGTCCAAACAGTAGGACCCAAAAAGGAAGAAGCTTTCCCAGCTATAGTATGGGCTGTTTTGTTTGCAGCCCGAGGAGTGTATACAAAATTTACAGAAGAGAAACAAAAACAAGTATCCAGAATATCCTTTGCCCGGGCTATAGACGTCAAACCAAGGGCACAAGATCTATTTTCTACCCGCTCAACTACTTGATGAGCATCAGCTTCCACTATCAAAGCTCCCATTAGTAGGGAAAATAACAACACATGGTTGAGCACAAGGTTTAAAATTTCGTTCGTTAGCTATTTCGGTGAGACCCAAAATCGAAATTCCAGGATTTCCGTTTAAAAACTCATATTCCGGAGATTTTGGTACTCCCCGAAACCGAAATCTCCGGCACTCCCGAAACTGGAATTTCAGTGGAAACGCCAAAATTTAAAACCTTGGTTGAGCATGACAAGACGTGTACAAGGGCAGTGGTCAGTCTAGAGGGTTTCCTCTGAGATGTAATGTTTCGTTTGGCCACTTCATCAAGGTGTTTGTCCAGGGTAGTCTGAATTTTATTGGGTCAAGAAGTACGAGATTTGAGTATTAAAAAAGAAAAATTGAAGTTTTCACATGTGGAGATGTTGGAGTTGGCCTCTGAATTTTAGGATTTGTCGCTTTCCTTCAACTTACCCAGGGCTACCCATAGAGCGAATGGTCGAGTCCGTGGGATCCGGAGAGGTGTGATAAGAGTTTTACGGTCTTAAGGAGGTAAATGAACCCTGATTGGCAGTACACTATCTAATCTCCCCACCTACTTCCCATCCTTCTTCTCTGTATCGACATGGAAGTTTTGATGGGGTTTTAGGATGAATTCAAATACAGAGAACTCACCCAAAAAAAGGGGCTGCTCCACTAATTGAATTAAAAAAGAACCCTGCAATTTTATCAAAACTCCATAAAGATCTTGGAGCTGAAACAGAGTTAACATTTTTGGCTGAAAACACACACACACACACACGTGCACAGAGATTCGGCTATAGCAGCAGAACTCAAATCCCAACTGAAGAAGAAGAAGAAGAAGAAGAAGAAGAAGAAGAAGACCGTAGCAGCCGAACCCCCTTTTCTTTGTCCTTGTAGATAAAGGGAGGAAGGAAGGAAGGAAGGAAGGAAGAAAGAAGAATAAAGAGTAATACGAAGGCTGGAAAGTGGAAACGTGATTCTGGAGGCTCTTGAAGCAAGGGAAGGCCATCAAGGCGGAAAAGAAGGACAGCATCGGAGCATCAGATCTAAGCAAGCAAAGTCGAAGGAAGAAGAGACAGCAATGGTGAATCTTTTGTAATCTGAGGGAAAGGAAGACAGCATCCAAGCTGCGCAAGTAATGTCAGAAGGAAGACGGAGACAGCAACGGTTAATTTTTTATGGAGAGAGAGAGAGAGGTGAGAACCCATCTCAACCCAGCTGTAGAACAACCAACGGACCCTGCTCCTTTGACGACGCAAATCTTACTTTGCGAGTGGATGCGTGTTGTCTTCCCTCCGAACCTGATGCCTTTTCTTTTTGTGCTTTGTTTCCTCTCTTTCACTTTCTCGCTGGTGTGTTACACACGCGCAAAATCTTTGGCAGTTTTATGTTTGATATGACGTGCTCTCTCTGTCCGTTGCTCTGGAGTCGCTAATCGCTGATCAGTACTAATTATAAATAAGAACACACGTCAAGACTTATTTTTGTGCTCAGTCAGTCTTATGTTTGTTCTTGCCTGGTCTGATCTGGTGGAATAGTTTATTTTGACTACCACCATTCCTTCCAATTCCCGAGTTTCCTGACTCATCAAAATTATGGAAAATCAACCCACTCAGCCGACTCGTCCCTGGTTCCGCCCCCAAATCCGGATGGAGGTACCCCCTTCTCAGCCTCAGCCTCGGCCTCAGCCTCAACCTCCTGTACCCCAGCTAAGGCCGCCTATCCGCCCCCCATTTGGCCAGGCATTTAGGGCTCCAACAGTAGTTCTTCAGCCACGACCTCAGACTCAGCCTCAACCCCAGCCTCAGCCAGCTCAAACACAAGAACCAGCTCCTCTGGTTCAAGTGGTAGAGCCCCCACCGTCCCCCAAACCCAAAACCTCTGCATCCTCCTCTTCGCTTCCATCATCCCCAAACCCGAAAACTTCGGCTACTTCCTCTTCACTTCCAACTTCTCCAGCACCCAAAGTATCGTCTTCCTCGTCACTGCCAATTTCCCCAATGCCCAAGGCCACTCTAGTTCAAGCAGTAGAGCCCCCACCGTCCCCCAAACCCAAAACCTCGGCATACTCCTCTTCGCTACCAACTTCTCCAGCACCGAAAGCTTCGGCTACTTCCTCTTCACTGCCAACTTCTCCAGCACCCATAGTATCGACGACCCCAATACCCAAAGCCGCCCCTCGTGCGCCCACACCACAGGAATCTCCCAAGATCATCAAGCCTTCTTCGCAGACACCTCCCCAGTCCCCAAAGTCCAAACCTTCTGCTCCTCCACCATCTCCTTTATTACTGCCGCCGTCCCAGCTAAAGCTAGTCCCAGAACCTGAGAGCAAGACTCCAATAGTGGCTGAGCAGAAGAATGTGCTTGTGCAAGAAGACAAGGTGATGCATGATGAATTACATAGGAACGGTGGCAAGGGTAGGCCCTACATTGCCCAGAACGGGAAGGTGGGAGCTGGTGGAGTCGTTCATAACAAGGAAAAGGATGCTCGTAAGAAGTTAGACGACCATGAAGAGGTGGGGGTGAGAGTGATAACCATAGCAGGTGAGAACAAAGGAGCCTATATGGAGCTGGGCTCTTCCAACAAGGGGAATCCTCATCCCCATCATACTAATTACAAGAAGAATACTACCCGAGCAGGAAGCGATGGACACGAATCAGGCAGCAGCAGCGAGGATGGCAAATCAGAGAGGAAGGATGATACAATGCAAATGCGAAAGCAAACCCTGCCCATGACTGCTTTCGTGAACAGTAACGTACAGGGTGTTAACAACTCGATTCTCTTCAACAGTTCCTGCACTCATAGTGATCCTGGGGTTCACCTCGCCCTCTCAAGAAAGCCCGCCCCGGACCAAGGGATCCACCCAAAAGCCCGGAGCAACGGCCAATACACTTAAAATAACAGAGCAGACAAAAGCATGAAAGCAGAGAGAGAGAAAGAGAGACGCACTATCTATTATGGAAGGCTGTCCATCCCCTACAGGAGAATATATATACCTACTACTTATATTATTACACCATATATATATATACAGCCATACTAGGAAGTAACTTTGTGATACTCCTTTTTATGTGTATGTTCTAAATTCCAATGTTTTGTGTCAGCTGTCAAAGGGTTTAATAAGGAAGAAAGTCTTAAGATGATAATGACTTATTGATATTATGCTTCAAATGATGCGATTCTGTGTGGGAACTGGAAGAACATATGCTGATTCTTGTGAAAAACTTTGCTCCTTATAGCGTCAAGGAGGGAAATTCCTTTCACTCTCACCCTCCCGGCCCCTTTGCCAACACCTACCCCTTTAACAACCTTTTGCTTCCAGCACCATCCGATTTCTCATGGTGTTGACCACATTTGGTGCTCCTCTGCCTCAATCTTTCCCAATGGTACCCTGGTCTAGAATATATGCGCATGTTTTCACCTTGCAACAACGTTAAATGCAATTATTGAAAAATAAGCTTCTTACCTTCATAGATTTGCAAAGAAGTTAATATGGCTCAAAGGCGCCATTTGGTGGTCACTATCTTCAACACTTTTATTCTTCCCTTCAACGGTATAGCAATGTAGCGGAAGTACGAATGAACAAGGAAGGATATCTCCGTCTCCCACCTAAAGGCAACTTTGAATCCACCAGAAAAAAAAAAACAGGAAAACTCTAGAGAAACTAAAAAAATCATTAATTCTCAATTCCTAACATAACATGACTTATATAGACAATTGAAACCCTAAGAGCATCTCCAACAGCTATCCATTCTTCATCTCAAAGCCAAGGATGGAGAGAAAACCCCTTTGTTCTTCCTCCAACAGGGCCGCTAACCACCTCGCCAGTTTGACTGGGTTGCTAAAAAAACTCACCACCCCGCCAATATTGGCGCGATTCTTGACTCGTCATATCTACCCGCCATTTGACACTTTACCAACTTCCCTCCTGCTCATGCTACGGTTTTACCATCCGAT
This sequence comes from Euptelea pleiosperma, assembly GCA_035048495.1. NCBI lineage: Eukaryota > Viridiplantae > Streptophyta > Magnoliopsida > Ranunculales > Eupteleaceae > Euptelea > Euptelea pleiosperma. The sequence goes on along the minus strand of CM068542.1, from coordinate 1,453,809 downwards.
TCAGAGATTCGAACGTTTCTTCATCTATTCTTCGCCATGGATCAACAACAGCACAAAGACGTTGAATCAATTTCCGAGGTGAGTTTTTTGACATTTCTGTTTCATCTCCATCTCCAAAACCTAATTTTCTCGATCTTCCATTCATGGGAAATTGTATGGGGTTCACCGATCCTCCATTCATGGGTTCTTCCTGATCATTACGGGTTTACTAACTTAATCGCCAGTGGATTAATTCCGCAGACATCATAAAGCCATGGGATTATATTGTGAGATTGAGTGAAACTAGGATATTTTGCACATCTCTCTCATGGTACATGTTTGAATAATGAATAACCACTGCCAGTAGACTCGTATTTAGGCGAAATTAGGAGATTTTGTCATCAGATCTTTCATATAAAAAAAAAAAAGCCGACCCTTGGCACAGTTCATACCCTCGTTAGTAGAACTTTTATTACCTAATTAATGATGGGAAAATTACAATTTTGTTTTTCTCCTTGTTTGTATCTAGCTAGTAGAGTAAGGGCAACAAAACTATTCTTATGTTACTGAAATTTCTCATTGTTTAGCGTATATGTTAGGTCCGCTTTACTTTCTCTGATTTATTTCTTTTTTCCAAAAAACTTAAAACTTTCTATATTACATCTACAAATTTGCCAGTGCAATTTTATTGATTTTATTATTTACAGTAACATAAGGATGGAAAACTTACAGTAACTGAGTTTGCTTATTTCTGATTTATGTTTGTTCATTTCCCAAAGAATTTAATGGATAGTCAATGCAACCCTCCAATGGCTAGGACAACTACCAAGCGTGGTAAGTCTTTTGCAGCCAAAGAAGATGAACAGCTTTGCCGAAGCTGGTTGGCCATCTCCCAAGACCCCATTACAGGCACTTGTCAGAAGAGTTCAACTTTATGGACCCGGATTATCAAACACTATAATGAATTTAAGTCTTGGGACTTTGAGAGGTCTGAGAATTCTCTCAGCAATCGTTGGTCAACGATCCAAATATCGGTTAACAAGTTTTGTGGGTTCCTTGCCCAGATAAAAGAGAGGAACCAAAGCGAAACCGTCATCTTGGATAAGGTACTAGTTTTATAATTATTCTTTAACTTGTCATCATGAACAAGCGAATCTTTTCAACATTGAAGCATGCATCAAGTGAGAACCCACAAAAATTTAATTTACACTATACTCATTGTAGCTGTAGATGGGCGATGCCAAACGCATGTATGAAGATGTAGAAAAGAAACCCTTCACCCTCGATCATTGTTGGCGTATCATTCGGGGTGCCAGTAAGTGGGAAGAGTTGATAAAAAAGCCTGTGATTAAAATTGCAGATTCCCATACGAATCCCATTTCAACTGGCACAACCCCTACGATGCACTCGTCTTTCAATGACGAAATGGGTGATTGTGATGTTAGTGGTGGCTCGAGAGAATGGCCTTTGGGAAGAAAGGCGGAAAAATAGTTGCGAAAAAGGAAGAGTGAGGGAAATGATAAAGTAATGAAGAGATTGATGGAACAAAATGAGGCTATTATAGAAATAATGGTTAGGAAAGAGGAGGTGGCAGCAAAGAAGGAGGCAAAGATGGAGATGAGGGAGGCAAAGATGGAGGCAAGGGAGGCAAATAGGGAAGCGAGGGAGGCAAAGAGGGAGGCGAGGGAGCAAAGGTTGGAGGATGACGCGATTATGCGGCTTGTCACCTCTAGCATGGACGAGGAGCAAAAGACGTATTATGATCATCGCAAAGCGGAGATATTAAATCAGTTTATCGACCCTCTACTTTGATCTATGTTAGAGAATTCTTAGGGAAGTCTGAAAGTCTTACTTTATTTTGCTTCTGGATTTATGCATTTCTTTTCCTTTGAGCCATTCCAACTATAGATGTTGCCAAAACATGTTCATGTTTGTAGTTACATTTTTACATTTATTGGTTGTCTCTTGTTCTCTTTTTCATTTTAATTATGCTATTATACTTGTGTGGATCTATGATTAGCTGGATCTAAACTTTTTGTTATTTGATTGGTTAGTTATGTATTATGGCAGTAAATTTCAGCATCTATCAAATACTTTTTGCTATTTGATTGTTTTCATGTTCTGTATTATGGTAGAACATGGAAACAAGGAATTGGAATCAACGCTTAGAGCTTGGGTTCAAGCATGCTCTGTGTGTGTATATCTTTGTTCATAATGTATGCTTGTACATGTTCATGCATTATTTGATGCGGCAAGCTGGTAACTCAGTCCTGTAAAGCCAAAAATCATGTTTCTTTTACTTCGTTTTTCAAGTTCCGTTTCATGCAAGTAGCACGTTGGTTTTAACTTTCACATAAGAGCTATGGTTCATATGCTTACTACCCTATGATCTATCTCTATATTTCATCTTTCTTTCTTTTTTGTTTGCTTTGTTAAATCACTGTTCTTAAGACACCTATGTCACCTATGTTGCTGTTAAAAGGTTTCATCTCGATTGCCCAATCATTGGGCCTACATCAAGAAGCTGCCAAAGTCAAGTGCCATCAAGGTAATTGATTTTGGTAGCACAACTTATGAGCATCAAGATCATAGCTACATTGTATCAACATGGCACTATCATGCCCCCGAGGTTATTCTTGGTATGCTACCAATCTCATTCAATTTTCAGCCATGTTATCATATGTATAATTCCTTGGTATTTGGGTAAGCAGTTGAGGATTACGCATGACCTCTGTTTTGTGCTTGTAGGACTTGGATGGAGATTCCCTTGTGATATATGCAGTGTCGGTTGTATCTTGGTGGAGCTTTGCTCGGTGGGTTTCTTAACTAACTATTGTACTTGTACTTGTACTCTGCCCTTTTAAATGTGGATGGGGAGGGTGTGTGGTGGGTGGGTCTTTTTTCCTTACCACACAGTTCATGGCAATTCTAAAGTAACAAGATGTTTTGTAGGGAGAAGCATTATTTCAGACGCACGAGAACTTGGAGCACCTGGCCATGATGGAGAGGGTGTTGGGCCCCTTACCTCAGCATATGTTGAAGAGAGTAGAGTGCGTGCTCCTTGAAATTATTAGCAATTTTTGCTATTTTCTCTTGTCACTGTTAGAGATTTATTCCTTTTGTAAATCACTAATTTTTCATCTTTTTTTTTCTTCCTTTTTGGTGTTAATTATTTCAGCCAGCATGCTGAGAAGTATGTCAGAAGGGGCAGATTGGACTGGCTAGAGGGTGCGACCTCAAGGGAGAGCATTAAAGCAGTTTTGAAGCTGCCTCGTCTTCAGGTTATTATATTATTTAAGGCCCAGTTTGTTTCCTGTGTTTCTTGGTGGTTTGGATACAGTTGGGAAATTTGTGCTTAAATCGTATCGTGTTGGTACTTGGCTGCAGACCCTAGTGATGCAGCATGTTGACCACTCAGCAGGGGATCTCATAGACCTCTTGCAAAGACTACTCATGTATGTGATATCGAGTGTTTGGATTAATTGGACTTTTGGATGGTCTTCAATGCAATTGAGTTTGCAACTTGTTTTCTTTCTAAATTCTACTCTTTCGGGTTTCTCATTGTAATTGCTTGGTTTCCTTTATTGTTCCTAGTGTCTCCTTGTGGATCTAAGAAACCAGAATAAGCATTTAGTTCTCCATTAAGTCGGCCTGGAATGCATAGCTGATGAGGTGCTATGGTTTGGTTCTAGGAACGAATGTGCAAGCATTCTCTTATTGCTTGGATGGCCTTCAAAGACGTCCTTGTTACTCATGATTTTCTGGTTTTAACTAGTCATATTCCTCATTCAAGGTGTGTTTTATGTTGTCATGCAAATGAAACTGAAACATCTATTCGTATTCAGTGTGGCGTCAAGTGTTGATTGATTTCAATTATTGTAGAAGAAGAATCAAAAGATGAGACAAGGTAGTTTCTTGGCTTATGTTTGCTGCTATGGGTGCCATTTTTATCTTTAGTTCGAAGAAAATGGTGTTTTGTGCTGCTCTTTACCACCTTTGGGAAGAGAGTATCTGTGTACGTCTCTGCACTTGTTTTGGTCCAAGAGTGTTGTTGTGGAGAAGGTTGTTAGACACATGGAATTTATTGTTGAAGATAACAACCAAAACAATAAATCTTTTCGAAACTGTGACAATCGGTGCTCCTTTGATTGTAAAGAGGAATGATTTTGTTTTGGTTGCTACACAATAATGATCCAACAGACCTATTCTCATGTAATGTCAGGTACCCGTTTTATTTCGAAAATGGGTGATAGGAGTGGCAGAAAAGTTTTTTAGCATCTACCATGGGTCTGATAGGAGTGGCAGAAAAGTTTCATATCTGATTCCACCCAATCCGATCTCATATCTGATTCTCTTCAAATGTATAAGGATTTTTTTTTCTTCATTTTTAAAGAAACTTTGATGGGCTATGGGATAAGGTAATTCCACCCAATCCGATCTCATATCTGATTCTCTTCAAATGTGTAAGGAATTTTTTTCTTCATTTTTAATTTTTCTAATTAAATTGATTTGTTGTTTTCTAATGTTTCAGGTTAGTAATCAGGAGACAGTAGATATTGCTCGACCTTCGTGCTTCTACACCAATAAACCGGAGCTATTATCTGCGTGTAAAAAGCTTGCAGACTTGGCTGTTATGCGAGGCTCTACTGATGATATAACTGTGATGGTAATCCAGTTGGGAAATTTGATTTGATGGATATGAAGGAGCGAGGATATAATTAGTAGGAAGGCACAATCTCACATTACACATAGGCAAAAGGAATTGGGTTTCACTCGCAAATGTTTTTTCAAGAAACTTGCGGCCATGGAAGCTAAATGCAAGGACACTCTTTTAAGGGGATCATATCACTTGTTCATCGACGTTGATTATGTCAATGTCAATGCACAATCCCCGATACATTATTTTTTTATTGGATTTCTTAATGTAGTACTCTGTAACTCAGCTGCTTGTAACATTTATTTAGTGAGGATATTTCAATTCTTTTTGGGATGGTTGATTTCTTACATGATTTTGTACATAAAGATGGTTGATTATATCTGATTCAGTTGTAGATCACCTGGAGGTTACATCATAACATGGAGTTTTGTTTTCACTTACACTTCCCCGTTAGAAACATATACTTGAAGAACTAAATGATTACTGCTTGCAAGTTGTTGAATCTATGCTCAATTTAGATACAATGTTCTAGCTCTACTGATACTCGGTGATAAAAACTTGCATGCAGTAACTTTGTTAAGTGACTGATTGCTATGCAACATGGTGAGCCATGGACCCAATGACTTATGGGAGTGAGACCCATGGTAGGAGTGGAGAAGGACTTTTCTGCCACTCCTATCAGACCTATAAGACAGCCAAGGCATGGCAGAAATGTTCACATGGAAGCTTGTAGCAGCTAAGGCGTAACTTGATTGAGATGCCTTTTAGTAGTTCTTGGGATAGTCATGCAAGCAACCCATTGAAAGAGTTGCACAGTTTGAAAACCACACCTTTAATTAAAATATGTATTTTTTCTTGTCTTTTTGCTGGGTTGCATATGTAGGGTTGCTTGGTAGCATTAATCCTCAACTAATAAACAAAACACAATGTTTTTGACAAAAAGGGGCTCAGGGACTTTTCTGCCACGCCTTAGCCGCTACAAGCTTCCATGGAGAAATTGTGTGTTAAGACAAAGTTTTGAACATTTACAAGCTTCCATGTGAACATTTACAAATAAGACAAGTTAGCTTAAGCCTAAACTATTAGCAACATCTTTCCTGTAGCTTGCAATTGAGATAAAATATGTTATTTAAACGTTTTAAAAAAATTATAAATTAAAAACATGTTTTTCAAGGAGCATTCAATGGCGAATACAATGTTTGCTTACTAGATTTGTCCTTTCATGTAGTACACCAATGTTGTTGTCCACCAGTCTTATAAAAAGAAAGAAAAAGGGAAAAAAAGAAGTAGAAAAGTTATAATCCCTCAAGGGTAAAATGTGAACACACTTTTTTTTCTACAAAAAGCCCATTAAGTAAAATTATTACCCACATTGCTTGCATCGTCCATCAACAAACGCGTATGCTCAATCTTGGATCACCTGGCATTTGAAATCTGCATTCATCTCAAAATTACACAAGCTACAACTTGATAAATCTACTGTTATAATAGTTATATAATTGTTGTAATAATAAATGACACTCAAGTAGTCATATAATTGTTGTAATAATAAATGACACTCAAAAGGGCTATCATCGTGGACTTTGTTATTTACTCTTGCCCAACTCGCAACCACAAATGCTCAATGAGGTTGTTACGGAATGTATAGTGGGCATTACGGTCTCGAATCTCACAGTGACGGGCAAGGAAGGTCTCAAAGTCCACCATCATTTCTTGTAAGACCGGTACTGGTTGATCCATCTCTCTTGCATCATAATCAAAGGCAAGCCTATGGTCCTCCCGTTCATCTTCAACAATCATGTTGTGTAAAATAATGCACATCGTCATAATATTGTGAAGATCTTTCAACTTCCAAAACCGTGCGGATCCCCTCACAATAGCGAAACATGATTGAAGCACCCCAAATGCCCGCTCCACATCCTTTCTCACTGCCTCTTGCATCATATTGAAGTGCTTCTTCTTCAAGCTTTGAGGTTGCGATATTGTCTGAACTAGAGTTGCCCAAGGAGGATAGATACCATCTGCAAGATAGTATCTGATGGTATAGTCATGGCCATTCATGGAATAGTTAGCAGAAGGGGTGCGTCCTTCGGTGAGGTTAAAAAAAAGATGAGATCGATCTAAAACATTAATGTCATTGTGGGATCTTGGCATTCCAAAAAATGCATGCTATATCCAAAGATCGTAAGATGCAACCGCCTCAAGGATAATAGTATATTGCCCTTGCCACGCAACTGGACAATTCTTCCAAGTCCAGTGCATGCAATCCAAACTTCCCAACATTCCAGGAAATGCGCGAGTTTCCCCAACCTTTAGCAACCTTGCAACATCCTCCTCCATCGGTGACCTCAAATACTCCACCCCAAAGACATCTATGATTGCCCGACAAAACTTCTTCAAGCTCTCTATTGCCGTGCTTTCGCCTATCCTCACATAATCGTCCATTGCATCTGTTGACACCCCATATGCCAACATCTTAATTGCCGCAGTCATCTTTTGCAACGAGGACAAACCAAGGACTCCGACGATGTTCTGCTTCTGCACAAAATAATTGTCATGGGCTTCCACCGCATTAACGACACTAATAAATAGTTCACGACGCATACGAAAGCGCCTCCGAAATGCTTTGGGAGGGTAAGTGGGTGATTCGGAGAAATAGTCCCTAAACAAGTGCTCATGCCGTGCAATTCTTTATCAGTTAATGTATGCACAGCCTTCAAATGAACCACCATGTTTGTTGACTTGCGTATCTTTTCCAATGTTAAGAACAAGTGCTTGGTTGGTTAAAAATAGGTTCAAAAGCTCCACATCATCATCAGAAGAAGAGGAGGATGAGTCCAAACTAGCACCAATATTTTGTTTGTTCATATTGAAAAATGCAGTTGAGACAATTGATCAAACACCTTATGTGCGTAGGGAGAGTTGAAATCTGAAAAATAGGCACTACTTTTGTTAAAATGAGATACATAATTAACAAAAACTAAACTTCTAGAATAATCTACAAAATCTAAAAAAATAAGCATTAACTAAAAACAGTATAGAGTTGTCTACTTACAAGAAAATGCACATTGGTTGTATAAAATTTTACTCACGGAATGTAATTTATTGTTTAAAAGAGTAAAAGTTGTTTTATAATGTAAAAAAGACAAAATTGTACTTTTACTAAATTTTTTATAATAAAACGATAATTTTACTAATTTTCTTAGCTATTTTGAAGAACCAAATGGAGATTACACCTTTTTGTCGTAACTATATTTGGTAAAAGGGGCTGATTGTTAGCCGAACATGAAGATAGCTATGGATAGCTGTTGGAGATGCTCTAACCTTCCCAAAATAATAAAAATTACCAAAAGTAGCAAAATTCCCAAACCTCGTGAAATGCCTAAAATAACCTTAAACAACTAAATTAAGTCCTTCCAAAACAAACCCAGATCAAAAACATTTAAAAATAAGTTAAACAAAAATTTCCCAAAAATAGTAAGTTTTTCTTAAAACTACAATTTAGTCATCAAAACGATCTCTTTTGGCCTCGAAAAATGGCAATGGATCCTTAGATTTTTATTTCCTTTAGATAGTAAAGCTCGTCGAGACAATCTACGTGTATATGCTATAAAGTTAATCTGAGTTACGAGCGCCAAGTTAAGGCTGTTTGAAGTTGACACTACTTCTGGCTCAATTTCCTCCAATTTTGACCTTCCACAAACTGGTCAGAGACCCATTCTCCACTATGCAATAGGGTTCGAACAATAAATTTTACTAGATACAATCGAGCCACATACTGATTGCCATTGCTCCCACAGTCACACTTAGAGAAGAACATCAATTTTTTTTAACTATAAGCTGGGGTAAGGCAGACCCCTACCAGATATTAATCACAAAAGGCATTACAACCTAGTATAAATCCTACCTTCTGCATCATGCCGAACTATGGTGTCCATTCCTCATGACGAGGAGGGACAAAAACTATACAATCTTCAGCATGGCATAGGGTGGAAAGAGCATCAGCAGCTCTATTAGTTTCACTATATACATGGTGAATGTCAAACCAACCAAACTAACATTCCAGATATTTGATGGATTTCAGAATCTTCATGCAATACCACGGACAGGGTTCTTTCTCTAGAATGCATTTAACAGCCCTCAATGTGTCAAGACCCAAACCAATACACCAAAAGCACCTAGGTGATAGAGGTGCGGGGAAGTTTAAGTCTTAACCTTTTAGGATCGTAACATTCCACCACGCTTCAAAGCCAACGTCCACGGTGGCCCACTCTGAAGCGGCTTTCACTCCGGTACCCCTATTTTCTCACTTTTTGTGAGCGAGCCCCGGCATTTTTTCCGGTACCCCTCTTTTCTCTTTTTTGAGCAAGCCCCCAGGTAGCCCTTTCCCCAGGTCGTCCCTCCCGTGACTTGAACCCATGACGCGGGGTTGGCTCTGATACCAAATGTTAAGACCCAAAACAATACACCAAAAGCACCTAGGTGATAGAGGTGCGGGAAGTTTAACTCTTAAACTGTTAGGATCGTAACACAATGACTCACTTCCAACCTCAACCTCAGTGTATCCAATATGTATCATGATACTAAAGCCTTTTTCAATCGCTTGGAACTCGTGGAAGAGGACTGGCCTTCTAGTTGTTCCCGTAGAGAACGCACATAAAACCACCTCATTTGAATTTCTCATTATGTCTCCAGACCAGCATAGGCACGCTTGATCATTGATCCATCCGTATTGAGTTTCACCACTCCTTGAGTAGGGGGCTTCCACTTGCATTGCATAACCATATTTCGTCTAAATTGAATCGGGATGTTCCAATCAATCGCTAAGTTCTGTTTTGAGCCGTATCGTTGGCTGAACACTCCCAACTAGCAAGGATCTCTCTAATGCTCAGGTAAGTCAGAGTTTACCTCGGTTTTGGATATCTCATACCATATGGATCCCAAACTGGATCAGTAGTAGGCGGAGTGTCCAATTGTCATTGACAAGAAAGAAGCTCACTTTTTCCTTATCTCCTATACCCGAATAGGCTCTTTGATCTGGAGGAATGATCTTGAAGTGAGGACCAATATCTAGCTAGGGATCATGCCAAAATAGAGTCTCCTCACCCTTGTTAATGCAATGGGTAATTAGGTTAGCTGCCCCATTTCTGGATTTGAGGATTTTCTCCACGACCAAGAGCTATCATGAGGGACGATGGGCATGGATTAGAAACTTTTCTTTTTAATGAGGTGCTTATCAACCCACAAGTAGAAAATAAATGCGTACAAATTGGAAGGGATGAGTGGACTCACTTTAAGAAGAAAGGAATAGTAGAGTGCAATAATCAAAGGTAGTGGAGGGATTAGTAACCTACGTTAAAAATTTAATTTGTACCAACATTTGGTGTGGAACGATTTACACACAATGGTCAAAAGATCATTAAAGATTTCAACAGCCCTCTACTTAAATAAGTTATGTTTCTGCTTGAATTAGATAGTCCATGGCTCAACCAAAGGGATTAGCAATCTCTGCTGATCTGCAATTCTATTAGTTTTTCTGGTTGTGTATGGAGTCCCAGTTCTAATTGGAGATCGTTAGCCACTTTAGCCCATCTGGATTATATTACAAAGGATATCAACCAAGTCGGCTCTTTCATGTGATAGTAGTCCTTCAGAGACTGGTGCATTTCATGAATCTCTCAAATTGCTCTGGTTTAGGTTCAAGCAATAGATGAAGAATCAGTGGTCTCGAGTTCCTTTTCTATTTTTATTCTCCTATCCGAGCCTATGTTGGATAGGGATAGCAGCTCATAACAACAGTATTAACACCACAATTTAACACCACAATTTCATTTCATGTAGGGGGGTGATTCTAGATTTGGGGACATTGGTAAGGATGTTGAGCAACAGCAGTATTTCCATGGCCATCTCAGACTTGTGTCATTCACAAAATTACAGATGCATTTTTTTAACCTGATTAGTGATTTCTAAGCATTGGATTGGAGTCATTTTCATGGGCTGATTTTAATCGTGGGAGTTTGATGCAGGACAAGCGACAAAGGACATCATGGGGTTATTGGCCCGTCAAAAGCCCAAATGGTACTAAACAGGACACAATGTGCATTAATACAATTGTCAATGAAAATGGAACACAACGGGCATTAATGGAATTGTCAAAGGTGTGCGAATCGCGCAAGGCCGTAGATTCTGAAGGGAAACGGTGAGATCTTCAATACTCATTGCTTTGTAGTGATGTAACCCTTTTTTCGGCCAATTTCCATTGTTTAGTGTGTCAAAATGGTAATTTTGTTATTTTAGAAAAAAAATTATTTTAGGAGTAACTTTAATTGTAGAAGACAGCTCATATTTTTACTTATTTCATGTTCCACAATAAATATGAATGTAAGCCTAAAGGCAAAGACAGTTTTGGAATAATATTGAAGAGACTTTCTCATTTTTTCCTACAACTTTAGATTTTTTATCAATCTAATTCATGTAAAGGGTTGAACATTCTATAGCCGGATTCATCATGTTCTCTTCTCCTACCTACCCTGCATTAGAATTTGAGAATTATTAACCATTATTTGGGTACAAGGATCCAAACGGTTGAAATTACTAATCATTCTGATTTTTGGTTTACACACAACTCGAGGTTCAATTTTGGCCAATGAAAAAACATTGATGAGCCATGTGTCACATTGACCAATGGATGTTTTTACATCTCTAGGTAGACCTACATACCCAAATTCATCTTGATTAGTAGTTTTTTCTGTTGGATTAGAGTATTTTTCATGGTTAATTTTTAATTGTAGAAACAATGCACCATGTGCGTCGTTTAACCATAGGAATTTATTAAAAAATAAAAAATAAAAACAGTTGAGCCCTTCAAATGGCGCCAAATCCCTTTGTGCGCCCTTGAAAGGGCACCGAAATGGTTTATGCGCCCTTTCAAAGGGTGCACACGTCAGACCTCCCTTATGTGCGCCCTTTCAAAGGGCGCAACGTATTTACTTTTAAAAATAAAAAATATATTTTTTAAATAGATTAGATTTCATATTAAAAAAAAAATCCTTTTATTTAACTTTCAGCATTTTTTTAGAATTACAGTCATGTTTGGCTCAATCACTCCTAGTTGGCTTTACTTTAACCCCAACCCATTGCCACCCTTATGATCTTACTTCTTTTGGATCGACCCATTGGGATGATTCTCTTTTGAAGTGGGCTGGTTTCAATTAGACATTGGAGAACCCAAGGAGAAATTCGCAAACCTCCTGAACATCTTAATTGTTCCGTTCGGTTAAGAGCAAATTTGGGAGAAATTTGGCCTCGTGCAACACTCGACTCAATGCATCACACAAATCAAGAGCAGCCTAAGAGATTGGCTCACGACACTTTTTTAAATATTCTCCTGATTAATCATGTGGGCGCATCTCGATTTATCGAACAGCCCTTGATTTTTGTGATTCTTCTTGGGTGATCTTGCCGTTCAATTCGAGTACCCAAAAGATGCTCTAGTCAAACGGCTAGAAATCAACCCATGAAAAACTCTCGAATCCAATGTCTAAAAATAACCATTAAGGCAGATTTTTGGTGTATAATTCCACCGAGTGATGAGCCAAACATTCATGGACCTGTCGGCCTGAAATAAGAGCAGTTATTTTTCCGTCTAGAAAATCTATTGCCCTTATTATTTTTGGCCATCGAAAAGATTGCTACCGAGTCAGTGGCTAGAACCTTCTACTAAGGCTAATCGGTCAGACCAAAGATCCCTTTGATGGGGCTCATCAATTGGGTGTTCCATATAAATATGAATGTGTACTACCTGTGACATATGCATGATAGCACCTGGATTATACCATGGGATAGATAGTCCTGTCGCCATTGTAATCATCCAATGTAGTACATCTAGACAGTCGATTGCTACCATACCATCAATTGCTCTCTAGTGGACGGGTTCAGTAATAATGGAAGCAAAATCCATCAAACAAGGAGTCCGCTCATAGGAGATCTTTCACATGGGGATCATTGGTTGGCAGTCAAGACTGATAAGAAAATTCGCTTCTGTAAACAAATAAAAAAAGTTGGGAATATGAAACGCAAACAAAGTAGTCCTACTCCCAAATCTCAGATACATAAAATTTCCAATAGAAAGTAGCTTTAGCTTCCGGTGTTGCATGAGAGTCCCTTACCACCACTGACTGTAGGTCCTTCATTTTGGGCTGCACGTTTTCTGCTTTGCCTTCTCAATCAGAGGTTTCAACTGCTTTTTTTCAGCCAGAATCTTGAGGAAGTTGAACAAAAAGGGTATATAATTGTGTTTCCTACGGATATTTTCTGTTCTCCACTTCTTGAATTTCTCCTCCTCCATTAATATCTTCTCAGTGGCACTCTCAATCCCAGAATTTACTTCTGAAAGCGATTTGTTCAGCACTTCAATGTTGCTATTATCCACCTGTCTATCTGCCTGTGCAGCAGCAAGCTGCTGCAAGATTCGTTCCCTTCTCTTTTGGAGTTCCTTCAGTTCAGCAGTATACATCTCCTTCCTGTTCTTTATAATTGCCATTAGGTTGAACCTTATCTCACTTCTAGAATACCTCTCAATGCGTTCCTGGATCACCGGTTGCACCATCCGCAACCAATCCAAGTCGCCTTGCCCACCAGTGCACTGCCCAAGGCTAATGGGGCCCTCCTTCAATCCATCAAGCTCATACAGGACCCCATCAACGGGTACATAACTTATAAAATGGTACACATCATCATCCTTGCCTGCAACCTTCTGCTCCTCAGGTACAAATGGCTCGGGTCTGGCAAAGCTATTGTGGGCTGTACGTATGGGCTCGCTATTGTTGATCGCCAAGCCTTTAAGTTCAGGTGGAAAGTTCTTGGTGAATTCTTTCAACATTGACAGTTCTGGCCCAATATCAGCATCTGAACAGTTCATAAGAATCGAGAGGATTGCTTGTGTTGCACAAGCATTATTAATAACCTGTGAAGACATCAAAACAGTTAAATCACAGGAACGTAAGGCTAAATGCTCCAACAAACCTTGATTTACTGACACTGACCTGACTTGCAAAAAATAAGTTTGGGTTTGGATCCTTAATTACAAGACGTTCATCTTTCTCCCCTGGGCGCCATTTGAAGAGGAATATCAACCCATAAACTGGCCTGTTAACATGAAAAATCACTAAAACAGTGAAGGATATGTTTAAGAAACCATAATCAAAACAAGGTTGGATAGATAACTGACCGAAGATTGTTCAGGGAATCCAGGTCCAATGAATACAATTCCTCTACCTGCTAGCATAGAAATAGGCATTATGCTTGCGTATAATATAAAAGAAAAGGTGCTAGAAAGGAAAAAACAAAATTAAAATAAAATAAAGGCAAACAGGAGACCCATCATGGCTCAGGGGATCCTCAAGGATTTAATTTTTCCAGAAAAATGATGCGTCTACTGACAAATATGTTGCCCCTCAAGTCCAGCAGTTCCAGGACACAAGCTTGTATTCCAAAGTTTGAACTCTGAAGTATACACCTCAAGACCAATGTTCAAAGACCTAGATTCAGCTGTAGACTCTGTCGCAGACCTTCGTAATCCAGATCTACTCATCACTTGGCCATGTCAGCAACATGTTTAATAAGGCTCCAATGATTGGGATCTCTGATAGTTCAATATGCCTAGCAAGTGCAGTCAAAGTATCGGCGATGTGACATTTTGCTTTGTCGAGACCTCTAACACCATAGCTCCTAAACATGGCCCAGGCAGGTGCTGGCTATGGTTAACTCAGTTTTAGACTTTTAGTTAATATGTTAGTTAACTTTGTTAATAACTTGAATTATATTTATATTATTTTACAGTGAAAACTAGCCTTCACCACTTCACCATAGAAGGCTTCATTTACCCACTACTAAATACATACCAAACTGATGTAGGAGCATCCAAGCTACAATGTACGCGCACTACACCAAATTAGACCTCTCAATAGAAGAGGTGGCCTACAAGAGTGCTACAAGGAGATTAACCTCTATATGCTTGGTCCTCTCATGATAGACTGGTTAGAGGCTATATGTATAGTTGCTTGATTATCATAGTGAAGAGGCATAGGAGAAGTAGAAAAAACCCAATTCAATCATAAGTATTCTCACCCAAAGAAGCTCATATGAACCTTGAGCAAGAAACAACTGACAATTTCTTGCTCTCCCAAGTAACCAGATTTCTCTCCTATCTGTGCCAAAACCAACCCAATCGGCATCTGTATATCCAACAATATCTAAGTGACCATTCCAAGAATACATAATACCACATTCAGAACATGACTTCAAATATTGAAGAATCCGTTTCACAACTTCTAAATAAGGAACCCGAGGAGCATGCATGAACTGACTAACACTCACAGCATGAAAAATATCTAGTCCGGTGATAGTCAGGTAATATAGTCTAGGCCGGATATAAGGTCTCTTATATCATGGAGAGAGTGGTTTTGATCCTTACGAGATGAAGTAGGGTGAGATCCAAGTTTTCCAGTATCACTGAGCAGATCAAGAGTATACTTTCTTTGAAAAATGAAGATTCTCTTAGCAGATCAAGCAACTTCAATTGGACTCACTCATCTTTAACTTAACATGCTCTATGAAGCCGAGACCATGTCCTGTTAACCACTATATCGTGGATGTAAACCAGCAAAATCGTACGATCCCTCTGCTGGGTGGATTAGTCTGGCATCAGTGAAATCCCATCTCAAAAACTGCCTGGCTGAACCTCTCAAACCAAGCACGAGGTGACTGCTTAAGGCCATAAATTTCCATTTCAAGCTTACACATTTTGTCGATCTCCCCCTTAAACTGAAAACCAAGAGGCAGATCCATATATATTTCCTCCACCAGATCACCATGGAGGAAGGCATTCTTCACATCGAATTGCAGCAAAAGACATTTAAGATTGGTAGCAATAGAGAAAAGCATCCGAACTGAGTTGAGTTTAGCAACATGGGCAAATGTCACAGAGTAATACACACCATAGCATGGAGTAAAACCTTTGGCAACTAGACAAGCCTTGTATTGCTCTATAGCACCATCAGCCCTATACTTACCGTATACTACACCCACTTACAGCCGACAATAGCTTCCTTCCAGGTAAAGGAACTAAGTCCCATGCGCCATTCTAAAAAGCACGCATCTCCTGGTACAGAGCCTCGTATAGAACGGGAAACAAATGTAAAGGAAAGAGAAGCAATGAATGCTTGGTATGAAGAAGAAAGGTCCTGGTATAAGAGAAACTGAGAGATAGGGTAAGCAAGTACAAGTGTGTTTGCCTTTTTACATAATGCAATGGGAAAATCGGAATCAATTCAAACGAGATCAGTGGAAAGAACAAAAATAGGAGCTCTCCTAAATAGAATCGCAAAAAATAGCAAATAAATGCTCGAAAAAGTCACAAAAATCAATGTAACCCTTCAATGGACATCAGAAGCATAAAAAATCTATTGTCATGGATCTTAGATACCATTTTTAATTCCCAAAACACACGAATCTAGGCCATAGTTCGATAGATGTACTATCAAGAGCGGAATGTCTCCCGCATTTATGACTTGTTTGAGTCTATGTTTACTATGAAACAGGGAGATAAATCGCTCGATGAGTATTATAATTCACTCCAAGGTATGTGGGAGGAACTTTAGCAATATCAGCCCTTGACCACTGATCTGGAACAGCAGAAACAATAGCGGGAAGAATTTCAGGTTGCCTTGTTCTTGTCCAACTTGAATCCTGAGTACAGTTCAATTAAGAAACAGATTTTGGCTAGTGAATCTCTTCCAACTGCAGCCAATGCCTTTTCTCGTCTTCAGCATGGCTCCCTTGGGAATGTTACTTCTCCCAAGAAATCTTCCGCATTGGTTTCAAGTAGCGTTTCTGAGTCTTCCCGTTATCATGGAGGTCGTAGTGGTTTTAGAGGCCATGGTACTCGTGGTTCTGGTTCTCGCGATGGCGGTCGGGGTGGTGAGATGAAGTGTACATATTGTGGCTACTCTAGACACAGAGCAGTATTGTTGGGATAAGTGGGGGAAGCCCGCTTGGGCCAATCAAGCGTCTAATAAGTCTTTTCAGCCAACTATAGACCAACTCTCTCAGGCACCCACTGGTCAGCTTAGCCAACTCTTTCAGAAGTTGAATTCGTTGACCGCCAATTCTTCACAGCCTACAACCACTATAGCAAATATAGGTAATTCTGCATGTTTGTCCGCCAAGTATCCTTCCTCATGGGTCATCAATTCAGGGGCTAGTGCTCATACGTTTAGTATACCCTCCATCTTTTCTAATTTTCAATCCACTAGATCTCATATTGTTTTAGCTGATGGGTCCAATCGTAAAATTGTAGGGAAATGTGATATTCACCCTACTCCATCTGTTTTTGTCCTCCACTTTGCTTGTTCCTGACTTTCCATTTAATTTGTTATCTGTTAGTCAACTCACTAAATCCTTACAGTGCTCAGTGACCTCTTCTCCTACTTCCTATGTTCTTCGGGATTTCAAGACGAAGAAGGTGATTGGTTTGGGGCATGAGAATGATGGTTTATATTACTTGGATCTTGGTGCACCTGCATCTGCGATGAGTGCAACTATGTTGCCACTTCAGTGGCATTTTTGTTTAGGCCATCTTTCATTGTCTTACGTCTTGTCATACCTAAATTGAGTCCAATGTCTGTTTTAGAATGTGAAGCTTGTCAGTTAGGCAAGCATCACCGTAGTTCTTTTCCGTGTCATATTGAGAGTTGTAAGTCTAGTCCTTTTGATGTAATCCACACGAATATTTGGGGTCCTTCGAGAATAAAAAGTTTATCTAGTTTTCATTGTTTTGTTGTTTGTGGATGATTATTCTAAAATGACATGGCTATTTTTGTTAAAAGATCGATCCGAATTACCCCTTGTTTTTACCATGTTTTATAATGAGATATCTGCCAATTTTGGCAAGCCTATTAAAATAATTCGTTCCGATAATGCTCTTGAATACATGCAAGCCTCTATCTAGACCTTTTGTTCCGATCGAGACATGATACATCAGACATCTTGTGCTTATACCTCCAACAAAATGGTGTTGTGGAGTGTAAGCACCGACATCTGTCGAATATTGCCAATACCCTTATGTTTCATATGCGTGTCCCAAAGCCTTATTGGGGTGACGTCCTCATTGTCTGCCACCTTATTAACCGTATGTCGTCGTCAATTCTAGACGATCGGTCTCATTTCTCCTTGTTATACCCTAATGTCAATCCGTTTAATGTGCTTCCTTATGTATTTGGTTGTCCTTTGTTCATGTGCGTGATCATGATCATGACAACCTTTCTCATCGCTCTGTTAAATGTATCTTTTTGAGCTACTCTCGTACTCAGAAAGGATACCATTGTTATTGTCATGCGCCTCGTTGTTATTATGTCAATGATGATGTCACCAATTTTTAGTCTACTTTTTTTCGTCTCTTTGGGAGTCCTATGATTCGGATCTTGTGTTTCTTCGTCAAGGGGAGTTCACCAGTTCATTACCTATTGCAGTCCATACTTCTGTTATACTAGTTATTTTCCCAGATGCTCCGATCAATGTTTATGAGCATACCAAATTGCGTGCAGTTGTGCCTTATGGACAGGGTCTACCTCCTATTAATCAAGTCCCTGATCCGTCATCGTCTTCACTTGAGGTTCTTACTTCTGCTCCCTCCCCGATTTCTACTGCCGACTTACCGATCGCTTTAAGGAAAGGTATTCACACGTGCACTAAACATCCCATTGCTGACTTTGTTTCACTTCATTGTGTCTCCTACCTTTCAGAGTTTTGCTCTCCTTGTCAGTTGTTTCTGTTCCTACTTCTCTTACACAGGCCCAGTCTTCTCCTGGTTGGAAATTGGCTATGGATGAGGAGATGGCTGCTTTTCATCATAATCGTATTTGGGATCTTACTCCACTTCCTCCAAGGAAGCAGACTGTTGGATGTCAATGGGTGTACACATCAAGTATTTTCGCGATGGATCTATTGAACGCCTAAAGGCGTGCTTGGTCGCCAAGGGTATATTCAGACGTTTGGCATGGATTATTTTGAGATTTTCTCCTCGATGACTCTGCTGAATTCTGTTAGAATTCTTCTATCTGTGGCAGTATATTGTGACTGGCCTTTATATCAGCTGGATATAAAGAATGCCTTGGAGCAACTGCCTGAGTATGTTCCTTCTAATTAAACTCAGTTTGTCGCCTACAGAAAGCTATTTATAGTTTTAACCAGTCGCCTCAAGCTTGGTTTGAAAAGTTCAGTTCAGTTGTGCTCGGTTATGGTTTTCTACGCTCCACTTCCGATCGTTCGATTTTTTTCAGACGATCTTCCGCCGGTATTATTGTTCGGATTGTGTATGTGGATAACATCATTATCACAGGAAGTGACTCCTGTGGTATTTCAGACTTGAAGACTCATTTGTCTAGGCAGTTCCATACTAAGGATTTGGGTCTTTTCCGTTACTTTCTTGGCATCGAGGTTGCTCGTTCCAAAACTAGTATTAGCCTTTCTCAGCGCATGTGTTGGACCACTTATCTGAGACATGTACGCTAGGCACTAAGCCGGTTGATACTCCTATGGATCCCACTGTTAAGCTTGACGTTGGACAAGAGGAGGTTTATGCTAATGCTGGTCATTACCGTCGGTTAGTTGGTAAGCTGATTTACCTTACTGTCACTCGTTCAGACATCACATTTACCGTTGGCATAGTTAGTTTATGCATGCCCCACAACAGCCACATTGGAATGCAATTTTCCAGATTCTGCGTTATTTGAAGGAGTCACCGGGCAAAGGGTTGTTGTATCGACCATCACAAACTTTAACTATTACCGATTTCTCTGATGCTGATTGGGCTGGTACTTGTACACATCGTCGGTCTACTTTATGTTAATGTACATTTGTTGGTGGTAATTGGTGACTTAGCGTAGTAAGAAGCAGAATGTTGTCGCTCGCTCTAATACCGAAGCAGAATACAGGGCTATGGCCCACACTGCTTGTGAGATGTTATGGGTTTAGTCCCTTCTTAAGGATATGGGATTTGAGGTTCCTTCTATGCTTATGTATTGTGACAATCAGGTTGCTAGCTTTATTGCTAGCAATATAGTGTTTCACGAGTGGACAAAGCATATCAGGGTTGATTGTCATTTTACCCATGACATGGTGTTACACTAATGAATCATCACTCCATATATCAAGTCTGAAGATCAGTTGGGAGATGTTCTTACAAAGGCCTTGCCTAGGAATCCCTCTTCTACTATATGTACCAAGTTGGGAATGTTTGATTTGTATGCTCCAACGTGAGGAGTGTTAGAGTTCTTAGTTTATTTCCTTTATGTTTATATTACACAGTTGGGCTTTATGTAGAGTGTTGGGCCCATATGTTCTATTAATGTAAGTGTGCCCACACCACTTAAGTGATTAGTATATTTATCACAATGAGGCCAAACTACCTAAGTTTGTGACTCTCTCTCTCTCCTCTTCTTTCTTCTCTCAAACCCTAAGACTTCTAACAAATAGTAAAAACGAGAATTTACTATAAATAGTAAGAAAGGAATTTACTATAAATGGTAAAAATGAAAATTTACTAAAATAGTAAAAAACAAGAATTTCCCATAAATTGTAAAAATGAGAATTTAATATAAATAGTAAAATAAGAATTTACCATCTATATAACAAGGGACGAAGTTTGTCCCGGGCTTCACATTGGACGGCTGAGATCTCGCCCAAGGAATGGCTGAGATCTCACGCCCATTTTACGTTTTGGGCGGGAGTTTTGCCGCCCTTTTTCTCGACAAAACCCCTTAAAAAATTTAAAAAAAAAAAACCCTTATATCTCTCACTCTCCTCCTCCCTCATTGCTTCTCCTCGCTCCACCTGCGACCGGCGGTTCCCTCCTTCGCTCC
This sequence comes from Euptelea pleiosperma, assembly GCA_035048495.1. Classification (NCBI taxonomy): domain Eukaryota; kingdom Viridiplantae; phylum Streptophyta; class Magnoliopsida; order Ranunculales; family Eupteleaceae; genus Euptelea; species Euptelea pleiosperma. The sequence continues at coordinate 1,433,253 of CM068542.1, read as the reverse complement.
CCACTGCTGTGGCTGTGTTTCCTTTGCTCCCTCCTTCGCCCCCCGACGGCGACCCTCAAGTAAGCCTCTCTCTCTCTCTCTCTCCCTGTGATCTCTCTCTGGGTTGGTATTTTTAGGGGTTTAGGGGGATGTGGGGTTTGGTTTTGGTTTCCTATTGTTTTTTTGTGTTTTCGTTTGGGATTTTTAGGGGGATAATCTCTAACCTTTTTTTTTGGGTTTGAGGTCTCTCGGTCGGTTCTCCCTCTCTGGGGGTCGGCATTTTTGGGTTCAGTTCTCCTTCTACCTATGTCTCTCTCCTCTTAAACTTTTGGGTTTGCTTTTTGGGTTTGGATTTGATTTTGATTTTTTTTTCGGGTTTGGTTCTACTCTCTTAAATTTCTGGGTTTGGTTTGATTACGATACATATGTGGGTGATGATTTTGAATTTTTTTTTTGGGGTTTGGACTTGATTTTGATGTTTTTGGGTTTGTTTTGGATCGGGGGTGATGATTTTGATTTTTTTTTTGAAATCTATTTTTTTGTTCTTTGTTCTCTGTTTTTAGGAGGCATTTTATGGGTTTCGTTGTTTTGTGATTGATGATTTCTATGGGAACATGGTAGTTTTGGGTCCTCACAGTGGGAGGGCCTTTAGGATCATTTTTTCCTGTGGGAACCTTTGGTTTCAAGGGAGCATGGTTTCATGGGTTTTTTCATTTGGGGTTTCATGGATTGTTTGTCATTTTTTTTCTGAGGGTTTCATGGTTTTAGTTGTTTTTGTGATTGATGATTTCTATGGGAACATGATATTTTTGGGTCCTCACAGTGGGAGGACCTTTGGGATAATTTTTTTCTGTGGGAACCTTTGTGTTTCATTCTCGCTTTATATCGATCTTTGTTGTTTATCTTTTATTTTTTAAGGTGCTTTAGATGTTATTTGATAGGTTTGTTTGAGCAAATTTGCAGGCGAGGATGGTGAACTTGGACCGGCACCGGAATATTTGAACATTGACGATCCATCTGCCCTGTTTTTCATTGCACAAGGGAATTCAGATGTGCCTGTTGTGACCTTTGCAATGGAGGATAAGAAAACAAATGTTCACCCATTGAAGTTTGAGTTCTCTCTGTTTGAGAGACATGTATTGGTTAATACCCTCAAGGGATATTGGAGATATCTTCGGGGTTGCTTGGGAATCATAACATCTACAACATTCTTGCTGCTGTGGCTGTTCGAATTGACGTGGGAGGACCCTTAGAAGAAATTGTTAGGGGGATCGAGGAGGTTGATGGAGTTCCTGGCTGGTGAGTTAATGACAAAGAGCATGCATTTGGGGTGATTGTAGATATGCACACACACCTAATGCCTTATCTAGGTTCCTAGATGTGGTAAGGGAGCTAGGCCCGCGGAGAATTATCACTGGTTTGTTTCTTCCTTTTCACTTCCTTACTGTCTAGAAACTAAAGTCGGTTAGGCTTTGTATTACCTACACAACTGACACTCGAACTGTCCATCCTCTGCAGTCTTAAAGAAAAATATACAATTTGAAACAAAATGATAGCCCACCAGAACTTGGCCAAGTAGATTCGTTATGCTTGGGCTCTAACCACCAAGTTCAACATACAATCTTAGTACGAAATCATCCAAGCTTATTAAATGTTAGTTTTGCATGATTTTATTTAAGATCAAAAGGGACACCCAATCCTTCATAGTAAAGCACATTTTTTTCCAGTGCTTCGTCTTGCGTATTTGTCTTCTAAGATATGATATACTGTTGGTTTTGCTGATTTGTCAAGATTTGGGGAATATGGATTGATTATTCTGGGTTTTTGTGTCATATTAGGGGATTACAAGTACGTGTCGAAGTTATAGTAGAAGTAGTAGCACCCTTCAATTGTACATGTCACCCAACCAACTCGCCCCGATAAGGCTCGCTAGTTGGGTTACAAGGCAAAGTAGGTGAAAACTGTTATGACCCTATTTCTAGCAATATTATAATAGACTTTTTATAATACTTTGAACATTATATGTATGCCATTTTAAAGGTCTCAACAATAGCTTTCTATTGGTATCAAGTTTGTCCAAATCGGACGTGCGAGTCAAAAGTTATTGTGTTTAGTTCTGGGCAACATTTTAAGTTCTTATTCAAATTCAAAAAAAAATAAAATAAAATAATTTTCAAAATTATAGTCCCACATCGGATAGAAATGAAAAGTTCTGAGTTCTCAACCTCTATAAATACAAGGCCATGCCTTGAGAAAATTACATCAATTTGGGTATTTGCATTCTAACCCCTGAGGTAAGAATATTTGCAAAAAAGTCCCTCAACTAGAAAAAATTCTAGAAAATTCTCAGGAATTCCTGAAAATATTCAAGAGGTCCTTTGAAAAAAAAATTTTGTGGGGCCTACTGCCTCGAGATACGTGCTACCTCGAGATTCGCATCGTACGAGGTTCAAAGATTTTGGGATTCTAGCGTATTCACTTGTAAGTACATAGTTATTTATTTTATGCCTTTATTTATTTAATTAATTATTATTTATTTATTTATTTATTTATTTATTTAATTGATTAATTATTTATTTATTTATTTATAAATATTATTTTTATTTTTTATTTTTTTTGAAATAGTAGAAAATTCACAGAATATTGTAGAAAAATTCTAGAAAATTCTATTATTTTTGGGGAAAATCTCTGAAAATGCTATTCTTGTTATCTGTTAAATTTTAGCAAGGAAAAATCCCAATTCTTGTATTTTCCACATAAAATGTGTAAATGCATTGATAATTTCTTGTAATCTTAAAAACATGAAATTATGATAGATGAGGACATGTGTAATCTATTTAGTTGGATGAAGTCATGCTCAAATTCATTTAAAATGAAATATATGCGTTTTTCATCCGTTTTATGTATTCGTTTTCTAAGATATTAATAGGGCTTAAATGTTCTTATTTTTAGTTTCAAAATGCAAAAATAGGAATGCTATGCATGTAAAGATGTTTCTACAAACATTATTATTTTATGCATATAAATACGATTGATGACATGAATAAGAACGTGATTGGGAATGTGGAATATCAGATTAGTTGGAATCAGGAGTTGTCTCATTTCTTTGAGACCCCTTAGGATTTTAGTCCCCTAAAGCATCAGGCGTTGTCTTATTTCCTTAAGACCCCTTGGGGTTCCAATCCCCTAAAGAAGAGGCGTTGTCTCATTCATGAGACCCCTCGGGTATTTATACCTAAAAGAAAATTAGGGAATCCGGAGAGAGGATACCTAATGAAACAATTAGTGTGCACATTAGGGAGTTTACTTGTGGACTAGAAGTGTTGACATCGTACACTAAGACCGATGGAATGTTGGTACGAAATACATCAGAATTGATAGTTTGACTTTATAGAAATGGTCACGGGTATTCCGATAAGAGAAAGGTTGACTATTATATGAAAAGACTTCATTGTATTCGACGTTATACGTAAGTAATTGATGGAGAGTTGAGTTTTATCGAATTACATGTGAAATACATTTGCAAATCGTATTTGTTTTAAAATAAACAAAAGTCGCTGATTTAAGTGGTTTTACGCATGAGGATGTACTTACTGGGCCCTAGCTTATCGTTTTAAAATGTTTTGTTTTCAGGAAAAGATAATGGGAAGTTGGACTGATGCTTCCAGCATTTCTGTTGATAGACTTAAGCTTTTGACGATGTTATATTTTGTTTAATTCTTCTATCTTGTAGAAGGATACATGAGTTATGTAGGTCCTTTGACCGTTTAGTAACATGTATTTGGGAGTACGATATATATACAATGTTTTCTTTTGGATGGGCATATTACGGTTTTGTTTGAAGTGAGACATCCTCTAACATTATTAATGTGTCAATGAAGTGCGTTTCGTCTTATGAATTGTTTAAACAAAATGAAAAAAATTATCCGGTGTATTTCCGCTGCATCGTGATACCAGTTTTGTTTAACTGTGCGTTTGTATGATTAGATCGCGCCTCAAGATACGAGAAAGGTCGATATGACCAAATATCGGATTTGGGGGCGTGACAAAAACACACTTGGCTTTGTTGATCCTGATCTCCCGTCTCATTCGGTCCATCAAAATTTTTTAGAGGTATGCCTTTTTATATAGATTAATTTTTATGTTTTGAATGTTATTTTGGGCATAAAATCCCCAAGATCTCCTGCTTGCGCATGTTTGGCTGCAATTTATTTGTTTCACTTGGGCTTTAGCTCAACTACATTAAGCTTTGTAATTCAGCAAGGACAGTCTTCATTTCGAAGTTGATGCATTTGTTGAAGTAGATCTAAGGAGAATGTTCTTTCGTGATTTCTTAAAGTTTTGTCTATATTGCCTTTTCAAGTTTGAGTAATGTATATTGATATAATTAATTGTACAAATTGCTTCGTTTTTTCCTTCAAAAGTTAATAATGAAAGGAATCCACCTTCATCTTGCATAGTTTATATAGATACGCCATTTCTGATGTCATTTTGAGTGCCGAAGGCACCCGTTTATTTGCAAACACTTTGTAAGGAGTGCCGTTGGCACAGGTCATCCCCTAGTAAATAGTAAAAAATGGAAATTTACTATAAATAGTAAAAACAAAACCACTCTATACAAAGCTCCTGCATCACTAAGACTCTACTTTAAGAACCTGACAAGGACAACAAAATAGAAACTTTAACTAAATGATGGTCCTGATGGACTGTTGTAATGGGCCTCTAAATGGATTAAAAGTGGACTGGACCATTGGCCTTTTGAGTTTTCAATTAATGGGCCTCTAGATGGAAATTACATGGTCGACCCGTCTTCTGCTCCTAACTCTAGCCAATCAGGATTTTCCGGTGCCCATTTTGCTAGCATGGATGCTTCTGCGCCTTCTCAGGGCCAACCTCTGCAGAGTTCTTCTACGATGACTTCTCCCAGTCCATTGGCAACTTCCGAGCTTGCAAGCATTTAGCGGTTGCTCTCACAGTTAGATGGTCCTTCTGCCACATCAACCTCATCGTTTGCTCAGTCAGATATCATTAGACCTACCCATCATATGTCCACTCCTTCATCCAGTCCCACCTAGATCATTGATTCAGGGGCTTTGGAGCATTTGACGGGTATGTCTTCTTTATTTTCCACTTATTCAATTTGTTCTGATCGTGATAATGTCAAGACTGCAGATGGCACCTTATCCTCTATGTCTGGGAAAGGAGATGTCATCCCTTCTCCTAAACCTCCAATTTCATCAATCCTACATGTCCCAAACTTTACATCTAACCTATTATTTGTGAGTGCCCTGACTAGAAACTTGAACTACAATGTGACTTTCTTTCCTTCGTACTATGTCTTTCAGGACTTAGAGACGAGGAGGATGATTGGCATTGGACGTGAGGCTGACGGCCTGTACCTTCTGGACGGACGGACTTCTAAGCCCACAACACTGCAATCATCTCATAATAGTAGTAGTATGATGGACAATGTTTTCTGTTGGCATGCCCGTCTGCGGCATGTCTCTTTTCAGTACTTGAAACTCTTATTTCCAGCTTTATTTGTTTCTGTTTTGTCGTCGGACTTGCACTGTGAGCTCTCAAAACACTGTCGATCTACTTATCCCTCCAAAAGTAATCGAAGTTCTATTTCTTTTGATATTGGGCATTCTAATGTGTAGGGCCCTACCCCTATTACTTCAATCTTTAGCTTCTGCTATTTTGTTACTTTTGTTGATGACTATACTAGTGTATATGGGTATATCTCATTAAAACCAAAGATGAGATTCATTCTATCTTTAAAGGTTTTCATAAGATGATTCAAACCCAGTATGGTGTCTCCATCAAGGTCCTTCGTTTTGACCAAGGTGCATAATATATGTTTAGAGGTCTCCAACGGTACTTTTTAGACCATAGGATTTGTCACCAAAATTCCTGTAGCTACACCCCTCAGTAAAATGGTGTTGCTGAAAGGAAAATGTGTCATCTGACTGAAGTAGCTCGATCTCTTTTGATCGGCTCCAACGTCCCCAAATCCTATTGGTCTGAAGTTGTGTTGACTGTTGCTTATTTGATTAACAGAATGTCATCTCGTGTGCTCAACTTCAAGTCCCTCTTCAGGTCCTTGCTCCATGCTCTTCCTTATTCGCGGTCCCTCATCGTATCTTTGGGTATGTATGTACACATCATGGGTCCTCATCATACCAAACTAGATCCCAAAGCTCTTAAGTGTCTTTCTTGGTTACTCTTCTACCGATAAATGGTATAAGTGTTACCATCCTTCATCCGGGAAGAAGTTTGTATTTATAGATGTCATCTTTCGTGAGGAACTGCCATTTTTCTCCTCCACCTCTCTTCAGGGAGAGAGTAGTACTGAAGAGAGGTGGAATGTTCCTCTCCCTGATATATCCCTATCTCCTTCTCTAGAGTTTGAGAGGTCTCCGCCTACTCAAACTACTAGTGTGATTGATAGTGCTCCTGGAGCTCAAAAGGAGCTCAAAGTCTATAGCAGAAGGGAGAAAATCACAACTGATCTAGTACCAGTCGTACCATCCTTGGATCCAGGTAATCCTTCCTCTCTATACCTGTCATTTCCTCTTCTACTGATGATTCTGATCTTCCCATTGCTTTGAGAAAATGGACCAGGAGTTGTACTCATCATCTATTGAGCAACTTTGTTACATATGATGCCTTGTCTCCCTCGTATAACGCCTTTGTCACATATGTTTCCACTATTCCTATTCCCTCTTCCGTGGCAGAAGGGTTGGCACACCCTAAATGCAAAGTTGCTATGGTAGAAGAAATGAGGGCCTTGGACAAGAATAAAACATGGGAACTCATTGATTTGTCAGGAGACAAGAAGCCTGTTGGTTGCAGATGGCTGTTCACAGTGAAGTACAAAGCAGATGGATCAGTTGAGAAGTACAAGACGAGATTGGTAGCCAAGAGGTACACTCAAACCTATGGGATTGACATTATGGAGACCTTAGAACCTGTGACAAAGATGAACTCCATCAGGGTGTTGTCATTGACAGCCAACCAAGCGTGGCATCTGCATCAATTGGATGTGAAAAATGCATTTCTTCATAGTGACTTGCATGCAGAAGTATACATGGTGCCTCCTCCTGGATTCATCCCACCTGGGGAAAGTAGCAAGGTGTATCGACTAAAGAAAGCTCTCTATGAGCTTAAGCAATCTCCGAGAGCATGGTTCGAGAGATTCACCCTAGCAGTAAAGTTGGGTTACACTCAAAGTCAAGCCGATCACACCCTATTTGTGAAGCACCTAGGGAAGAGCACCACTGCCCTCATCGTCTATGTTGATGATATCATTCTTATAGGGAATGATGCCGAAGAGGTGGCTAAGCTGAAGAGTCAACTAGCTGGGAAGTTTGAAACCAAGGATCTAGGACCTCTCAAGTACTCCTGGATTCATCCCACCTGGGGAAAGTAGCAAGGTGTGTCGACTAAGGAAAGCTCTCTATGAGCTTAAGCAATCTCCGAGAGCATGGTTCGAGAGATTCACCCTAGTAGTGAAGTTAGGTTGCACTCAAAGTCAAGCCGATCACACCCTATTTGTGAAGCACCTAGGGAAGAGCACCACTGCCCTCATCGTCTATGTTGATGATATCATTCTTACAGGGAATAATGCCGAAGAGGTGGCTAAGCTGAAGAGTCAACTAGCTGAGAAGTTTCAAACCAAGGATCTAGGATCTCTCAAGTACTTCCTAGTTATAGAAGTTGCAAGGTCCAGCCAAGGGATCATCTCTCAAAGGAAATATGTTTTAGACCTGCTGAGGGATTTGGGCAATTTGGGAGCCAAGCCAGTGGAGACTCCTATAGAGCAGAATCACAAATTAGCAGATGCCAGTGGTGAGCTACTACAGGATGTAGGTAGCTTCCAAAGACTAGTTGGGAGATTGATCTATCTCTCCCTGACTAGACCAGACATTGCCTATGCTGTGAGTTTCATCAGTCAGTACATGCACTCACCCAAAGACGTTCATCTAGAGGCAGCACAAGATCCTGAGGTACCTGAAGTCAACTCCTGATCGAGGCCTTCTTTTCGGAAAGAATGGCCATATGAGAGTAGAGTCATACTGATGCAGACAAGGCAGGTACTAGGGATGATAGAAGATCTACATCTAGATATTGCACCTTCGTTGGGGGCAACCTGGTTACTTGGGGGAGCAAGAAGCAACCGGTAGTTGCTAGATCCAGTACAGAAGCAGAGTTTAGGGCAATGGCCCATAGCTTATGTGAGATGCTCTGGTTAAAGATGTTGGTTGTTGAACTAGGCTTTCCTATCTCGGGGTCTATGAGCTTGTATTGTGACAACAAAGCCGCCATCAACTAGGGGTGTCAATTTTACCCGTTTAACCGGAACCGAAAACACCAGTTCCGGTTCCACATTTTTGGGAACCTATTAAAAAGGAACCGGAATCGGAACCGAACCGAAAATAATGGTTCCGGTTCCGGGTAGTCTAATATAGAACCGAAACCGATAAGAACCGAAACCAAACCGATAAGAACCGGTAACAAAGTATAAATATAGTGTAAAAATTCTCATATTTTCAAGATTTGGCCCATTATACCCGAAACCGGAACCGGAACCAACAGAAATGCATAATCGGTTCCGGTTCCGGATCCATCACTTTGGGAACCGGAACCGTTAAGGAACCGAACCGATAAGAACCGGAACCGATTGTTCCGGTTCTGGTCACCTTAGGAACCGACCCGTTGACACCCCTACCATCAACATTACACACAATCCAGTTCAGCATGATCGGGCCAAGTACATTGAAGTAGACTGCCACTTCATCAGGGAGAAGATTGTGTCTAGGGAAGTATGTACTCCTTTTGTGAAGACTGATGAATAAGTTGCTGATGTCTTCACTAAGGGAGTTCCCAGTTCGCAACTCCACAGGTGTCTATGCAAGTTTAGCATGAGAGATATCTATGCACCAACTTGAGGGGGAGTGTTATCATATAAGTATTTTTACGTATTTCCATATATAACAGGTTTGAGGGGTATATTTGTCTTTTGTAATGTTCTCCATATATAATATATTTTGGACTCATGTGACCTAAGCACATGACATCCTTCTCTCTCCTCCCTTTGACTCTCTAAACCTAACCCTAACCCTAATCACCATTGCAACCGTTTCATGCCAGGGAGGTCAATGATCGACGCTATCTTCGTACTTAGACAATTAATGGAAAAGTTTTGAGAAAAGAAGAAAAATCTACAGGCAATTTTTATTGACTTAGAAAAAGCATATGATAGGGTTCTTAGAGAGTTAATTTGGTGGGTACTAGGGAAAAAAGTCCCAAGTGATAATATTGACATTATTGACATCTATGCGAACGCAGTAACTAGGGTAAGGATAGTCAATGGTGAGACAAGTGAGTTCCAAGTTACAATGGGTTTACACTAGGGATCAGCCCTAAGTTCGTACGTCTTTGCACTAGTTATGGATGAATGAACTACACATATTCAAGGAGAGGTCCCTTAGTATATGCTATTTGCAGATGATGTAGTGTTGATTGATGAGACTAGGGAGGATGTAAATGCAAAATTGGAACTATGGAAACTTTAGAAACTAAAGGTTTTATGATAAGGACCAAGACAAAATACATGCAACGTAACTTTAGTAAGGTAATTGTAGGAATGAGGCATTAGTAATGATAAACAGATAAGAAATACCCCAAATTGACAAAGACAGCCTTCTCCATTTAGGTTTGAAAACATGTGGTTGGAGGAACCCAATTTCATGACCTAGTGTCTTCATGGTGGAAGTCTTTCCAGTATTCAGGTAGGGCTAGTTTTGTCTTCCGAGTTCAGACAGAAGTTGAAAGCTTTAAAAGGTAAAATTAAAGCATAGAACAAGGAAGTTTTTGGTTGGGTGGATGGAAAATTGAAAGCTCTCCTAGAGGAATTAGCCTCTATCGATAGTAAGGAGGGAGGGGGCGAGATGACAGAGGAGGAAGGGAGGAGAATAGAAGTGAAAAGGATTATCTTAAGTGGGCCCAACTGGAGGAGATTGGTTGGCGACAAAAGTCTGGGGTGAGGTGGTTGAAGGACGGGGATAGGAATACAAAGTTTTCTCATCAGATAGCCAATGCAAGGAGGAGCAATAGCATATTGAGGCTTCGGGTGGACAACACTGTGTTGGAAGAAGAGGACTTCATCAGGGAAAGTGTGGTTTAAGTACAATTCCAGCCTTTACTCAGAGACGAATTCTTTTCGTCCTAAGGCAATGGATTGGTGTTTGACCACCTTAGTTGGGAGCAACAAGCTGGTTTGGAAAAGCCTATTGAAGATGAGGTTTTGAGGGCAATCAAGGATCTCAAGGGAGATAGAGCACTAGGCCCAAATGGCTTCTCACTAGCATTCTTCAAAAGATGTTGGGACATAGTTGGTGGGGATTTCATGCTAGTGGTCGAAGAATTTGAAGAGGGGGCTATTTTGGATAGGTGCCTTAATAACACATTCATCACTCTTATTCCCAAGAAGGAAGGGGCGGAGCATTTGAATGATTATCGGCCAATCAATTTAGTAGGGAGTACTTACAAAATCATATCCAAAGTCCTAGCCTCTAGGATGAAAGAGGTTATGGGCTCAATTATCTCTCCTTGCCAAGGATCATTTGTGAAGGGCAGACATATCCTTGATGGAGTCTTGATAGCTAACGAGTGCATTGATACCAGACAGAGAGGGGAGGAGGGGTGTGATTTGCAAAGTGGATATGGAAAGGGCGTACGACCATGTGTGTTCTGGATTTTTGGATTATATGCTGAATAGCATGGGCTTTGGTTTGAAATTGAGGAAATAGATTCAGGAGTATATTTCCTCGACTTTTTCAATAAAAAATAAATGGATCGCCTGTAGGTTTCTTCAAGAACGCGAGGGGTTTGAGGCAAGGAGACACATTGTCCCCGTTCTTATTTGTGATTGTGGCAGAGGCTTTGGGGAGGATGACAAGCAAAGCAATTGAAGGAGGGTTCATCGAAGGATTCCAAGCAAGCAAAAATGGCCCAATGATATCTCATCTACAGTTTGTAGATGACACGATCTCTTTTGCAAATGCCTCACACATACAGTTAAGGTACATCAGATGCATATTATGATGCTTTGAAGCCATATCGGGGTTGAGGATCAATCTATATAGAAGTGAGGTGTATGGGGTGGGAGATGAGGCGGACCTAAGGGGCTTGGCGATGAGTCTGCGTTGTAAGGTGGGTAGGTTGCCTGCATCATACTTGGGATTGCCTTTGGGAGCTAAATACAAGGTGAAATCGATATAGGATCCAATGGTAGAATGGGTTGGTAGAAGACTATCAGTGTGGAAGAAAAGGCATCTCTCGAAAGGGGGTAGGGTGACCCTAATCACAAATACTCTTTCTAATCTTCATATCCATTACTTGTCTTTGTTTTCTATTCTGACAAGTGTGTCTTGGGATATGGAAAAGAAGGATGAGAGACTTTTGTGGGAAAGGAAACACGATGATCACAAATTCCATCTAGTAGAGTGGGCGAAGATATACAAGTCAAAGGAAGAGGATGGATTGGGGTTTCGACAATTCTGAGATATGAACATGGCGCTTCTCGGGAAATGGCTATGGAGGTATGGGGATGAAGAAGATAGTCTTTGGCGAAAAGTAGTTGGGGGTAAGTACGGAAGTTACAATATGAGAGGGGTAGTTCCCAAATGTTATCATCTTATGGGACTAGTCTATGGAAATGAATCTTGAGGAATAGAAAGCTTCAGGTAGGGGATCCATTTCAGAATAGGGACAGGTGACAAGGTGCGGTTCTGGGAGAACACTTGGTGTGGAGAAGAACCGTTGCATGACTCTTTTCCTTTGCTCTACCACTTATCAGATCTTAAGGGGCCAAAATTCAAGATTGTGTGATGAGGAGAAAAGGAGCAACGTGGAACTTCGGCTTTAGAAGAAATCTCAATGATTGGGAGGTGGATAGAGTTGCCTATCTTCTATCAAGAGTGGGGGATGTTCCCTTGCAGACTATAGAACCAAATGGGAGGGTATGGAGGTGGGACTCTAGAGGAGTGTTTTCACTTAGTTCCTACTACGCTAGTCATTGTTCAAGGGGTCAAGCCTTTTTCCAGTGGCTTTGGTGTGGGGACTTCCAGTTCCGTCCGAAGTGCTCTTCTTCGTTTGGATGGCTATATTAGATAAGATTTTGACAGTGGATCGCCTGAACAGTAGGGGAATGATGTTGCCAAATAGGTGTTCCTTATGTAAGTCCAGTGTTGAATCGATAGAGCATCTTTTGATTCATTGCTCATTATCTTTCGCTTTAGGAGATAAAATAAGAAAGTCGATTGAAATGGTTTAGGGCATGTACAACGATGGCACCTGTTAGAAGGAGCGCTCTGGTGCAGGTTGAAGGCCTTAAAAATGACAGAAGAAGGCCAAAAATGACATGGATGGAAGAAATAAAAAAGACCTAAAGAATTATGCTTTGACAGAAGATATAGCTCTAAAGAGGGTTGAATAGCGAAATATGATTCTGTTGCCGACCCCAAACATTTGGGATAAGGCGTAGATGATGATGATGATGATGATGATCTAAACTAGATAGTATATTTGGTATTGTTTGATATTGCTATTGCACATTCATGCAGTCACAGAAAATATTTTGTTTCGCATGTATGCAGTGAATTGTTTCTTCATCTTTTCCCATTTTTTTACACTATTGGCTTAATAGGGAAGCCATTAGTACCTGGACTAAAAGTGATCAGTGAGCCATAGATGGCTCAGCATGCACTATTATCATAAGGAATATAATAGAAAAACTATGGGATAAAAACAATAGTAAACAACAGAAAACAAATCAAAAATATGCATCTCAGTGATCATGTCCTCATATGAGCATGGGAAATAAATCAGGTTATCTAAATCCACAAGATCACCTGCACGCCTTTTACTTGCATCTGCTGTATAAGTTCAGTAAACACACCTAGAACACAAGCCAGGACAGTCTTAGCAACAAGGAACATAATAAGCTAAATGCAAAATCGATGCATGTTCACAAGAGAAGTGGGAGACAAAAAGAAATATCAAACCTGTAGCTAGGTGCGCAGAGGATATCTAGAATCATAGCATGCAAGTAACAACCAAAAATACAGCACATCATCAGATACTATCCCTATGGAATTAGCTTATGTATCTTGACACGAATAAAAACTCAGCATTTTCAAGGTTTGATCATTACTATGTTGTTCCTTTATATTCATGCAAGTCATAATAATGCAAGGGCGTTTTCGCACCGGGCTTGAGTGGGGCAACCGACGTAAATGGGGCACACTCAGGGTGGGATGGCCTATGTGAAATGGGACCCACAAAGGAGGGTTCGACCGAGGACCTAGATCTACGCTATGAGATAAAGGAATTTAATCTCACGCCCCTACTAGTCGCGGCTTTTGGGAGTATTTGTTAGCTGTCCTGCATAAAAGTGGTATCAGAGCGGGAGGTCCCGTGTTCGAGACTCCTCACCGGGGGTGAATAATGCATGGGACATTTTCACACCGGGCTCGAGTGAGGCAGCCTGCGTAAATGGGACACACTCAGGTGGGATGGCCAATGTAAAATGGGACCCACGAAGGAAGGTTCGACGGAAGCATATGTTTACACTTATCAAAAAGAAAATGTCTGATTATTGAAAGGAACCAACATTAATCAAAAGCGAAGTTATGAAGAGCAACTGCATACATATGAGAGATATTTCCACTAGAATTGGTAAAAAGTTGGCACTCATTTAGAGACCTCATTGTTGTAACTTGTAAGTTTTCTGTCCAGAATGTTCATACTTTTGGCTTATACACATCTAGAACTTATAAATAAAAAGCATGAATCCTTGAAAATAGCTCAGGAGCATTTTAACCCTTCTAAGGTACTTCTAAAGTCTGTAGAGAGGGCACTTGGACGCTCGGTCAGGCATGTAATTTCCGTGATTAGCTCCTTAAACTACCTTCCGGAGGTAGATCCATGCTTTTACCATGGACATAGTCAGTGGCCCTCAATGAGTAAATTATAATGACCCGTGTTTCCTAGTTCATGAAAGAATAGCTAAATTTTAAACATCCACCTTTCCTTGTCTAGTGATCACCAAGAGCAAAAAAATAAGGAACTTATGGACTCTGTTTCATCAGTATGGGTACCTGTGCAAGTATCGGACTTGATAAATCCCAAAATTTTGGGGTACTTGGACACAATTAGAAGTATTTTTTTATTATTTTTAATATTATAACATTTTAATTGTTTTACTTTTATGATATTTTATTATTTTATTTATATTGTAATTTAATTATCATATATCTGAATAGTGAATCATATGAGTAGAACCTGTAAGAAATATTTTCATATTCAATTTGGCAAAAATTCCGTTTGACATAAAAATATTCTTGTAACCGTTCCTACGAGCACTAGTGTAGTGTGGAGATGTCGTGGTACGCATACTTTGCCGACTACTTGAAGACTAGAAGACATAAACAACAAGAATCAGACGGTTGACAGTAAGAGTCATCTGAGTAACTGCCGATTTGTCAGTTAAAGATCGTATACGCTCGATTAGGAAGGTAAGTGACTTAGTGGCCATAGAAATTGGTTAAAATGAATAAAATATAATAGTCAAACCTAGTCATTGGACTGACCAGAGTCTGAGTCAAAGATATTGACTATTGAGATAGTCCAATCGATTGGACACTTATCCCCAATCGATTGGACATGGCCCAATTGATTGGAGGACTCTGTGTAATCGATTAGAAGCTACGAGGCAGAAACTTATTTCAACCCAATCGATTGGAGACTGTGAAATCGATTGGAGTTTTCAGGACAGAAACTTATTTCAGTCAAATCGATTAGAGACTCTGTGAAATCGATTGGAGCCTTCGAGACAGAAACTTATTTGAGTCAAATCGATTGGAGACCTCTGTGTAATCGATTGGAACCTTCGGAACAAGAATCTTATTGAGCCCAATCGATTAGACACTTATCCCCAATCGATTAGACATGGCCCAATCGATTGGACCCAGTGTACAATCGATTGGACTATGCACAGAATCAGTCCTTATCAGATCTGAAATTCTTGGTTTCATTATTCCACGTTTTGCATGACTTAAGGTCATGGAATTCTATAAATACAACCCTTCTATGCCTTCTCTAAAAACGCACAGAGACACAGAGTGACTCAATCTTCAAGAGAGAGAAGAAAATGTTCTATTTATTAGAGTGTCCATTCAAAGAGAAATAAGCTTGTTTCTCATTCACATCTTGTGAGCTTGTTCTCTTCTTGATCACAGCTAAGTGCTTGATCATTTCATCAGCTTAGGTCTTTCACTTCTATATTCGACCTAGTAGCCTGAGTGTACCAGTGTGACTCAACACTATTTGAGCAACCTAAGGTTCAGGGTGTACTGAATCATTCACCTTCTGCGAAGGCGGTAGTGTTGAGAATTAAGATCGGAGGAGCTGATCGACGGTAGGTTTGGGGTGTACCGAACTGAACAAGCGGACAAGGCTTCTTGGCTGGAAGGGCACGCATGGATTCGTAGCGTTGATTCAAAGGACGTGGATGCATTGGCAGTAGGCCTTGGCTAAGGTTGGAAGTTGTATTTGCAACGGTGCTGCGTAAGTAACCTCTGTTTCGTTTAACTTTTCAGTTAGTGATACTTTCCGTCTAGACGTGGTCCCGTGGTTTTTCCTTGGCTAAGGTTTCCACATAAAACTCTCGTCTTGTGTGATTGTTTATTTGTATTCCACAATCTATCTTGATTAAATCAAACGACGAAAAGAAAATATACCACGGAGGTATATTCGATTTGAGTCGGTTGTGATAATCTTTTACCAAACAACTAAGGCATGTGATTTTGTTCCCCTACCATAGACCAGTAAAACTGTGTAGGTATAAATAATTTTAAATACCTAATCAACCCCCCCTTCTAGGTATATTGGATTAAAGAGAACGGACCGATATATGTAACTTACTGTATATGTAACTGTGGGTTTTTGTTATCATTTTTCCTTTTTTATATATAGCTTAACACTTTTAACTCCGCCAGTGTAGTGCTTTACACTACATCACTGGTCCCAAGCCCAAATGAAGGAAGGTTACATCAAGTTGGCAGCCAATGTGAAACTTTGCCAAATCATATCATGAATCCTGATCCATTATTAGACTAAGCTAATGTTAGGGCGTTCCCCAGAAGCAACCTGCTGCAACACCCAGTTGCAGTGAGAAGTAGGCAAGGGTCGGCTAAGGCTTACTCTAGAAATGACACGTTGCAACGCAACCCAGTTGCAGTGAAAAGTAAGCAAGGATTCATGCACCAATCTGGACGAGTGCTGGTAAAGAATTAGTCTAGGAAAGTAGGATTCTTGCTACTTGAAATGTTGGGACTCTAACAAAAGCTTAGAATTAGTAAATACAATAAAACGAGAGTTAATATAGCTTGTTTACAAGAGACAGTGGAAAGGGGAAAAGGCCAAGAAAATAAATGGTTACAAAATTTGGTACACATGAAAAAATTAAAATAAAAGTGGGGTAAGAATATTTTAGATAAAGTTATAGGCGTAAAGATAATAAGCGATAGGTTGTTGTCAATAAAACTAGTGATAGGTGAAGATACTATTAACATAATTAGTGCTTACGTACCTCAAGTTGGATTAGAAGAACACATTAAGAGACAATTTTGGGAAGACATGAATGGATTGATGCAAGGAATTCCTAATGGAGAGAAAATATTTATAGAAGGGGACTTATATGAGCATGTAGGGAAGGAAAGTAGAGGATATAAAAGGGTGCGCGGAGGTTATGAATTTGGAGAAGGAAATGAAACAGAAAGTGCAATACTAGAATTTGCAATGGAATATGATCTCACATTAATAGCAAACACATACTTTAAAAAGAGAGATGAAATTTTAATTACATTTAAGAATAGAACAAATAGGAGCTAAATAGACTTTTTCTACTCAAGGAGAAATAAACTATCAATGTGTCAAGATTGTAAGGTTATTCTAGGAGAGAGCCTAACCACACAACATAAACTAGTAGTTTTACTTATTCACATCAAGAAATGGAAGAGAGTAAAAAAAATAAAAGATGTCCAAGAATATGGTGGTGGAAGGGGAAAAAGGGGTGCCTTCTATGGATAAATTGATAGAATAAATGTGAAATGTAAGACCACGTTGATGTGAAATGTAAAGGCTAAATGTATTAAAACAATAGCGAAAAGACCCCTTGGGGAATCGAAGGGGAAAATTCATACACATAAAGAAACTTGGTGGTGGAATGATAAGGTTCGAAAGGCCATTAGAAAAAAGCAAATTTACTACAAGACCTGACAACTAGCTAGAAACAATGAAAACTTGTAAAGATATAAAATTACTAAAGAGGAAGCAAAAAAAAGTGGTGAGGCTAAACATAAAACAGATGATAGTCTATATGATAAATTAAGGACAGAGGGTGAGAAAGATGTCTACAAGCTTGCACAAACAACAGAAAAATGCAGAGATCTAGATCACATTCGATGCATTAAGGACGACGACCAGAGAATCTTAATGAAAAATGGAAAAATTAAGGAAAAGTGAAGCACTTATTTCTATAAATTATTAAATGAGGATAACATAATGGGCATAGGACAAGATGAAAATACAAGGGATAATAAAGAACACAGATAAAAGGGATTATACCTTGCTTGAGAATTTGGGGGTTTCAAGCTCAAAGTGTGAGCTTGAATTAGTCAAAAACATGTTTTAGACACAAGTTTACATTGCCATTAAATTTACATCATAGTCTAGAATTAATGGGCCTATGCAACATGGAGCTTTTTCGACAGCTGTTGTCATGATCTCTAACGGCGACGGTTGTCATGATCTTCGACGGCGGCGATTGTCAGTGTGGGGTTCGCCATGGACCTTTTCCCAATAGGCAAGCTCCGAGAATGATGGAGAATAGAAGTTTCAGAGATGCAGCGGGTTTGAAGGTACTACCAGGCGGAGGGGGTTGTACCCAGGTTGATAGAGCATCAGGAACGTATCTAGCGCCTGACTCTTATGGGTAGAGGAAAGAGTTTTTTTTCCTAAAGTCGTGCCTGGTCGGAAGGTTTGATAGAAAAATGGGTGGCTTAAGAAAGGTTCAAGAATGGGTTGATAAGAGTTGGCACGTCATTGCGGGGGTGAGAGTAATGAAACTTTGTAGAGACTTGTTTTTGTTCATTCTCACTTCTGAGGTGGAGGCTAGGAGAACTCTTCAAGTGGGGAAGAGAATGCTAGGGGAGGCGTACATGTACCTAGATGTGTAGAGCCATAGCGCTGGTGTTTGTCTCCGGTTTAGGCGAGAAAAGTCGATGGGTAAGAGTGTGCGGGTTACCACTTCACTTGTGGAGTTCAACGGTCTTTCAAGTCATTAGAGACTTGTGGTGGCTTCATTTCGGTTGATAGGGATACCCTTGATTTGACCTGTGTAGAATGGGCTAGGATCGAGGTCAAAGACTCCTCAGTGAAGCCTTCTATTGTGCAAGTCCTCTGCAGAGGATTAGTTTATTGGGTGATGCTATGGTTTGAGATATTTCCAGAGCTAATCATAGCGCCTATAGACTCCAGGGAGAGAGCCATAGAAAGCGGAGTTGCAAATTTAAGGGGTTACTGCAGAGAAGGGAGGAGGTGAGCAAAGGAGGAGGTCAAGATTTCCTACAGGGTGGTGCGGTGAGGGGGTATAGAGAGGAGACCATGGTTGGGAGTAAGGATTTCTCTGTTGCAGGTGTTCAGGCTGGCATTGACAAGCCGACGACATCGTTTCGAGGTAGGCGGAAAGAGGGGGGTAGGGTTGACGGGAGTCATTGCAGGGATGGGGAGGGAGGTGGTGCTGGGGAAAATGATGATGACGTGGAAGTAGTTTATTGGTCGAGAGGAGTTGGGGTTGTGGAAGGAGGGGACGTGTCGATGGTTGGGGGGAGGAGAAACTTCGTACAAAGATACGATAGAAGGAGAGATGGTCGACATTCACATGCTCTTCCAGAAGATACGTGGCAAAACCCTGGAGGAGGCCAATGAAAGGAGGGGCACGTGTTGGGCTGGCAGAAGGTTCGTCAGCGCAAGGACAATCATACATACACGTGCCAAGAGGGAGTGAGGGTGTATTATAGGGGAGGCAATGGCGACTTTGCTCGGTATGGTTGGTAGGCCCATCTAGGGATTGGCCTAATATCCATACGGTCATCGTCATCTAAAAGTGTGCCATGTGGCTCATATTGTGGGCATTCATTGGGGAAGTCAGCAAAGTTTTAAGACCCATATAAAAGGAAGGGTCGAACTTTTATGTTCCCCTGATCTTGACACTAAAAAGAATCAGCCCCTAATAATCTCGTACTTTCATGTTCACGTAATTTAAGACCCATATCGAAAATCAAGGGAAGGCGAAAACCCACATGTCACAAGGACATTTGACTTTAATAACAATTCATGTTCTTTTACAATTTGAGTAGCTGTTAAGTAGTGATATAATTGTTAGCTACCATTTCTGTTGTTGAAGATTGTTATACTTTCATTAGCTACCACTGGACCCACACACCAAAATAGCCATTGGATTGATCATTTTTCATCGTGGGCTTGGCACCATGTTAACCAACCCATATGCTTGCTCGTGAAGCCCATAATGAAAAAGTTTGCATTTTCCAAAAGTTTGTAAATATAGGCTCTGCTTGGTACGTTGTAAATGAATGTACATAATGAAAATGCATTCAGTTACTGTTCATTAGTTTACGATGTATTAATTTACGGTTGCTTGGCAGCAATTGAGAAAAACTCCATAAACTAATGCATTGATTAACACTCAAAGACATGAAGTGGTTTTCCACGCCTCTCCACGAGTACATTGTCGTCCTCACTCCAATCTCATTCACTCCTCCCTATGTTTGTGCATGACTTCACCGATGACAATGACCACCGTGTTTGCCTTATTATGACAAGCACATAATGGTCCCACCACTTTCGAAAAATGCATCTTGAGAAATACTATTCCTCGAGATCGCTCTTTTCAAAATGATGGACGGGTAGAAACGTGGCAATGTTGCTGGAGAGTATTATTTGTCACTGACGTCCTTTGGTCACGGATAGCTGTATGAGCTACGTGGAACACTCTTAAAGAAAGACTACTGACGATAAGGATGTTTGGCCCATCCCTAAGTGGACCAACAGACCTAAAATCAGCTCGATTAGAGATTTATAGCTGTTGGATGTGAGTCCTTTTCCGGGTTGGTTGGTAGCCGCGGGATTCGAGCATTATTTGGGGTACTCATATCCAACGTCTAGAAATTACCAATCAAGCTGATTTTTTATCTGTAGGTCTACCTAGGGAGGGCGAAACATCCATACGGTCAATGGTCTCTAAGAATGGCTCATAAGCTGTCCGACCAAATATCTATCTGAGAAAACTTTTGATTAGGTTTTTGATCCACCGATCCAACTTGATGAGAGGGCCCTAGGTGTACCTATAAACCAAAAATCCCAAAGTGGACCTAGGTGTACCTATAAACCAAAAATCTCTAGGTGGACCTACAAACCAAAAATCAGACCGAGTAGTGATTTCTAGGCATTGGATTGGAGTTATTTTCATGGGTTGATTTTAACTATGGAAATTTGAGCATTATTGACCATTATTTGAGGTACTCATCAAGCTGATTTTTGGTTTGTAGGTTCAACTAGGGATTGGAAAAACATCCATACGGTCAAAGTCCTCTAAGAATGTGCCACATGGTGCTACCTGGGTGGCCGTTAACCGTAGATAGTTGCTTTTTTCTCCACTATTAAAGGTAACAGTCATATCGTCAGTGCTTTTTCTCCCATTTTCTCCCCCCTCTCTCTCTGTAATGGCGAATAGGCCGAGGGGAGGTTCTTTGATGGTCGTTGTAGAGACTCGTTGCCTCTGTTTGTATAAAAAAAATCGGGTCTTGGAAGCTCTCGATTGCCAAAAAAATCTCCTTTTCACTCTGATCTTCGCTCTATAAAAGCTTAATTTTTTGCTCGAAATCCTTAATTTTATAGTTTGACTTTGAATAGTTTTCTCACCGGAATTCGGTGTAATCGAGAAAATTTTCTGTTTTTCAAAACATTGTGGTAAGGTATCTCCTTTAAATTTTGGAGAGCATTGAAGATTTCACCAGATTTTGTTGAGATCCAACGAGATTCCGAGATGGATAAACAATTGTAAGAGAGGAAAGATTGAACACAAAACAGAAGACTGAGAAATGAATCTTTGAAGAGGAGAGTTGCAGAAAAGACATCTCCATCTATGAGCTTTTTCAGAGATAAAAGAGGAGAGAGTGTTGCATGATAGTTTTTGCATTATAATTCAGCAAGTTTTGTCCTGCATTGTAATGCAGCAGTTTATTCAAGGAGAATGCAGTATCACTGCATTAGTTTACATTGGTCCTACTTTACGGAGGGTAACCAAGCACCTAAAATTGTGGGACTCACTGTAAACCAATGCAAATGCATATGTTTACAGTATACCAAGCAGAGCCATAAATTTCTGCTTTTGGAAGTGTATGCCTTGCAATGTTATTGCACGTGCTTGATTGTACTGGTAACACAAATATCTTGCAAAATTTTACCTGTGCTTGGTAAATGGATCAATGCAAAAATTTGTTGTTTTGGTTTTAACATCACCAATTAACATGTAGGTCACACTTGTTCATAAATGTTATTTATCATATTACGTACCATGTAGAGCCCACTCAAATATTATTATTATTATAGTTATTGTTGGTCCCACTTTAATTTGAAAAGTGTATGGAGCCCACTTAAATATTGTCATGGTTACTATATGGTCCCACCCAATCATACATGTTATTCATAATAAATTATAATTCTAAGTTTTAACTTTTTGACTAGGTTGGTCTCCTATGGAGTTGATTACGTTTAGCTAAGTTCAAAGTACCAATCCCAAACTTTGTCCTATATCGTTAAAATTCATTGTCATGTTTATTATACTAGGTTTTAGACGCCCACTTTTATGATTTAAAAATCATCTCTTACAGATAGCTGAAGCAGAAGGAAGAAGTAGAAATGAACGAGATATAAGATGGGAATATGGTATTCATATTGGAAATAATGCTACTAAGTATTTTTGTAACAAAGAAATGCATGGAGAAGGTGTAACACAATTGAAACAACATATCGCAGGACTTGGGATTGATGCATAAAATTGTACATCTTGACCATTAGAAGTTAGGTAGAGAATGAGACAATATATGACAGATAAAAAACAAAAAAAGTTAAGAGGAGAATAAAAAATAGAGTAGCTGAGACCCTAGGTCGGTCTACTTCTTCAAGTGCTACGGGGAAATATAATGAAATGTCTGAAGATGAATTTGAGAGAAATACTAGGTATGCCATGGAAGAAAGTCGACGTGTACAAAGGGAGGCTGGTCAAAATAGGAGATTCTCAGTCACATGCCCATCTACTCACGATGAAGACCCATCTACCAGAAGAAGTACTGGTATTCGTCGAAGTCAAGTGTTCGAGATACTATAGAAATTGACCCAAGATCTAGATAGTGTATCTTGTCATCAGACGCCCCTATTATTATTCTTCTAAATACTACAGTGTACCCAATGATTAAGTCCATAAACGAAAATAGGTTGAAACACACTCATTATTCAATCAGTTCACACAATATGGTGCAATTAAGTACATGTGCATTCGTGGAAACACAAACTTTACATAGTACGTCCATATAAATTGAATAGGGTGGATTAATCACCAACAATTTACTGTCAAATTCATGTGCTTTTTCATTCACAATGATTGCCTGATTCTACAAACATCCAGAAACAGGCCAATAGTTTCCAACTAAATTGCAGCTCACGAGTATGAAGATTTATGTGGATTGAAACACTCTAAGATATTGAAGCGCCGTCCTAATCTTATATGCCATAGTAACAGTATAGCAACTCCATATCCACCTTTCCAAGAAGCCCTTTTCCATTCATGTAAGAATATTTATGTTGACCTTAGTTTCATCCTAATGACAGTTTTCAGCTTTCTTAATTCGACAACACGCTTTAAATCGAGAAAACAATCAGAAAACGTTTTCTTTCTTCTCAAAGACATCCCTAGTTGATCATAAGAATTCATTTTGAGTCTGGACCATGTCATGATTAAACTAACCCGACATGTATTTATTCTTTTTCTTTTCAGCTACCAACCTTATTTTCTGTTGAACGTATTATTTGTTAGTTGACGACAACAATTCATAATCCACTTCTTTTTTTGCATTATAAACAAAGTACAAAGTACATGAAAACCAGATTTGATATATAGGCATTCAAAAATGTAAAGATGATATGATCAATGGGGGAAAAATAGCATCATACCAAAAAGATGGT
Source organism: Euptelea pleiosperma (assembly GCA_035048495.1). NCBI lineage: Eukaryota > Viridiplantae > Streptophyta > Magnoliopsida > Ranunculales > Eupteleaceae > Euptelea > Euptelea pleiosperma. The sequence continues at coordinate 1,409,883 of CM068542.1, read as the reverse complement.
CTCAATTCTCACAAAGTTGCAAAATAGGAAATAGGATATAATGTCTGTCACAAAATGAAACTGAAACCATCAGAGGTACCAATCTTAACTTTTTAGAACGAATGGAAAGAACTTGTGTTATCCATAAAAACAACACTTCGTGTTATTTTCCTATTTAAAATAATTTCGTCATAACAAATTAATTTTAAAAATGAGATGTTTACTGTATAAATAATTTAGGGTTTTTTTTCTTTTGTCTATCCAAGAAACAAAGGATCATTTGGAATAAGAACCCACATAAGCTAAGATGTAAATATGTAATACTAAAAATAGACCTGTCTAAAACTTACCAGGATCAGATTCAATAGTGCACCAAGACATGATGGGAAATTTTTAGAAGCTGCACAAAGAAGAAAAAAAAAGGTAATTCAAAAAATATATTAAAACAATGACTAGCATACAAAAAGTGTTTTTAAACGGTAAGGCGTGAGGTGAGGCGCTTCACTAGCCTAAGGCAGGAGGGGTAAACCTCATGAGGACGCATTTTTTAATAGATAAATAATTAAATAAACAAATAAATAACGGCAAAAAAATTAGAAAAAAAATCCAAAATAAGATAAAATTATGACAATTTACATTTCAAGTTCGATATCAAAACTCATCATAATTAGACTAAAAGTGCACCATATCTATAGTTTCATACTTCCAAGTTTTCAATCCCATAAACAAAAGGCAACACTTAGAGCATAACAACCACTCTAAGACTCTTAAGTTTTCTTCCTTACATTCACATCTTAATTTATATCAAATATTTTATTGTAATGAATGTCGAAGAAACATTACAGCAAAATCATTGAATGATTGCACTTGCATACACGTACAGAAACAATTGCAAAAATCGTTTCCTTTTATTTTTTTATTTTTTGCAGAACATGAAGAATTGAAGAAGAAAAGCCAGAAGCATTATGAAACTAAGAATCTTAAATAGAGGTTTACTTGCTGAGGAGATGAAAGAATCTGAGACTTTTTATTAATAATAATAAAAATATATAGAACCACCCTGAAAACCACCCAATCAGAAACACAGAAATGAATTCAAACAAGGAGAAACCATCCTAAAACAAGAGGCTGTGTTAAGACCCAAACCAATACACCAAAAGCACCTAGGTGATAGAGGTGTGGAAAGTTTTAAGTCTTAACCTCTAGGATCGTAAAAGGCTGCTCCACCGATTGGATTACATACGACAGCTCCCAATCAAAAAGCCATACCCTTTAGGATTCTCTCGCCATGAATGTAGCAGAGAAGGGAAAAAACAAAAAAGAAACCCCATGAAGACCCTGAAGATGAAACAATAAGATTACATTTTCGACTGAAAACACACACACACACAGAGCCAGAGGTTCGGTTGTATCGGCAGAACACCAATCCCAACCGAAGAGGAAGAAGAAGAATGACTGTTGCTGATCACATAGTCGAATGACAAACCCCCCCATCCCCCACCCCCAACACCCCATTTTTTTAGCGAACAGAAAAAGCTGCAGCCCTGTTTTTTAGCAGCAACCGCAGGAAAACAGCCCCGGCTGCCCCAATAACAGTAGAAGAAACAGAAATAAAGAGCAAAGAAGAAGATGGCGAAGAAGAAACGTACCTGTTTGGTCAGACTCCTGCTGGATTTGGTCGGAATTGGATGGATTCGCAGGACTGTGAAGGAAAGAAGAAAAAGGGACCAGGAGTCGACGGAGAGAAATTTAGGGGTTTCTACTTTCCAGTGGACAATACCGCATGGGCAGCGATACCATCGTCCCTAGTAGCCGTCTTATCCCCATCGTCTGCCCCAGTCCAGATCCTTTGTGGTCCTCGAGATTAACCAAGCAAATCTCGAAGAACATCAATACATGGACCAGGGACGACCCGGACGAGAGGTGCTCCAACATCCAACATCCAACATCCAACATCCGTCGGACAATCACATTCTCCGTAGCATGGTTTTCAGAAGGTAAAATTCCCAAATAATTAATAAAATCGCCGTTTATGACGCAAATGACAATAACTTTATTGAAATCCGCACAAAAACAATGATTTCTGAGTTTGCCATTAACCTTTTTCGTAAAGCTCAAAAATGCCCTTCAGACGTGCAACAACTGTACAATAGATCATTTACTGTAAAATAAGATTTTGTAGGATTTAAAGTAAACCGTCAAATTACAGATGATATCATCAAACGGTTTGGAGGAGAGAAACCACCTTTCGTCCTCTGTCAACAGTTACATCCACACGTCTTACAAGTAAACCTTAATAACGTTTGCGTAGATGGCAAGAAAGTGAGAAACCCTACAATGGGAACATGCAAAGGTTACATACACTTCCTTGTCATCGGATTGCCCTTTCTTGACATTGTGTGTACATTATTGGTCATCGATTTGCCTTAACGATTTCATTGATTTCCACTTATTTGTCATCGTTTTGATTTTCTTTGTCATTGTCTTTTAGACAATTTAAATTTTGAGAGAATCTCCAACTCAAAAGGTGAGTTGTGAGAGTTGTCTATATGCGTACATACACGTTTGCAAACTGCTACGTGTACTCGAATATTTTTATACGATTTAGATATACATATAAAATATTATATATAAATATATATATATATATATATATATATTATTTTATGTAATATATAATATATACAATATAGTAAAAAAATTTATTTAAATATATTGTGATGCACCGTGCAATGCACCATAAGTATGCCTTATGGCTCAATGACGCGTGTTGTAACATGCAATTTCATGCGTGTTCCGATTCTCAGATGGGTTGTGGCAACACACGCCTTGGCGCACATTGAGGGCCCTTGTGCACATTGTGAGTCGCGCACATTGATGCAAGCAAACACGCATTTTTTTGGCTGAGTTGCTCACAACAGTGCTAATGCGCGCACATTTGTAAAAAGAAACGCAACCTAAGTCGAAACAACTCATAAGGAAATAAATAAATACAGAAAATATCAATTGAAGATATCTAGTAAATCTATTGTAGATTTCTTAGATTTAGAAAATATCGTGGAAGAAATCTTCTATAATCTTCGGTGGATCGATCTATCCCTTGATTGCACGTGGGATGGATACATGTAAATCCTCAATACGCCCCATCAAAATGGGATCGGGAGAAGGCCATAGGCCCAGTTTGGGACGATGCACAAGAAATTGTTGTCGGGGAAGTGGTTTGGTGAAAATATCGGCAACTTGATTGACAGAGGAGACGAACTGGGTGATCAAAGAGCCGAGAGCCACCTTTTCGCGCACAAAAATGATAGTCAATTTCAATATGTTTGGTGCAAGCACGAAACACTTGGTAGACAGTAAGATGGAGAGCCGAAACATTATCACAAAACAGTAAAGGCGGTTGAGTAAAATAGAGACCAATATCTTTGAGAAGAAAAGTAAGCCAAGTAATTTCGGTAGTGGTGGAAGCCATGGCTCTATATTCAGCTTCTGTACTTGACCGTGCCACCGTGGGTTGTTTCTTAGCGCTCCAAGAGATGCAAGCACCCAAATAAGTACAAAATCCGATGGTGGAACGTCGGGTCAGCGGGCATCCAGCCCAGTCTGCATCAGAAAAACCTTATAACACAAGTGGGGTATTGGAGAGAAATTGAATCCCATGATCAATCCTCCCATGGACATATCGAAGGATGCATTTGACTAATTGAAAATGGAAGACAGTGGGCTCATGCATGTATCAACAGACATGATTGACACTATAAGCAATATCAGGCCTTGTAATGGTCAACTACTGAAGTCCACCCACAATACTTCGATATAGTTGTGGGTCAGAAAACAACCTATCATGATTGGTAGGAGGTCAAAGCTTGGACACCATAGGAGTCATAATAGATTTGCAATTAGACATTTGGGCTCGATCAAGCAACTCGTAAGTAGATTTTCCTTGACTTAGGAAAATGCTACCATCAAATTTGTGCACTTCCACTCCAAGGAAGTAATGCAAGAAACCCAAATCTTAAGGCAAACTCATTACCTAAGAGATCAATGAAGCGCTTTAGTGACATGGGATTGTCACCCGTAAGAATGATGTCATCCACCTTTAGTAGAAGCAATATAGTACCATGATGGTTGTGGCAAATAAATAGAGAAGAATCAGCTGTGCTGCAAAAGAACCCATGAGATAGAAGAAACATGCTGAATCTATCGAACCAAGCACATGGTGCTTGGCGGAGTCCATACAAGGCCCCTTTGAGTTGACAAACATGGGTGGGCTGAGTTGAGTCCTTGAAGCCCGGAGGTTGCTCCATATAAACAACTTCACTAAGCTCACCATGTAGAAAAGCATTCTTGATATCCAATTGTCGGATGTCCCACTTGTGAGCAAGTGTAATAGTAAGAACAACTCTAATGGTCGCATGTTTAATCACTAGGGAAAAAGTCTCTTTGAAATCAACCTCGGATACTTGACTAAATCCTTTGGTAACGAGTCGAGCCTTTAGGTGTTCAAGAGAACCATTAGCATGAAGTTTAGCTTTATAGACCCATATACATCCAACGATGTTGGTGTTGGATGGTTGAGTAACGAGTTCCCAAGTAGAATTGCGGTGAAGGGGAGCAAGTTCCTCTTCCATTGCTTGATGCCAACCCGGATGCCTGAGTGCTATTTTGATGGACTTTGGTTCAACTGGAATGGCTTCAGCCATGTAAAGGTACCTTGGATTGGGCTTAACAATGCCAACCCGAGACCGTGTAATCATGCCATGAGTAAATGGCGGATTAGGAGAGTCCACTGAAGCAATTATATCCGTATGTGGAAGAGGGACAGCATTGGATGGCTGCTCATTAGAAGGCAATGTTAAAGGTTGCACAAGTGTAGACAAGGGTGGGACAATGGTGCCTTGAGAAGCCTGAACTTGGACAGATGTAGGGATTGAGCTGATGGAGGCGTTAGCTTGATTTAGGTGCTGGACTAGTGCAAGTTCTTCAACTATTTCAAATTCTTCAACTGTTGTAGATGTAGATGGTGCTGATTCTAATGAAGCAGAATCTAATGTGGATGCACAGCGAACTTGCGGTTCTAATTATACTTCAACGGATGGGAGTGGAACATAATGAAAAGGAGGAGATTGGTACGATGGTGAAGAAGAATTAATGTCTGCAGCTGTGAACCAATCATTAAACATCGTAATGTCAACAATACTATCAATGGAAGAAAAGAGAGAGCCTGGTGTTTTGAATGGAAATGATGCTCATCAAAAATCACATGACGAGACACATATATTCTACTCGGAGGAGGATAGAGTCAGCGATATCCTTTAAATTGGTGGCTATACCCCATGAAAACACATGGTAACGATCGTAGGTTAAAAGTATGGTTTTTCCGCGTCGTTGGTTACAGAAACCCTAATTCCAACACATTTATAAATTATCCGAGATTTTTTGCAAAATTAAGCGATTCTTTGCATATGTCGGATGTCGATCCGCACTTGGGCTTAGTTTGTACAATTCAGACACATAAAATGACGAATTTTTATCAGAAAAACATGGAGAATACGGAGAGGTGAGAATGATGATTATGAGCGGTTTCAAACTTTCTTTTTGCAATTTTTGGATGGATCTATTAAAGCGGGAGATTAATAATGCAAACTAAATCATGGAAATTAGAAAATTAAAAAGAAAACAAATCCATTGAAGGTGACAAAATGCACTTGATTCAAAGTTCATCCATAGGTTACATTGATTGCATTCAAGCTATTAAACCACAAAAAAATAACAACTACTAAAATTACTTAACGGGAGAGATAAACTAGAAAACTAGAGAGAGAAAATGTAGAAAATAGATAGTAAGAGAGAGAAAGAAAAGAAAACTACCATCGAGATCTTACCGGAGGGAACGATCGGGTCAGCCATGTTGATGACAACATGGTTGAGCTATAAAGAAGGGAGGCGCACAACAGTTTACTGCCTGGAGAGATTGCTCAAAGAAGGATGGAGGCCACGAACTCTATGGATCGTGCGGTTTGCTACTCGTAGTGGAAGAGGTACCACTAGTCAAGAGTATTGAGGATGGTCCGTGCAGCTTATGAGAAGTACCTTGGCAGCATGCGATAATGGCGTTGCTGGAGGTGCAATGCCTTGAAGGGGGTGGCAACAGCAAGAACAAGGCAGCGTGGTGGAGCTACTCCAGGCGATCTTGATGGAGGCGCTAGTAGGTGGACGGTGGTTCAGTGGATGGAGAGTTGCTGGTGGTGCGCAACGGCGGCGCTAATGGAGGCTGGGATCTTTGTAACGGTGCTCCTTGGGGAAGGTTACCGGTGCTGCTTTGATGAGTAGCAATGGCAAAAGAGATGAAAGGAGGCGACTGTTGGGGAGCGTGGTGGAGTAGTGGAGCGGCTGGACGGTGTTGAGATAGGGGTGGCAGCCATTTTTGGGTGAGAAGAACCGGTGGTTCCAATGGAGGAAGAAGGCATCCTCCTTTATTTCGTCTTCTTCTCTTCCCTCTCTTTTTTTCTTTTTCTTCTTCCTTCCTTTTTTTGGAGAGAGAAGAAACTGTGAAGAGCTGATTGAGGACCGCTATGGATTGAGAGAGCTGGGGCGTTGACAGCTTGGAGGGGAAGAAGTAACGGTTTGGGTTTTTGTTTTCACTTTTGGAGAGAAGGCCAAAAAGGAGAGGGCGGCTTGGGGTGAAAAATGTGGAATGAGGGAGAGAGAACCAGTGGAAAACGTGGGGAGGAGAGCCCTTTTCTATTCTCCTTTGAGAGAATATATATCTCTCTCCTTTCCTTAGGGTACGGTCCCCTCCTCCATTCTTTTCCAAATTTTTTTGCCTCTTTTGCCCCTCTCCGATCCCTTTATGGCTGGACGTCCATACCCTTTATGGGATTAAGGTTCTCCTCCTTTGCCACATCACCCATGGGCCCCACCTTTAGCAACTCATCAAGTGGCTGCCACCTCTAGCAACTTAGCAAGTGGCTGCCACTTTTGCTTATGGGCTTGCTGCCATTGCATAAGGACCCCACCTTGTAATTCAATGATTATCAACTCTTGATCAAGCTTTTGACATCGAACATGGGGGCCCACTTCTAGCAACTTTGTTTCTAATTTGCATCTCACCTAGATCATCCAAATTATGCTCTACCATCCCATGCATTGTAACAATCTCTTCCATTCTTTCTTCATAAAATAGTATCTCTTTCTTACAAAGATATCCTTTCCAAATGCCTTTATATCTTGCTTCATGTCCAACTCATTGGTCAACGTCCCATTGGTTCATTGCCACCCATTTGCATCGGGCAATCCCGTGCACGTGTGTTATGCCATCCACAATCGTGGCCCATATCACTTGCTGGCCCATATCTTGGGAACTTTCCTGATTGGATTCCTGGAACTCAGTTGCAACACCAACCTGATTATCTGTATGGAGACTCCCTACGGTCATTTTTGTCTTGGTTTACGGATCAGTGGGCGCATAGGTTCCTTGTCCGGCTCTACTATCCTCTGGCATATTTTGGCCCACATTTTTCTCTTATAACTTGCTGACTCTTTAAGCTTTGAAAGTCGGCTTCTGTGATCGATAGTAGGTCTGCAAGTTTCTAGAATCATCCGATTTCGTTTCCTGCAATAACGAGAAGCACGTAATAAGACTTAATCATAACGGCTTCATATTTAGACTTCCGAAAATGTGTTTAATTCATGCAAATATACCATTTCGTCCAGAAAAGTGTGTTCTACGCAACAAAAGAGACTCTTACATAGAAAAATGGATAAATAGAGTAATTTTACGTAGGATAGGTGCGATAACGCCAAAAGGATAATTGCTTAAAATAAGCACTTTTGAGCGAATATCATGGGTCAAACTTTGTCTTTGCATAATCTCATAAGTATGGAAAGCACCGACACCCAAAAATGCGTAGAGAAGGATAATCGGGTTTCTTGCCAAAACATTTTTTGAAAGGGCTCTGCGTATGAAGAATCCTTGAAGGGAGACGATTGATTAACCAAACAGCATATCCAAATGCTTCGACCCAAAATCGCTTAGGAACATGGCCATGAAATGACATTGTAAGTCTAAGTTCAATGTTATTGCAGTGTTTCCATTCCACAATGCCATTTTGTTCAGGTGTACTAGGGCAAGACATTTGATGATGAATATCATGAGCAGTAAAAAAAGAGAGAACCTTGCCACCGATAAATTCTCCTCTGCCATCACTTTAAAACACCTTGATATTCTTGTCAAATTGGACTTTAATAAACTTGTGAAAGTTTATAAAACAATCCAAAAAAATCGAATTTATGGCGGAGAGGAAAAAACCAAGTGAAACGTGTGCATTCATCAACAAAAATCACATAATATCTGAAACGTTGACATGAAAGAACTGGAGCAGGTCCCCATAAATCACAATGAAATTTAACAATGGGTTTATCAATAAAAGTTTCAGATAATAAGAATGGAAGTCAACAAGACTTTGCCATTCGACAACTATCACAAACTACCTCAACCTTATTGGGGAGGGTGCTAGAAATAAGCTTATTATGGTGAAGAAAGTCAATGACCTGCATTTGAAGATGGCCAAGCCGTTGATGCCATACTTCTTTACTAGCAGCAGTCCTAGATCTGGTCAAGAAGAAAGCCTTATGCATCCTTGGTTGGAGTGTATAGAGATCACCGCTTCTCTTTCCCGATGCTATCACTCCTCCTGTTTTCCCGTTCTTTATCACAAACCCTTCTGATGAGAACTCAAAGAGATATGGATGTTCAAAAGTTATTTGACTAACAGATAGAGGATATTTTTCTTAATATCAGGCACAACTAACACATGATTTAATTTTAATTCTGTACTGCCAACATCAAGTGAGGTCGATCTGACATGGGTAATATCCAGATCATCTCCATTACCAACCAATATTTTTTTGGACCAACATGAGGAGAAATAGAGTGTAGCTTACCCGGATCAGACGTCATATGAACTGAAGCACTGGTGTCGAGGAACCAAGAGGAATCTAAACTATCATGAAGTGACATGGCTGCTAGGGCCTGAGGAAGTTCATTAGGTTGGTAAGTCTGATTAAAATGCTGCCAACAATGTATGGCAGAATATCTAGACTTCTTGCATATTTGGCAAATCGCATCCTTCTCTAAAGTGGATCGAGAGTGGGGTATATTGAACCAAAGTTGCCTTGGGATTGTTGATGATTACTTTGTTGGCCGGCTTGGGTGAAGCCATGGCCTTTGGAGGAGAAGGGTGGCCGGTTGTTGAAGGAAGTCCCTTGATTGGGACCCTTGTTGCTGCCACCAAATGAACCTTTCTTGTTATATTTGTTGCCTCCTTGTCCTTGAGATTGTTGTCCAAGGAATACAACATTGTGATCAAGGTTGGACTGAGAATGAAAAGTCTTCATTGTTTCGTGACTAAGAAGACGAGGAACTAGAGGGGGAATGGGTGGTTTGAGCGTAGTGGTCACAAAGGACTCATACCCTGGACCAAGGCCCTTTAAAAGATCAAATACTTTCCAATGATCATCCAAAAGTCTACCAATGGCCAACAAATCATCGCAGAAGCCTTTGAAGATTCGGATGTAGTCTTTCATAGTTGAGGTACCCTTGCGAAGACACTGTAACTGTTGTAAAAGGAAGAACTCTATTTCCTCTTTCTCTTTCTATCTCTTCCTTTCTCTCTCTATGCTATTTTCTCTCTCTTTCTCTTTATCACTTTCCTCCTCTCTCTACCCTTCTCTTCTCTCTCTAAAATCCCTCTTTACATGCTTTCTAGAATAGATTTACCGCTTTATTTATTTCTGTCATTTATTTCATGTAAGCAACAGTTTGATTAATGCAATTTGATTTCGATGATCTTAGTATTTTCTAGATCTCACTTGGATGTGTTTTTAATCGACTCACCCTTCTCATCTTTCCACATTTTTCTTGTATATTATCTGTTATTTTAGGTTCTTATTCGCACTAATCCGACTAATCCCGAGTGCGGATCGACATCCGACACGAGCCACTATGCAAAATAACTTATTTTACAAGTTGAAAGTCTCGGATAATTACAAATTGTGTTGGAATTAGGGTTTCTGATCCGACAACACGGAAAAACCCTAGTTTCAGTTACAGATTGGTTACATTTCGTTGTACACAAGCATGAACAAATAGAAAAATTACATTGCCTTTCCCATACCACCCATTTCCATCTCCTTGAAGTTCCATAGTTCTGGTTAGTTCTTGTGTTCCCATCTCTGGGGGCGACTCAATTTCCACAGTGGAAGGTACTCGTTTATCTCCACCAATGTTGCATCACATCCCAACCCTTTCCCATTCCACCCATTCCCAGTTTCTACATCACATTTTATTCATGCCATCCATCTTTACCTTCCATTACCTCATCATGTCCATACCTACAGATGCAGAAGCCTCACTTTACCTTCAAAGTAGATTTTCAGAAAAAAAAAAAAAAAAAGACAGAATGATTTTGTTTGAGCTCTTACTGTTTTATGTTGTGAAACTTGGCTAAAGACGAAAGAGATAAAAAAAAGAAAAGATAAGAAAAAGAAGGAAGAAAGATTGGAGGAGCAGCTTCGTAGAAGTAATGGTGCGAAGCAGGGTGGATTAGTAGAGAAATATAGAAAGCTTTCTTATTGAGAAATAAGCTTTCATGAGAAGAGAGAGAGAGCATTATTTGATCGGCAAGTACGATGGTCAGGGTCAGGGAAAAGTTGATCTACTTTATCCTAAAAAAGCAAGTTTTGGGTTGTTTTGACGGTAAGGGTAAACTTGTCCGAAAAATGGGCCCAAATTGTTGTTCTGGACATTTTAAAAAGTTATTGTCATTCTGGTCATAAACGACAATTTTATTAATTCTTTAGTAATTTTCCCTTTTAAAAACAAGTTTTTTAAAAAAAAACAAAAAAGGAATTTTATGTATTTATAAAAAAAAAAATAACACTTTTTGAAAGTTTAATTAAAAAAAACAAAACGCCATTTGAAGTGTCTATCGGTTACCCCATGTTTGACCTTCAAAATGCCAAAACTACCCTTGGGATAGACGCTATTTGAAAAGGCATCTAATCCATGTTGACGCCCTTTATAAGGGCGTCCCTTCGCTGCAGACGGGGTTTAGAAACCCTTTGAATGGGTCTGTGTCCCTTTTATTTTAAGAGCGCCCACTCTCCTCCACTCACACGTTGCGCCTAGGGGTATCAATTTTACCCGTTTAACCGGAACCGAATCAGAACAGGAACTGAAAACACCGGTTTCGGTTCCACATTTTTGGGAATAGATTAAAAAGGAACCGGAACCGAACCGAACCGCTAATAATGGTTCCGGTTTTGGGTAGTCTAATATGGAACGGAAACCGAACCGATAAGAACCGGTACAACCGTATAAATATAGTGTAAAAATTCTCATATTTTCAAGATTTGGCCTATTATACCCGGAACCAAAATCGACAGAAATACATAATCGGTTCCGGTTCTAGATCCATCACTTTGAGAAACGGAACCATTAAGGAACCGAACCGATAAGCCACCTTAGGAACCGAACTTGAACCGACTCGTTGACACCCCTAGTTGCACCCAATCTCCTCCACTAGCACATCGCCCCACCCTCCTTTCTGTGCCAACATCCTGAGGTATGTATTTATTTTTTTAATTAAAGTTTTTAATTTTACTAGGGCGACACATGCACCTTACACGTGGCAGCACCTTATACGTCGCACACCCTTAGAGACAACTAATCGTATAGATGTTTGGCCCATACCTAGGTGGACCTGCATACAAAAATACATCGTGATTAGTAATTTTCTATCCGTTGGATTTTAGAGTCTTTTTCATGATTGCTTTTAAGTATGGATTTGAGCATTATTTGGCCAATGAAAAAACGTCACCACCATGCAAGTCCATGGACCTTGGACCATGTGATCATCTATTCAACTATATAATGAGAGAAGGCCCTTCTTGGGTTCAAAACGGTTGAAATCTCAAAATTGCCCATACTTTGCCCAAAATACCCTTCTTATCTTTCTTTAACATTTAGTCTTTTACTTTTAAAGGGTACTTTAGACTTTACAGACCATTTTTCTCTTCATCTTATCAGCAGTTGACGTCAACGTACTCAATTGCAGCTCCATCAATATCAAAAAAATAAAAAATCAATCTTCCTAATATGACCCTCAAAGTTTTTAAATTGACAGACATTGCTTCTTTCAGTTTTGGTAATTTTTTAAATTTATAAGGGTTCTTTGGTCTTTCAACATTTCCACATTTCCACATTTCAACTCACCTGTTAAAGCATTTAGTGTATCCGTACGTGTCACCTGAACTCTGTCCATGGAAAAAATTAAATGATTGTGCGCGTCATCGAAGTTGATGATGGACCCACAGTGTGAGCCACGTGGTACACTATTAGAGGCTACTGACCATATGGATATTTGCAACATTCCTAGATTGTCGTACCTAACAAAAATCGACCTTATTAGTGATATCTAACCTTTGGATCATAACGCTTGAAATCCACGGTTTAAAATAAGTCACAAAAGAACTTTAATACAACTGATATAAATTACTAATCATAATGAATTTTGGTATATAGGTCCAACTAGGGATGGGCAAAATATTTACATGGTCAGTGGTCTCTAGGTGTGTGCCACGTGGCACATAATATGGTCCATCAACAACGTAGATGTTTTAAAGAAAATAAAAAAAAACAAAATAGATAGTTAATAAGTTACCTATACATATCTCATTATTAAAATAGTAATGATCACATGGTTCAAGAGCCATGGATGTTATCATGTTGCATAGTGGTGTCGTTTTGTTATTGGCCAAATAATACTCCAAATCCACGGTTAAAAACAGACCAGGAAAAAGACTCTAATCCAACGGATAGAAATAACTAATCGGGATGAATTTTCGTATGTAGGTCCACCTAGGGATTGGCAAAACATCTAAACAGTCATCGATCTCTAAGTGTATGGCATGTGTAAGGTGCACGTGGCGGTCCCTTAGTTACTCTTTAATAATTGGGCTTGTATCTGGGATATTTAATTTTTTTTTTTTTTTTTGTAAAACATTAAGTTTTGGCACCATTGATGATGGGCTATATTATGAGCCATGTGGTACACTCTTAGAGACTACTGACCATGCATATAGATGTTTTGACCATCCCTAGTTGGACATACACACCAAAATTCATCGTCATTAGTGATTATATCCGTTGGATTGGAGTCATTTTCATGGATTCTTTTTAACCGTGGATATCTAGCATTATTTTTGGGGTACTCAGATTCAAAGTTTAGAAATCACTATTGAGGACCGATCTTTGTTACGTAAGCCCTTCTAGGGATGTTCCAAACATCCATATGGTCAATAACATCTAATAGTGTGCCATGTGGCTCACAATGGGTCTGTCATCAACTTTGATGATTGACCCCATCACCAAATTTTTTCTAGGGACAAAGTTCAGGTGCCATCTCTGGGTTCAATAAATCCCTTTTACAGTTGAGTTGAAATGTTAAAATGTCGAATGACCAAAGCACCCTTATAAAGTAAAAAAAAAATTCGAAAAATGAAAATCAGTTGTTTGATGATTTTTCCCAATGTCGAACCCTATTTTTATTATTGTAGAGAACCTTATTTTTATTTTTTTATTAATTATAGATGGCCTACTACATAAACGATGGTTGATTTCCCAATGGTCCGACTACGGAAGAAGTCATGACTACTTGATTAGGTCATCGAGCTAATGATATATTTTAGGGACACGTTAGTAATCTGTTAAATAATATTTGAATTATTTTAGATTATTATCTAATCTAATAAAGAATTCTATTTAATATTGTAATAAATATAGGTTGACTACCCTGCTCTACGGTCAAGACAGTATGTTAAATGGCATGATGGGTGGGTTCTATTCGATGGTCAACATGATTTAGTTGAAAAAATTGGATTTGGACCATACCATCGTGTTTTATGGTCTTATATTGATTGACCATTGTATTATGCTATTGCTGAGTGTTTTTGGCCAAAGACATCTTCATTTCATTTTTCATTTGGAGAGATATCCATCACATAGAGGACACACTACATTGTCTTAGATTAAGCATCACAAGTAGGCCTATGACTGTTTTGGGCGAGGTTCTTTCGGACTACACCGAGCACATTATGCACTTATTAGGGTTCCACATGGAGATCCTATTGTTGCACATGGCAGAATAAAACTTTCATTGCTGAAGAAATTTTTGAAAAGATTACCAACTGAGTAGACCCCTTTGAATAAAATAGGCATTTAGGGTTTCTGTAGATGGGGGTATCTCATAATAGGCTGGGGGGCTCCAAATGTGTCCAAGTGAGACTTTGATGGTTTTCATAGGTCCACGAACTCAAGACCCCACTGCGCATCAGAGATCGCCTCATGGACTTTCTCATAATCACTGAGTCTCGTTTTCCAAGTCCACGGCAATCAGCTAAATAGAGATTACATAAATATCCAGGGTTGTTATGGAATTGACAACACAAGGTATCAATCTCCCACATTGTCAATTCCAGGACAAAATATACAATGGTTCTTTCCCTAACAAAAAGCCTAACCCTCTCAACATAATTAAATACATTAAGTCGTAGAGAGTGGCACCGACACATCTTTGTTTATCCCTATCAATCACATCACATACAAAGATGGCAAATAGATAGGGATTTTACCCCCCTTAGTATAAGGCTATTAAATCTTTAGAGAGTTTAAGTTTATAGAAGTTGTGGTTTTACCAAAACCATTTTATTATGTTTGCCAAATCCAACACCAAGGCCAAAGATTATTAAGTCTGAAATTCCCCTTTAATTACCAAGTTAAGTCCTAGAAGGGGGCGAATATGACAATTTTTAATTCCTCTGCAAATTCTATATGGATTTAAAAATTAATGATCACACAAGGCGGAAAAAAGATTAAGCAATTAAAATATGAATCATCCACAGAACAGAGATATGGAAAAATCTAAGATACAATATGCAAACATTCACAATCACACGAGACTCAAATTTATAGTGGTTCGGCGACTCCGCACCTGCATTCACTATCCAATACTCAACACGAGTAATATTATATGATATTCGCTCAAAAGTGCTTATTTTAAGCAATTATCCTTCTAGCGTTATCACACTCTCTTAAGTAAAACTGCTATAATTATCAACTTTTCTACGTAAGAGTTTCTCCTGTTGTGTAGAACAAACTTTTCTGATCAAAATGGTATATTTGCATGCATTCATACGCATTTGTTTGACCTACATGCAAAGTCATTCTGTAGAAGTCTCATTACGCGCTTTTCGTTATTACAGGAAATTTAATCTGACGATTTTCTAGACTGGTGGGCCCACGATCAATCACAGAAATCTAATAGCCAGTAGGCTATGATAAGGAAGTAGAGGCCAAGTACGAGCCAGCCCAAGGATCGGAGAATCAACCCAAAGAACCAAGAGAGAGAGAGAGAGAGAGACAACAAATGAGAGAAGAAACTGGATCATCGAGCCAAGTCTGCAGGACCAATGATCACCAACAAAGGTGACAACAACTACTTCATGGAGTAACAATTGTAGATGGACGATATGTCTGTAACCTAGAGGATGGATCAAGGTGCGGGTCAAGTTAGTAGATCGATCAATGGATTTCGTAAGGAAGCTACCGAGGTTGACTTCGAAGTAGAGAAGGATCCATGGAATATGAGTAAAAGTAGAAGATGCTTAGCAAGGACAGCGTGGTTGTCTATACAAAAGGAAGGACGAGATGAAACCGAGTTACTTGGTGTAATAAGCCAGCAAGTAATATGAGCAATGATTGTGGACAGGCCGATGCAAATAGGGGGCGATGAACCAATGGGTGTTGACTGAATGAGTTGGATGGTGGAGATGTAAAGTTTGAGATCCAAGTTGAGGGATCGTATACGCAAGCATGTTAATGGGCTAGTGGACCGGGCCAGTGGTGCTAGACAAAAGGCTAGACCAAATAAAGGAAGAAGAATGGACACATCCTAGAATTGGGGAGGTTATAGCATGTGGAACTACCTATGGATTTCATCACATAGGGGTGGTGATTAAAGAGGGCAGATTAAATAAAGAGAGGAGGATACCTTCACCATCATTGGACACATGTCCTCACACTTGTCCACAACAACACAAGGGCTAATCTCCCCATCTTATCACCACCAAAACAACCCAGCAACAAGCCTTTCTCCCACACGGTCTTGGCATTTTGGAGAAGATTGTGGGCTCCACATTAGATGAGGTGGCGGTAAGTGGGCTCCACAATCCATCCACGTTTAAGAGAAACCCACGATTTTTATTCTTGAGGCAAAAACCCTACCACCTCCTTCTTTTATATAAAAAGAAATATACTCCCAACAATGGCACTCTCCCTCATTCCCCCATCAAACCCTAGCCGTTCCCATCACCTCTCTAATCTCCCAATCGAATCCATCCCTCCCTTTTTCCGCAGTCGACACACCCCTCTCTCAAGCTATTGAAGAAACCCAGCAAGCTGTCAGCCCTCTAATGGATGTTCCCCCACCTCTTGACGGTTGAGCTCTGCCACTCCCACCTTCTTCACGGCCTGCAAGGAGTTGCAACTCTGGCGAAAACCACTAGCAGATTTAGACTTGCAACTCTGGTATTCACCATTTAAACTGGGCAAGATCTTATCCAACTCTTCACCATGCACAAACCTGCAAGTGCACCCTTTCTCTCCCCGTTGCTGTTCCTACCACCGATCTTACCTGCTAGATCTCCTTCTTCTTCTCCTCTTCTCCTTCTTCTTCTTCTTCTTCTTCTTCTTCTTCTTCTTCTTCTTCTTCTTCTTCCTTCAAATGTCACCATTGGAGAACGAGTAAGCTGCCCTCGAAGAGTTGTTGTTGCCCTCGAAGAGGTGCTACTGCAACTCTTACCACCGCCACCCGCAACTCCTTTTGCCATTGATTCCGGTGAGAAGCTCGCCGGATCTGCACTCCACCAACCAGCAAGGTGCATGTGCTGCCACCGTCCTTGGAGATCCATTAGACCTCCACCTTCCAAAAGCTCCTGCACTCCTCAGCACATACAGCACCCCCATTTTCCCATATCCTTCTCCTTCTTCATCTATCACCGGAGTTGCCACCTACAACTCCGGCCGATATTCCTTCTCTTCCTCCTCTCCCTTCTTTCTTCTTCTTCTTCTTCTTCTTTTACTAGTAAAATCGACTTTACTACTAGTAAAATTGACCAATCATAATAATTAAAAGATATAATACTGAGATTAGCAAAACTTTACTAACAGAGTTAAGTTCTTGTTCTTTCAATGTTCTCAAAAATTACTGCTCATCAAAATAGTATATTTAAATAATAATTTTAACATTCTTCTTAACATTTGATCTTTTGATTTTCTAAAAAATTTTAATTTTTTATTCTTGAAAACAAAGCAAAACTAAAAAAGAAAACAAAAAAAAAATCCCTCCACAGATTATAAGAAAGGAAAACACAAAGGGATAAAGAGCACATAGCTCAGAGATAAGATACTTTAGAGCAATTCTCCTTCAGACAATCTTTTCTAACCCACATAGATGTGATTTTAGTGGATAAATTAATTCTCTTAGGATCTCTCCTCTTTTGAGTTATAGAACTCTGAGGATGTCTGAATTTCTCAAGAGACTCAATCTCCTTGATTAACTCTCTAGACCTTTCCAGTAGGTCTTTCATCTTCCTAGATAGCACATCCAATTTATTTATCTCATAATGTGTCTTCATAGGAAATTTTTGACTTTTCACATTCTGAGTTGAGTTCACCTCTTTCTCTAGAGAATTTTGATGTCCTCTTCTTAGTTTATGATAGTCTCTAATCACATGACCCAAATTTTTACAGTACGTACAAGGACGATTGCTTTTAACAATTTTGATTTGGTCAATGATCTGAGTGGGAATAGCTTGTGCCTTAACAAAAGTCATCTTAGAAGAACCCTCGTTCTTGATATGGTTGGTAGCCCAAGCCATGTTTGTCTCCATAGACTTTACCCACACGAAGAATCTCATCAAGCTTAGCAGAGCTAGATGAGAATCCTGACACATTCATATTATTAGTTTTAAGAAGCTTATTTTCTAGGGATTCCTTATGTGTCATACATGTTTGGAATTCACATTCCAGTGACTTGTTCTTTTTTAACAGAGACTCATTCTCTTGTTCTAAACCAATAATCGACACTTTTAATTTTTCAGTGTCAATCAATAAGACAGCATTTTCAGAGTCAAGACATTTAACTCTGTCAGATAAAACTTTATTTACCTTAATGAATTTTATTGATTCCTCGTACAGTTCTTTCACACCAACTGCCGAGTCATCCGAGTCACCATTGTAAGAGTCTTCCGAACTCTCATCATTACTTTTCTTAGATTCTCCATGAGATCCATAGAGACTATTAAATCGAGTAACAAAAGCTGTATACTTATCAGTCTTTTCATTGTTATTTAAATCATCAGAATTGTCTTCTAATTCTTCATCCCATGTGGCATTGAAGGCTTTTGTCTTGCCTTTATATTCTTCTTTGTTTGGGCAAACATTAGCAAAGTGACCAAAACCCTTACATTTGAAACATTGGGGTTCGCTTGAGCGGCTTTCCCTAGGGGTCCTTTTACGTCTGCTAGCTCTCTCATGAGGTCTGACATGTTCCTTAGATTTGTCAAAAGTTTATTGTTTTTAAATCTATCATTTTTAGAACGTAAAAACTTTTTGAACTTTTTAACAAATAGTGTCATTTCAACTTTAGAGTCAACATCTGACTTTGAGTCCTGAGCTTCAGAAACTTTAAGGGCTAAACCCTTTGATTTCTTTGGTTGTCTCAAATTCATCTCATAAGTTTGTAGAGACCCAACCAACTCATTAATTTTGAGAGAGTCAATATCATTTCTCTCCTCAATAGCTGTTACCTTAGCCTAAAACCTATCAGGTAAGGATCTAAAGATTTTTCGAACTACTTTGGGTCAGGAGTGCGTTCACCCAAGTTGTGTGCAGAATTTACTATATCACTGAGTTGGGCATAGAACTCAATGAATGTGTCATTCTCCTCCATGCTCATGGATTCGAACTTAGTGGTCAGTATTTGTGGTTTAGAAATTTTAACTACTGACGTTCCTTCATGGGTGACTTTAAGAATGTCCCATGCTTCTTTAGCCAATGAACAGGTACAGATTCTTTGAAACTCATTCTTATCAACCGCATTAAAAATAACATTTAGCTCTTTGCTATTTAGACAACAATAATCTATGTCCTCTTTGCTCTAGTCAGCTTTTGGTTTAAGAATAGTTTTATCTCCTACTATCATTGTAGGTGGTGACCAACCATCCACTATAGACATCCAGACTCTTTCATCAATAGACTTTAGAAAAGTCCTCATCTTAGCCTTCCAATATGCATAGTCTTCTCCATCAAACAATGGAGGTCTGGATGTGTTTCCAAATTCTCTTTGCATTTTGACAAATTAATGAAAGGGGACTAATTTTACAAGATTCTAAATTCAGGTGATTAAACCTTTAAAAGAAGAACCTGACTCTGATACCAATTGAAATAACCACTAGTCCGTTCTCTTTAATCCAATATACCTAGAAGGGGGGTGATTAGGTATTTAAATTTAATTACACCTAAACAGTTTTACTGATCTTTGGTAGGTGAGAAAATTGCATGCCTTAGTTGTTTGATAAAAGATTATCATAACCGACTTAAATCGAATATACCTCCGTGGCATATTTTCTTTTCGTCGTTTGGTCTAATCAATATAGATAGCAGAATACAAACAAACAATCACACAAGATAAGAGATTTTTACGTAGAAATCTTAGCTAAGGAAAAACCACGGGACCACGTCCAGACGAAAAGTATCACTAACTGAAAAGTTAAATGAAACAAAGGTTACCTATGCTGCACCATTGCAAATACAGCTTCCAACCTTAGCCAAGGCCTACTGCCGATGCGTCCACGTCCTCTGAATCAACGCTACGAATCCACGAGCGCCCTCCCAGCCAAGAAGCCTTGTCCGTTTGTTCAGTTTGGTATATCCCAAACCTACCATTGATCGGTCACTCCGATCTTAATTCTCAACACTCCCGCCTTTTCAGAAGGTGAAAGATTCAGTACACCCTAAACCCTAGGTTGCTCAAAGGTGTTGATTCACACTGGTACACTCAGGCTACTATGTCAAATATCTATGTGGAAGACCTAAGCTGAGTAATGGACCAAGTGCTTGAATTTGATGAAGAAGAGGAACAAGCTCACAAGATGTGAATGAGATGACTAGGCTTGTTTCTCTTCAAATTGACACTCTAATAAATAAACCTTTTTTTCTCTCTTGAAGTATATAAGTGTCAATGTGTCACTATAATACCCTCACCCTAGGGTAATTTTGTAAATTTTCAGCTTGTGAGTATTTTGAATCTCAAACTTCGATCACAAACTAGCACATTTTACCACAAAAGTCAAACCCATTCTGAACAGACACCAACTCTAATCGAACCTACACTAGATTAATGAACACACTTGACGAATTTCGGAACATAATTCGAGGGCGTATTGTACACGCTAACACAAGATAATAATAATTGTGACACGTACACTTCCACATTTCAGTCTCATGCACATATTATTAGTAATTCATTAGTTATGTTTTGACATTTAACTAACATAAGTATGTTGTCTAACCACTAACTTTTTGACCTAGTGCTGACTGGACATGCAACTTGGACCACATTTGTCCAACACATTTTTGCACTTAGAAAATTAAGGGGACCCACAAATATTAACGGCCATAAACTCTAAGAAGAAAATATGCCAAACTGGTCAAAGAGTATAAGTAACATCCAGCCTAGTTTATACATATTGCCATGTCATACCTTGACCG
The DNA here is from genome assembly GCA_035048495.1 of Euptelea pleiosperma. Taxonomy (NCBI): domain Eukaryota; kingdom Viridiplantae; phylum Streptophyta; class Magnoliopsida; order Ranunculales; family Eupteleaceae; genus Euptelea; species Euptelea pleiosperma. Next base: position 1,389,011 of record CM068542.1, on the reverse strand, counting down.
GACCCACAAGATCATGTGTCCCAGGATATTGCCAACACGTAGAGTGAGATATCGAGGGTAATATCGACTTTGACTTGCTCAATCGGACTGATCTGGGTTTGCCTTACATGGTACCCTACTAATTGACTATACAAGGGAAACAATTGGAGGTTGCCCTTGGTGGGATTGCTACCCTTGGTGGGGTTAAACGGAAAGATGAAATTTCAGAACGTCTTCTTTTGTGAGTGAATGGTTGGTCCGGTTGGATCACAATTGTGTTCCATCATTGTATGCATTTAACATGTTCAAGAATGTCACATATGACATTACTATTATCATTGGACACACATGTTCTACTACTGGGCCTTGGCTCACGGTTTTGTACCGACGTGATATTTCAGATGTGACGGAATGTTTGAGGAGTGCATGGTGGCTGAAGATGAAGGCGTGAATGGTGGAGGGTTCGAAGGAGAAATCTGATCGCTGGACACATTTCGTTCTTTCGTAGATTATTAATTACTGCTAGTATGTCTTGAATTCTGGAAACACATTATGCAAACAAGTATTATTGTAATGGCTGGTTATGATTTCATGTGGTTCTTATTTGAGTGAAGAGAATCATGGATGATATTGGATATGTGCATCAATCTTCCGGGTACATTGGGTGCCTAAGAAGTTCTAGTATTTGATATAAATTTGTAATTTGAGGCATCTACCTGGCCGGTACGACACTGACTACTCATACCAGTGAGAGTGATTCAGATCATGTGATGTCACTACTTTGAGTGGAGAACTCGCCGATCTGACTCACTGCCACTAGTGAAGATTTGTATCATTTTTATTTTGGTTCATATACATCAATGCCATCATGTTTGAATTAGGAAAGAGGAGTGGGACAGATGGTTCAATGTATATATGCTCACGACGTCACCTTCAACATAATTCAATTCAGAGATATGCGAAGTGCATATCAGAGTCATAATGCCCTGAGGTGTGCAACTATATATGTTGCTGACCTCTATATGATTGATAGTATGGGCAGTGCCCCATGAACCGTGGGATGTATTGCCAACTTCCCTAGAGGTTTCTCAAAAGGGCAACAACGTTTTAAATCTATGATTGCCCCAAAATAGAAAGTGAGATGACTTTGGTGATCACCCAACTCGAGCAATGACCTGTGATATTACCGGTCTGGGCCGAACAGGTCAAAACAAAAAAAAATTGGATTTCTACTGACCTGTTGTGCATACTAATACCTTAACCGTTGATTGATCAAGAAGAGAACCGATTAGACACATGTAATGTTATGGGGATTTTCCCAACCTGACCTAAGGGTTGTAGTAATAATGGGTTGTAGACCCCACTTAGTGTGGGAGGGAAGGAACAAGAATGGACCAGGAGTAAGTCAGACCTTTAGACCTCCCATGACTCCACGATGACTTCTTATTAAGACTTCTCAATAGTAGGTAATGTTCTCCTACCTAGGTCATCTTGAAAATGAGAAGTGATTCTCCTTGAGAAATTGTAAATAGATTGAATTGACAAAGATGGAATGTTGTACACGTAAGTTAACTGTTTATCGATCCAATGGACTTGTTGGTACCCCTTGACTCACCTAGAGTGTTTTCATTAAGTTTCAGATGTCGGGAACTAGATTATTGGAGAAATGTGATAATTTTCATCTATTGCCACGCCTTGCCGTGCACGGATATTTGGAAATTTGCTAAAATAATATTATGAACAATGGAAGGTGAATTGATGAGATTGTTTCTAAATTATTGATTGATGGAAATGTTTTGATTGAGAGATTTTTAACTCCGTTTATCATGGCTCGAATACGGATCTGGGTTGACTAGTATAAAATGGGCCCGACCCATGAGTCTGGATTTAGGGCCGTGACAGTCACTCTGTGTGTGTTTAGAGAAGGAATAGAAGGGTTATATTTATAGAATTCGTAACCCTGAGTCTTATAGAACGTGAGATCGTGAGAACTAGAATTTTGGATCTGAAATAGACTCAATCCGTGTCAAGTCCAATCGATCGAACCTTTTAGTCGGTCGCTTGCTCAGGTAAGCACTAATTTATCTCGAACCCAAGAGTTTGGGTTGACCGCACCTTTTTGGCCGGTCGACCGGACATCCGGTCGCCCGCTTAAAAAGGTTGGTCGGCCAGACTTCTTAGTCCAGCACCAAACAATCCTAATCTTTTTAAAAATTTCTCTTTTTGACACGCACATGATACCTAATTGTCACTGAACCATCTAGGGTAAATCTTGATCCGTTGGCAACGCGCGGTGTACCCTTAGATTTATGTAAATAACTGCAATACGAGATTTTTCATAGTTTAATGTTCATTGAGTGAGAACGTACTCTGATCTTTTAAATCTTCATGCTTGAGCTTGACTTTGTCTTCAGTTGATCTTGAACAATTGTGTTGATTTTCTTCAACTTTAATTCTTCTTTGATTTGTTTTGTCGAAGTCCACTTGATCTTTGACACTTCAGTCTTCAGCGGATTCTTGACACAGCGATATATATTTCCGAAGAACTAAGTATTCCAGGGATTGATAATCGAGACTTTTCAAAGTCCACCAATGTTGATCTTCCAAATCCTCCCCCAATCTTGATGAATCATGAGTTACATATGCTAATGAAACCATTGTTCCAAATTCTTCCCCTTCTTGTCATGAATTGACAAAGCGATACTTGAGTGATATCTGAATCTTGGTGCGTGTTGATTTGATTTCGTACGAATATTTCCGAACTGTGTTGATGTACGTAATTAACCCTAAACAGAGATAGCACATTATAGTTCTATAATTGCAACTGGTGCAATTTCATCACCTACCTTATCACTCCAACTTGTGTGCTCCCAAAAATTCATCTAATAAAAAGAACCAACATTTTGGAACCTCAATTCAGTGACTCCATTAATCTTTGAGTCGAATAAGTCCACGAGCGCGGGTCTCTGTTTTCAAACATACCCACAAGTCCCTACTACCTAAGTACACTGAGCTCATTAGTGGCATCCTTGGGTTTTGGTGGTCAGCTGTTTGTTGAAGTAGGAAAACAAACCAACCCAAGTTCTTCTTCTGGGAATACACTTGTCAAATTGCTTGACTAATCCAGCTAGCCTGATACGTACTTAAGATAGCCATTGTGTTACACGTTTGTCTAGGCTACGAATTATATAGCAGTTAACTCGTATTAGTACTAGAAGGTTAGCTTGCGAATGACATATTTGTGAGAACCAATAGTGCAAGTCAGTCAGGCGGATTAAAACAAGATTAAATAAGTGGTCCTGCCCAATACCATAATTTGACTGCAACACAAATAACAAGATAAGTCCCAGAAAATTGTTGATTGTCTAGAACTGGCTTAGGAAACTGTTGATTGTCTAGAACTGGCTTAGGATTATCTTTCTGCTTTTTGTGCATCATATAACTAGCTTCACTCAAGTTAGTGTTTTCTTTTGGCAAGTTTTGCCAAGTCTAGGGCTTGTTTTTCAAACATATGCTCAGTTGGGTCCAATCCAACCAGCGTTTGATTTGGTCTGAGAGTCATCCCAACATCTTGGATTCATCTCCATCTTCTTCACCACCCTCCTACCCTAGAATACCCATATCCACCATGGTAGCGAAAAAGCCTCTCATCGAGACTTATGCGCCCATATCCGTCAATCCAGCTACCTGCATTGTACTTCCACCAACACAGGCGGCTCAATTTGAGATCCGGCCACATACAATGTAGATGCTTCCTACCTCTAATGGTCTTGTAAGACAAGAAATGTACGCTCATTTAAGGAAGTTTTTAAACATATGTACATTATTCAAAAATCAACATCTAGATGAAGAATATGTTAAACTGATAGTATTCCCATTCTCTCTTTAGGATTGAGCCTCTGCTTAACTCTATTATCTACCAGCAGATTCTATAATCACATGGGCCCAATTAGTTGGGAAATTTATGTCAAAATTCTACCCCATGTCAATGACAAATGAGATGAAGTAGGTCATCCAAGACTTTCAATAGAAGTCTGATGAAAATTCTTTGAAGCCTGGATAGATTTAAGTGTCATCATCACAACTTTGACAAGGGGAATCTGGCTCATTTCTTTTATAAGGGACTTACTGACGAGTCCCGAAACATGTTGGAGTCAATGTGCCAAGGCAAATTCATGCACAAAACTCCTACGGAAGCCTACCTATTCTTAACAAAATTATGAGAAAATTCCCAGCATGGGACGACAAATTTTGAATTTATTCTTGCTACTCCGGTCCCACAGACCTCCATGGGATATGAAGTAAAGGGTGATCTAGAACTGAAATCCCTACTCTAGGAAGTTACCAAATCGGTTTCTGCCCTAGTTGTATCCGTTCGAAAACTGGTGCAATCATCGAATTAAGTCATGAATGTGGGTCACGAGAACCCTATCGAACTCTGCAATCTTTGTTTGTAGAGTAATCACACCACAGATACATGCCCTTTAAATGAAGGATGTGTGACCCAAGCCAAGAAGAGGTCTGTACCTTCAGCACCTATAAGCCACCAACGCAGAGTTCCTATAGTCAGACCTACCATTCGGACACCCGGAATCATCCAAATTTCTCCTGGAAGCAACAGTCTACTCCTCAGTAGCGACCGCAACAAGGCACATCTTTTGAAGGGTTTAACCAACTCAATAGGTAGTATGGTGGATAGTACTCACAGCCGTAGTACCAACAATTCCCACAGAATAATCTTTCTAGTCAATAGCGAGGCCCACAGAATCCCCAGAATCAACAGTTAGTTCCAACAGCACCTCAATCAAATAACTACTCTATCTTATTAAGCTCCAATAGAGAGTTGGTGCCACAGTTTCCCTTAGTTGCATGATATTCATTCAAAAGTGCTTATTTTAAGCAATTATCCTTTTAGCGTTCTTGCATTCTCCTATGTAAAATGCTCTATTTATCTACTTTTCTACGTAATAGTCTCTTCTGTTGCGTAGAACACACTTTTCTGGACGAAATGGTATATTTGCATGCATTAAACACATTTTCGGAAGTCTAGACATTGAGTCGTTCTGATAAAGTCTCATTACGCGCTTCTTCTGTCGCAAGAAACCCCGATGGGACAATTCTTGAGACTTGCGAGCCCACATCGATCAGGAAAGCCCATTATCAAAGCTTAAAGAGCCCACATGCTATGACTAGAAGATATGGGCCAAATATGGGCTGAATAAGAGGACCAAAAAGCTGGCCCAAAGAACAAAGAGAACAGGAGAGCCAATGATCAAGAGACGGACCAAAGCGTTTAAAGCCACATGAGTCAGCAAGGAATGATAGTCTACTCTACTGGATAAGCGTGAGGATATTCACAGTGAAGACCAGGGTTCCAGACCCTCTGCCAATACTTTTATCTCCATTTTCTGATATTTTCTCTCTCATCTCTCCTTATTCTCTCTCTCTTCATCTCTCGGTCCTCGAATCTACTGACCTAACCCCAGAACTCCTATCCATTGGCTCTGTCTCATCTCCCTTAGCTTTCTGACCGTTGGATCTTCAATCGGACTGTTGGATCTTCCACCGGACCGTTGGATCTCTCTAGATCCGTCGATCTACCAATCTGGGTCCCAATCAAGTCACCATCCATCCGATCGCCATCAGATTGTCTGTCACATCATCTTGTGAGATGATGAACATCATCTTGTGAGATGATGAACATCATCTTGTGAGATGATGAACATCATCTTGTGAGATGATGAACATCATCATTCCATGTGGGCCAGTAGCTGGGCCCATCATCATCGACCCACTGTCCGACCATTTAGTGGACCCCGTGAATTTCAAAATAATTTCAATTAAATTTTAAAAAAATAGGGGGTCCACTAAATGGGAAAATTTTCCAAAGAAAAGTAGGGTTTTACTTAAAAAATAAAATAAAATATATATATATATTTTTCTTATTTTCTATTTTTAAAAAATACCCTATTTCCATTAAAGGAAATAGGGAGCTTTAAAAGGGGAAGGAGAAGGGTTCGTTCGAACCCTAATCCCTCTCCCCTCTTCTCATCTCCTTCCCCCTATCCTTTCCCTTCTTCCCCTCCACTTTCTTCTCCTCTTCTTCCTCCTTTCTTCTTCGTCTCCTTCCCCATCCTTCGCCGGAGTTGCAGGTTTGCAACTCCGGCCGTTTTCTTTCTTTTTCTTCTTTTTCTTCTTCTTCTTCTTCTTCTTTTTCTTCTTCTTCTTCTTCATTCCGGCCGGAGTTGTAGAACTCCGGCCGCATCCTTCTTCTCTTCTTCTTCTGCTGTCTCCTTCTTCTTCTCCCTCGCATTCTTCTCCTCTTCTTCTACCGTAGCTCCACCGCCCAACCTCCTCCACGAACTGTCACCTTCAGTTGCTGCTGCCTCCCATCTCCATTGCTGGGTTGCAGCCGACCACCTCACCGCCCATCACCACCGTTCTGTCTCATCTCTTCCACTGGTAAGCTTGCAAAGCTAGAGCGCCTCCGTCTCCCCCAAAAGCTCCCTCTCCTTCTCTCAACAGATCGTGGGAGGCTGTTACAACCTTGCCGTCCACTATCCAATCTTGGCCGAGGGTTTTTCCACCACGTGCTTGCCTCTTGGTCAGCAAGTAAAGCTCCTTCTTCACCTACGCCACTACTGCACTTTCTGGCCTGCTATCTCATTTTTCGGCGTCGCGCATCTACAGCAACCAACCCTGCAACTCCTCTTTGTGTCAACTCCTCCATGCAGGCATCCCGTTGGAGTACCACTAGCCACCACGACAAGCCACCACAGTTCACCGCCCTCCAACCTACTGGTCTTCCCTTGAAGGTTCTCAAGTGCACCAAGCACATGAACCCGATCATGTCATCCTCTTGTGGCAGCAATGTTATTCTCATCCATCCACCATGTTCGTAACTGGATTCCCCCTCAAACATGGACAACGGCTCCACAAACCACGGCCAACATCACTCCCTCGCTTGCTGCACAACTACCTTGCAAACCGATGGGCCCCACCCTCTCATCTTCTTCAAGGTAATACCCTCTCCTTCTTTTCCATCCATTTCTCTCCATCTTTCCCACTCATCTGGCACTCTCTTCTTCTTTTTAAAGTTTCCTCTCACTCTAATTTTTTTCTTAGTTTTCTCTATCTTCTCCAGTTTCTCTCTTTAGACTCTTATCCTCACTTTCTCTCTCTAAAATGTTAGTTTTCTCTCTAGACATTTCATTGCTTATTAGTTAGGATGAGTATGTGTTTCTTTGATTGAATTGTAATTCTTGTCTGGAATTTATGAATAAAAACTCTTGTTATTTTGCATTAGTCAGTTTGCTTTTGTGATTTTTGGTTGTTTGTAGCACTTTCTCTCTCTAAAAAAATCTTTAAAATTATATTTTAAAAATCACAACGCAATTCTCATCCATCCTTCAATTTCTGTAATATTTTCCGTCATTTCATGTTCGTTATTGCGCTCATCTGACTAATCCCGAGTGCAGATCGACATCCGACACGAATCCCTATACAATATCTCTATATTTTGCAGGATTAAAATTCTGATCAAATTACAAATATGTTGATTCTAGGGTTTCCCGTAACCAACGACGCGGAAAAAACCTACTTTCATTGCACCACAACAACATGTTCCCAAGCATGGATTCGAGAAACCATCATAACCAATTCACACATCTTCATTCTCATCAATGGTGGACCATGTGGATATTTCCCCATCGGTAGAGGCCTCTGTCAAGGGGAACCTCTCTCTCCCATTCTATTTGCCATTGCGGAAGACACATTGAGTAGGGCATTAAATGGATGCGAGACTCATGTCAGGTTAGTTCGATGCTTCCCTCCTTCATCGGTCCATCTCATCTACTTTTCGTTGATAATATCTTCATATTTGTTAATGGGCACAAACTAGGGCTGAGGAACCTTACTTCCTATTTAGATAATACCAAAATTCAGCAGGTTAGAATATTCATTAGCAAAAGAGCCATCTTTTCTTGGGTGGGATGGGCCCTAATAGAAGAATTAGCACTGAAAATCTTCTAGGTATCAAAGAAGGCAGGTTACCAGAAAAAACCTTGGGGTTACTTTGGTGCAAGGAGAGTCTCCACTTCCACTCTCCGTATATTAGTAGACAAGATTCGTAAAAGAGCCTCCGGTTAGGCAGGTAAGCTACTCTCTATAGAAGGCCGAATCATCCTCGCCAAATTCATTCTCAATATCATTCCCACCTACAATATGGCTATTTATAAATGGCCAGCTTATGTAATCAAGGAGTGTGAGACCATCGTCCAAAATTTCATTTGGATCGGAGATCCCTCCACCCGAAAGTTCGTTACAATATCGTGGGATAAACTTTGTAAGCCTTTGGATGAAGGTGGGCTGGGCTTACGTCGCCTCAAGGACGTGAACATATCCCTTCTAATGAAGCTTGCTTGGCACTTCCTCGAAGGTACGGATGACTGGTCCAATTTTATGAATGGTAAATATAAGATGTGTTGTGGTGACTATATCACTTACCATAAAAGTTCATCCATATGGCCCGATCTAAAATCTGCTCTCAGAACTCAAGAAGCATTACGGTTTGGTGGTAGGTGAGGACTCCAGAATTGAGTAATGGAAAGACCAATGGGTGGGAGACATGGCAATTAAAGACATTATTCACTTGGCTCATCTGAGGGCCGGGCTTAATCTCCAAGCTTAACACTGTGCAACAAGATGGGCAATGGCTCTTCCCACCTCAAGTAGCAGATGTCTTCGTGAGATTGAACCTTTCAATCCCTCAAGGGTCCATTTCCAGCACTAGTGATAAATGCATTGGAAGGCCTTGGTTAATGGATCCTTTACAGTTAAATTAGCCTTTGAGGCAATCCGGCAAACGAGTCCCAAAGTCAATTGGTACAAGGAAGTATGGATATCAGGTGTTGTAATACCCTAAACTTTTGTTCTAGGGTATTAGGGTAATATTCACTATCAAGATACACTTGTCAATTTAAAATTTCTTACTTTAATTAATTGATAGGTTGTTAGGTCCACCTAATGGCTGCCACTACAACCCACATATAGCAACGGTTTTAGTTGGTTGCCACTAAAACTCCATTTTCTTGTAGTGCGTGGACCTTGAAATACTTTTTAAGATAATGAATTAGTTAACTATATATGTTTTAATGAGTATTGTATTATATATTTGCTTCATAGTTGCTTTTAGTTAATTAAATGATGGTGGTCACAAGTATTAAACATGCATATAAACATGCCACAAGTATTAAACAAGTCACAAGAATATAAACATCAATATAAAAATACTTTAGCCTCTGCAAAAAGTTATTAAAAAATATTTTCATCTGTGTAATTACCTTTTAGTGGCAGTCATTGGTCGTCGCCATATATACCTTTTAGCAACGGTCAATTTTGGTCGTAGCTATATGTGCCTTTTAGCGGCGGTCACCTCTGGCTGTCGTTGAAAGGTAAATATAGCGACAGTCATTGGCCGCCGCAATATGTACTTTTTGAAATTCCACCGGTCCTCTTTCTTTAACTCAATATACCTAGAAGGGGGGGGTTGATTAGGTATTTAAAATTAATTATACCTACACAGTTTTACTGGTCGATAGTAAGGGAATAAAATTGCATGCCTTGGTTGTTTGATAAAGGATTATCACAACCGACTCAAATCAAATATACCTCCATGGTATATTGTCTTTTTGTCATTTGATCTAATCAAGATAGATTACGGAATACAAACAAACAATCACATAAGACAAAAGATTTTTACGTGGAAACCTTAGCCAAGGAAAAACCACGGGACCACGTCCAGATGAAAAGTATCACTAACTGAAAAGTTAAATGAAACAAAGGTTACCTACGCACCGTTGCAAATACAGCTTCCAATCTTAACCAAGGCCTACTGCCGATGCGTCCACGTCCTCTGAATCAATGCCACGAATCTACGTACGTCATTCCAATCAAGAAGCCTTATCCGCTTGTTCAGTTTGATACACCCCAAACCTACCGTTGATCGGCTCCTCCGATCTTAATTCTCAACACTCCCGCCTTTGCAGAAGGTGAATAATTCAGTATACCCTGAACCCCAAGTTGCTCAAAAGGTGTTGAGTCACACTGGTTCACTCAGGCTTACTAGGTTGAATATAGAAGTGAAAAATCTAGGTTGAGTAAATGATCAAGCTCTTGGCTTTAATTAAGAAGAGAACAAGCTCACAAGATGTGAATAGAAAATAAGCTTCTTGCTCTTCGAATGGACACTCTAATAAATAAAGCCTTTGCTTCTCTCTCTTGAAGATTGAGTCACTCTGTGTCTCTGTGTGTGTTTAGAGAAGGTATAGAAGGGTTCTATTTATAGAATTCCAAGACCCTGAGTCGTGTGGAACGTGGGATGATGGAACCTAGAATTTTGAATTAGAAAAAGACGAATTCTGTTCAAGGTCCAATCGATTGTACACTTGGTCCAATCGATTGGGCCATGTCTAATCGATTCGGGATAAGTGTCCAATCGACTGGGCTCAATAAGTTTTTTATTCCGAAGGCACTAATTGATTACACAGGGTTCTCCAATCGATTTGACTAATAAAACTTTCTGTCCCGAAGACTCCAATCGATTTCCCAGTCTCCAATCGATTGTGCTCAGATTGATTTCTGTCCCGAAGGCTCCAATCGATTTCACAGAGTCTCTAATCGATTCTGCTCAAATAAGTTTTTGTCTCGTAGTCTCCAATCGATTACATAGTGTCTCCAATCAATTGGGTTATGTTCAATCGATTGGGGATACATGTCCAATCGATTGGACTATCCCACTAGTCAATATAATTGACTTTGACTCGGGTCTGTCCAATGACTAAGTTTGACCATTATATTTTATTTATTTTAATAAACTCCTATGGCCACTAAGTCACTTACCTTCCTAATCGAGCGTACACGATTGTTAACTGACAAATCGGCAGTTACTCAGATGACTCTTGTCGTTAACCGTCTGATTCTTACTCTCTCTGTCTTTTAGTCTTCACGTAGTTGGCGAAGTATGCGTACAACGACATCTTCACACTACACTAGTGCTCGTAGGAACAGTTACAAGAAAGTTTTTATGTCAAACGGAATCTTTGCCAAATTGAATATGAAAATATTCCTTACACCTTTTAGTAATGGTCACCTTTGGCCACCTTTAAAAGGTACATATAGTGGCGGCCACTAGACAGACGCTAAAAGGTACATAGAGCAGTGGTCACAGCCGTCAGTGTATATCATATGACCGCCATTGAATATGGTATTCTCCACGCCTTTTTTGTCCGTTCAGATGCACTTTTAGTGGTGACCATTTCTTTGGTTGGCCACCGCTAAAGGTTTTAGTGGCGGTTTTTTATACCTATAGCGACAGCCGCCGCCGCTAAAAGTCTTATTTCTTGTAGTGGTGTCTGGATGATCATCGCTCTATTAATGGTGGCTGTATATTTCTTTGGACCTAATCTTATCTCCTGGACATCGCAGAAGCAACATAATGTGTCTAGGTCCAATGCTAAATTGGAATACAAATCCGTTGCTATCACCACGGCTGAACTTACATGGATATTCAGTTTCATCTTTGTGATATTGGTGTGTTCACCAAATCTATTCCAATGGTTTCTTGTGACAATGTTAGTGCAACCTATTTCTCAATCAATCCTATCCTTCATTATCGGACTAAAAAAATAAAGATCGACTATCATTTTGTCCAAGAATGTGTAGTTTGGGATCACTTTGGGTTCTTATCATTCCTAGTGTTGATCAACTAGCAGATATATTCACAAAAGGGCTCTTGTCAACTGAGGTAAAACTCCTTTTTACCAAACTCTCTATGCACTAATGGCACAATCAGCTTGTGGGAGGCTTTTAGAGAATATTCCTATTCTATTTTCTCCTATAGTAGCAGTAGCAGGAGAAGAAAGGGTGGTTGTCCACTCAGGTTGCAGTTCCTTATTTTTTTTGGTCTTTCCTTTTCAAACCCTTGGATACCTGAAATCTTGTAATTCCTCCCTTTCCTTTTGTTATCTCTACCTCTTTTATTTCCTTTATATCAGGTTTTCTACTCTTCCTTTGGTAGTCCATGCCCTTGTGGGTATTGAATTCCTCAGAAAATGTCATTATATTATTATCAGTAGATTTTAGACCATCCACAACACCAGGGAGGGGCACACTTTAATTCATATATAACCTCTAAAAAGGTAAGAGGAAAGTTGAAAAAGATGTGCATTTAGGTAGTCAAGGCAACATGAAAGTCGGATTTTTCCACGTCGTTGGTTACGGAAACCCTAGAATCAACAAGATTTGTAATTTTATCCGATTTTATCCTGATTATCCTGCAAAATTGACAGATTTGTATAGGGATTCGTGTCGGATGTCGATCCGCACTCGGGGTTAGTTAGCGCGACTCATGAACATGAAATAACGGATTTATCTAAGAAATTGTGGTGGGGTGAGAATGGTGAAGCGATTTAAAACATGCTTAGTGATTTGTAGAGAGAGAAATTGCCACAATCAACCAAAAACACAAAAGTAAACTAACAAAAGCAAAAATAACAATTTTATTCATCCTCAATGAGTTTTACAAAATCAAATTAAATTCAAAAATAATCTAGAAAGCCTTAAACAGATTTAATCTAGAGAGAAAGATAGGTCGTAGAGAGAGAAAAGAACTAGAGAGAGAGAAGCAATACCTTGGACTTTCCAAAGATCGGGTGCACAGTCAAGCCATAGGGCAGCAAGGGAAACAAGGAGGAGCTTGGCGGGTGGAGCCGCAAGAGATGTGGTTATGGAGATCGCCGGAGTTGTAGGTTTTCAACTCCGGTCATTAGAGGAGCAAGACCCGAGCTTGTTGCAGGCTGATTAGTTTGCAAGCTCTCCTCTTGGAAGGAAGAGAGTCTTTGAAGGAGATCATAGCCTGAGTAGGTCTGTCCGTCAAAGAAGAACCCGATGGACAAGACTAACGCTGGCAAGAAATGGTGGTTGAAGAAGGACGCCCTGCCGGAGTTGCAGTGGTCGGATCTACTTGCTGGGTAGGTTGCAGACCTGCAACTCAGTGTTGCAGGTCGTGAAGAGGAAGATGAAGATCAGGGGGTGGACAGGTGGTCCCCAAAATTGAGAACCGTGGAGAGGAGGGCTGGACAGGTAACGACTCTCCCTCTTCTTACCTTCTTCTTCTTGTCTTGTTCTTCTTCTTTTTTCTTTTTCTTTTCTTAATGGCTGGGGGACGTTGAGCTGCTGTTAATGGAAGTGGAGTGGCGCAACAGTTGCTGGTGGTAGGAGGCGGAATGGCTGAAGAAGGCTCGCCGTTTCAGACCTGCAACTCGAAGTTGCAGGTCGTGCAGGTCGTGGAAGGGGGCGGCTTTAAGTAAATGGATTTGCTGTTCAAACCGGCAACTGCCGGAGTTCAGGTCCAGCTAGCATTTTCGGTGGAGAGGACGCAGACTCCTTCCTTAATGGTGGTGACGGCTTGGGTTCCTACATGTGGAAGGAGAACGAAGATAATGAAATGGAAGAGGCGGTGCTGTTTTGCTCTGGGAGAGTGAGGGAGATATGGGATACGTGGTGAACCGTTTGCAGGTGAGGCGGTTCAGATGCTGGCCGGAGTTGCAGGCTGCAACTCCGGTGGAAAAATTGTGAAGAAGATGACGAAGGTGGAGGAGAAATGGAGAAAAATAGCGGCCAAGAGAAGGGGAAAAGGGACAATAGGTCTTGGGGGAGAGAATGGAAGAGATTGGATGGGGATTAGGGTTCGAACGAACCCTTCTCCCTCCTCTTATAAAGCTCCCTATTTCCTTTAATGGAAATAGGGTATTTTTGAAAATAAAAAAATATATATATATATTTTTTTTTTAAGTAAAAATCTACTTTTCTATGGGGAATCTCCTCAATTAGTGGACCCCCCATTTTTTTGAAATTTAATTAAAATTCTTTGGAAATTCACGGGGTCCACTGACTGGTCGGACAGCGGGTCGATGATGATGGGCCCGGCTACTGGCCCACATGGATTTATGATGTCCATTGTCTCACAAGATGATGTGACAGACGGTCTGATGGCGATCGAATGGATGGTGACTTGATTGGGACCCAGATTGGTAGATCGACGGATCTAGAGAGATCCAACGGTCCGATTGAAGATCCAATGGTCCGATGGAAGATCCAACGGTCAGAAAGCTAAGGGAGATGAGATAGAGCCGAAGGGTAGGAGTTCTGGGGTTAGGTTAGTAGATTCGAGGATCGAGAGATGAAGAGAGAGAGAATAAGAAGAGATGAGAGAGAAAGTATAAAAAAAAATAGAAAAAAGCACTGGCAGAGGGTCTGGAACCCTGATCTTCACTGTGACCATCCTCACACTTCTCCAGTAGAGTCGACTATCATTCTTTGCTGACTCATGTGGCTTTAAACGCTTTGGTCTGTCTCTTGGTCATTGGCTCTCCTGCTCTCTTCGTTCTTTGGGCCGGCTTTTTGGTCCTCCTATTCAGCCCATAGTTGGCCCATATCTTTTAGTCATAGCATGTGGGCTCTTTAAGCTTTGATAATGGGCTTTCCTGATCGATGTGGGCTCGCAAGTCTCGAGAATTGTCCCATCGGGGTTTCCTGCGATAGAAGAAGCGCGTAATGAGACTTTATCAGAATGACTACATATCTAGACTTCTGAAAATGTGTTTAATGCATGCAAATATACCATTTCGTCCAGAAAAGTGTGTTCTATGCAACAAAAGAGACTCTTACGTAGAAAAGTAGATAAATAGAGTATTTTAACGTGGGAGAATGCAATAACGCTAAAAGGATAATTGCTTAAAATAAGCACTTTTGAGCGAATATCACAACACCTTTATCCCCTCAAGATTTCTTTGGTGCAAGAGGAGGTGAGGGAATTGTCACCTGTGGTACTGCTGCTAATATGGTGTTCTTGTCAATCCCAGTCTTGTCACCTGACAGAGCCACAAGCGTAGCAACTAAACCTGCATTGCCTACTAGTATAGGCTCTATGTAATCATAATTAGAACGGACATCATGAAACCCATCATGCTTGTCAGGGCCAGCGACCATGGCTCCGACAATTGTATTGGGATTTGGCTTCGGACTGTCCCTCCACTTCCATCATCCTTTACAATTGTACCTAACCCTGTTCTTAGGGATTGATGCTCCTCTATGGTGAACATGTTATGGATAGTGATTACCAAAACCCCCAACATAACTCATCTTTCAAGGATTCTTACCAAGGATGTAATCAATCTACAAAAAATCCACGACATAACTCATCTTTCAGACTACACCGAGCACATTATGCACTTATTGGGGTTCCGCATGGAGATCCTATTGTTGTACATGGCCGAATAAAACTTTCATTGCTGAAGAAATTTTTTAAAAGATTACCAAATGAATCGACCCCTTTGAATAAAACATGCATTTAGGATTTCTGCAAATGGGGGTTTCTCATAATAGGTTGGGGGGCTCCAAATGTGTCCAAGCGAGATTCTGATGGTTTTCATAAGTCCATGAACTCAAGACCTCGCTGCGCATTAGAGATCGCCTCATAGCCTTTCTCAAAATTACTGAGTCCTGCCTTCCAAGTCCTCGACAATTAACTAAATAGAGATTACATAAATATCCAGGGTTGTTATGGAATTGACAACACAATATATCAATCTCCCACTTTGTCAATTCTAGGACAAAATATACAATGGTTCTCTCCCTAACAAAAAGCCTAACCCACTAAACTTAATTAAATACATTAAGTCGTAGAGAGTGGCACCAACAAATCTTTATTTATCCCTATCAATCACATCACAGACAAAGATGGCAAATAGACAAGTATTTTACTCCCCCTTAGTATAAAGTTAGTTAAATCTTTAGAGAGTTTAAGTTTATAGAAGTTGTGGTTTTACCAAAACCATTTTATTATGTTTGTCAAATCCAACTCCAAGGCCAAAGATTATCATGAAGTCCACCAATGTTGATCTTCCAAGTCCTCCCCTAATCATGATGAATCATGAGTTACATATGCTAATGAAACCATTGTTTCCAAATTCTCCCCCTTTCTACTCTGCCCTGTTAAGCTCCAATAAAGAGTTGGTGCTTCAGTTTCCCTCAGTTGGACCACAACAACATGCTCCCAATCATGGATTCGATAAACCATAACCAATTCACATCTCTCCATTCTCATCAATGATGGAGGACCAGGTGGATATTTCCCCTTCGGTAGAGGCCTCTGTCAAGGGGAACCTCTCTCTCCCATTCTATTTGCCATTGCGGAAGACACATTGAGTAGGGGCATTAATTGGATGCGAAACTCAGGTCGGGTTAGTTCGATGCTTCCCTCCTTCATCGGTCCATTTCATCTACTTTTCGCTGATGATATCTTCATATTTGTTAATGTGCACAAACGAGGGCTGAGGCAATTTACTTCCTATGTAGATAATACCAAAATCCAGCAGGTTAGATTATTCATAAGCAAAGGAGCCATCTTTTCTTGGGTGGGATGGGCCCCAACGGAAGAATTAGCGCTGAAAATCTTCTAGGTATGAAAGAAGGCAGGTTACCAAAAAAATACCTTGGGGTTCCTTTGGTGTAAGGGAGAGTCTCCACTTCCACTCTCTGTACATTAGTAGATAAGATTCGTAAAAGAGCCTCTTGTTGGGCAGGTAAACTACTCTCTTTCCAAGGCCGAATCATCCTCGCCAAATCCATTCTCAATATCATTCCCATCTACAATATGGCTATTTTATAAATGGCCGACTTATGTAATCAAGGAGTGTGAAACTATCGTCCAAAATTTCATTTGGACTAGAGATCCCTCCACCCAAAAGCTCGTTACAATATCGTGGGATAAACTTTGTAAGCCTTTGGATGAAGGTGGGCTGGGCTTACGTCGCCCCAAGAACTTGAACATATCCCTTCTAATGAAGCTTGCTTGGCACTTCCTTGAAGGTATGGATGACTGGTCCAAATTTATGAATAGTAAATATAAGATGTGTTGTGGCAACTGTATCACTTACCATAAAAGTTCATTCATATGGCCCGATCTAAAATCTGCTCTCCAATAACTCAAGAAGCATTACGATTGGGTGGTAGGTGACGACTCCAGAATTGACTTATGGAAAGGTCGACCCATGGGTGGGAGACATGGCAATTAAAGACATTATTCACTTGGCTCATCTGAGGGCCGGGCTTAATCTCCAAGCTTAACACTACGCAACAAGATGGGCAATGGCTCTTCCCACCTCAAGTAGCAGATGTCTTCATGAGATTGAACCTTTCAATCCCTCAAGGCTCAGTTTCCAGTACTAGCGATAAACGCATATGGAAGGCCTCGGTTAATGGATCCTTTACAGTTAAATTAGCCTTTGAGGCAATCCGGCAAACGAGTCCCAAAGTCAATTGGTACAAGGGAGTATCGAAATCAGGTGTTGTAATACCCTGAACTTTTGTTCTAGGGTATTAGGGTAATATTCACTATCAAGATACACTTGTCAATTTAAAATTTCTTACTTTGATTAATTGCTAGGTTGTTAGGTCCACCTAATGGCTGCCGCTAAAAGTCCGTCGCTAAAACTCCATTTTCTTGTAGTGCGTGGACATTGTAATACTTTTTAAGATAATAAAATTAGTTAATTATATATGTTTTAATGAGTCATGTATTATATATTTGCTTCGTAGTTGATTTTAGTTAATAAAATGATGTAGGTCACAAGTATTAAACAAGTCACAAGTATTAAACAAGTCACAAGAATATAAACATCAATACAAAAATACTTTAGCTATTGCTAAAAGTTATTAAAAAATATTTTCATCGGTGTAATTACCTGTTAGTGGCAGCCACTGCCCGTCGCCATATATACCTTTTACCAAAGGACAATTCTTGTTGTAGCTATATGTGCCTTTTAGCGGCGGTCACCTCTGGCCACTGCTGAAAGGTAAATATAGCGACGGTCATTGGCCGCCTCAATATGTACCTTTTAGCGGCGGTCACCTTTGGCCACCTTTAAATGGTACATATAGTGGCGGCCACTACACATACTTTAAAAGGTACATATAGCTGTGGTCACGGCCGTCGGTGTATATCATATGACCCTCATTGAATATGGTATTTTCCACGCCTTTTTCGTCGGTTCAGATGCACTTTTAGTAGAGACCATTTCTTGGGTTGGCCACCGCTAAAGGTTTTAGTGGCAGTTTTTTATACCTATAGCGACAGCCGCCGCCGCTAAAAGTCTTATTTCTTGTAGTGGTGTCTGGATCATCGCTCTATTAATGGTGGCTGTATATTTCTTTGGACCTAATCTTATCTCCTGGACATCGCAGAAGCAACATAATGTGTCTAGGTCCAGTGCTCAATTGGAATAAAAATCCGTTGCTATCACCAAGGCTGAACTTACATGGATTCAATTTCAACTTTGTGATATTGGTGTGTTCACCAAATCTATTCCAATGGTTTATTGTGACAATGTTAGTGCAACCTATTTCTCAATCAATCCTATCCTTCATTATCGGACTAAAAAAATAGAGATCGACTATCATTTTGTCCTAGAATGTGTAGTTTGGGGATCACTTTGGCTTCTTATCATTCCTAGTGTTGATCAACTAGCTGATATCTTCACAAAAGGGATCATGTCAACTCGGGTTAAACTCCTTTGTACCAAACTCTGTGCACTAATGACACGATCAGTTTGTGGGGGGCTTTTATAGAATAATATTCCTATTCTATTATCTCCTACAGTAGCAGGAGCGGAAAGGGTGGTTGTCCACTCAGGTTGCAGTTCCTTGTTTTTCCATGGTCTTTCCTTCTCAAACCATTGGCTACCTTGAAATCTTGTAATTCCTCCCTTTCTTTTTCTTATCTCTACCTCTTTTATTTCCTTTATATCAGGTTTTCTACTCTTCCTTTGGTAGTCCATGCCCTTGTGGGTGCTGAATTCCTCAGAAAATGTCATTATATTATTATCAGTAGAATTTAGACCAACCACAACAGCAGGAAGGAGCACTTTAGTTCAGGTATAGTCTCTAAAAGGGCAAGAAGAAAGCTGAAAAAGAGGTGCACTGAGGTAGTCCGGGCAACACCTTTATCCCCTCAAGATTTCTTTGGTGTGAGAGGAGGTGAGGGAATTGTCATCTGTGGTACTGCTGCTAATATGGTGTTCTTGTCAATCCCAGTCCTGTCACCTGACAGAGCCACAAGCGCAGCAACTAAACCTGCATTGCCTGCTAGCGTAGGCTCTGTGTAATTGTAGTTAGTGCGGACATCACGAAACCCATCATGCCTGTCAGGGCCAGCGACCATGGCTCCGACAATTGTATTGGGATTTGGCTTCGAACTGTCCCTCCACTTCCATCCTCCTTTACAACTGTACCTAACCCTGTTCTTAGGGATCGATGCTCCTCTATGGTGAACGTGTTTCGGATAGTGATTACCAAAACCCACGACATAACTCATCTTTCGAGGATTCTTACCAAGGATGTAATCAATCTGCCAAAATCCAGAAAATAATTTTCAGATATCGCATATAACTGGGTTTTGTGAAGCCCAGAGCCCTACCCTGATTTCTTGAGGGAGAAAAAGAGGTACATATATACCTGGGTCTTGGCGAAATCACGCAGGACTTCAGTTGAGTAGAAATTGGATCCACAATACCATCCCGGTGTATCTGCAGCTTCAAGGTAATCACTGTATAGAGTAGCCAGAAAGGCCGCGTTGACGACATATTGAAGTGGCTGAGGCCTTCCGTGGTTCAATTGTATTAAGCCTCCTGCAACAGGTCCCCCAAAAATATATTGAGATTCCAGACTCACATTACAGAAGAAACACTGCAGGTCAATAAAATAGGGAGTGGGAAACCTTTCGTTCGATTGAAGCTGGTGAAAACTGTCAAGTACGAGCACATGATTATGCTGGTCTGGTTGTGAAAAGTTCTTAACATTTCTTCATAGGGATACCCAGGACTCAAGAAGAGTCTCAACCTGCTCAGAAGGACCTGAAAGCATAACAACAAAGACTACATCAGGTCATTCAAAAAGTAAGATATTATCCATGTAATTGGAGTACAAGAGCACAACAGAAACTATAATTAAAAGTACAAGCATCTAATTAAAATCAAGTTCAATGTCTGTTCTGGAATTTTATGTGCAAACTGAATAATACTACTGGTATACTTACTTGAGCACCAATAAGCTTGTTGTCCCAACTGAGCACACCATAATCTGGGTCACCCCAGAAGGCACCAGCATGTTTAGCCAGACCCGGTTTTGTTGCTAGTTGAAGGTAGGAGGAATTTCCAGTAGCATAGTACAACCATGTTCCACCCCACAGAAACTCATCCCAGTAACCAGTGGAATTGTAGAAAACTGAAGCGTCTGAGCCTTGTGGACTATATCTACCTCGTTGATCTCTTGAAAACTTAAAGAGTGTTTTGGCACCATGGACGAGCTTTTGTGAGTAGGTCTTACTGTCTCTGAAAACAATGGATGCAGCAGCTAAAGCAGCGGCCATTTCAGCAGCGAGATCTGAGCATCTATGGCATTCATGCACTGGCCGCGGATAATCAATGTCCTCAGGGCGCACCCAACAATAATGGTCATTAGGATTATTCCCTCCAGAAGTGTAACCTACACCAACCTGCTAGGAAAGAATAACAAATGAAACCTCGTTTGAGTAAACCTTGAAAGAAAAATAGTGACTGGAAGTTTGCCTCAAGAAAATAATGTTAGTTTAAAGCAAGGTTTAAAAGGGGCCGTTATAACGGTATAACGGACTGGGGGTGTTACCATTTTTCTGTTATAACGACCGTTATAATGGATTGTAACGCACATGGGAAAAATAGAAAATAACGGAAAAAACCACGCTAAAATTCAAAATTTCAATAAAACTTATAATGGAAATAAAGGACGTTTTTGCAACAATTTTTTTTCCAGAAAATAACGGTCGTTATTTTTGTTATAACGGAAAAATAACATCTGGTATAATTCTGAGCGTTAAAACGGTACATAACGTAACGGGCGAGGTCCGAATTCATTATAACGGCCGTTATTTTCGCTATAACGACCTTTTTTAAACCATGGGTTACAGAACTAAAAGAACTCAATAAAAATTCTGTTCTAATAGTAAAAGTGTCATAAATATAGTTTTGAACATAGGACCTTGACCTCTATTACTTTTGTTATACAAACTTTTTAAATTGTCTTTGAATTAAAAATTTTGTAGGGAAAATCAAATGTGCTTCTATTCTTTATTCAATTGAAAAATATGTTAGTTCCACATTGCTTGGGATCATGGAGGTCCTTTAGTATAGAAGGATGATAGTTGGTTCTAAAGGGTGGATCCCTTGGCCCCCCCAATTTTATGCCCAAGGGGCACAACTCTGCACCTCCAAAAAACACACGCGAACACTGCAGGTGGGGGGACATGTACCTATCTTTTCACAACATATTTCTATAATTACTTGGGCGTTTTAAATTAATTTAATATCCCCTAAACGCTTTTTATTTCATGCCTAGTTTTTGACTGCTTGGTTGTCTTTAATTGTGCATTACCATTTTATATGGTGCATCTCACACAACTTATTACAATGTAATTCTCTAATATCTTAATTGATAGATATCCTAATCTAATTGATAACGTTGTTCACACGGTTCTTTGTGAGAGGGGATTGCATAAAAAAGTGCAACAAAGCTCTAATGGATTAAAATAAAAAAATAAATAAGCTTAGAATAACAAAAAATGATAGTAACAGTTTAGACTCGACGGGCGGTGGCACTGTCCATGCACTGGAAAATTGACACAAGTAGGAGCTTGATCTCAGAAGATATACCATAATAGAAAACTGACTGATTGAGAATTTTAGGGTGATCTTAGGGTTTATATAGAGAATTATAATAATGAAAAAAAAAATTAATCTAACCATTGAACATAGAAACTAATGTAACCTAATTTATTGATGTTAATATACTAACACTAAATACATAAATTTTATTATTTAACTTACCACGTTAATCACTTTTCTTATTAAATCTTATTAGTAATTAAATAAATTACCATTATGAAACCTACGTAATTGGATATGCCAAAATATTATTTTAATGTAAACAATAAATTTGGTGTTAAACACTACATAAAAGAAGACTTTCAACCCATCCATAGAAATTACAATAGGGTATGCTTGATACTCACCTGTAAGAGTTTGAAAGTGGGGCCGCTTCCTACGAGAATTTTAGCTTATTCTCTAAAAGACTCATGGATACTAGGATACAACTCACGATTAAAAGGAGAAACCCAATAGAACCCAACATAGTTTGAAAAAAGTTGTATTTTTGTCTGTTGACTTAATCTGCGCCAAAGTTAAAAGACTCTATGGTTAGAGGTAGTTGTTGGTGAAAACATGTGAATTTTAGGCTTTGTATGGTTGCCCTGAATAAGTTTTCTAGCAATGTTTTTTTGCATATAAATGTTATAAAACTTTTTATGTATCAATACTTTCTGACATACAAATCTTTTTCTATAAATTTTTTTGTTGATAACCATACAGAGCCTTAAATTAAAATAGAAGGATAAGAAAAAGTATTACAATTCAAATATTAACAATAGTGTCCAAAAATTATAACTTTCCAAAAATACATATTGATTAGTAATTTTCAAATTAACAGGTGCCACACTTGAGTATGGACACATAAATCTATACTACTTTAAAGAGAAAACTTGGGTTGGGCGACGGTTGTAAGCTTCACAAGATATGCACATATCGACGCTACGTGTTGCATGACAAAAACAAAATAAAAAACAAAAAGGACAAAACTTGGGTTGGGCGAAGTAGTGGGCTTCATAAGACGCTCACTTACGCTTGTTTTAGAAAAATCAAAACTTCGATGATATAAGTCCATCATCAACATTGATGATAGACGACGGTGTGAGCCAAATGGCACGCTCTTATAGACTACTGATGGCATGGATGTTTGGCTCGTCCCTAGATAAACGTACATACCAAAAATCAGCATGATTAGTGATTTATAACCTTTGGATCTGAGTGCCCCAAATAATGCTTGAAATCCACAGTTAAAAATAAACCGTGAAAAAGACTGATCCAATGGATAGAAATCACTAGTCATGCTGATTTTTGGTTTGTATGTTCATCTAGGGTTGGGTCAAACATCCATACAATCATCGAAATATAATTGTGCCATGTGGCTCCAAATACGGTCCATATCAACATGGCACCTATTGGTCACAAACGAAAATCCTCAACTACTCCTTTAGATCAAAGATCAAACCATATATCAATGTCCATCCATTAAGTTGTTCAAAATATAAAGAGACTCCATCACTAAATACAAAGACATTTGATCCCGGTTAAGGAAGTGGTGATGATGTACCTTGGATCCATGGGTCATGGGTTCTTGGATTAATTAATTGACCCAACATTCCATAATGTTGGAAAAGGAAGAATGTAGTTAATATGCATGGGAAATTGTAGTTAATATGCATGGGAAGAAATAGTAATAAAACCTTAGAATTAGTTAAGTTACCTAGTTCTTTGAAGTTATTAAATGTCTTTATTAGGTAATTGATTGTATAGGAAAATGTGAGTTTTGTATGAGAAATAGTTAAGTTGGTTAGAGAAGTCTTGGAAATACTTAGTTTGTTTAAGTTTGTGTCTAAGAAATTGTTAGAAGCTGTCAAGCTTGGAACTTGTAATTTGTGTTTAATGTTTTGTGTAAGAAAATGAATTGAGAAGTCTCTCTCTCTCTCTCTCTCTCTCTCTCTCTCTCTCTCTCTCACACACACACACACACACACACATATATATAAGATGGATTGTTGAAGCTTTGCATCGACTACCGCCAGTTGAATCAGGTCACTGTGAAGAACAAGTACCCACTACCGCGGATCAATGATCTGTTCGACCAATTGAAGGGGTCACATATATTTTTCCAAGATCAACTTGAGGTCTGGTTATAATCAGCTCAGAGTCCGGTGTGTGTGTGTGTGTGTGTGTGTGTGTGTGTGCGCGCGCGCACGTGCGTGGCTATGGAGCAAAGAGAAGATAACCCTTTTGATGAAAATTAAAATTGAATGAAAGTTTTTTAACTTCTATTTGGTAATCTCTTTGAGATCACTTGTTGAGTTTGGTTGTTTCTATACTTAAAGCAACCAAGTCTTTGTTAATTTTCCTTTAAACTAAATCAACACATTATTTTGTAACTTAATTATTACTTCCTCATCCTCACAATTAGTTTGATTTGCAACCGACTCTTCTCTTGATCTTGAGAGTGGATTTGACCTGCATTATTGGCTGCTTAAAAAAATACCCACACCTTTTAGTAAAAGCAAAATTTTGATGACGAAAGTCCATCATCATATTGGAGGGGGTTGTGTGTGGTTGCCGGTAGCGGGGCACAGAGATAGAAGGGAGGGAGCACCGAAGGGGAAGGAATATTCCTTTATGGGATGACGGATGACAATGTGAGCCACGTGGCACACTCATAGAGACTACTGATCAAATGGATGTTTGGCCAGTCCCTAGGTAGACCTACATACCAAAACTCAAGCTGATTAGTGATTTATAACCTTTGGATCTAAGTCCCCAAATAATTCTCGAAATCCATGGTTACAAATAAACCATGAAAAGGACTCTAACACAACAGCTAGAAATCACTAACCAGGTTGATTTTTGGCTTGTATATCCATCTAGTGTTGGGTCAAACATCTATACGGTCAGAGATCTATAAGAGCGTGCCACGTGTCTCATAATGTGGTCCATATCAACATAGCACCTATTACTTAGGTGTAAAAAAAATACCAATCTGTTAGTTCATTAAATGCAACTCTACCTAAAATTAATTAAATTCCCCTTGATATATAAATATTTAATTACATACATTCCATCATTTCTTATTTTCAATACAACCCGTTGATGATCACTTAATTACTATCCATGTCATTCCAAAAATAATCATGATTAGTAGTTTTAAACCTTTGGATCTTTATACCCAAAATAATGCTCAAATTCCACGGTTATATATAAATCAACTAATGAAAACAACTCCAATCGAATGCTTAGAAATCACTAATCAAGCTGATTTTTTTGTACTAGCTGGTCCCCCTAGGGGCTAGGGATGGGTGCCCCAACATCCATACAGTCACTGGTCTCTAATAGTGTACCACTTCTTTCAAAGACACCCCAACAATCACTCACGTGCCGCCCCTATTTGTAAAAAATAAGTATCCTAGTGTATATGAGTGTGTATTTGCACTAGACCAATGATAAGAAAATCTCGCACAAGTAGTATGCATGCCCTAAGGCCCCTAAAACATGTAGTACTCTTTCTCTCTCAATCAATTTTTTTTTTTTTTTTTTTGATTTTTAGGATTGTATCGTCATCATGTATTCATATTTAACTGTTATCATTTGAGTCGTCTTCTCGAACTACCAACATATTTTACAGACAATTTCTTCTGAAACAAATTGTTTAAGCAAGTGGAAAACCAAAACTAGAACCATTCATTTGATACCAGATAGTCAAACAAGCATTGATAATCCTTTTATTTTATTTTTTCCAGTTTTTGTTGCGTAGACTGAACTCCTTTGGGCGACTTAAAGAAATGAAGGTGTTGAGCACGTAAAAATAATAATATTAATTACCTGTGCAGCGATCTTGTGGATGGAGTCAGCAGAGGAGTTGAAGGTCTTGAGGAGGTAATCGATCCCCCATTTGATAATCTCCTTGACGTGGTTGAGCTCTTCAGCAGCTTCGTATTTGGCACTGTACTCGATCACGCTCCAACTCAACATTGTCATGGAGAAAGAAGCTGGGAAGTTGAACTTGACTGCATCTCCGCCGTCATAGAATCCACCAACCAGATTCGTCTTGACGGAGGAATCGAACAGGCCATCTTTCATACAGGAGTTACCCCTCCACGAAATTTTGTTATGCTTTGAGACCGGCCCAGCTACAAGAGTTTTTAAGGATCAGCTAGATGAGAAGATGAATGAACCAACCAACCAAACAATCAGATCTGAGAAAGAGAGGTAAATATAGCCAGATCTGTTTGGCGTAGGATGGGAGGAAGCAGATCGATCTACAATGCAAGTGGGAAATGATGAACTTGTGCCATAATTAACCTGCAGTACATTAATAGTCGACAAACTTACATCGCTGGGCGTTGAAGAACATGAGGGCCTTGTGAAGGGCGAGCGTGTAGTTGTCCGAGGGAGGTTGGGAAAAGTGACTGGGTAGGACTGAGTCCTCATTGATCCCACTAACGAAATGAAAGCCATTAAAAAGATTTAGGAGAAAGAATGAGAGCAGCAATAAAGGAAAACCATGTAGATCCAACATCTTTAATTTCCTGATTCCTTCTATGCTTCTTTTCTCATATGGGTCTCAAACCTCACTTCTCTTCTGACAACTCTTAAGACCTGGAATTGCTTGATCGACTGGCCATAAGTTGGGTGGTCGACTTCGTATCTAAGAAGTAAATGCACCATGAGAATGTGTGCTCGCTGGAGTTTAAAGTCAACGATATTCCTTTGCATCACCTTCTTCTCATTTGGAAAAATTTAGTCTGTGGAGCATTTTTCCTTGTGGAGCCGAGGAGCTAGCGCATACAAATGCACCGCCTGGCCCGATATTTCAGGCCCACTGACCAATGAATGGTTGACCCACCACTTGGTGGACCAACATACACACAAAAGCAGTCTGATTGGTGATCTTTAGTCCAGCCAACGGCTAGAAATTATCCTATGAAAAAGGTTCAAATCCAACGACTAAAGGGCAGCTGATTGTTGGTGTGTAGGTCCATCAAGTGGTTGGCCAGTAGTAATCATGGGTTAGTGGGCCCGAAAGAGTCCCAGGTGGCATTTTTTTATCTAGTTCACAACTCCATAGGGCCTATGACTGGGAACTTTTCCATATTTATTGTGGAGACCTAAATAAACGAACCAAAAAGATCAAGACACATGGCAAGACTTAAGATTGGTCCTTGAAAAATACCCTGAGAATGTCAGAAACAGCTGATCCTGTGATCAAGATATAAGATGGGTGCATGACAAGATCCGCGAACAAGCTTAGGGAAATACCCTAAGAACGTAGAGAACAGTTGATCTTGGACTAGGATCCAAGATTGTTCAAGAAAGAACTACAATTCAAGGAAGAATGGAAAAGACTAGATGGTTACAGATCACCTTGCCAAGTGCAAAAGATCCAACACATTCCTACGAAGGAATTGCCGAAGAACAACTGTCAAGATAGCCAAAATTAGGGGGATATCGAATAATCTCCCAAACGGCTAGAATCCAAATCCAGCGATGGGAACATCCTATGAATAGAGGATCCTTATCATTGGAAATTGATATTTGTACAAGATCAATCAAATCATGGTTCCCACATGAAAGATCCAACGGAAGAGAAGTATAAAAGGTAAACTCCCCTCTCAAAGAGAGGATTTCGAAACCTTAAACCCTAAACTCTATTCTGCATACACTGCTCAAAATTGACGAGCGTCAGAGTGATTTCTATAGGGACACCCCAATAAAACTAGGGTTTTTTCGTGTCGTTGGATCGGAGACCCTAATTCCAACAAAATTTGTATCTTATCCGATTCGGCTCGCTTAAATCTTGTAAAATTCACAGAGTGGCTCGTGTCGGATGTCGATCCGCACTCAGGGTTAGTTAGCATAAATCAGAGAGCATAAAATGATGGATTTTTCTCACAAGTGAAACTAGGAATCCGAACATCAACTCTATTAATTCTTGAAGAATCCTTACAATTAATCAAACTAAAAGTAAAAAAAAAAAAATAACAAAAAAAAACCAATGAAAGAGTAATAAAGAGAAGGCTAGAGAGAGAAAGAGAAGAAGAGATAGAAAGGAAAAATATAGAAAGAGAAAATGAGGAGAGATTTTAGAGAGAGAAAAAGAAAAGAATAGGATTAGAAAACAAGAGTATGTGAGATGTGGGATGATATCTTACCGCTTATCCTCACCTTG
The DNA here is from genome assembly GCA_035048495.1 of Euptelea pleiosperma. Classification (NCBI taxonomy): domain Eukaryota; kingdom Viridiplantae; phylum Streptophyta; class Magnoliopsida; order Ranunculales; family Eupteleaceae; genus Euptelea; species Euptelea pleiosperma. The sequence continues at coordinate 1,361,057 of CM068542.1, read as the reverse complement.
GTCTAGATCGGCAATAGAGGTAGGTGGACGGTGGAGATTTGCAATGGTGGAACGTAGAAGATGCGGCCAGCAACGATGTAAGGAGAGGGAACTTGCAAGGTGGAGGTGTTGGTTTCCAACGTTTGTTGAAAACAAAGAAAGAGGCGTTGATTGCAAGGAGTTGTTGTTGCTCGTGCTTGCTGCCCTGCACGCAGTAGAAAAGAGAAAAAGGTAGGGATAACGGTGCAAGAGAGAAAGGATGGATAGATGGGTTAGATGGGGAAGAGAGGGGTAGAGATTAGGATTCGGTTTTGGGGTTGAGAGAACGTGGGATAAGAGAATAGAAGGTTGGTTCATGGGTGTTGACGTTGCTGTTGTGCAACACCAACAACGTTGTTGGAGGCGGTGGCGGAGTTGTAGAGCAGCGGTAGGCGCACGAGCAGGTGAAGGGCACAAGCAACAGCAGCAAGAAGGGGGCAGCAGACGATAGCTCTGGTTCAGGTGAGTGATGCTCACATCCAAGCGGCCGGAGTTGCAGGTGGCAACTCTGGGCAGAGAAGAGATAGGCGAGTGAGAGGTGGAGGTGGTCGTTGCTGGAGCACGCTGGTTGCAAGCGAAGGGCACGAGCAGCAGCAAGAGGGGGGCAGCAGACGATTGCTCTGGTTAAGGCAAGTGATGCTCACGTGCAGGCGGCCGGAGTTGCAGGTGGCAACTCTGGACAGAGAAGAGATAGGCGAGTGAGAGGTGGAGGTGGTCGTTGTTGGCGCACGGTGGTTGCAGGCGAAGGGCATTGGTTCCAGGCCCACGGGCAGAGGAAGGAGGGAGGACATGGTGCTAGGAGCAGCGGTAATTGCAGGAGGCAGATTAGCTAGTGCAGACGGCCGGAGTTGCTGCCTGTAACTCCGGCGAAGAAGAAGAAGAAGAAGAAGAAGAAGAAGAAGAGGAAGGGAGAAGGGGAAGAAGGAGAGGAGGAGAGGGGGAGAAGAGATTAGGGCTCGTGCCCCCCTCCTCTTGAAAGTAGGTTTTTTCCGTGTCGTTGGTTACGGAAACCCTAGATTTCAACAATATTTGTAATTTCTCCGAATTGGTTCACTTAATCTGCAAAATTGCAGACTTGCACAGTGGCTCGTGTCGGATATCGTCCGCACTCGGGGTTAGGGCAAATAGTTGAACAATTAACAGAACTCTGTTTAGAACAATGGGGAGGTGAGAATGAGAGAAGAAAGTGGATAATTAAAAATTCATTTTTGAGTTTGATGAAAATCTATTAGAATAATGATTAAAACATAACAATGATTGAAATAAAATGCATTAATTAATCAAAAATAGAATGTCAATTACAAGCCTTGAATCAACAACTATTGCAAACAATTAAATAAATCTAAATTAAAATAAAAGCAATTAAATGAGCTAGAGAGAGAAACGAGGTAGAGAGAGAAAATCTAGAATCTAGAGAGAGAAATATAGGTTCTAGAGAGAGAAATAAGTAGAGAGAGAAGTAAGACTTAGAGAAAGAAAGAGGGCTTTAGAGAGAGAAACCTAGAGAGATAGGATTACCTCGTGATCTTACGGTGGGTGATGGCCGTTGTGCAAGCTGAGTTGCATGTGAGTTGCATAAAAATGGAGGCAGCAAGGTGAGGGTGACTGGTGTTGCTGGTTGGTATACCAGAACAGTGAGAAGATGGTGGATTCCGGTGATGGATGCGTGGAGGTAGGCTAGTGGAGGCGTTGAGGGTAGCAGCACGTTGCTGCAACTGACTAGGACTCACTTGATGCACGTAGAGGCAGCCAATCTCCTGTGAGAGATCGTGATGGTGAAGTTCTTCCTGTGAGATGGCGGAGGAGGCAGCAACGTTTGTGGTTGCTGATGTGCTCCACGGGTATGAAGATCACCGTGGTGTGCAAAGGTGAGGACGGGGTTGAGGATGCCGTCTGCTTGGACCAGCAATGGAGGAGGGACGCACCTCCAACCAGATCGTGAAGGGAGCACGTGGTGGGTTTAGAGAGGAGGTGGCAAGGGTGATGGTTTCGTCGGACTGTTGGCCGTTCAGTCGGAGAAGCAGCAGGCCGGAGTTGCAGCAACTCCGGCGTAAAGATGAGAAGAAGAAAAAGAAGAAGAAGAAGAAGAAGAAGAGGAAGAAGAAGAAGAAGAAGAAGAAGAAGAAGAAGGAGAATAATCCTTACCAGACGGCCGGAGTTGCAGGCAACTCTGGCGAAGACGTGAAGAAGATGAAGAGAAGGAAAAACGAAAAAGAATAAAAGAGGAGGAAGATGGGGCCAAAAATGAGGGGAAGAGTAAAGGGGAAGGAGAGGAGAAGAAAAGAGGGGGATTAGGGTTCGAACGAACCCCTCTCCTTCTCCTTTTAAAGCTCCCTATTTCCATTGGAAATAGGGTATTTTTTGAAAATAAAAAAATATGAAAAATAATTTTTTTTTTTTTTTTTTTTAAGTAAAAATCTACTTTTCTATGGGGAATCTCCCCAATTAGTGGACCCCCCATTTAATTAAAATTATTTTGAAATTCGCGGGGTCCACTAACTGGTCGGACAGCAGGTCGATGAAGATGGGCCCGGCTATTGGCCCACATGGATTGATGATGTCCATCGTCTCACAAGATGATGTGACAGACAGTCTGATGGCGATCGGATGGATGGTGACTTGATTGGGACCCAGATTAGTAGATCGATGGATTTAGAGAGATCCAACGGTCCGATTGAAGATCCAACGGTCCGATGGAAGATCCAACGGTCAGAAAGCTAAGGGAGATGATATAGAGCTGATGGGCAGGAGTTCTGGGGTTAGGTCAGTAGATTCGAGGACCGAGAGATGAAGAGAGAGAGAGAATAAGGAGAGATGAGAGAGAAAGTATCAGAAAATAGAGATAAAAGCACTGGCGGAGGGTCTGGAACCCTAGTCTTCACTGTGACCATCCTCACGCTTCTCCAGTAGAGTCGACTATCATTCTTTGCTGACTCATGTGACTTTAAACGCTTTAGTCCGTCTCTTGGTCATTGGCTCTCCTACTCTCTTCGTTCTTTGGGCCGGCTTTTTGGTCATCTTATTCAGCCCATATTTGGCCCATATCTTTTAGTCATAGCATGTGGGCTCTTTAAGCTTTGATAATGGGCTTTCCTGATCGATGTGGGCTTGCAAGTCTCGAGAATTGTCCCATCGGGGTTTCCTGCGACAGAAGAAGCGCGTAATGAGGCTCTATCAGAATGACTTCATGTCTAGACTTTCGAAAATATGTTTAATGCATGCAAATATACCATTTCATCCAGAAAAGTGTGTTCTACGCAACAAAATAGACTCTTACGTAGAAAAGTAGATAAATAGAGTATTTTAACGTGGGAGAATGCAATAACGCTAAAAGGATAATTGCTTAAAATAAGCACTTTTGAGCGAATATCACCTCTCCTTCCTTTTATACCCCCTTTCCATTAATGGAAAATGGGGGATTATTCAAAACAAAAAAAAAAAAATTTTAAGAAAAACATTAAATTTCTTTTAATGGGGAATTTCCCAATTAGTGGACCACCCTTCTTTTTCTAAAAAATTATTTAAAATATTTTGAAATCGCGGGGTCCACTAAATGGTCGGGCCGTGGGTCGATGATGATGGGCCCGACTGTTGGCCCACATGGATGATGATGGCCGTTGTCTCATAAGATGATGTGACAGATAATTTACTGATGATCGGACGGATGATGACTGGACTGGGATCCAGATTGGTAGACTGACAGATCTAGAAAGATCCAACGGTCCGATGGAAGATCTAACGGTCAAAAAGCTAAGGGAGATGGGACAGAGCCAACGGACAGGAGATCTGAGGTTGTAAGTAGATCTGAGGATCGGGTGGTGAGGTATAAGGAGATGAAGAGACAGGAGAGAGAATTAGGAGAGGAGAGAAAATACTATAAAAATAAAGAGAAAATGCTAGCATAGGGTCTTGAACCCTGGTTTTTGACTTGGACTTCTGCAAGCTTTACCAACTGGCTAAGTCTTCATCTTCTGTTAGTTGATTGAGCTTTATTCTCCTTAATCTCTACTCAGGGTGCTTGGCTCTCCTTCACTCTTGATCTTCTCTCAGACTTTTTCGACTCTCTAGCTTTTTTCGCTCTTGGCCTACATCTTCTCATCCTCAGCCTGTTGGCACTTGAGCTTTGATCCTAGGTTCTGGAGGTTGATTGTGGGCCTGCATTCCATCATACTCATTCGATTGGTGTCCTTACGGTAGAAAAAAGCACGTAATGAGATTTAATCAAAACGGCTTAATATCTAGAGTTCCGAGAATGTGTTTAATTCATACAAATATATCATTTCGTCCAGAAAAGTGTATTCTACACAACAAAAGAGAGCAATTTTACTTAGGAGAGTATGATAACGCTAGAAGGATAGTTGCTTTAAATAAGCACTTTTGAGCGAATATCACCCAACATAGTGCGAGGAGGGAGAAGCTCATTAACGATCGAAGAAAAAATCCCATGGACGGCACCAAAAGATGTGGTGCAAATTTGATTCCCATAATCTCTGAGGCGCCTAAAAGAAGATGAACATGAACTCAAAATCCTTGCAATCTAGACGGGGGGGAGGAAAAAGCCCATGGACGGCGCCAAAAGATGTGGTGCAAACTTGATTCCCATAATCTTTGAAGCGCCTAAAAGAAGATGAACAGGAACTCAAAATCCTTGTAATCTAGATGGGGGGACTGTAGAAAAAACACTCCAACACTCATGTAAGAAGCAAGATGTGGCCAACGGGTATTAAATAGAAATTAGGTAGCTCTAATCAAGATTAAATGACCATACCTTTACCTTTTGACCTATATTTATAGGTTGATAAGAGAGTTCTACTTTTAGAAGGATGAAGACTCCTTGTAGGAATTTCCTACACCTTGACTCTAAGTTCTAGGAAAGTCCTATTCTCTATTCTTCTTTTAGAAGATATTTGTCTGTGTGAGTCCTCCTATGACTATGAACTTTTTCGTCTTTATTTTGGAGACCCAAATAAACGAACCAACGAGGTTGAGACACGTGGCAAGACCTAAGATCGGTCCATGGGAAATATCCCGAGAGTGCCAGAAATAGCTGATCCTGAGATCAAAATATAAGATGGGTGCATTAAAAGACTCAGGAAATACCCTGAAAATGTAGAGAATAGTTGATATTAGACTAGGATCTGAGATTGTTCAAGAAAGAACCACAACTCGAGGAAGAACAGACAAGACCAAGTGGTTACAGATCACCTTGCCAAGTGCAAAAGGATCCACACATTCCATCTCCTAAGATACACCACCTATTAAGATAAGTTATAATGAGGGATCATATCTAAATAGTTAGGAGAACAAAAATTAGGGAGATACTAAATAATCTAGCCAACAGCCAGAATCCAAATCCACCAATGAGAACATCCTATGAATAGAGGATCGTTATCATTGGAAATGGACAGTTGTACAAGATCAATAAGTCTCGGATCTCACATGAGAGATCCAAGGGAAGAGAAGTATAAAAGGTAAACTCCCCTCTCAAGAAGAGGAGGTCAAAACCCTAAAACCCTAAACTATATTCATGCATACATTAAGCTTGGAATTGAGTTGAGTGTCAGAGTGAGTTCTGTAGGGACACCCCAACATCGCATGAGGAGGGAGAAGCTCATCATTGATCGAAGGAAAAATCCCACCGACAGTACCAAAATATGTCGGTTACAAAATTTGGTTCACACAATCTCTAAGGCACCTACAAGAAGATGAACAAGAACTTGAAATCCTTGCAATCTAGTCGTCGGGAAGGGTCAGGGGGCTATATAAATACACTTCGATGCTCAAGTAAGAAGCAAGAAGTGGTCAATAGGTATTAAGAAGAAATTAGGTAGCTCTAATCGAGATTGGATGATCATACCTTTACCTTTTGACCTATGTTTATAGGTTCATAAGAGAATTCTACCTTTAGAAGGATGAAGACTCCTTATAGGACTTTCCCTAAACCTTGACTCTGAGTTCTAGGAAAGTCCCGTTTCTCTATTCCTCGTCGAGAAGATATTTGTCTGTGTGAGTCCTCCTATGATTGGGAACTTTTTTGTCTTTATTGTGGAGATCCAAATAAACGAACCAACAAGGTCGAGACACATGGTAAGACCTAAGACCGGTCCTCAGGAAATATCCCGAAATGCCAGAAACAGCTAATCCTGAGATCAAGACATAAGATGGGTGCATGACAAGACTCGCAATTAGGGAAATACCTCGGAAATGTATAGAATAGTTGATCTTGGACTAGGATCTAAGATTGTTCAAGAAAGAACTACAACTTGAGGAATAACGGACAAGACCAGGTGGTTACAGATCACCTTGGCAAGTGCAAAAGGATCCACACATTCCAACGAATGGGAGATACTCAAGAAATCGTGAAGAACAACTGTAAAGATCTCCTAAGATACACGAGCTATCAAGATAAGTTAACAAGGGGTCATATCTAAACAGTTAGGAGATCCAAAATTAGGGAGATACCGAATAATCTCGCAAACAACCAGAATCCAAATCCACCAATGAGAACATCCTATGAATAGAGGATCGTTATCATTGGAAATGGACAGTTGTACAAGATCAATCAAGTCTCGGATCTCACGTGAGAGATCCAAGGGAAGAGAAGTATAAAAGGTAAACTCCCCTCTCAAGAAGAGGAGGTCGAAACCCTAAAACCCTAAACTATATTCATGCATACATTAAGCTTAGAATTGAGTTGAGTGTCAGAGTGAATTCTGCAGGGACACCCCAACATCACATGAGGAGGGAGAAGCTCATCATTGATCGAAGGAAAAAGCCCACAGACGGTACCAAAATACGTGGGTGCAAAGTTTGGTTCACACAATCTCTGAGGCACCTAAAAGAAGATGAACAGGAACTTGAAATCCATGCAATCTAGACGTCGGGAAGGGCCAAGGGGCTATATAAATACACTTCGATGCTCAAGTAAGAAGCAAGAAGTGGTCAATAGGTATTAAGAAGAAATTAGGTAGCTCTAATCGAGATTGGATGATCATATACTTTTACCTTTCAACCTATGTTTATAGGTTCATAAGAGAGTTCTACCTTTAGAAGGATGAAGACTCCTTATAGGACTTTCCCTAAACCTTGACTCTGAGTTCTAGGAAAGTCTCGTTTCTCTATTCTTCTTCGAGAAGATCTTTGTCTGTGTGAGTCCTCCTATGATTGGGAACTTTTTCGTTTTTATTGTGGAGACCCAAATAAATGAACCAACAAGGTCGAGACACGTGGCTAGATCTAAGACCGGTCCTCAAGAAATATCCTGAAATGCTAGAAACAGCTTATCCTGAGATTAAGACATAAGGGGTGCATGACAAGACCCGCGATTAGGGAAATACCTCAGAAAGATAGAGAATAGTTCATCTCGGACTAGGATCCAAGATTGTTCAAGAAAGAACTACAACTCGAGGAAGAACGGACAAGACCAAGTGGTTACAGATCACCTTGCCAAGTGCAACAGGATCCAACACATTCCTATGAAGGGGAGATACTCAAGGAATTGTCGAAGAACAACTGTCAAGATCTCCTAAGATACGCCAGCTGTCAAGATAAGCTAATGAGGAAACAAATCTCAACAGTTAGGAGAGTTAAAATTAGGAAGATACCAAATAATCCCAAATGGCTAGAATCCAAATCCACCAATGAGAATATCCTATGAAGAGAGGATCGTTATCATTGGAAATGGACAATTGTAGAAGATGAATCAAATCCTAGATCTTATGTGAGAAATCTAGGGGAGGAGAGCTATAAAAGGTAAACTCACCTCTCAAAGTGGGGAGGTCAAAATTCTAAAACCCTAAACTCTATTTCTGCATACGCTAATATCATAATTGACTTGAGCGTTGGAGTGAGTGGTACATGGACACCCCAACGAAGGAGAAGTATGTCATCAATTGAAGAAAAAAGCCCACCATCGTCCTTTAGGTGCCTTGGAGATCGTGGGAACCAAATTTTGCACCCACATCTTTTGGCATCATCTGTGGGAAGAATGACCTTCTCTCTATAAGGCTCTATAGGAAGTGATAATGGTGAGCACACGACGAATAGCAGTAGAAGAGCAAGAAGCTCTCTACTAAAATGAACCTCACACCGCTACCTAAGAAGTAGAAAATTTGAGGCAAGAAATGGAAGCTCGCTAGCGCGAGATGGAAGATTCCAACGCTAGAACGAACGACTGAGAAAAAAGATAACAGAGGCATGCACGAAGATCAAGGTGATAAAGAAAGAGAACATCCCGTTCACAGAAGAATAGTGGAGATCATTCAAGTGCTTTTAAAACTAGGTCTAACCCGGGGAACATGAGAGAAGATGGTACTCAAAGGCACCCAAGAGCTAATAGGCCAAGGGATCCTACAAAGAGTCGCTTAGAAACTACAGTATCACAAACACATCAATATAGAAGCTATAGACTTTCGGGTTTCAACGTAGAAGCGAACTATACCTGATGCAAGGACAAGTCACTAGAATAGTAACGAAGATCATGGGAATGAAGGAGAATATAGAATGCCTATCGAGACAGTGTTCGTGGATGAGATCCAACATCTGCCAAACTCACTCTCCATCCTGAGGTTCACAATCTACGATGGATTAATTGATAGATCAGGTGAACCACGTCCTCCATTAAATATAGACAAAACATGACAATCTAGGAGACGGACGACACACTGATTGTGTCGAATGTTCAATTCCCCTCAATGCTCCATTATGAAGCACTACAAAAAGTGCCGAGGTCTATCTGAAACTTCACCTAGTTAGGCACTCATTTCATTGCACAATATTCGTGCAATAGGAAACTCCAAAAGGATGTCGACGCGCTCTTCCACCTGAAGTTAGAGGAAAATGAGACTCTAAGGGACTATACCAAAAGGTTCCAAAAGGAGATGATCGAGGTTGAGAACTATGACCACCGTTTTACCATAACTACCTTCTAAAAAGGCCTCCCAACCACGTCTGAGTTATACAAGTAGCTCACTAAGAAAATAATAGAAAAGTTGTTCAAAAAAGTAGAGAGGTACATAAAGTTAGAAGATAACAAAGCCCACTAGAAAATGACCCAGGGCGTTCAGAATGTATACAAGACTGAAGGAGAAAGGAAACCCCGAGAAAAGAGCTCCCAAAGGAGAGAGGTTGGCAACGAGCAGAAAGAACGTCAAGAATAGAAAAAGATGAGGGAATTTACCCCCTCAACATGAACATGAACATTGAACGGGTCCTAACTAGGATCCAAAATGAGCCTCACATACAATGGCCCCATCCACTTTGCCTAGATGATCGGGGAAATTGAGATAAGCCTAAGTTCTGCGCCATCTACAAAGATCACGAGCACGAGACGGTGACATGCAGGAATCTACAACATCAAATCCAGGATCTGATCAATCGTGGGTACCTGAGGCAATACATAAGCCAAAGGGAAAACCTCGAGACCCACAATCCTCAGACCAAGAATCAAAACCACCCTCAAGAACAAGGCAGACATGTGATAAATGTGATACACGACCAATCAATGGAGATCTCAAGATGTGAGATCAAATGCCAAGAAAGATGTAAGCTCCAACTTAGAGCACCCCCCCGCCCCGCTCTCTCTCTCTCAATAAGCCCCACAATACTAAGCTACCATGGGGCTCTCTCTCTCTCTTTAAATAAGCCCCACGATACTGAGCTACCGTGGGGCTTCACACACACACAGGTGGATAGGGAGGGAGAGAGGTGGGGAGATAGTGAGAGAGACAAAGTTGGAGAGAGAGAGGTGGACAGGGAGGGAGAGAAGTGGGGAGGGAGGGAGAGAGAGGTGGAGAGATAGTGAGAGAGACAAATTTGGAGAGAGAGAAGTAGAGATGTGGAGAGAGAGAGAAGGTGGAGAGGGAGAGAGAGAAGGTGGAGAGGGAGAGAGAGGGGGAGGGAGAGACGAAGAGGGATGGGGGTGCTTTGAGTTTTTTGTTTTTTTTTATTTTTGGTCTGGGTGCTTTTGGAATTTCTTGGGTGCAAATAGAATTTCCCTATATTTATATATAGTCATCTTATCTCAAGCCAATTTCAAGATCTCTCCCGGTCAGAAGAAAAAAAAGTTGAAAATTGAGGTAACAATACTCTCTTATCTTTAAAGGGGTCATTGGAATTAAATTGTCCGGGATATAGAATCTCTGCTCATGAGGTCCATAAAGCAGTGTGTTTTGTCGCGCAATGCTTTAGATTTTTGCTATTGCAAACTCCAGATTTTATTTTTGAGATGAGCAAAAACTCCTTCACATTAAATTTAATTGTTACAAAAATTAGGATCATGAAATTCCAAAGATTCAAAAGAATATATATTGTCTTAATACAAATGTATTATTACGTATAATAACAAAATCCATATGAGGCCAGACACATCAATGCACCCACAACTTCTTACAGCCAGCCCACAGCAGCCACGTTTCTTTAGTAAAGCTTAATGCCCTCTACAGTGGCGTGCCGTCTTCTTCTAGGTAGCATTTTTTTTCTAAGATCCAAGGAGACCAACTGTAACAGAATCTACACAATAAACTTCTTTTTTTTTTTTAATCGTCTACAGTAACTCACAGGATCTTGAAGAAAACAGGGAACAACTACCTCAAGGTTTCCATGGTGCGGGTGGTGGTGGGGGGGTTGGAAACATTGGTGGTACTGCTGAGAATATGGTGTTCTTGTCAATCCCAGTCTTCTCACCTGACAGAGCCACAAGGGCAGCAACTAAACCTGCATTGCCTGCTAGCGTAGGCTCTGTGTAATTGTAGTTGGTACGGACATCACGAAACCCATCATGCCTGTCAGGGCCAGCGACCATGGCTCCGACAATTGTATTGGGATTTGGCTTCGAACTGTCCCTCCACTTCCATCCTCCTTTACAATTGTACCTAACCCTGTTCTTAGGGATCGATGCTCCTCTATGGTGAACGTGTTTCGGATAGTGATTACCAAAACCCACGACATAACTCATCTTTCGAGGATTCTTACCAAGGATGTAATCAATCTGCCAAAATCCAGAAAATAATTTTCAGATATCACGTATAACTGGGTTTTGTGAAGCCCAGAGCCCTTCCCTGATTTCTTGAGGGAGAAAAAGAGGTACATATATACCTGGGTCTTGGCGAAATCACGCAGGACTTCAGTTGAGTAGAAATTGGGTCCACAATACCATCCCGGTGTATCTGCAGCTTCAAGGTAATCACTGTATAGAGTAGCCAGAAAGGCCGCGTTGACGACATATTGAAGTGGCTGAGGCCTTCCGTGGGTCAATTGTATTAAGCCTCCTGCAACAGGTCCCCCAAAAATATATTGAGATTCCAGACTCACATTACAGAAGAAACACTGCAGGTCAATAAAATAGGGAGTGGGAAACCTTTCGTTCGGTTGAAGCTGGTGAAAACTGGCAAGTACGAGCACATGATTATGCTGGTCTGGTTGTGAAAAGTTCTTAACATTTCTTCATAGGGATACCCAGGACTCAAGAAGAGTCTCAACCTGCTCAGAAGGACCTGAAAGCATAACAACAAAGACTACATCAGCAACAAATTAAGCATAGGATATCCTAAACATTTAAATTTGTTCTTTTCCAAGCTAAAATTTGATTCATCAACATGCAACATTTATTACAAAAAATAAAAGATAAAAAAAATACATCTCTGAGTTCATTCATTCATAGCTGTAGAAACCAACCAGGTCATTCAAAAAGCAAGATATTATCCATGTGAATGTGATAAAATGGTTGTACCACCCCAAGATCCAAGCACAGTCAACTTGGTGTACCAAATATGCATGATTTCATTATAAGGATGAGAAAAAAGGGAACCTGAAGAAGAATTTAAGGTGTAATGAACTCCATAGTCCAACTTATATTATTGCATCTACCATCAATTTCCTCTATTACATTAAAGGTTGATCCTCGAATACCAGCAACATATCTCTGTCTAAAGCTACACAGTTTTCGGATGCCAATATACAGAGTGAAGATACAACATCCTAGCAGAACATATTCAAAAGCCCAAACACCTCAAGTAATGTTTCGAGAATGCATATAGTACTTACTCAAATTTATGAATATAGGAATTTGTCAAATAAGAACTTAAATCAATTTACTTTGATGTTCATCAGGACCAGGTGGCCCGAGGGGGAGTCGAACTCAGAATCTTATAAAGATTTGAGCTTTAGAGAGATTGTATAGAGTTTAGAATTAGTTAGGAAAGTTTTAGAATTTTAGTAAGAAACCTTTTTCGATTAAAAAATAAAAGCATCATTTTTTAGGGGAAGTTTTTAATTAATATGTATATTTTAGATTGTTGGCATGGCAAACTATATGTAGGAGAAGCCGCGTCATCATTATGTGGCAGAGAGAGAAAGTAGCCCAAAGGGTCGAGCTTTAGTATAGTGGCAATTACATAATTTAAGTATAATGCGAGTCCAAAAATCCTATTTTTCAGGGTTTACAGAATCCAACACTCCATACCCGCGTTGGACTCGGACACTTGCACCAGTAACAATTCAAAATAATTCAGAAAACACACAGCCAGTTGGCCTTAATCCCTTAATCAGGACTTGGTCCAAGCTAAAGGCACCAGTTAAGTTTTTAGTAAAGATCTTAGGAATACTGGAACCACTCAAAACATAGGACTATACTATAGCTTTTAAAAAATTGGACATATTGATTGAGTACTCAACAAAGTTGAGTCAATTGGGTGTATTGTTAGAGGCAAGAAGCAAGGCAACTAAGCAATTTTTCGAGGCTATTCAGGTAAACTAGCGTAGGAACGCAGCGAAGTCCCACGCAGTTTTGCCAACTCAGTGGCAAGTTTCAGCACAATAACCATCCGCCGCATGGAAAGAAAATGTTTGGTTCTTTCACTTATTTACTAAAAAAATAAAATATTGAAGGTCTGTTATTCACTTATTCATAAGGTAAACATGGTATAGTATGGGTATAATGTGGACAAGGACATATCCACATGGCCAGTACAGAGGGTCCTCTATCAGATGGACTGTCTAGATTGGCCACGTTATCCTATCACATGGAAAGAAATGGGTGCCTGTCTAAATGTTGGCATGGCGTCACCAGGCAAGTGCTTAGGTACCCAACCAGGTCAAATGCCTGGGCTCACCCAGGCCTCTCGAAAACACTGGCAGCGAGCCCTCATGAATTGTGAATCTACTTCCAAGTTTTCAAAAGCTTGGGCCTTGGCATTATCCTTGCCCTTGCTTGGCAATCAATTAAGAGGACGAAAGTTAAAAATGTGTAGGAACTATACAATGAGAGTAAGTAACTTGGTTGACTTACTTGAACACCAGTAAGCTTGTTGTCCCAGCTCATTACACCATAATCTGGGCCACCCCAGAAGGCACCAGCATGTTTAGCCATCTTCGGTGTTGTAGCCAATTGAAGGTAGGAGGAATTTCCAGTAGCATAATATAACCATGCTCCACCCCACAAAAACTCATCCCAGTAACCAGTAGAATTATAGAAAATCGAAGGGTCTGAACCTCCAGGACTGTATCTACCTCGTTGATCTCTTGCAAACTTAAAGAGCGTTTTAGCACCATGGACAAGCTTTTGTGAGTAAGTCTTGCTATCTTTGAAAACAATGGACGCAGAAGCTAAAGCAGCAGCCATTTCAGCAGCGAGATCTGAGCAGCTATGGCATTCATACACTGGCCGCGGGTAATCAATGTCCTCAGGGCGCACCCAGCAATAATGGTCATTAGGATTATTCCCTCTTGAAGTGTCACCCGTACCAACCTGTCAGGAAAGAAGAGCAAATGAGCCACATGTGTGAGGTAAGCTGCAAAGAAGAACAAAAATGCCTTGGAAGTTTGGCTCAACAAAATTATTAATTGCCCCACAACTCCAAATGGTTACTAAAAGCAACAACAATTAGGATCTGGGTGCTGGAGCAGTAAGAGCAACAATGATCAGAAGTAAACAATTTTGCAATGTGGAGCATATTCCAAACTTGCAGAGACACCCATACTAGAAGACTTGTGTGATTATAGCCAACAGAATTGCTTCAAATCAGCTGTGCTTAATATCATTTTTCAAAGTTAAAACGGAGGAGAATCAGAAGGTTCCTCTGATCGCAATGAAATTATGGGAAAAATCCAAATTGTATAAAAAGGAATCTGGACCACTTGAACCCACCAAAATACCAAAATGTAGAGGCAGACAACACGACATCTATTTTATTCTGAAACATATTATTCAAGCATATGGAAAACCACATCAAGAACTATTAACTAACGCTACTACAAACTTGAATGCTAGACAGTCACAATGTAAAGGATGATTTTACATTAATTCAAAGTAAATTGAATTGTTAATCCTTCCTGAGAATTTACCATTGATAATCCCTTTTTTTTTCCAGTTTCACTGTGTGGACGGAATAACTTTGAGGCGACTCATATGAAATTGAAGTTACTTTGTACAAGATTGAGAAAGTAATAACAGGATTGCAAAATAAAATTACCTGTGCAGCGACCTTGTCAATGGTATCAGCAGAGGAGTTGAAGGTCTTGAGGATGTAATCAGTCCCCCACTTGATAATCTCCTTGACATGACTGAGCTCTCCGACAGCTTCATATTTGGCGCTGTACTCAATCACACTCCAACTCAACATGGTCATGGCAAAAGAAGATGGGAAATTGAACTTGATTGCATCTCCGGCGTCATAGAAGCCACCCACCAGATTCTTTCTAACGCTATTATCAGACAGGCCGTCTTTCAGACCGGAGCTACCCCTCCACGAGACGTTGTTATGCTTTGGGAGCGGCCCAGCTACAAGAGTTTTGAAGGAGAGATGAGTGAAGTAAGAAAAAAAAAAAAAAAATACCATATAAAAAATCAAGCAAACAGATCTGAGAAAGCAGATCCAGCAATGCAAGTGGGGGAAATGCAAAGGAAAATAATGAACAAAAAAAAACGGGGGGAAATTTACATCTCTGGCCGTTGAAGAACATTAGGGCCTTGTGGAGGGCGAGGGTGTAGTTGTCTGGGGGAGCGTGGGCGTGGTGGTGTCGAGGAACAGTCTTGACGATGAGGGTTATGAGTCCCGCGAGGAATCCAGCGACCAGCAGCGTCCCCACCGTCCAGACAAAGATCTTGCGGCTGACGATGATGCAACCCAGATCGACGTACTTCTTCTTCTTCTGTTCCCCGGGTCCAAGAAGCCAGCTCTGCTGGGTCTCGTCCAGAGGTCGAGACAGAGCCGCCCTGTCGAAATCCTGAAGATTCCGGCTACGGTCGTCGTCCGTAGCCGAATCCGCCGCATTTATCTCCAATGGACCTCCCCATGGATCACGGCCGTACATATTGATCTTCTTCTTCTTTCCCCCCTTCTCTGAATGAATTGAGAAGAGAAATTAGACACAGACGCACACAGCTGCTGCTTCTTCGTTTTGGATGAAGATGGGAATGGAGATGCGGTGGTGGTGGTGGTGGTGGAGGAGGTGGCGTTAAAGATGAGGAAATGAAAGAAGGGAGGAAGAAGAGTGACAGTAAAGTCTCTTCCCCTTTCTCTTTTTGGTGGGAGCGGAGCGGAGTGGTGGTATCTGGTTCTGGTATGGTATTGTAGTGTGGGAGTGGGGTTGGATAGTTTGGGTGGTGTTTCGTTTTTAAGTTTGGTTGCTGACACTGACGCACTGGCCACTGCTACCCGACAAAGCACCAAACCCTTTCTTTTTTCTTTTTTAATTACAATTGGCCTACGCCTACGCCTAACAACCCTAAATATTAGAAATCTAACCGGGATTGGATTGGATTGATTTGGAAAAACGGGCACCCACCCAACCCGATCTTCTAGATAACGCGTCATTTTTCTACGCACTTTTTGTTTTCTTAAAGTAAAAACGGTAACATGGAATAATATATGCACCAAAAATCAGCTATTCCTCTTCTTTCTTTTTTTTGAAAATACACCAAAAATCAGCTTGATTGATGATTTCTTCTACCTTTGTATTTAATACTCAATTAAAAGACATCTTTGAATCCAACGGCTAGAATCACTCATTAGAACGAACTAAAATCTAATGACTATAGATAACCAATCGGGATGATTTTTAATGTATCCACAAAGGGGTCTCTCTCTCTCTCTCTCTCTCTCTCTCTCTCTCCATGTAGAATGGGTTATGGAGCAATTTCTGGAACATCAAGTCGAAAGGAGTGTCAACTTCAAACAACCATAACTCGTCGCTCTTGATTCAAATTGCCTATTATAGCATATGCACATAGAGTATTTCTCTCTATTGGTTTACACCTAAGCAACAAAAACGATTTTGTAGTGTGGTAGAGCATGTCTGTAGTTTGCAATGTGTTGGTCTATGCAAGTAGTTCAAAAATTACAAGATATTGATGGTTCAAGCAACGGGATATCTATATTAACTGCCTTTAATCACCTCTTTCCTTTTTTTATAAAAATAAATCACCTCTTTCCTTTCATTGATATTTATTAGTGCATCTTAGCAATGCCCAGGACCTCATTTTGGTCAGTAGAGGTCCTGAGTTCGAATCCCCCGAGATATTTTCCAATAGACCTGGCATGTGTGGAAGGGGTAACATACATGCCAAGTGGGAATAGTCGAGTGCTCTAAGATGCCCAAAACCCGTGGTATCAGAAAAAACAACAACTGAAAAGTCTCAGTTGTCAATCCTAGGAATATTTAGTTCTTCTATAATATAAATTGATGAATTAAAAGTTCATTGAAAACTGAAGTGTCAAAGATCAAGTTGACTTCATCAACAAATCAAAGAAAAATTAAAGCTGAAAAAAAATCAACCCAAATGTTCAAGTTCAACTGAAGACAAAGTCAAGCTCAAGCATGAAGATATAAATGATCGAAGTATGTTCTCACTCAACGAACATTCAACTTTCAAGAATCTCGTGTTGCGGTTATTTGCGTACATTTAAGGGTACACTGCACGTTGCTAGCAGATCAATTTAACTATAAATGTCTCTCGGTTCTTTTGGTATCGTTTGGAAGCTATCCTAATGACATAAGATATTATTATAATTATTTGGGTATTTTTCAGAGAAGGTCTGCGATGACTAGCCGACTGACCACTTTGAGTGGTCGATCGGAGTCTACTGACTCCGACCAATCGACTGGTCAAAAGGTGTGGTCGACCGAACCCCTCGGTACCATATATTATGGTTCTGACCTGAGTGGTCGACCGGACCTTCAACATGGCTAAATTTCGATTCTGACCTGAGTGCGGTCGACCGAAGTGCAGTCGACCGGTCAAAATGTGCGGTCGACCCCGGCCATTCTAGATCTATTTTTGCCTTGTTCTTTTATGCGATTTTATGCGCACTTGAGTCAATCCAACGGCTCTTTTAGGTCCGTTTCTCTTGAGATGGAATAAACTTATATCTTGCCCTCCATTAGAGAAAATCAATCAAGCTTTCTCTTGACTCATATTCTTTAATTATTATTCTTTGAGTCTAGAGATTTAGAATTTGAGAGAGCTTCACCTGTGCAAATATGTACATCCTATGTGAAGGTTCTAGATTGTTTGAGAGAGCTTCACATGAGAAAATCTAGTTCATCTTTTGTGAAGGCTACTCTAATTGTTTGAAGAGACTACGAAGTATATTATTTCCTGCAATCATCTTCCTCCAAAAAGAGGATCATCATTGGCAGAGTGTCTCTGTAGCGAATTCTTCTATGAGGATTCATCATTCTATCAGATTCATCAAAAGGTAAGTATCTCCTAGAACAAACATTTTAGAGTGAATTCAATATTATCAAACATGAATTGTTTGCGATTTGTAGATGAGTGAGTATTCATCAAATTGAGTTAAGGAATGCGGAATCCTTGAGAAATCTATTTCTCTAAAATACTACGGGCCTAGTGTGACTCTATGTGAATCGAGAAGTGATTCTCGTATAGATCGAGTTGAGGATTATAGATCCACGAGAAGATGACTTCTCTAAATAAACTATTGGCCTAGGTTGACTCTCTAGGTGAGCGATAAGCGATTCTCGTTAGATTGAGACTAAGTGAATCTTAGTGGTTGATTATTTATTTGATTGGAAATGTTACAATGCACGATTGAAATAATATAATATTACTCGTGGTGAGTATTGGACAGTGAACGTAGATGCGGAGTCGCCGAACCACTATAAATCTGAGTCTCGTGTGATTGTGAATGTTTATATATTTTATCTTAGGTGTTCCCATATCTATGTTCTGTGGATGATTCATATTTTGATTGTTTGATCCTTTTTCACCTTGTATGATCATTAATTTTTAATATATATAGAATCCGCAAAGAAATTAAAAATTGTCATGTTCACCCCCCTTTAAGACATAATGTGGTAATTAAAATAGAATTTCAACAACAACAAAGTTAATACTTGTAGCTTGGGTGGATGGATACTATAGTACATCCAATAACAAGGTAAAGTCCAATGACTTCAAAAACCATACATGCATTCCACCAAAGTGAATTGAGCTGTGATGATCACTCAAACAGAGGCACTCTCATGACCATTCAATTCATCATATTGGGGGTAAATCAGTTCAGAGTCTGAGTATAGCCTAATATTGATGTGGGATCATAGTTCTCATCATCAGAATTTCTTCTTAGAAGTCCAAGATTGCTTCATCAAATAGTTAAATATATAGTTAACAGGTGAATAAAACTGATCTTGATGAACTCTTATGCTCTGTACGGTGATCAGCAATAAGTTTTACAGAAAAAATGATTTGTATATATCTCAGGAAGTGTTGATATAGAAAACGTTTTATGACATTTACATGTAGAAATCATTTCTAAAAACTTATTTAGAGCAACCATACAGAGCCGTAATTAAGAATATTTTCATTAATAGGTGGGACCTTGGCATCCCTACAATTTTACCCCCAATAGTGCTTTCTCAAATATGGTACCCCTTTTGTGTAGTGCTTCAGAAAGAGGCATTACAAATTCAGCTAATCAAAGGAAAATGGATTCGGTTTGGAGGGGGGACCATGGCCATCTCAATACAAGTTGATTCTTAAGGCGAAAATTCCAAATGGGACCTTCTTTATATTTTATATATTATTATTAAAATTAAAATTTTAATTCCATTTAATAGAAACTTTTATTTAAAATATATTCTTCTTGCTTTTTGATATGCAAAATTATTATTTAAATTTTTATATTTAGTTTTTATAAAATAGATATGCAAAATTATTAATTAAATTTTTATATTTTAGTTTTTATAAAATATCATTTTCAATAAATAATATGGCTAATTCACTTAATATTTCTCGTGACATTATTTATTATAGGTAAGAATTTATTAATTTTAGTTTTGAAAAGCTTCTTTTTGCAAAAGCAACTGTTATAAGTATTGTCAATAATTAATATTGGATAAGCAATATATGCATTTGGAAAATAATCTAGTCTTTAAAGAAGAAAAAATAATCAAAATCTAAATTTTTAGACTCATTTCTTCATATACAATATATACAGAAGAAAGGGAATTAAATTCAACATTTGTAAGGTTTACATCAAATTTATTTCTTCCCTTTTTTGGTACAAACTAATATTAAATTCAAACATTTGCAAGGTGTGAATCCAACAGCTAGACTCACACTAAAAATTCTAATCAAACGGCCAGAAACACTAAAAATGTGTCATATAATAGAATACAAAACCCCTAAAATCTATTAAAATATGTTATTCAATACAAACCCCAAAAATACAATTAAAATGGATTTATCTATTGCATTTGGGTTGTGGTTTTCACACCAATAGAAAGAGAGAGAGGCGGTGCATGGAGTAGTCGAGAGAGAGGATGTGTGGAACGGTGGAGCCAATATTGTAGTAGCGGTAGTGTTAAACATTAGAGAAAGCTATTGGATTTGGTTGGGCTTATCATGTTGAGCCGTTAGAGAACAAACATTTGAGAGAGATGGAAGGTTAACAATTGTAAAGAGTGTGGAGACATACGAGATCCTTTAAAACCCGAGATGAAAGAGAGAATGGAAAAGGGGTGAAGAAGAGGAAGAGATTGGGGTAGAGACTGAGAGTGCATTAGAGAGAAGAAGAGGAGGATATTAAGGTTAAACTAGTAATGAAAAGTCCGTGCTTAGCACGAGCAGTAATAAAAATTAAAGATAAATTATTTACATGAAGTAGGTATCTTAGGAGGATAATGTAAATCTCACTTCAATAACAACCAAAACTAAACCCCTGGAACACACTATTATATAATTTTAAGCAACATTATAAGAGTACGTGGAGAAAAAATAAACTGTTGCAAAATGTTTTAGAGGTTGGAGAGATTGTAGGAGATGTGCCCACTTACCTAATGGATGTTTGGCCCTCCTGTTGGTGGTACACATACACTAAAAAGTACCTTGATTTGTGATCCAAAAGTTATATATTAACCACCAAAAAAGTCCAATGCCAATCTAACGTGTAGACATCACCAAAATTCATTTTGGTTTATAGGTCACTATTTTTTTTCCTGTGTAGTTGATGCGTCGGGCCAATTTTTTTTTATGAAAGGAATCCATTAGAGTTTGGAACGTGTAGATGTTTATGCCATTTCAAATTTGGAAAAACCCATGGGAGATTAGGAGATGTTGATGTAGCACTCACGTTGGCACTCATCTCCTTTAATATAGATAAAAAGATAAATCAGAGTTGTTATAGTCTCTTTACATGATTTTATCATAGGTGAGGCTCTATGAGAAATAGAGATGTTAGGGAAGATGAACCAAAATAGATGTGTGGACCAATGCAACGGAGAGTGGGGATGGGCAATACTTAATCCAGTAAAAGATTTAGAGAACGTCGTTACCTGCAAGTGCACCTTTACGTGTTTGATCCGGTTATAGGCTTCAGATACCGTGGGGAAAAAATTAACTAAATCCAGGATCCAGTAATCATTCTTAATTACACAATCTGACCCATGAATGATTGGTCCATGCAACCTTATGGGAGGGAGGATGGACCCCACCCCACTTGTCGCTTATCTCTTACTTTTCTTGGAGATGAGGATTCTTTGCAGAAAATAGAAAAAAGAGAATCAGATAAAGAAATAGACATCGTTGGAGAGATGAGGAGAGAGAGATAAATCAGAGAAGGAAATTTAACGGTAGTGTTTAACTGAAGGTGCATGGCGGGCAGACGGTGTGCTGTCTTTTTGGCTTATATATAGGTTGAGAGACGATTCTCTTTCACTCTAATCTGCAATCTTCACGTGCTGTATTCTGCAAATCTTATCGGGTTTTCTCTGAGTCGATGGTTGTTAAGGAGAGCAATCAGTTCTGAGGTAGTTTTGTTTGTTGATTTTGAGAACATAAGAAAGAAAGAAAGAGAGCGAGTGAGATATGGAAGGGGGTACCAGCCGGTTCATCTTCTTCAATATCTTCTGATATATTTGATGCCAAGTTCTCATCTTCTTCGTTTGTGCATAGAGGTGATATGCTCACCCCAACTACTACATTTTCCTTTATCAAAGGACAGAGGGATCATTCTACCATGGAAAAGAGACCCAAAGGCCAAAATAGGAATCTATGATACATAAAAGTTATTACTTGTAGGCAAAACTATTGAGCAGTCCATCATATGAAGATCATTGCATCTCAAAGCGGACCTTTAAATCTGAAGAACAACATAAAAAGAAAAAAGAAAATCATGCGGTGAAAATCTCTAGGTTAAATTTTTCTCATTGTCGTCTAATGGCTTGATCATAGCTTATCTAGAGAAATCTCTCCCTCTCATGGAAAGAGATGGAGAGAGGAGGGAGTGAGACGGGAGTGAGAGAAGTTTTAGGCGTCTATTATTTTAGAATGTTTATATTTATATTGTTAAGTTTTAAATAAAGGAATAAATAGGTTACTTTTTAAGGACGTTGGAAAAGGAGACGTTTTGGGAAGGGAAAACATAAATGGAAGATGGAGAGGTGCGGTTTGGAGTGGAAATAGTTGTTGGCGTTTTGGGAAGGGAGAGGCATAAATGGAAGATGGAGAGGGCCGATGAGATTTGGAAAGACTTTATTTCGTTTTTTGTAATGAGTTTTGGGAAGAGAAATTTTTTGGAATGGAGAAGAGACGTGTGAGGGTATTTTTGGAAAAACCTTGAAAAAAAGATGGGGAGAGCGCTACATCAGCAGTGGAGCTTTAGTATAGATAATAGAGAGGGTATTTTTGGAAAAAACCTTGGAAAAAAGATGGGGAGAGCGCCACCTCATCAGGGCCGAGCTTTAGTATAGATAATAGATTTATTTAGAAAATCCAAGAGGTAATAGATGTTGTTGCCTTGTTGGTCTAATATGTAATAGTGTGCGTGGAGAGGAGAAAAAAATTTCACGAAACACGCGGTGGTATTATAGGTACGTAAGTCCAGTACACTACCAATATGACACACGTCGCACATTCTTAGAAAACACCGACCATATGGATGTTGGTTCATCCTTAGGTAGACATACATACCAAAATTCATCTTTATTAGTAATTTTTATCCGTTGGATTAGAGTATTTTTCATGGTTAATATTTAACTTAGAAAACGACGCACCAAGCGCATTGTTTTCTGAAATTTATTAAAAAAAAATCGGGGACCTTCTCTAATTTGAGGCCTTAGGTGACCGCCTTAAGGTAGAACCAGCCCTGGGGGGAGGTGGGGTGGATTTCAGTTGGGAGAGAGGTGAGGGAGCTGGCAGGATAGGAAGAAGGAGATGGAAAAGGGGATGAATGTCATTTGCAAAGGGAACGGATAAAATATTCTTCGGAAAAAACTTTCTTTTGTCAAAAAAATAATGAGAAACTTAGGTTACGATGTGGTTAAAAGTGGGGTATGTGGTGCATTTAGCAGAGCCCACAAAGTTGAAACAAGAAACGCCCACGGCAAAAATATTCTCATCCTCGGAGTACATCAAAGTTTGAAGTCACCCGTCCCAACATGCCGTGTGGTACACTCTTTCAGGCTCACTGGCCCACGAATGTTTGGCCCACCCCTTGGTACACCTATACAACAAAAATCAACCCAATTGGTGATTTCTAGTTGTTATTCGAGCATTTTTTGGGTACTTTTGTTTTTTTGATGAAGCGGAGATGATATATAAATTAAAAGAGATCGAGAAGATCTCGAGGAAACACGAAAGTTAGAATAAAATACAAAGCCAACTAAACAACAGTCTATACGCGTCCTATGAGCTCCTCAAACCTAAAAACCATATGGGCAAAGAAAATGCCTCTAGTCTCTGGAAAGATGCATTTTTTGGGTACGTATCCGACAGCCACAAATTACCAATCGGGCTTTAGTAGTGGGTGAATTGAAAAAAAAAAAAAAGTAATGCCACGTGGCATTTAGTAGTGGGTGAATTCAAACTAGAAGAACCCTTGGGACAACAAATTAGTGTCCCCTTCTAATCTTTACAGGTAAGGGGTAGGTAGGTGAGTGATTGTAGTGATATTTTTGGAGAGGTGGCAAAATAAGAAAGTTGGAACTAAAAGGGCAAATTTGGAAACACGAGCAAAATAGGGACCGTACCATTAAAGAACAACATTCGTCAGCATCTTGAATAATTTATGAAGATCTGAAGTATCAAATTATTCAAAAAAACCTCTTAATTCCAATAAAAAAACAACTCAGACCTACCTTCTTGACCATTAACAGATCAACGCTCTCAGCTGAACTCAAGATTAATAAAAAAAAGTTTCAGAATTGTTACAACCACATGGTCAATAACAAAGTAGAATCTACAGAAACCATTCCTCAAGTAGACTCTCGAACAGAACCGCGCGACCTTTGTTCGGTTGATCATATACCAAATTGACCATTTAACAAAAAAAAAAAAAAAATAGTCTGTTCGGTTTGCACCAACCGAACATACCCATTATTTTTGGTTTGCTCCAATGTGCGGTGTGGTTGGTTATTTTAGTAAACCCTTAAATCGGAATTTTACGTTGTAATCATGTTGATTATAATTGAATTCTCCTTTTAAGTCAAATGAGGGATCAAGGGATCCCTTTTTATTTATTTATGTGCACCTACATCAACACTCCAATACTCTTTACTACAGTCTCCATCGCTGACATGGCCAATCCAGACTGTTCATTTCACAGATTATTCTTTGGAATTGCAGCCAATATTGAATAATAAAATCTTTTTTTTTTTTTTTTAAATAGAAATTGGCAAAAGAAGCATACGACCTTTTGGCCATGTGGTGGATTGTAATTGGACCAAAACTTTCCACGTGGGAAGATGCTTGGTGGCAATGGTAAAAATGGGATACGCTCCTGGCCCACATAGATTTTATATTTATTTATTAGGTAAGCTGTCGGTGCGGTCTTGGCTGAAATTAGCAGGGATCTACTACCTTAAATTATTGTTCTATAATAACATAATGGCGACAGCTCTTCACGAGCCGCTTCACATACGAAGCTGAGGTGGTGGGCCCATGGGTTTGGCCGCTTTAGCATCTCCCGTTGCACGTGCATTGTACCCACCAACACCATACTACAGATATTGCTTCTGTCAGACTCACAATGCAAATCACATGCCAGGTGGCATACTATTAGTGGACGCTGACCGTATGGATGTTTGGTCAGTCTCTCGGTGGACCTCTAAACTAAAAATCAGCCTGATGAGCAAAATTCTAAGCGATTTGATTGAAGTTATTTTCATGGGTTGAAGCATTATTGAGCGTTATTTGAGTGCAAAGATCCAAAGGTTTTAAATCAGTAATCAGGCTGATTTTTCATGCTGTCTATCAGTGACCCAACCTAACGCAATTTTCTGGGTTCATTGACCGCATGGATGTTTAGTTAGTCCACCTCTTAATGGATATACACACACCAAATCAACTTGATTGATGGTTTCTAGTCGTTGGATGTAGTAACTAGTAACCAAAAAAATACGCTTGAATCCAAAGGCTACATTCACTCTTAAAAAAAGTGCTACAACCAAAAAGTGCTGTGTTGGGACTTGGGAGAGCCACAAGCGCCCCCAACTGGACTTCTCAACTGAGCCAAGCCACACCAAAAATGGGAAGTTGGGGGAGCCGATGACGTCAGGCTAATCTAAAGCAATAAATTGTGTCGGCAAGGGAGTCGTTGGGTTGAGTAAAACAAATGACAGAAATAAAAAACTGTTTTTTCACACACCATGAGATGAGACCGACAACGAAGTGTTGGTGAAAGGTCACATGCATCACCACCAGCTATTAAGGTGGTGCCTACCTGGCATTGAATTATAATGGACCAATAAGAGAATGACACAAGGCAAAAATTGGAACGTACAAACCACACAAGTTTTGAAGTTTTGAAGTGCAGATCGTCTCTCATGCCTCTGACTCTCAGTTGCCCACCGACAAAGATGAAAAGTATAATCGAATGGCCCATTGTACAAAAATCTCTCTGCTTGGACGATCCAAACACTACAACAAAAAAGTCCACCATCAGACGGCCATGATCTTTCGTTGGCTGTGATGCACCGAAATGGCCCATCCACTCCACACGATGGTTAAGCTTTGGTTTAGGTAGGACCCTAAAAAGATAATAAATAAACAAAGAACTTAAAATACACATCCATCATCATCGCTAATCAACTTGCTACCAAATATAGCTGTTATGTTGTTGTATCTAGTTTGAGTGTCTCTTTTTTTTTTTTTTTGTAATTTAGTTTGAGTGTCTGATTGGGCCCTCATTACGTAATTTTGACCTAACTTGAGGAGCAATGATCTCGTGAACCAAGATGCCAGCGCCTTCCTGCGCAGGAGTCAATACGAGGCCCACCTCTCCCTTTAGGGTATGGTTGAAAATCTCGTGGGGTCGGAGGGTCGATCAATGGGTGCGATCCCAATCCGGATTCTCTCGCTCAAGATGGCGTGAGGGTTGAAGAAGAACAGTGCATCTCGGGCGAGATAACCCCATTTCAGATCGTCCCGATGGTCCCTAAGACTAATGCAGTAGCCATCATTTTAAGGTTATCATAGAACTTTTCAATTTGCATATAGTGAAAAGCTCTTGATGGTGATGAACCACATAAAGTTCTATTCTTGTGCGTAATTATGTTTTGTTTGCATTGCCATCGTTTTGTATAGTTGATTCTTGATTTTTGTAACAAAATGGAATCACAGCGATATCATGATATATATTCGTGTTTAATATGGTTTCAGCTTGACTAGAGAAAGAGCCCACTGGCGATGGCAAATAAGGTGTGAAAGAGAGAGGAAGGCGACTACAATGGGAGAATTGCTAAACCCTAAACCCTAAACCCTAAATTCACTTATTAAACACGGATAAAATGGGGAATTGCTACCTAGGAGTGCGATTCATTTATTTCGCGAAGGAGATGCATGAAAACTTGACAGCGAAATTAATTAATTTGGACTAAAGCTATGTATGATTTCCTTGAAGTTTTCAAGAAATGACTTCTGCATATAAATGTCACAAAACGTTTCCTATATCAATACTTTTTGGCATTCAAATCTTTTTCTGTAAAACTTTTTGTTGATTACCATACAGAGCCTAAGTTTAAAATCTTGTACATGATGAAGTCTCTTACAAACTGATTATATCTTAAGAAACATCATACATTGTAGAAGAAATAAGCTATGGTATCTCTTAATGAAGATAATCCTTGTGTTATCAATCCCAAGAAATCCCTAAGTTTCACATATGTAACCTTATTCATGAGAGATCGATTGACTGCTTCAGACTTGAAGTGATGGACTTGACTTGGTGATCCAACAACACTCAGCTTGGAAGAACTGTTGAAGTGTTGAGCAAATTAGACCTTGACATTAAACCTTGACATAAAGATTCGGAGGGTTCTTGCTTGGTGGACTTCTCTGAATGAACATAAACCCATCTGTTGACCCTTGACCCTTAGCATGACTTATGAGTATAAGTCCGCTCTTTTGGAGGGATAGCATGATCAGTCTAAGACCGGAGGGATAGGGCGCACATCCAATGGGATGGGGCGACCAGTATGACAAACCGATCGACCTGTGTGATGGTGCGACCGATATGACAGACCGGTCAATCGGTGGGATAAGACGACTGGTCAGTCAGAGCAGTCGACATGTCCCTCTGCGTGGGCCCAATCCCATTTAGACCCTCAGCCTATTAATAGTCCTCAACTCTATCTAGACCTTTCTCACTGATTCTTCTAAGCTTTTCTGAGCTACCTCTGAGTGTCTTCTTTGTGAGAAAATTTCATGGGCATTCTGGCTTTATCCTTGTGACTTTTTTAGGAGATCTTTGTTTGTACTTGTCATTGTGATCTTCGGATCATCTTAGTGAGCTACCCGAGTTGGTGTCTACTCGGCTTTGCGCTTCAATAACATTAAAGCATATGTTCCTTTTGGTCATCATCGAGAGGTAACTTTGTTTGTAGAGAGCCTTATTTTAGAAACGCTCTCCATATTGGAATATTTTATTTCTGTATTCTATTACCCTACTTGAGTGAAGACGTGTCTTGGCTAAGCTAGAGTTTGGTTGCGACTAAACTCTGTTCTATATCGATTGCGATCGAGACCGGTCATTTATCCTATTCAGTCAGTGTAAGGTTACTTATGTGATTGAATTATAAAGGTGATAGCTCGTTGGAATTTTTGGAGATTAGATGTAGGTGTTGCAAAACCTAACCACTATACATCTTTGTGTTGTGGATTGTTTGTCTCTATCTCTAACTTGCTTAAGTTGATTTTTGTTACACATTTGTTTAAGTTAAATCTTCTATCTTAGTAATCAACTTTGCAATTATTTTAAAAATAAACCTATTCACCCCCTTTAAGGTCTTTTCGTATCAATACTAAGGGAACTTCAATTAGTATCAAAGTCTAACACTTGTTCAAAAGGTTTAACCACCCTTAATATGGCTATAAGAGAAAATGATAACTTTGTTTCTAGACACCCTCATTTGATGGCTCAAACTATGCTTATTGGAAGCCTAAAATGAGGATATTCCTAAAATTTCTTGATAGAAAAGCTTCGGAATCTATTGAAGTGAGATTGACTTGTCCTACTGATCTTGTCACTGAAGGTGACTTAACCTTTACTAAAAATAAGAGTAAAGATAAATGGTCTATTATTGAAAAAATGCTTATAATCTTAATAATAGAACTTAGAATGTTATTTATTGTGTTTTATCTCCTGATGAATTTAAAAGAATTATTGCATGCGATACTTCTAAATAAGCTTGGGATATTTTAGAAACTACTCATGAAGGAGCTAACTCTGTAAAAAATTTAAGACTCTAAATGCTTACTACTCAATTTGAATTAATTAAAATTGATGAATATGAAACATTAACTGAATTCCATACTAAGTTAAACAATATTGCTAACTCTATGGGGTCTTAGCGAAGCCATCCCTGATTCGAAAATTGTTAGAAAAATCTTAAGATCTTTAACTTATAGATTTCATCCTAAAATAACTACTATAAAAGAAAGTAAAGATATAGATAACATTAAAATAGAAGAACAAATAGGATCTATACAGGCCTTTAAACTTAAATTTCAACTTATTAATAAAAAGGGATTTGCTTTAAAAAAAATTTAAAAATCAAAATGGGAAAAATGACATTAAGACTAATGAAGTAGAAGAAAAAGTTGTTCTAATAGCTAAAAGATTTAAAAAAAATTTTACAAAAAGACAAAAGAAACTTTGAATTTAGAAGAAAATTTTACGAAAATTTTAACAAAGAAGAAAATCTTAAAGAAGAAGTCCAATGTTACAAGTACAGAGGATTTAGTCTCATTGCAAGTGAATGTGCTAACAATAATAAAGCTAAGGCTATGAAATGCACTTAAGATTATAACAGTGAAAGTGAAACACATTCAACTAGTTATAATGAAGAATTTGAACAAATAAAAGCTTTAATGATTAAATCCAATCCTAATAAAATCTTAAAGTACAACAAAAATAAATCTAAAATAGAACAAAATGACGATGATAATGAACAAACCTACAATGAAGATAATGAAAAAATTAAAGAAGCTTACAACAATTTATAGAAAGAAAGTTTAAAACATGTGATAATAAAAAACTTGAAAATAACAAACTTGACGAAGAATACTCTTCTTTAATTAAAAAATCTATGATATCATTGGTAAACTAAAAGATAATGAAAAAAGAAACAACAAATGATCAAAAAAGAAACAACTATTCTAAAAGAAAAATCTCAAATTAAACTTAGATTGATGAATTAGAATTAAAAAATAAATCTTGTTAAAAACACTACTCAAGGTATCACTAAACTAGAAAATATTTTAACTATGGGAAGAGTCTACAATAATAAAAGTGGATTAGGATACATTTATGAAACTTCAAAAGCCTCTACCTCTAAAACTGTTTTTGTAAAAACTAAGAATATAACTTAACTCAAAACAAACAAACAAAAACTGAGATAACTTGTCGTTATTATAAAAAGATTGGTCATATAAAATTTAAATGTAAAATCCTCAAAAGAAAAAATGATAAGAAAATAAAAATTAAAAAGAATGTTTAACAAAGAAAGAAAATGGAACTAATCAACAAAGAAAAAAATGGTTATTTGAACAAATAAGAACCTTGAACAACAAAGTTGATATTTTGCATAGATAAATTGAAATCTAAAACTCGCTACTAATAATATTAAAAATACTAGTAATTAAAGAAAATTTTCAAAAACCTAATATCACTTACAAAAATACTTCGTTTAAACGAGTTGTGAGTTTTGGCTCTTGATTAAATCTATAGTCTAAATTTTTATTTTATTATTGTTGTCTCATTAAACTCTTTTAAGAATAACTTTTTTTTTAATAATAATTTCTTTTTAAATTTATCTATGTTACCATAGATGTTCGAAATCAATAGTACTTCTTAGAATTACACCACTAAGGATAATGGGGTTGCCCATCTTGTTAGGATTAGTACGTTTGACTATAGTGCAAGACTTGTGAATCTGGAAATTTGACTTACCCTATGATTTACGGTCTCCTAGTCTCAAGATAGTCGCTCCTCAGATTGCTCAAGATGAAGAAGTTACTCCTAGAGAAAGGTTTATATCCCGATAGAGTTTATTACTGAAGGGTTGGAAGGTGCCGATGATCACTTTGATTTGATTGGATATTTGTAATAATCTTACTCTATCCAAATCTCTTACCCTGACGTGTTTACATTTTTGTCAAATTACTAGAACTCATTAGGATCTATTAAATCTACTTTGAACTCATATTTGACTTGGTTTGGTGAGAATCCTTTTGACAAAATTCTTGTTAGATGTTTGCTTAAAAACACTAAAAATTTGGTAACACTAAAAACTATTCCTTGGTATTTTGTTTGAAGATATTTTCTTAAAATATATATTTTAACAAATGATTTGTTTTGAGACCAAACAAATTTGATCTTATGAAGGCTCGTTGAGTTTTTGGACCAAATGACCACTAGGAAAAAGTGGGCGACCATGCCCTAAGCATTGGACAGTTTTTGGCAAGACCAGGTCCCCTCTGAGCGGTCGACCATGACTCTGATAACCGGACCTAAACTTTAGTTTTTTGGTTATTTAAACTCCTAAATCCTCTCCATTCCTCTCATGCTCCCCCAAATCTGTTTCCTATTCTTCCCTAGAACCCTTAGCACCATTTTTCTCCTTCATAAACTCTTTTTCTCTCTTTGATTCTTCCATACGATCCTTTTAGTCTAAACACCCTCTCACTTTGAAAAATCTTATTATATCCCCTTCTTTTTTATTTGATCATCCTAATGGGTCCTAGAAGTAAGAGAACTCGATAACTACCCTCTTCTAGCAGCAATGGAAGAGTACAGAACTTCTTCAACTGATTTGCAAAGAGCGACTTCAAGAAAATTTACTCCAAAAGGAAGGTCACCATTGATCGAGTTGTTGAAACTGATACGGTACCTCTAAAATGCATCCAATACATGTTTGAGGAAGTAGGTTGGTCCCCTCTTCTCAATTCTACTGGTCTTGTTCTATTTGAGCTTGTTTAGCATTTCTATACTAATATTCATGGTCATGATTATGATGTTCCTTGTTTTTGCTCCTTAGTTAGAGATGTCTTCTTTACTGTGTCTTATAATCTTATATCCTCTATCTTGGGCATTCCTTGTGAACCTGAAAGCAACATTTTTCTCTTGATATTTCTCTTAGCAACAAAAAAGGCATCATAAATTTATTGTTCACTGAACCTTTTGATTGGCTTGAAAAATTTTGAAACTGTCATTCTATTGAGTTGCTACCCTTTTACAAGATTCTAAACCTCATTTTTTCATACAAGTTGGTCCTTAAAGCAGGACATATGGATGAGATCAACTTTTGCAGTCTATAGCATGCACTGTCTCATCACTAGGTCTACCTTGGATATTCTTCTTGTTATTTATCGTCTTATAATTGAGGCTGCTGAGAGTCATGTCTTAAATCATGCTTTTCCTTTTGGATATTTGATTTTGAGGATCATTCAACATTTTGAGGTCCCCATCCTTGACTTTGATATTGTTGATCTTCTTTCTGAACCGATCGACAAAGCTATTCTCTCTAGGATGCGTTTTGGAGATGATGACATTTCTACTCCTATTCTTGATCTAGTTCCTGGCACTGGACCTTCTCTTTCTGAGCCCTCATCATCTACTGCTATCCTTCTTTAAGATTTCTCTATGGAGTCTCTTTGGCCAGATGACCGATATGATGCAAATGCTCACATCCCTTTCATCGGACAT
This sequence comes from Euptelea pleiosperma, assembly GCA_035048495.1. Taxonomy (NCBI): domain Eukaryota; kingdom Viridiplantae; phylum Streptophyta; class Magnoliopsida; order Ranunculales; family Eupteleaceae; genus Euptelea; species Euptelea pleiosperma. Next base: position 1,329,378 of record CM068542.1, on the reverse strand, counting down.
TCAGATGATTGGCTCTCGATAGCAAAAGATGGAATTGAAGCAGAAGAGGATGACATGATTTCTCCGCACTACTTATGAGGATTATCCTTCCTCTACTCCAAATGATGACATTGACAGTGGTGTTGTTGCTTCAGGTGGGCGTGAGTATGATGATGATCATCATCATCATGCTGATGATGTTGATGATTAGTTATTTATCTTCCTTTGTTTTCATTTGGTTTGTTCTTTGACTTGTCATTTGTTTTGACTTGGATGCACTCTTATTTTGGAGCTCTTGAAGGTCACATTTTTATAGTTGTATCAACTCACTTTTAGTTATGAGTACTTTGAATTTATCTGATATCTTGCTTATCATTATGCGCGCATGTTTATCTTGGATATTTGTGGTCTATGAATCCTTACATATTATGCCTATACTTGTTTATCTTGTAGCTTCTTTGTCTTTGATAAAGAAAAGCAATGTACATTTATGATAATAGCTTTGCCATTTGTGAAAAAGTATACATTATTTTGGTTTGGTCATCAAGAGATTTGGATGTATTGATTAAAATTGTTTATAGTCATATTCTTTCTCCTTTGTCAATTCATGACAAAAATTGGAGAATTTGGACAATGTGCAATGGCAATGGTTGATATGGTTGAGAATTTGGGCAATGGTTGATATGATTGATAATGGAATTTTGGAATTTGGTTCTTGGTACTTGAAATTTTGTACATTGGGTACTTCGGCCAAAACAACTTTGGTTGCTTGGCACTTTTGTCGGCTATTTTGGGCTACACTATTGGTTCTTGGATTCGTGCAGCTCTTCTTTGAGACATTGGATATTTTGGATGGTAAAAATTTTGATCTGTCACTTGGATAACTCACTGTGACTCTTAGTTCTCTAAAAACTTTAACTAAATCTTTTTTACTTGGTTCTTTTAATAAACCCTATTAATTGAACTAATATTGGACTAAGGGGGAGTAAATCTCTAGCTATTGTTTGGCAAAATTGTCTGTCTTGTACAGGTTTTAGCAAAGTTGTATTGATGCATCTCTCTTCACTCAAGGATCTAATTACATCAGTTTGGGGTTGGGCTTATTGTCAGGGGGAAAACCATTGTATTTTGTCTTGGAATTGACAAAAGGGGAGATTGATAAAGGTATAATCCTTGTGTTGTCAATTCCAGGAAATCCCTAAGTTTTACTTATGTAACCTTATTCATGAGAGATCAATTGACTGCTTTGGACTTGGAGTGACGACTTGACTAGGTGATCCAACACTCAGCCTAGAAGAACTTTTGAAGTGCTGAGAATATTAGAGCCTTGACATAAAGATTAGGATGGTTCTCAACTTGCGAGGTGGCCTTCTCTGGATGGACATAAACCCATCTTTTGACCCTTGACCCTTAGCATGACTTATGAGTATAAGTCTACTCTTTTAGAGGGATAGGGGGATCGGTCTAAGTGATCGGTCGGTTAGAGGGATAGGGTACACATCCAGCAGGACAGGGCAACCAATATGACAGGCCGGTCGATCGGTCTAAAGGGGCAACCGATCGACCCGTCAGACAGTCGCCCTATTGGAATAAATTTGAAGTTTGTTTAAAGCATGTATGTGATTTAGCTCTTTTGCACTTTATTTTTAGGTCGGATTTTGTGTACATGTGACTGTTTTGGTCGTAAATTTGGGTACGGTGATCGAAATGACTCGATTCCAAAGTCCATGCTTTTGTAACCCTTAGGACTTATCACTTGCAAAACCTGTCAAGCCCAAGTCCAATCATAAGAATTCAAAATCCAACAAAGCCAGTGGTCCATACCGCCAAGAATGTGAACCAAGAAAATGGGCCATAACATTGGACACGTTGAGGGCCCAGTAGGCCAAGTTGATGGGCCACGAGCGTAGTAACAGTTGTTGATGGTGATAGCCGCTGAACGGTTGCCAAATTTTGAAGGTTCCACAATCGGAAAATATGGCACCCATGTGTTCAGGTCCGAAGTGGTGGATACGTGTACATGGCTAGACGTTTGAAATTGTGGGCCGGGACCAAAGTGCTTCAAAATAAAGCCACTAGCAGCGGGTATGCACATACAAGGTTGCTACACAATACGCAAGGTTGAGGTGACAGGTGCTTTGTCTAAGTCGCTAAACTGTGTGCATGAGCCACTAAGTTGCTGAATGACGGACCATCACATGGGCTAGATAGTTGCCACATGTTGATTGACCTGTCAAGGTGAAGCATAACTAAGGGAGGAACATCAATTAATGATGGGTAGTGGAGCACCAAAAGAATCGTAGGACCCAAGTGTTCAAAGGGCCGGGGTAGACATGGAAAATGTATTCATGGCAGGTGCTTACCATATAAGAAGATGTTTGGACGGTGGATGATCAAAAGGAGGTTTGATGAGATCAAATGGTGGATGAGTTGCTGGATGTTGTGCATATGGGTTCCATGTGCAAGGGATGCAGTCACAACTTGACTACCCCACATCCCCACCACGGTTTCACTTTCCCCTTCACCACCTTCCTCAAACGTCCATAGCAACTCATCGAACCATCGATCCAACACATCTCTCCGTCTGGCACTTGCTCGATCTCCTCTCCATCAACACCTACGCCATCTAACCAATAGCATATACCGTTGGAAAAATTACGTTGATTCTTGCTCACGTGAGGAGATTCGGAGACATTCTCTCGGTTCAAGTAGATCAACCACTAATGATTTTGGATCATCCCTTTTGGAGAAGACATCTCAATTTTCTGGGATGTCTTGGCCAATTGTATATTTTTTTGGAAATAATTCTTGAATGGTGAACAAGCTCTTGTTGCACGAATTCTTTTTCTTTGTTTTTGTTTTGTTTTTCTTTTATTCGGTTATTGATCTTTAGATTCGGTTGCATCGTTTACCAGTCATTAGAGAGACTGTCAATCTCTGATAATGACGGGCTAAACTCTTTTCTATAAGGCTCAGCCTTTTTCCTATCTATGTGGATGATTTGATATTGTGAACAATTGAGTTGATTGAGTAGTGAATCATTTTATTGGGATATCCGTCTGCTCTATATGTTCTTTGATCCGTTATGATTTTCTGATATATCGGATGCTCGGATCCCCTGTGAATATAGGACTAGAGTCTTGAAGTTCTATTTTCCTATTCGGTTAAGTTAACAGTAGAATTTTAGTATTTTATTTTCCATCCGGATTAGAAATCTATTTTAATTCCGGATGTGTGTTTATCAAATCGAAGCATATAGAAGAAAATGTGGATCTTCCTAAAACCTTAGATTTCTCATTCTTGCCTCACATTATTTGTTATTTTTATTCTTCTTCGACTTTACAAAGTCCGATAATCTTGCTCTATTCTTATTGAGTGAATACTAGTCTTACAAGTCATTTTCTTTAGTCTCTCTCTTTTCTTTTCTTTTGTAGTTTCGTATCCGTAGTTCTTGCACACAAGTCAATCCCTATTGATTCGACCTTGTTAAGTGCTACAACATACAACATGTATACTTGTAAGTAAATTTTACCCTAGATGGTTGGTTCAATCTTTTGGATCAAAAGTCTGAGCGTAATAGACTTGTAACCCTACTGTTGAGGATCAGCTTCGAACTTTTTTCTTCAAGTTTTATGGACTTGCAGAAACATGTCCTTCCTTGAGGCCAAAACAGAACTTAGTTAGACTTTTCGTAAAATATGAAAGTTGAAAGTGTTCGAGTCTAGTTTCTAAACTGGAAGACCCCATCCTCAAATTCTTCATTACATTTTTGTTATGATTTTTTTCAACAAATTGACAGAATTGTGTTCTATTTTCTACACAGAAAAACGATTTTAAAAATTACCGATTTTACTCGATTTTGTCACAACAACCTTATTGTTTTACATTTTCTAAATTACCGAAAGATCTTTTCCTTCAAAAACCCTTTGGGCTATGCATGCAAATTCTTTTATAAAAATTGGTAAAAAACATATTTTTGTGATTTTTAATCTGTTTCGTTATATTTTCAAAACTGTGTAAGTAGGAAAAACAATTCTGTAACTTTATGATAGAATTGAGCTTATGTCCAGAGGCATTTTTCCGTTAAAATTCATCTCAGTATGGGTCCAATGGACTCTGAGCTCACTTCATTTTCGAGATACAATCTTTCTAATTTGAACGTTGTTGTTTTTCTGCATGTTAAAATTCGAGATTTTCGAGTTTTCATTAGTATAAGTTTTTGTTTGACTTCCTTTGACCTTAGGTTGATTAAACTTGACCCATATTGACCTTGGAACCTTTTAATTATGTTTGACCTTGGGTTTGACCTGTATTGAGCTTCGCATGTGGTTTGACCCATATTTTCATTTCATTCCTCATGCCCTGATCTTGGATTTCTAGGTTAACCCCATGGATTGCGTGTTAGACGAGCCATAGATACTAGGTTGTATCTATGGATCGCGGGTCGGGTTATGGATCTCGAATTTGGGGCGTGACATTAGAGATTTTAGAGTTCCTATTTTAAAGACATTTTAAGTATGGTTTTTTAGATAAACTCAATTTTTTCAACGCTATATCTCTAGATATTTAAACCAAGCACAAATGATATTGCTTCACCCATGTATGTCTTTTCAAATTGGGTTATCAAACCAATCTTTATTACTATGGTTTTCTTCAATCATTACCCACTAATAAAATTGCCATCTACATCAAGGGATAGGACTACAATAATTTTATAAATGTTCAACACCATCAATGAAGTACATACAAGGTCATGGACAATGCTCAACATGTAATAAGATCGTAAACAGATAATGTGGAGAGAAAACACAGATACAAATATTTGATTTTACATGAGTAGGAATATGAAATGCATAAGAGAAGAGTAATGTTCAAGAGATTACAATAGAGACAAAGATTCTGGTACATAAGGCATCGATCCACATCATTCCACATGAAAAAGTGACTTACCGTGATACAGTATGCAGATGTTGGCTACATCATGTGGATAGCATGCATCCCTGTGGCAACAGCTTCTACATATGTCTAGTACATGTATAGCAGACATGCAACTTCATACCATTCCAACAAATTTCATGTCATTCTTGGACTTGGGGAGGGTACATTGTAGAAGAGATTTGATGCATGGTTGTTGCAATCGGAGTGTGCTACAAATCGAAACTGTGGCTATTGAAATGGAAGATTGGCTGGTTACATCTTCTCCTTATACTCTGTGACCTGCACTCTTGGGCAACACTTGACTGAAGGGTTGGAGGACCACAAACAATGACACCAATGTTGACGTGACCCCATCGTTCAGAAATAGAGTCGAAAATTCCTGGATAAAGAAAACCAGCAGCACAATGGAAACAAGAAACACTCACCTTATGCATGATCAAAGATATTCTAAAAAGGTTTCAGCATCATAGACTGAATAAAATTTCAAGCTATGTTTCAGATACTGAGAAGTAGAGTTCAGCGACTAGATATCATGGTTGATACAACTTGTAAAGGTGATTTAAGAGGCATTAGCTTAACCTTTATTATGGTCTGATTATGCAAGATTGCTTCCTTCACCTATGTAACAGGAACAGTCCATTTGTTGTGAAACACATTTTTATTTTATTTTTATCTTTTGGAAAGTAAAACACATTTTGAAATTTGAACACAAATCTTGGACAAATATCAACAAAGCATCAGGAATAACCTTAATATTGTCTCATTTTTGGTATTATGGTACATAGTTATTAACATATTTCGGTTAATATAGAAATATTTTCCTTCATCTTATGATTATATGTACTAATGCATGAAGTGTCCTGCATTCAGTTTCCACCCCCCCATCTCCATGTCTGACATTACCGACACCAATGTCTATGTCCAAATTGTGTTAGATTGGAATGATACCAACTATATCACGTTGGTATAGTTACTACTGAGATGACTTTATCACGTACTCTCTCCTGAGATGACTTTACAGTCTTTGCATAACACATAATTCCCCCTTTTTAAGAAGAAAAATGTTTGGCCTCTACTTGATCCACTCTTAAAAGTTACTAGATGTCTGTCTCTCTTCTTAAAGTACATATTTGGTCATATTATACTCAAGGAAATAAATTTTGCGAAATTATCGAAATATTTCGCAAAATATTTCCTATTTCTAGTTTATCGACAGGAAAAAATACATGCACGAAACATTTCCATACATGTAGAAATATTTTGTGTAAACATTAAATTTCGATCAATTGACAGTGTAAATAGGTATTATTTCAGTCGAAATGTTTCGAAGTCTATGGAACCATTTCTATTGAAAGTAGGAAACATCTCATTTGAGCTCAAAACCACCACAAATCCCCATATTTGATCTATTTAACTCATTTCCATATATTTATTTTATAAAAAAGATCAATCCATTGTAGATTTCTTGGTTCACGGATTGATCGTGAGGATGATTCGAATCTTATTTGGAGTTTTTTTTAAAATTCGAAATGTACGTAAGTATAAAATTTCTTGCTACAAATAGATAGTTTAGGTGTAAATACGTCAAATCTATGATGCATTTACACTTGATTGTGCACAGATTGAAGATCATTTAGGGTGAAAATTTGAACTTTAGGGAAAACCCCAATTTCATTGGTTTTTACCCTAAACATCCATGTTTGTGCATAAATTGATTATATGTTGCATTACGCAGCCCATCTACAAGTTGGTTGGGTTAAAGTTTTTCCTAAAATTATTTAAACATTCAAAAAATTAAGTAAATGTAATAAGATAATAGTAAATAGGTTTTCTAAAATTATACATAATATATAAGATATTAATGTAAGTGAATAAAGATTCGTTAGTACCTTGATTTATGAATTTTTTTATAATAAATAATTGAATAATAGTTATCTAATTAAATTATACCTTGACTGACTATCAAATACTTGCCTCAACATATTAAAGATCGTTATGGTCATTCATTTTCACACTACATATGATTTTATATCTTGGTTTGATAGCTTATGAGTTTGTTTTTATGCTTGTTTTATCATTTTTCAAACTTTCCACAAATATTTCTACAATATTTTCATCATTTCCACATTATTTCCATCATTTCCATGAAAAATGTATTATTTCCACACTGGTCGAAATATTTCCATTTTCGGGCTGATCGAAATAAACCTCGAAATCGAAATTTATTTCCTTGTATGGCATGGAAAACTCAGGGATTGTTACCCATTGCATTTTTTATCCAAACCTTGTCTTCCATTCACTCTCTAATATCCTCAATTATCTTTCCCTATATGCCCATTTAGGTTCCCACCTATAAATATACTCTCTCCATCGGGAATTCCTTGTAATAATTCATCCATTTTTGCACAAAATTCTCACTTAATACTCTTATCTAATCCTACTTGGGATGCATAACTGCTGATAACATTAACTATCTCCTCTCATAAGATGAGTTTAATTGGCACAAGCCTGTTGTTCACAATGTTTGGAAAATACAGTGGTTTTATATGTATTTCCAAAAAAATGAGTTTTTTTACGTGTTTTAAATGAGAATTTGTTGTGCCCTGGGCCTATTATTTGTTAACATGCTATAACGCTAAACAGTGTCTGAAAGCCATACAAATCCATTCTAGCACAATTTAACTCATTATAACATGTTAAAAAAACACAAACAAGACCAAACTTATGAGCAATATTAATGATGACACAACAATTAATGAAAACATAGGCAGAGCGGTTTTCATAAGTTTTGAAACTCATAATTAGCCTACCTAGACAAAAGTGTTAAAAAATATCAAGATGACTAACTATCCAAATTACTACTGAAAGAACTCATGGCTTCTAGGAAAATGTTTTTGGAAAGAAGAAACTAGAAGTTTGTGGACATAAGTGGATAGATGCACATACAAAGCTAGGTGCTGGGATTGTAACATTGGAAGTGTATGTAGAGGATCAGGAGTAAGGAGGCCTATGTGTAACATTAACAAGCACATTCATGGTTTCTTTTAACAGGAAGTAAAATTTGCTGGAGCCTTACCCTGGAAGTTCGGTCTGCAGCCATATTGAGTAGCACTTAAACTAGCAAGAGTTGCCTGATAACCATCGGAACTTGTCATTGGCTTCGTATGTCGCACTGAGTCACTTGTTGCATTGTCTTCCACACATTTCTCATAGCCCGAAACTCTTCTTCCCCAAAGATACCATAAGACCACCACAAGACCGCCAAAGATGATAACACTTGCAATCATGCATACTACAAATAGAAGTCCTTTCAACCGCCAAGAAGATATACCAAAAGGATTAAGGTAAAATAAGTCCACCAAAGCCAGTAAGATAATAAAGCCAACTGTAGATAAGATAACATAAACTCCAGACCATATATTATTTCCTGTACCAACCAAACCAGACATGCTACTCCCATTGGCAATGGGGAAGTAGGAGCAATTCATGATCTTGCAAACTATACCATCTTCCTGCAATTAAAGAAGAAGATGACAGATTTTCTTTGTTAATGTCATAGATTTATCAGACTAATTTGCAGAAGACTCGTAGAATGTAGGGAAGTCTGTATATACCAGTGGAGGCTCTGATTCTTGAGTAACATAAGTTTGAATCTCAAGATGCAGTTTATCAGAGAAAGATGGACAGATTGACTCCACATCAACTGCAGAAAGAAGAGAGAGCTCCTTCGATCGTTTTACAGCCCACACAACTAATACATTCTTTGGCAGACAAGGTTTCCTCCCATCAATACGGTGAAAGATGTCACTCAAGATAGCCAAGAATGGCGAGATACCAATGCCTCCAGCTACCAAAATAAGATTTTCATACCTAAAGAGAAGAAAATGCAGGCAAGTCAGTTCATATAAAAATACCCAGGGATTGACTCGCCATAGTGAAACTCAACGCATGGAAATAGTAAGTGTTCCTAACTTATTGATACAAAATCCAGAGCAAGTGTGGTACAAGTAGGCTGAGTATTTGTAAATTGAGAACATTTGGACATGGGGCTAACTTAGGTGGACTTGGGATTCTTCAGACTGACTCTGCCTGTACAAAGCCAAACTTTGCCAACACAAACATGACTTTGTTTGGCTTGACCACTATGTTGTGATTTCAGCAACTGAAAACCTATGGCAACTTGTAAAGTTTGGAAAAATACAAAAAATAAATAAATAAACAAGTATTTACGCCACGAATGCCAGCACCTATTATGCGCCTGAATGCAATTCTAAGAGAAGAGGACATACATCAAGTGGTAGGCTGACTCATGCCCATAGGGCCCCTCAATGGAAGTTGTTATCCTAGAATGAGGTTTGAAGGGTAATTCATTTTGACGCTCCTCTGGAATATTCGAGATATTATCTCTCAGCTTCCTTGTCCACTCCCCGAGTACCTTTATGAGTACTGAAATATGATATCTGCCATCCAAAGGACTAGAGGAAACACTAAAAGGATGCCACTGAAGCCAAGATAATTCCCGGACTTGAAGGAAAATAAAACTGAGAGCATTGTAGCGCAGATCTGCATTGTCAAAATTTGAAATTAGAATATGCACATCAACAGAAGCTGGGTAAGGAGAACTGCTTGCTTTAGAAGAGATAGTATTACTTCCAGGCTTTGAAAGGACCAGTTCTACTGTTCCACAAGGCAAGCATGTGGCTGAAATGATGTTGACAGTCTTTCGTGATTGGCAGAATCTCAGAAAGCGATCAAGCAGAAAAAGGAATATCCCTCCAGAAGGTATGCTAAAAAGGAAGTCCCCAGCATGCAAGGCGAAGAAGACTAAAAAGACTACATATAGTTGATGGGTGTAGAAGAAGAGCTCAAAATACTGCTTCCTCACTGGATGGAGTGATGTCACCCACATCAATACACCAGCTAAAAGGCTGATGACCCCAGGAAGGTTGGCAACACCAATTTCTGTCCACTGCAGAATCTGCATGAGCAAAGCACTTAACCGATATTAATATATAATATATCAGTCCACTGTAACATCCGCATGTCCGAAATAATTAACCGATACACACACATACCCTCACTCAAGTGAGGAAACTATATACCATAGTCGTGGACATACCTCAATCTAGAGGGAACCACGTAAATCTGTGTTGTGGTTTGTTTGCATCTTTGTTTTATTGTTCAGTTATTGTTCTTTCTTCCCAACACCTTGGTCACAATGGATCATTTTATGAGATACATTAGATCAGAAACCTCCTTAGCACGAACTCACGATACTCATATGATTTCCTTTTATTTTTCATTTTCTTGTTTGATTTGATTCCTTTGAGGAGGCCCACTAGGTCCCAAAACATTTGGTCCTTCCTCAATAGTGTGGTCTAGGTTTTAAACATGTGCTTAGATTAGCCACTACAGCTAGTCTTAGCCTCATGAACAAAATCTAGTGTTTCCCTAGGAATAAAGTGGGGGCGAACAGCAAAGGCCCACTGTTCGGGGACCCAGCCCAGTCACAAAATTATTTCCCTTTCTATTTTAGCCTCTTCACTTAAAGGGGTCTTAATTTTAACAGTTTTTCTGTTCTAAATAAGAACTATATTAAGAAAAGGGGGAAACACAACAAAATACAAACAAAGGAAACCGTGCTATCACACCCTACAGAAGGGATATATACATCTCAAAGAGGAGAGGAATCTCCTAACAAGTCATGCCATCTAATCACAAAAGTATCAAAAAAATACCCTCTGAACTCTGGCTTTGAGGAATACCAGAAATACAACAAGGTTTTAACTCTTAACACCACCCTAGTAACATCATCTCCCTTCCCTTAAAAAATGTGGGAATAGGAGAATCCACCAAAGAGATATTCCTTTCCCCTCTAGGACATCCAGTGAACTTCCTTGGACAATACCAATCACATGTTTTGGAACCACAAAAACAATGCCAATTAGGAAGAAGAAAACCTGCCAAACTTTGAAAGTGAATGGACAATGGATAAGCAAGTGATCCACAGTTTCGGCCCTGGACTTACACAAGAAGCAACTATGCGGCAACATAATCCCCTTACTATTCAAATGATCAACTGTCAAAATATTGTTTGACATCCCACCTCTAAAGCCTCCTATCCTGCTCCAATTCCTGCATAGGTACCTCCCCAACCCGAGACAAAAGAGAAGCGAGACTATCCATTTTCCAATCATTGATATTTCTCCTGAACCCAAAGTTCCAAGAGACGTTTCCCTCTCTACTAATAAAGTCTTGAACCTTGGCCCATTTAAGATCAGAAATATGATACAGCAAAAGGGAATACTATACACACTGAAGAGGTTCCTCCCCACACCAAGGGTCCTCCCAAAAGTGAATTATATCGCCCATCCCTACTTTATACTAAATGCCCCTGCCAAAACTTACTCAAAGCCTCGATATTTAACATTTATTGACGTTAGTTCAGTAAGATAAAAAGTGGTGTGAGAGTCTCTATGCTCTTATAGCCCTTCTTTTATTATTGCCTTCTTCTTCTCTCCTTTTTCTACCATCTTCCCCTTTCTTGTGACTTTCATAATCCATTTAACTTAGAATCAGAGCATTGAAGAAACTAAAGGAATGCACTAATGTTAGCAACAGTCTGTTGATGTAATCAAACCACACAAATAACGTCAATGACTATACCTTCAGAATTAGTAATTTGAGAATAGGAAGAAGTAGTTCGCAAACAAGTGACAGCCCAATATATAGGGACCTGGACTAGTCAAAAAATGAATTTCCATTCTTGTTTACTACACTCTTCACTTAAGTGGCACTTAGCTGAACATTTAATTGATGTCATTTCAATGAGACCAAGATATTTGGGTGTTTTCATTTCAAGGATTTTAAAATAAGTTTTTATAAATAAAAAAGTGTAAAGTTTTAATGATCTAATTAGGTTAGGCTTTTTGTTAGGGGGAGAACTATAGTTTTATAAATAAAACAGGATCGTACAAAAATGTGTTGGTGCCTCTTTCTACAACTTGTTGTATTTAATTATGTTCGGAGGGTTAGGCTTTTTGTTAGGGGGAGAACTATTGTATATTTTGTCTTGAAATTGACAAAATGGGAGATTGATAAGTATATTCCTTGTGTTGTCAATTCCAAAATAACCTTGGGTATTTATGTAATCTCTATTATGATGATTGCCAAGGACTTGGAGAGGGGGACTCGGTGTTTCTGAGAAAGGCTTTGAGACGACCATTGATGCGTAGCGGGGACTTGAGATAGTGGACCTGTGCAAACTATTGGAGTCCCACTTAGACTTGTTTGAAGTCCCCCCAACCGATTATGCGAAACCCCCACTTGCCGAAACTCAGACTAAGATTTTCCAGCAGAAGGGTCGACTGGTCTTCGAGATAGGGCGACCAGTGGGAAATGACCACCAGTCGACCGGTCTCGAGTTTCCTCGAATCGCGAGCTTTCCCCTCCCCTCACTTCAACTATAAATAACCACCCCTCCTATCCTTAATCTTCACAAATTAGCTTTGCCTTCTCTTGAGTTCTTCATCTCTAAAAGTACTTGTTTGAGCTCTCCTTGCCTCCTTTGGTGGTTCTCTTAGCTAGCCTTTGTTGGAGATTTGGTTTGGTGACTTGCCCTTTTTGACCTGTTAAGATCAATATTTATCCAAAGTTGAGCACTAAAAAGAAGATGAAAGCATAATTCATTGAGCCTCCAACTGTGCCACACATCGGTTCTTCAAATCTATGCATCTTAGCCTTGCCATCTGTATCAATTTCTATTATATGTAAGGGGATGATACAATCAATAGTGAAAAATTGGTTCACTTAGACATGTGAGAAAGAATACCCAAGGAGACATTTTCTTAACTCTATCCAATGAGTTATATTGGTAATTTGGTATTAGACTATTAGGACTTATGTAACAAGGACACCGACACTTGTGGTGTCCGACATGGATACGAGGTGTCCGACACGGCAACCGAAAAAATCCGATACGGAGACGTCCGTACATATATTTATTAAAATATTAATATATATGAATGCACAAAATTATTAAAATAACAAAAAATAGAAAATAAAGCATAAAATATTTATTAGTTCATTATTTTATGGAGGATGAAACACACCAACCTGCTTTTAGAATTCAATTTTATATTAAAAAAAGGGTGACATAGCCATAAGTGTCCAGATGTGTGTCGGGAAGTATCGACACGCTTGTCCAAGTGTTCGACACGGCAAAAAACCCTAAAAGTGCAATGTCCTTGGTACATAGATTAGGAGCAGTTTCAATCATATTCTATATGTGAGGAGAAACCATGGTATCATTTTCCTCATTGTCTATGCTATGAATTTATGATATTGTTCTGATTGAGGACAACCATAAGCTTCCTTAATAGAAGAAATAGCTATAGATAGAGTTGAAAGACGAAACAAGATTAATGTTGCAAACTGCAAGTTGTTGAGATGAGGCATATGTGATGTGATGACCCAAAGCTATGTGTTAGCTTAAGAATTGTCTTGGAAACTATATTGCATGGATTCTTCTAAATGGGTAAAGTACCCGTGTTGGATACGTGTCATAATCCAACACAATACGGATTCTTGTGCGACACTTCCAAATTTTCTTAGGTTTTTTCTTTCCTTACTTGCAAGAGACTAATTAACATTTTCCTTATGTTATGTTTTTTCTTTCCTTGCAAGATATTAAATAACATTTTCCATAGGTATAAAGTCTACCTTTTACAGCTGAAGTTGTCAATGCAACAAATATAACATTACACAGTATATATATACAGAATATTATATATATACTCGTAAAGATGAGGCATTAATGGACAAGAAATACCCCAAAGTGATCAACTTCGTTAGTTAGGTTCGATTATTCACAAGGATGGAGAAATTATGAGGATGTGACCCATATAATTAGTGTAGGATGGCTAAAGTAGAGATGCACTTCTGGAGTATAATGTGATCGACATGAAATTATCAAGCCAAAAGAAATTTTATACAAGACAGTCATAAGACCAACTATGCTTTATGGAAATGAATGTTGGGTGATTAAGAAACATGTTCACAGAATGAGTGTGGCAGAGAGATGGATGAGTTGAAAAATGAGGAAAGACAAAATCAACAATGAACGCATTTGAGGATACCTAGGATTAGCCCCAATAGGAGATAAAATAAGGGAAATTCGATTGAGATGGTCTGGGCATTTGCAACAAAGAGCAATAATGGCACCAGTGAGAAGGAATGCTTTGGTGCAAGTTGAAGACCTTAAAATGAAGAGATGATGACCGAAAATGACATGGATGGAGGTAGTAAGGAAAGATGGTGATGATGAAGCAGGTTAATTTTGTTTTTTACTCTTTTATGATGATCAAAATCTGTTGGGAAAGATCAATGGCTAGGATTTGATAATGGATTAGGGTTTTTGTATAAAAAACCTTGTTGTAACATATGGAGTAGTTTTTGGAGTTGAAGGAATTATCTAAGCTTCCATCACCATTGAAGCTTAGTAAGCTTCCCGGTTTTTTCATCCACCACCTCCCCTTTGTTCACATCACAAAGTCAGCCCTATGTCAAGGGGTCACTAGTTGAGCTCGATTCAAGCCCGCCAACGAGGCCCGTTCCAAGCCCATAACCAAGCCCAGTTATGGCTCATGGAATCTAGAGTGCTCTGAAAGTTTCTAGAGGACTCTGGAGTATGGTGGAGAACCCTGGAAGATAGAAGAGTCTAGAATACTCATGAGAGTTCTAGGGAATCTCTACATATGTATCATATGTAGATATTCTAAATAGTTCCTAGGGGAAACATATAGAGATTCTTTAGTAAAATAGTATAGGCCTATATAAAGGGGCAAGCCCCCTCATTTGTAATCATCCTAGAATCTGGAAAATCTTGTAAATCCATCAAGAGTTGAGCAATACAAGTCTCATTCTCTAAGAGCTCTCTTGTGCCTTTGTGTTCTAGTGTGCTTCTTAAGTGGGTTGAGTACTTAGGCAAGGTGAGTCCTAAGTGACTAAGGGGGAAAGGCCGACTTGAGCTAAGCAAAGGAGTGCTAACTCGAGTGCCGCATGGTCTCTAGCAAGGGTTGAAGACTAGGTCCATGACAAGTGGTATCAGAGCAACCTCAAGAAGGCACCATGTCGATGGTCACTGAAGAGACAAGGAGAAGTGATGGGCACAACCCCAACCCCACCAAGGGAAGGAAAAGGGATAAGTCCCAAGACATTTTTGCTGCTTGGAAAGCTAGGCTTGCCAAAGTGGAGCTTGCCATGGCGGATGCACGCGACAGGTTCGACGAGTTGGGCATGGACCTCAAGATGGGAGTTGAGGAACTTAAGGGGAGCATGCTGGCCACAGTGAACAAGTTGGTACACAATCAACAGCAAGAAAGGGATACCTTCCAAGCCCAAGTGATAGGGATGGTGGAGACTCTGAAAGACCAAGTCGAGGAGATGAGAAGCGATTGGGCCTTGTGGAAGAAGGCCATGGCCAATGAAGGCATGGTCACATAGGGGATTCCCAGGATCAAGACACCAGAGCCCAAGACCTATGGTGGATCAAGGGATGGCAAGGAGTTGGACAACTTCTTATGGGGCATGGAACAATACTTCGATGCCATCTCCCTACGCGACGAGAGGACTAAGATCCGCACGATTACCATGTACCTCACAGACACGGCTACTCTATGGTGGCGAAGGCATCATGCGGACATGGAACGAGGTACGTGCACGATCGATACTTGGGATGATTTTAGAAGAGAGATCAAGAGGCAATTCTACCCAGAGGATGCTGAACATCAGGCGAGGAGGAAACTCAAATAGCTTAAGCACACGGGGTCAATTCGAGACTATGTGAAGGAGTTCTCGACCCTAATGTTGAAGATCCCAGACATGCCAGACAAAGATCTACTCTTCAACTTCATGGATGGTCTCCAGTTATGGGCGGAACAGGAGCTAAGATGGCGTGGGGTACAAGACCTCGCTAGTGCCATGGCCGCTGCCGAATAGTTATTGGAATTTAAGAGGGATGATTCCTCCAAGCCAAAGTTGCCCAGTGGTAGTCATGCCAAAGGTGGGGGAGATGAGGCATCAAGTGACAAAGAAGGATCAAGTCACAAAGAGGGGTCGTCCAAGCCAAGGCATGGCAAGTTCAGGAAGGACGATAAGGACCACTCCAGATCAAGGACTAATTGTTTCCTTTGTGATGTGGATCATTGGGCAAGGGATTGCCTATAGAGGAAGGCATTGAACGCCTTAGTTGCCAAGTTGAGTAGTGAAAGTGAAGACACTGACGAGGAGCCAAGGATGGGATCCTTACAACTCCTCAATGCTGTGAAGAAACAACCTGAGTCTTCCAAGACTATGGGCAAGGGACTCATGTACGTGGAAGCTCATATCAACGGGAAGCCTACATGGGTCATGGTGGACACCGGGACAACACATAACTTTGTCTCAAGAGAAGACGCAAAGTGATTAGGATTGAAAGCACCCAAGGAAGAAGGATGGATAAAGGCGGTGAATTCACAAGCCAAACCTATCCAAGGCATGGCTCATGGCGTGGAGCTACGCATAGGGGAATGGAAGGGGCTAGTGGATTTATCAGTCATTCCTATGGATGACTATCAAGTGGTACTAAGGATAGAGTTCCTAAAGAGGGTCAAGGCAATACATATGCCGTTCATGAACTCGGTGTGTATCATCGAGGAGGGACCTCCTTGCATGGTTCCTACGGTCCAAGGAACCAAAACCGGAACAAATATGTTCTCGGCCTTGCAACTGTCGATGGGATCCAAGAAGGGCACGGTCGAAGATCCCGATGATAGGGTAGATGGAGAACTACCTAGGGAAGAAGGCAAAGACCTTGAAAAATCCAAGGACATGATGTCGCCTAAGCAGACAAAGGCACTACCACCTAGGAAGGAGGTGGGTCATCCTGTTGAGTTGAAGTTTGGTGTCAAGTCACCTGCATCGACACCACCTAGGAAGGCTATCATGAGCCAACCAAAAAGGAAGAAATGGATGGACACGAAGAGACGACTGATAGAGTGCAAGGAAGTGGACTACGTACTCGCTGATCATTGGGTAAATAGGCGTGGAGTCCAACTATATATCGAGTATTTGATGAAATGGAAGGGATTGCCCAAGGACGAGGCTACTTGGGAGCACGCAGATATACTATGGCAATTTGAAGACAAAATCACCAAATACCATAGAGACAACGCGCCGAGGACGTCGCAGAATCAGATGGGGGAGAGTGTCATGGGGTCACTAGTTGAACCCGATTCAAGCCCGCCAACGAGGCCCATTCCAAGGCCATAACCAAGCCCGGTTATGGCTCAAGGAGTCTAGAGTGCTCTAAAGTTTCTAGAGGACTCCGGAGTATGGTGGAGAACCCTGGAAGATGGAAGAGTCCAGAATACTCATGAGAATTCTAGAGAATCTCTACACATGTATCATATGTAGATATTCTAGATAGTTCTTAAGGAAAACATCTAAAGATTCTTTGGTAGAATAGTATGGAGAATTCTAGAATAAGGCTTGAGGCCTATATAAAGGGGCAAGCCCCCTCATTTGTAATCATCCTGGAATCCGAGAAATCTTGTAAATCCATCAAAAGTTGAGCAATACAAGTCTCATTCTCTAAGAGCTCTCTTGTGCCTTTGTGTTCTAGTGTGCTTCTTGAGTGGGTTGAGTACTTAGGTAAGGTGAGTCCTAAGTGACTAAGGGGGAAAGGCTGACTTGAGCTAAGCAAAGGAGTGCTAACATGAGTGTCGCACGGTCTCTAGCAAGGGTCGAAGACTAGGTCCGTGACACCTAGCTCATTTATTGTCTTCTTCATCTCCTCTATCTTCCTTCTTCCCTTTTCTCTTCACTCCCCATTCCTCCATCAAGTCCAGCAAATACAACAGTCAAATAATTCATGCTTTGATCAATGATATGGAAAATAATAGGGCAGTTTACCCTCACTCAAGTGAGAGAATCACTTCAACTATATGTAGGTATATAAACACACACACACACACACACACACACACAGATAGAGAAAGACAGAAAGACGAACAGACAGATATGCACTTACAAATCCAACACGAGAACTTACTTCATTTAGGAGGCGACCCCGCATCGTCCAAGCCACTATATAACATACTCCATGTAAAGTAAGGATCAGCATTGTGAGATGTCCTAACCATATGTGATATTTGGTAGCATGCTCAAAAGGAATATCTATGAGGCGGAGAAGAACCGACCCCCTTGCAATTGGTAGAAATAAAAACGCCAGGCAAAATAACCCAATAGTACCAAAGCGAAGCCCCGACAGTTCCAACATCAAATAACTGGAGAAATAGAAGAATTCAGGAAATTTGTAAACCGCAGCTAAAGAAACTATTTTCCACATGAATGAGTCCACTACTTGTTCTCCAAAAGAAAAGGGAAAAAAAGTAAGAGAAGCCATCTCAGAATGTGGGTTAACTCATTTTACTAACAATCAACCACCAAGGCTCAATCACACACACACATACATATACAAGTAGAACATTATTAATCATGAACAGTTATTATTAACCCATGTGTACTAGTATAAGCAGACGCTCTAGCCTCATTGCAATGCTATCCTAGACTATGGGGCATGAATTGATCAATCCTAGTGTAGGAAGACCTACAAGCATTATGTAAGGAACTCCACCTAAGTAAAAGTCACCAACCTTTAAGGTCAGGTCCAACTTGTTTCCTTAAATGGGTGTTTAGCAGATCCGTAAGAGACCTGGTGAACTAGCCTCGTTCTCCAACGCTAAAGGATTTACAGAGGAAATAGTCACCGAGCAGTAACTGCTAAGACCACTGGTGGTGTGAAGGGGGAGTGCTCAAAGATACATAGTGAGAGACTATACCCCTCCTTCAGAAGGTAATGATAAACCCTTTGATAATTTGAAGATATTACAGTTAGTCAAGATTCCATGAACCCTATAATTTTAGAAGCTAGCTAGTTCTTCTGTTTGAAGGTCCTACAGCTCTCAAGTACCAGAATGTGGAAGCAGAAGTAGAGTCTCAACTGAAGCAGAATGAGCCAACCCAACATAGCCAAGATCCTTCCCTAGAAAGGTATAGTTGTGTTATTGGACTAATTCTATAGACACAAAACCAGGAGACAAAGAAAAGCTCAGAGTACTGTAAAGCATTGGTTTCTGTTGAAACCCATACAAAAGAAACTCCACTTAATCCAATAAGATAGACAAAGCAGATTGATCCATAACATAGCATACCTTCTCTCTCTAGAAGGCAAGTTGAAATTAGCTAGCAACTTATAGTTATCTATGGTATAAAAAGTAACTGCCCAGAGAATATATACAGAAAACATGAGTATCCCAATTAATTCAGCAGCAGAAACAACCCCAAATGGTCCATGCACAAGGATAGGGAACGTCCACAAGCGGAATTTTGGAAATTTCAGATCCTTCTTCCTCCTGGAAATGAAAAGTATCCATAAGGTTTATGAGTTAACAAAAATGCGAGTGACAAAACTAACAACAAAGTAGAACTGGAATCTCTATGTAAGGTAAAAAAAAAAAAAAATGAATCTCATGCTACTAACTACATACTCGTGGAAGTCCTCTCCCATTGAGGCAGTTAGATATGCAATTGACATAAATGCCAGAATAAGAACTGGTGCACTGAATATCAGAAATAAACTCCCTGCAACAAGATGAAAGACTAACATTAGTACACAACAATAAACATAAGAGAGAGAAAGAGATAAGTGTAATTGGATACCTGCGAGCCCAAAAATAGTTCCACATGTAGCCGCAGTCCATTTAGAATACATTCCCTGCAGAAATCCGGCTGGGTATAGAAAAATAAGTGTCACCCATGTAATGAAAACCACCCACATTAGAATTTTGAGCACCCATTTCACTAAGGACACCAGAAAGGGTGTCTTTTTGGCGTAACCAGGTTCAACATCTTCGCTTGAAAGAAGAGGTTCATGATCAGAGAGTCCATCCATGAGAAGAAGTAGAACAACAACAAGATTGTAGATGGAAATAGCAGAGCTGAATACAGGTTCTTCAATCCGCTCACTAATTCCTGATATCCCACGTCCACCCCATTAAATGGTTGTGTGATTTAATTCAATTGAAATTATGTGGAATCCATTTTCAGACATTAATGATGAAAACAACTCAAACTCAAAAATTGAAGCTAAGAAAATTCTGGACCACTTGGTGAATAGAACACCTAGTACATTACTGACAATACAGAGAAAGACTGAATTCCAGGCCCAGGACACAAACACAACACAAAAAACTCACCATCGAGTAATGTATTTTGTCTGAGTAGATGAACGTGGGAATGCTCCTCCTCTCTCTTTCTCTTTCTGTCTCTCTCATTTGAAGATTCCTTTCATAACTATCAAGAAAGATGACCCAAAAAAGTAGGACCCAACAAAAAATCCGTCACTAGTGAACGTTGATGCATACCCACTTGGTGAATAGACCACAGAAAGACTCACCATTGAGTAATGTAGATGAACGTTGGAATGCTCCTTCCCTCTCCTTCTCTCTCCGTCTCTCCACCTCTGCATCTCTGTCTCTCTCATTTGAAGAATCCTTTGATAACACTATCCAGAAAAACAACCCATAAAGTAGGACCCAAGATACATAGCAAGCTGGTTTTTGCAATGCAGGGCCACAGGAGTCCTCTGCATATAAGATTTTTCCAAGCCAATGAAATTCCTTTAAGCCATACAATTTGGAAGAAGAAAAAATCTAGTCTACTTATTAACGAGCAATACCCCCATAATACCCAGAATATCCTTCTTTTTGTTCTTTTTTTTATTTTAATTACTTCTTTTCTTATTAAGTAGAATATAATAAATAGGGGTACTTTAGTCTTTTCACATTTTTTCGAAAATGCTACTACTTTGGTTGTAATAGGAACACTACATCAGAGAATTAAATTAAGAGAAACCCATGGCCACGGGAAAAACTAGTATGCAAATGGTTGCATAATTTAGAGTATGCAAATGTGGCCAGAAAGCGACTCATAACAATCAAACCCTGCTTAGCCCTAGTTAAGGAGAGAGTTTGTAGAAACATTGGGTTAATAAAAAGTTTGGTTGTTTGTGTCACCTTCTAGCCACATTTGCGTGCTCTAAAAGTATGTAACCATTTGCATACTAGTTTTTCCCACCATTTATTCTTGAATTTGTATCTAATAGAGTAACTACTAGAATCAAGGATGCATAATGAAATGCAGAAATCACGCATCCAGGATCATGAGAGATAAGGAAATCCAAAATCGTGATTGATTCGAGATTTATCTTATTTCCATCTTTGATTATTCTATATTTATTTTATTTCCATCTTTGATTATTACATATTCAACAGCTCTAACCCTCATGGGTTAAGGCAATCAATACCAATCATAACAAATTTGTATGGTATCAGAGCTTTCAAGGAAATCTCTTTCCTTCTTCCTTTCCCTATCTTCACACGTCCACTTTTCTGCCTCTATCTCCTTGATTCAGACTAACATCTGATCATGGCCTCTTCAAATACGTCAGCACTTCCTATTGCCAATAGATCAAACTTCGTCTCAGTGAAGCTAGACGGCTCAAACTATCTTCTCTGGCGTGATCAATTGGAGTCCATCCTCATTTGCACAGATCTCTTCGGCTATGTGGATGGAACGATATCTCCACCACCAAAAACTACTGTTGAATCGGCACCCAACCCAAAATACCTACAGTGGCGAAAACTTGATCACTTTGTCAAGGCTTGCATCAACACAACCTTGACCGAATCACTCTCGGCACAGATCCTTGGTCTCACCTCTGCCAATGAGGCATAGGATGCTCTTGAGGAGCTTTTCCAACAACAATCAACAACCCGAAAAACTTATCTCAAAATCGAATTATGGAACATACAGAAGGGAGCTTCCTCTGCTACGGATTACTTACAACGCCTCAAAACTTTTACAGATTCCTTGGCTGCCATTAATGAGAAGGTGAAAGACTCTGACCTTGTTGGTCACACTTTTAACAGACTTGGAGCTGATTATGCTTCCTTCATTACTACCATAGAGAATTGCAGCCCACCCATCACTTTTAATGAACTACAAGCAAGCATTTTGATTCATGAACAACGACTAAGCCACGAGTATGGTTCCTCTTCCTCATATTTTGTTGATCCTAATGCACAAACATCCCTTTATACGGCTCATCCCCCTGCTAATCATACTCAAAAGTTCTACAACAACCGCGGGGGTTTCTCTTCGAATCGCAGTCATCACTTTAATCAAACCGGTTCGAATCAAGGATTTGGTCCACAATCGGGATTCGGTCAATCCCTTAATAGTTCATTTAACAACCAACAGTCTACAATCCTTGACCGACCGGTGGAAACCACTCTCAAGGCCGGCCTGCTACTAAATGCCAAATGTGTCATAAAATCAGTCACCCAGCTAGCAAATGTTATTTTCGATATGCTGCTAGTCGTAACAGCAACACAAACAACAACATGATTGATCTAACTTAGTCCCACAATCTCCCCAGCCAAGAGCCCCCTCACCCCTTAGCCACTATCAATAGATTCTTGACTCTGGTGCAACTTCCATATGACATTTGATCCCACAATGCTACAACACTCCGATAATTATTCTAGCTCCATCAGGTTTTTGTTGGTGATGGTACAGGACTTTCTATTTATGCTATTAGCTAGCTCAACCTCTATTTCTACATCTGCTTCTCCTTTATCATTTAAGAAAGTCTTGGTGGTGCCAACCATTACTCAAAATCTATTATCTGTCTCTAAGTTGACTCAAGATAATAACTGCTCAGTGGAATTTTTTCATTGGGGTTTTTCTGTCAAGGATCTACGAACAGGAACAACGATGATGAGCGGTCCACTCAGGGGTGATCTTTATGCCTTGCCAAAACAACATGACTCTTCAATAAGTGCAAAGATGGTTTTTCTTGGAGCTCGAGCACCTGCAGATATATGGCACCAACGGCTTGGCCATCCATCCTCTCGTACTTTACATCAACTTCGACACAATAAGGATTTAGACTTTTTTTATTTTCTACATATTAATAAAGTTTGTGAGTCTTGTCGAACAACAAAAAGTCAGAAGCTACCCTTTAATCACTCTAATAGACAATCAACTTCACCGTTAGGGCTAATACATTGTGACTTCTGGGGGCCAGCCCTAATTGCATCTGTTAGTGGTTTTCATTCTTATATTCATGGTGACTATAGTTGCTACACATGGATTTATCCTCTTCGTGCAAAATCTAATGCTTTAGCTTGCTTCCGACATTTTAAATTGATGGTTGAAAATTTATTTTCGACCACTGTCAAATACTTTCAAAGTGATGCTGCACTTCAGTTATAATGTGGGCTCTCAAGAAATTTTGTGGCATAGTCTCTCGTACATCATGCCCTCACACCCCTGAGCAGAATTGTCTCGCTGAGCGCAAACACAGACATATCACTGAAACGGGCTTGTCATTATTGTTTCTAGCTCACATGCCTAAGTAATATTGGCTTGAAGCCTTCATGATTATTGTATATCTCGTTAACTGTCTTCCGACACCAGTGCTACAAGGTCGTTCTCCTCATGAGATTCTATTTGGACTACCTCCTGACTATTCACTTCTCAGAGTATTTGGGTGCCAGTGTTTTCCATGTCTGTGCTCATACAGACAAGACAAGCTTAGTTTGAAATTAGCCTCATGTATTTTTCTTGGTTACAGTTTGCACCCTAAAGGCTATAGATGTCTCGATCCTCAGAATGGCCGGATTTTTATCTCCCGTCACATCATCTTTGATGAGACTAAATTTCCTTATGCAAATGCTCAATATCCTACTCCAAGCTCCATCATCCATCTGCTTATTTCAGTCTCCCTCTCAGATCCTCAGGAGACGCCTCTAGCCCCTACTCCTGCTTGGGATATTTTGACAGAAATTGAAACTTTACCATATGCTAGACATGCTCATTCTTCTATCAACTCAGCCCATGTCTTGGTTGAAGATTCACAGGGCACCGTTGGCCATGTCTATACCACTCCAATGCAACCTTCTATTACTCGTCATCCAATGGTTACGAGACATCAGGATGGTACACGTAAGCAAAAGGCTCGGCTCTGTTTACATACTACTCATCATCCCATTCATGTTGCCTTTCTCGCAGATGCCGATTCTTTACCTATTGAACCCACTACTTACAAGATGGCTGCTCAAGATCCCGAATGGGTTTCCACTATGAAAGATGAATAATGGCCAAGGGTTTAACCAACAACCTGGTATTGACTTCACTAATACCTTTAGCCCGGTTGTAAAACCCGCTACAATCAGTACCGTTCTTTCTGTTGCTGTGTCCCATAACTGGTCAATCCGCCAACTTGATGTTAAAAATGACTTTCTCTATGGAATACTTAATGAGGAAGTATACATGCAACA
Source organism: Euptelea pleiosperma (assembly GCA_035048495.1). Lineage (NCBI taxonomy): Eukaryota > Viridiplantae > Streptophyta > Magnoliopsida > Ranunculales > Eupteleaceae > Euptelea > Euptelea pleiosperma. The sequence continues at coordinate 1,305,016 of CM068542.1, read as the reverse complement.
ACCTCCCGGTTCCGTCTACCAAGGAAAACCAACACATGTCTATCATCTTCATAAAACCATCTATGGACTTCGACATGCACCTCGGGCTTGGTTCCAATATTGGTTTAACTCTTTTCTCATTCATGTTGTTTTTCATCGCAGTTCTACAGACATGTCCATGTTCACCTATCTGCAACTGGAATGCTCGTTCTCCTCTTATACGTTGATGGCATTATCTTGACAGGCGATTAGGGGTGTCAATTTTACCCGATATAACCGGAACCGAATAGGAACCGGAACCGAAAACACCGGTTCCGGTACCACATTTTTGGGAACCGATTAAAAAGAACCGAAACCAGAACCGAACCAGAAACTAATGGTTACGGTTCCGGTACTCTAATATGGAACCGAAACCGATAAGAACTGGAACCGAATCGATAAGAACCGGAACCAATATATAAATATAGTGTAAAAATTCTCATATTACCAAGATTGGACCCGTTATACCCGAAATCGGAACCGGAACCGACAAAAACTACATAATCGGTTCCGGTTCTAGTACCATCACTTTGAGAACCGGAACCGATAAGTACCCGAACCGATAAGAACCGGAACCGTTTGTTCCGGTTCTGGTCACCTTAGGAACCGAACCGGAACCGACCCGTTGACACCCCTACAGGCGAAAGTCCTACTTTACTGAGCTCTTTTATTCTTCGGATTGGCTCCAAGTTCTCTATGATTGACTTGGGTGAATTGAATTATTTCTTGGGTATTGAGGGTACTCGCTCCTCCCAAGGCCTCCATTTGACTCAAACCAAGTATACACTTGATCTACTTAATCACGCTAATATAACTGGTTGTAAACCTTGTCATACTCCTGCTGCTCCTGGCTCCAAGCTATGTCTACACGACGGGGTCCCTTCGGCTGACCCCAGTGAGTATCGGCAACTTGTCGGTTCCCTTCAATATTTAAATCTAACTTGTCCAGATTTGTCATACTCAATGAATCAAGTCTGTCAATTTATGCATGCTCCTATAACTGAACATCTCCAAGCTGCTAAGCGCATTCTACGCTATCTTAAAAGCACCATTGGATCAAGCATTGTTATTCGCCCAGGTGACCTCTCCTTTATGGCTACATACTCTGATGTTGATTGGGCTGGTTGCCCCGATACTCGTCGTAGCACTATGGGTTTTTGGCACTTTTTTAGACCCTAATCTTCTCTATTGAGGTTCTAAGAAGCAAGTCATTGTTTCAAGGTCTAGTGCTGAAGCCGAATACAAGGCCTTGGTTGTTACAGTATCAGAAATGCTATGGCTCTCTTATATTCTTCGAGACCTACGAGTCCCTTTTCGGTTGCCACTAGTTCTGCATTGCGATAGTATTAGTGCCACTCATATGGCGGCCGACTAACCCAGTTTTTCACCCCCGGACCAAACACATCGAAGTAGACTATCACTTCGTACGAGATCTTGCGATGAATGGTACTCTTCAAGTTCGATTTGTTCGATCTCATGTTCAACTGGCAGACATTTTCACAAAAGGTTTACCACGCCTCGCCTTTTCTCATCATCGGTCCAAACTAATGGTGGTACCCGGCCACCTTCAGTTTGGAGGGAAATAATAGAGTAACTACTGGAATCAGCTGCTGAAATCACACGTCCAGAATCATGAGAGATATATAGGAAATCTAGAACCGTGATTGATTCTGGCCGGATTTATCTTATTTCCATCTTTGATTATTCTATATTCTAGTTTTGTCTCATCGTAGAAAGGGTCAGGCACTAGTTACCGCCCTAAAATCACAGGCTCCGGTTAAAGATACAATATGAGCCACGTGTCACTCTTAGAGGACTCTTACCGTATGGATGTTTAATTTGGCCAATCCCTAGATGGACTTACAAACCAAAACGCAGCCTGATTAATGATTTCTAGACGTTGGATCTTTGTACCTCAAATACTGCTCAAATTCCGACAGTTGAGATCAAGTGCAATGCACGTGCCACCCCTAATATCTATAAAGTACGTGCCCATTTCTTACTTGTTCGTTAACCCAAAAGGGCAGTCCTATGCAAGTTAAAGAAAAAAAAAGTTGCCCTACCACTTGGGGATTTCCTAGCTAGATCGAAAATCAACTCAATAGAGTGATTATATCCATTGGATCTAGATCTATATCATTCTTTTTAAAGATAATAAAAGTTTGGCAACTGGTCCAAAATTGATCTGTAGATCATATGATGATGGAAGGTCCTGCTCTCATCTATGTCTGCCACATGCTCAATGATTATGTGTGTTTGGCTGGAGGATAAACACGCACTTGGCCAAATTGCAGCCCTTTAAATGAGGGCCCAGCCAAATGAGGGTCAGCGACACAGAATGCGACCTTCCCCATCTTACGACAAAAGAAGACGTTTGTGGAGATGGTGGTGATGGGATCATCCCACGTGGCCTAGCAACACTTGTGATGTAACATTTGTGGTAGACAAAAAAACTAGTAGGATAGAAATATACTTCGTTTTGATGGGACTAGAGAGTGAGCGTCTTGTGAAGCCCATGTGAAGGGCGTGCCCCAACCTAGGTTTTAGCTTTAAAGTAGTACTACGGGCAGCACGTGAATGAGCGTATTGTGAAGCCCCTGTGGTCTTGACTTTATAGATAGATAGATGGATAGAGATGTATCGGAACCGACTCCTAGGGAAACCTAAATCACAAATAGATTCCTGTTTTCGCCTCTTTGGGCTTGAGAAACGGGGAAGAGAAGATTCCCCTCCCCTCCCCCTCCCCCTCCCCTCCAACGGAGTAAAACTTTGACGACAGGGCCCATGTGAGTAAAACTTTGATGACGGGGCCCAATATGTTTGGCCAATCCCTAGGTGGGTCCACAAACCAAAAATCAGCCCAATTAGTGATTTCTAGGCGTTGGATTGGAATTATTTTCATGGGTCGATTTTAACCGTGAGAATTTGAGCATTATTGACCATTATTTGAGGTACAAAGATCCAAAGGTTTGAAATCAATAATCAAGCCGATATTTGGTTTCTAGGTCCACCTAGGGATTGGCCAAACATCCATACGGTCAGAGCCCTCTAAGAGTGTGCCATGTGACTCATATTGCGCCCTGGCCTTGTCATCAAAGTTTTACTCGCTCCCACGTATGGTACCACCCCCACCATACTCTCCACTCCCCCCTACCTAACACTACCCCATCCCCACATCCTTGAGTAAAACTTCGCTGACTGCTCCTGATAACTGCCCACAATATGAGCCATGTGGCACACTTTTAGGGGACGCTGACCGTATTGATGTTTGGCCACCCTATTTGTACACCAAATGTGCACTGCGTCTCTACTCATCAAGCTTAAAGTATGAAAACCAAAGCCAAAAAAATATCAATGTATTGAGACAAGTCTGTTTGGATCCTCATTTTTCTAAAATCTTTTTTTATTTTGAAAAATGCATATTTCATAAAAGACTGTTTGGATCATCATTAACGCGGAAATATCTTTATCTTTCTCTTGATGGGCCCTATCACTGGTTGATGAGTGATATATGGGGAGGGTGGGGGGAGGGTTTCTTTGTCTGTTATGTTCATTTAGCATGCAAAATTAAAAGTCATTTTTAACTAAAAAAAAATAACTTTCAGCTACATTTTATAAAAAGACTTCTTGCCTTTAAAAAAAATCTTTTTTACGAATTATATACTTTTTGAAAACATGATCATCCAAACAATCTTTTATTTTGAAAAAAAAAAAGTATTTTGTGCTAAAAAGGACTTTTCGCCCAAAAAATGGCGATCCAAACACAATGTCATCTATTGAGGAATTATGCTATGAGGGCTCTAACTCCTTGAAGTACACTTCTATATATGTACCAATCCATGTAAACTCATTGGAATGGATGCCATCTACGATTTGGAGATCCCTGTTTTGGCTGCTCATTGTACCAAAAGATGAGCAGCCTCAATAGGCAGCCTGATTACTTGCACAGAGAACATGCCATACTCTGTAGTTTGCAAGAGTTTAGAAAGTTATCGTCGTCTTCGAGCTTTTCTTTTCCACCTGCAACTCTTTGATTAGGTTTGCTCCTATTATGATGGCAAGAGCTCGGCTTCTTCAGGGTTAGAAGCTTAGAACATGACAATACCATATTGGTGTCTAGCAATCAGTCCTACAGAAGCTTTAGCACCCACTTTGGCTAAATGGACATTGACATTCATTTTGATCCAGTTCCTGTCCAGTGGTCTGTATTTGGAGTTTGTGTTTACTTTTGGAGTTGAAATGTCGGGTTTTTTTTCACCAATCATCATTAATACTTCTGTTATGAGCTTATTGGATTGGGATATCACCAATTGAGGTGTACTCGGCCTCATTCCCTTATAGATCAAGGAACACCTACACTTTCCATATGGACCATGCAATAATTTCATAGTAGACTCCCCATATAGGCCCTCTATCAGTGGTGGTTTAAACCAAAAAGATGCCCATTGCTGGACCAACAGGTTTCCGAAGTTTTCTACTCTTTGGCTCTGTATGATTGCTCTCAATAAGTTTTCTAGAAATTATTTTTTTTGTATAAATGTCATAAAACTTTTTCTGTATCAACACTTTTACATACAAATCATTTTTCTATAAAACTTTTTGCTGATCACCATACCTTAGGCCGTGTTTGATTACCAAGTGGGAAAATTGCATTTTCCTTGGGAAAACACAACTGTCCATTGTTAGATAGCCAGTATAATCTGTATAATTTTTCCTAACAAGCCATTTAAATCTGGATAATTTTTCCTACTAAGCCTGGAATTCATTTCCCATCCAAATAGGTGAGAATTCATTTCCACCTAAAAATACACCTTTATTTTCCCACATGATTGAAATATGTGTTCTCAGTTGCAATCAATCAGCCATTTAAGACATATCCCAGATGTATTTTCTCTGAAAAATTTTCCGTGCAACCAAACACGGCCTTGGTGAAAAAGTATAACCAAACCATAGACTTTAAGAAGGGACATTTGAAGAAGGATGTGATGTGTAGTTTCAACTCTTTCGTTACATAAAGGGCATGTGATGTCCTCGGTCTAGTGAGAATCATGTCACTTGATAGCATTTCCAAACAAACAATTGAATTCTAATATTTGGTACTTTGAGTTGCCAAATTTTGAGTCATGGGACTGAATCCAATTCTGAATTTGATACTGCAATGTGAGCAAGGAGAGAATATGCAGATTTCACTAAGTGTTTTCTAACTTGGTATGATTTCACTAGATAATTTCATGTTGAATCGATTGAGTTAGATTAACGTTGAGAGGAAAATTTTGAGACGATATCTATGGGGCCAAGATCTTGTTTATTGATTAACTAGTTGTCAAAATTTGAGGTACTTGAAAAATGTATTTCATTATTGGAAAAAGATTTCATAACTAGTTGTCAAAATTTGAGGTACTTGAAAAATGTATTTCATTATTGGAAAAAGATTTCATACTCGCTTATCGAAATACGGATATTTTGGAAGCTGTTAGGTAGGTGTAATACCCTGAATTTTCATTCAGGGATATTGTTTATACTAGATTAATTTTGGGCGTTTTAATATTTTTGTATGCTTAATTATCATAATTCCGTAAGAATCATACTAAAAACTTATATAAAATTAGAAATTCATGACACGTAGGGCTATTTCAGATATTGAACGCCTAGAGTCATTTTGTTAATAGGCACTCTCAAAAAAATTATGTAGGGACATAATTTAACCTTGTATTAAATAATAATAAACATAATTTAAACACACAAGTGGTACGGCCCTCAATAAATGTCTAGACACTAGTGGACATTACTATAAACCCTAGGGACCTTTTCAAAAATAATTATGATGATCAGAATAGAATATGTAATTTTAACTAATTACCACGAGGATTAATTAAATAAATAAATCAATTAGATTATATATAGTACATCCTAGAGAGTGATTGTGTTGGGGTACACCCATTGGTCCACCCACATGTCTGTATGCAACGCTTTTGTACACCGAGATGGTCATATATGAGAATGACCATCTTCATAATTTTACGAAGTTAAATTTCAATTCAATATAATTAATAATTATTTAATGATTGGATGTGAATCACCATTAGTCAAAATGTCCATAACATTTCCTTATTTAGAAAGACCAAAAAAATTCTCTAAGATTGTCACATAGACATTATTTTCTTTGACCGAGAATAAAGTGAGTAAAGATATATATAATTTTTGGAAACTAATTGAAAAGAAGATGACCGCACATTTTTAATAAAGAGAGGATATCCTTTATCTTCTCAAATATCATCTAGACCTTTTCTTAGAATGGAAAGGTTTTAAATTCTAATTTATCTTGGTAACTTTAAAAAAAAAAAATCAATGATCAATATGTACACTTTAAGAAACTATCAATTACCTACAATATCTCTTTTATTGCATTAGAAAATTTGGTGTAGAGCATTTATAACTATGGAAACTTTTAACCGACGGACCAAATTTAGTAATAATGCAGTACACAATTGCCCTTAACGTTTTTAACTAAGAAGCCTGTACTTTGGTAATTCATATAACAACTAGAAAATACTAATCTTAACTAGAAACAATCATTTAACTACTGGATACGTTAAGAAACTTTTTCATATAAGATTAACAATTAATTCGTTAAGGAAAAATAAAAAATAGAATAAAGCCCAAAATTACTAAAGAAATGAAGGAGCATCCAAAAGAGAAATTGTTGGAGTCTAATAGGACTCCAAGAAGCCAAAAATGTGACAACAAAAAATCTCTAGTTTCTTCTCTAAAAACCCTATCTCTCCTCTATTGTTGAAGAAAAGGGTGCTCAAATTAAAAAAAAAAAAAAAAAAGTATCGTACGCGAATAAATTACTCACATATTCAATTTGTGTTCTTTAGTATATTATTATTGTGATGATATGATTGTATTGATCTCTATCTAAGTGAATCCATGATCTCAACATGATTCGGTTGATCTTGTTGTAAGCAATATTAATGTATAACTAAATGTATAAGATCCGATTATGTCCATTACCATATTAATATAATCTTTTTGATACTATTATTATCATGATCATCCATAAATTTTCATCACCACCTTACAATGAGTGAATGAAAAGATGAGAAGGGAATCATTATTGACCGTTGGCCGGTCCATTATTTTGACCATTGGCCAGTCCTTTATTATTTCTGTTAGTCAGATCAACAATCAATCCGTTGGACGGATTGATTCAAAAACCTCATGTTGGTTGGGTCAAGTGAAAAATGGAAACTCTCATAATTAATCGTTTCGATGGTGCATCACTATCATGCCATTATTCATACTTGTTGACATCATCTTTACCATGATCACTTATCGCATATGTTTGTATATCGATTCTTCTGTACACCATGGTACACGTGGAAATTACTGGGCGTCATCGCTCATGATTTCTAACCGACTTACCCTACATGTGAGTTTGATGAGGATGTGGCATTCGCCACCACACATGAAGGAGTCGAGGAATTTGATTCGAAGAAGACCCGAACTTAGATGTGGACATCCAAGCCTAGTTAATTGTTTTGCTTTGTTTGATGTACTTGGGAACATTTTAATAATGTGATATGGCAGTTTGATTAAGGAACGAATAGATGGATGCATGTCTTCTATCATAAAATAATTATTCTTAGATGATGAGATTGAATAGTATATTTGTTTTGATACATAGAATTTTTATAAGTAGACATTGGCTGAGACTTTTAGTATGAGAAATTGATTCATCATGATCCTCACGTAAATTGTACAATAACTTAGTCGATCAACGAACTTAACATAACTCTGATAATTGAACAATCGTGTAGGATTATTCTAGGGTTACTTCGCACCTAAATATTTTCGTACTTAGTGGGTTTTTGAATGAACCTTAGTAGTCTAATTGACCTAATTAGACCATTTGGAAACATTCTCAGATGACCTCTAAGTTCGGGTACAGGACGATCTACGAGTTTTTGGGTCGTATCTGGGTGCCTGAAATTGGGGTGTAACACGAGGAGTGTTTAGGGATGAGGATGGAGGAATGTTGTTGCTCCTGCTACTCAGCCTAGAACCCTGAACATTGAACAAGGATGTGTTGTATGAGTAACACGAGCATTCTTCGAGATGTTCTCTGATCCAATTGGAATTACAAGCTTGAATGAGGCAAAGGTGACATCTTCTTCAAGTCCTTTACATTTTTAGGGATAATTTCTCAGGTCCTACGTAGGTAAATGGAGATTCGGAAACACTATCAACTGGCATCGAAGGAAGGGGGGGGTCGACTGTGGGGATTTGAGAATCTGTTGGATATATCATACAAGGGAACTAGCTAGCTAGAGGGTGGGTTATTTTTTCATACATTAACACAAATAACATTGCTTACTTTATGGTTGAGGATGGTTGTGGGTGCATAAAATACTCATAATAATCTGAGTTGTACACATTTTACTACAGATGGACACATCTAAATATATTAGCATATGACATTTGTGACAAGGATGTGTGATATCACCGATCTACCAATTCGAAATCCTAAGCTACATATCCCAAGTTTTGTAGCCATATAGCTGAAAAATACTTTTTTACTCGTCCAATAAGAAGGTATGACATGAGGTGAAAAACTCAGAAAATTAAGACCACAATTCCTTGCCAAGATCAAACCTTGTAATTAACTACTCAATACACAAGCTACTAGTTAAGACTAGTGGATGACCATACTGAGTTCCGACGTTCAGAACTCGGCCTAAGGAGGAATGATGGGACAAGGGTTCTTAGTGATGCCACTTAGTGAAATATCTATATCTTGAGGGAGGAAGGTTGTCTCCCCCCCCCCCATAAGTAGTGGCTGGGATCAATCCATGTTGAACGGTTAAGATGTGTGTTTTTTTTCAGCTCGTTTTTGCGCTCTCATTTTTTGCCGCTCAAATTGTGGGGCCACCTATCCTACACGTGAACACGGGAAACGAAAGGAGAACAAAAAGAGGGGAACAGAAGGTTGGAAGTAAATTTAGGCACATTTAAGACAGAAGACAAAGGCAGATGGGAAGAAAGAATGACGTTCCCCTTCCTAGACACAGAAGATAGTCCCATCAGCAATCTTAACCTTATCCCGACCAGAACAAATAGAATAAGTAGAAAACAAAGAAGACATACTTGTCATGTGCTCTGAGGCAGGTGAATCAATGATCCAGGTGGGGCTGAGTAAAGGAATAGACACATGATGAGCAGTACTAATGGTACCTGACTGTGTGAAGGAGGTAGACAACGTGGCAAATGGGCTATCCAACTATGCAAGTAAGCAGCGAAGAGTCTCAATCTCGGATGCAGAGACAAGAGTAGGTGAGGCCACATAATCGAAAGCAGGGCTTGGAAGATGTTGGCCTGGAGAAGTCTCAAAATTATCCATGCTCGTAGAATGAGCACCAGAGAAACCTGGATGGCTAGAACGAGGAGGCTTGTTATGTAAAATCCAGCACTTGTCCCTCACATTCCCAAGATGACCACAATGGTCACACTTGGGCCTCTCTCTGGAAGAGAACTTCTCAGTAGTGGAAGTACATACGGTTGGCTGGAAGCAAGAGGCTAAAAGGACTTGGGTTTCTGGAAGCACTAAAACTGTAATGCGGAAGCAACAGTAAAGGAACGATCAAGTGTCAGGGAAGATGTAACAAGAGCTAATCACTCGAGAGGAGGATGTGGTGCCATAGCACTACATCGACTCTCCTCACTTTGAACATAGAAATACACCTCCTCAAGAGATGGCAGATCAACTCGCGCGGTTGCTTAGGATCTGAACCCTAGCCAACTCATACTCAAAATTGAGCCTTGAAATTAAGGAACTCAAATATCGGACTCTTTTATATCTAGTTCTAATAACTAGTAATGTTCTCAAAACTAGTTGGGTGGAAGGCATGATAGTAATCCAACTCCTCACACATGCTCCGAAGAGTGTCAAAAGCAATCAGAAAGAGACTTCTCATCCTACTGAAGGCAAGAGATATTTTATTTAAGCTGGAAGGCCCGACCAATATTCTAATGTTGAGAGTTGCGAGCAGTTTCCCAAACCTCGTGGGCGGTGCGCAAGAACAGGAAGCCACGACTGATATGAGGTTGCATGGAGTTGATGAGCCATGACATAATGGTTAGGTTCTGAATCTCCCACTTCTCATGCAGGGGATCTTCCGACGATTCAATTACAATAGCACGACTTGTAATATGACCCATTGCCCATGACCACCTATAAGCATCCTGACTGCATGGGACCATTCCAAATAATTTTTTCCATCCAACTTCACGGTAGTAATCTGTAAGTCAGGGTTCTCAAGCCCGACGTGATGCACCATAGCCCCTCCGACACTGCTGGAAGTGGCATCCGTGTTCACTGTGGACTCTCCAAGGTTCCCTCCAGCAAATATAGTTACTCAAAAAAGAAAAAGACCAGCATAAAGGGGGCTGCAACACACAAAGAAGACTACTAACGAGCACTTCGAGGTTTTACAACCTAAGATTGGATCCAAAAAAGCCCACACAACAGTCCTTGAAGCATCCGGGAGGACATATCATCTCATCAAGTAGCAAGAAACAAAGGAAATGCAAGTAAAACATGAGTAAAGACCATAAGCCAACATTCCAATAGGGTTTATACCCACTACACAGCCCATTAAGCCTAAAAAGAGAAACCGACGGTAATTTGAGGGGGTAGTTTTCTTCGCCAAACAAGCAAAACTCCATGGAAATGTGTAAGGATGGATCCAATGGGTTGATATGATTGTAAAGGGTTAGATCAAAGTAACACACCAAAGTAAGAAACCCTTTCCAAGTTGGGCAAAGCAAAAGAGTGAAAAAACAATATTCACGATTTTTCTGGTAAAGAAGGGCTAAAATCCCATCAGAGGCTCCAAAAATTTCAAAAAAAAATCACCATAAATCTCTAAAAATAGGAATCTACAAGGTAGGGCAGACCTCGGACGTCGAGTTCTATGTGGCCGTGGCCGTATGGCTGTTGACGTCAGCCGTACAGTACTAACAAAGTCAGCACTCTAGTTAGATGAAATCCCATGCAATATCCACCGTTGGTGTCTCTGATGGCTCTGATACCAAGTTGAAATAGTTTCTAGGATTAGGTTTGGGTTTTAGGGTTCCAAAGTTAGAGAAGAATAGAAGAGAGAGAAGAAAAGGAAAGGATGTCATGTGTTCATCACATGACTCCATAATTCTCATTTATATAAAAAAAAAAACACATTACAAGGACAAGTATACCGCTCATATAGAAAGGTATATTACAGAATTACCCTTTACATGTAAAATACATATATGATAACACTTTTCACCCTCTCTTGTTCCTAGCCTATTGTATAAGCTTTCATACACCTTGTATATTGCTTCACTTACTACTTTCTTTCCCTCTTTTTTAGTATATTTATATTTTGAAGTTTTCCTCATTCCTACTTTGTTTCCGATTCTTATAACACGATATTTTCTCTTTAATTACTTTCTAGGCATCTTCACTCCACCACTAAGTTTCTTTTTTTTGGTGACTTTTACCCTCTAAATTCTTTGAAAGCTTCTTTTGCCACTCTCTTGATACAACTGGTTATTTCACTCCACATTACCGTATTGCCTACATCTAAATTCAATTTTCCCTCTTCTATCTATTTATTACAATATAGCCTTTAGGCTATTAATCATTCAATCTTTAGATCTTCCATGAATCATTTGATCCATACAGATTCAGTATTGTACAGCAAGTCAAGCATTGGCCTTCTACTATACTATAACAAACCTTTCATAAAATGATCACACTACCAAATAGAAAAATAAAACCAGTAGATTATTTTGTCATCCAGAGCTCCCGCAAAATCTTCCCATCAAAGAATCCCACTACTTCCAAGTTATTTGCTTTATATATCAATCTATAATCCAATGCTCATTGGCTATAACTCAGCACATGATTGACAAGTAACTCATGACCAAGCACAAAATTCAGGTATGCTCTTGTGCACAACGCACGTTAGGCTACCTACCACTTGGACATAAGGTTTGTTTCCATTTTTTCCCTTACCCTTATCACTTTTAGACATGGTTTACAATTTCGTATGTTTTGTTTCATTCCATAAGAGTACTGAAACGAAACATGCAATATTTTGTATGTTTCGTTTCGTTTCTTTTCGTAATGTTTCGCTTTGTTCCGCCGAGACATTATAAAAAAAACACAGATAGAAAAATGTGATTTCACGATATTGGGAATGTTTCGTTCGCTGTTTCGCCATTTTTTCAATGTTTCATGAATGTTTTGTTTCGGGGTTTGTTTCGATTTTTCACTTGACCAAGACATTCCTCCGAAACGAAATTTTAAACCTTGCTTTTAGATTCTATTTTCTTGAACAAAAGAGTTGCTTTACATTCGGGTGATTTTAGAGATTTTAGAGTTGCTATTTTAAAGACATTTTAAGTACGATTTTTGAGATAGGGTTGGGCTTGGGGGACACCCATTTTTGACCCCCATTTTGGTGTACCCACATAGAAGATGAATCAATGGCTGATTTTTGGTGGGGATGATCTCCTCACCATATAGATCACCCCAACAAAAACTCAGCCCATTCTGAAATTTCTAACCCCATCAAATGTGGCTTTCAAGTTACACTGTAAAAAACGAAGGTCCATAATTATTCAGCTTCTAAACCAGTCTATGAATATCAGAATGATTTGAATTTTTGTGAGGATGATCTGCTCACCATAGAGATCATCCTCACCAAAAATCAGCCATTGATTCATCTTCTATGTGGGTACGCCAAAATGGGGTCAAAAATGGGTATCCCCCGAGCCCAACCCTTTGAAATAAACTCAACTCTCTAGATATTTTAAAACAATGCACAAATGATGCTTCACCCATGTCTGTCTTTTCAAATTGGGTTTTCAAACCAATCTTCTATTACTATGGTTTTCTTAAATCATTTCCCACTAATAAAATGCCATCTACATCTGGAAGAGGACTACAATAATTTGATAAATGTTCAAGGCCGTCAATGTAGTCCATACAAGCCTTCATGGACGATGCTCAACATGTAATAAGATCTCAAACAGATAATGTGGAAAGAAAACGCATATACAAATGTTTGATTTTACACAAGTAGGGATATGAAATGCATGAGAGAGAGAGAGAGAGAGAGAGAGAGAGAGAGAGAGTAATGTACAAGAGATTACAGTATGTAGATGCTGGCTGCATGTGGATAGCATGCATCCCTGTGGCAACATCTTATACATATGTATAGTACATGTATAGCAGACATGCAACTTCATACCATTCCAACAAATTTCATGAATCATTCTTGAAATTGGGGTACTTTGTAGGAGAGATTTGATGCATGGCTGCTGCAATCGGAGAGTGCTACAGATCGAAACTGTGGCTGTTGAAATGGAAGATTGGCTGGTTCCATCCTCCCCTTGTGTTCTGTGACCTGCACTCTTGGGCAACACTTGACTGAAGGGTTGGAGGACCACAAACAATGACACCAATGTCGACGTGACCCCATCGTTCAGAAATAGAGTCAAAAATTTCTGGAGAAACAAAAACCAGAAACACAATGGAAATAAGCAGCAGTCACCTCATGCATGATCAAAGATATTCTAAAAAGGCCTCAGCATCATAGACTGACTAAAATTTCAAGCTTGAATGTTTCAGATACTGAGAGAAGTAGATTGTAAAGATGATTTGAGAGGCACTAGCTTAACCTTTATTATGGTCTGATTATGCAAGCTTGCTTCCTTCACCTATGTAACAAGAACAGTCCATTTGTTGTGAAACACATTTTGATTTTTTTCACTTTTTGGTAAGTAAAAACATTTTGAAATTTAAACACAAATCTAGGACAAATATCAACAAAGCATCAGAAATAACCTTGATACATCTTGTTTTATTTTTGGTATTATGGTACTTAGTTATTAACACATTTCTGTTAATATAGAAATATTTTCCTTCATCTTATGTTTCTATGTACTAATGCATGAAATGTCCTGCATTCAGTCTGCACCGTCTCCATTGCTGACATCGTGTCACTAACACCAATGTCTATGTCCAAACTGTGTTATATATATTGGAATGATACCAATTATACAACTGAAATAACTATTCAACATGCAAATATACAAGCGTCAGCAAAGTTCCAAACCAGCAAACTCATCACTATGCGTCATGTCACCAACCTCATGTTATCGACTCAAGGCCAGTGAAATAAGATAATGTGTTTATAGATGACAATGAGGTAAAAGCAATTGCATAATCTAGTGAAGTTGCTCCCTCGCAAATTGAATCTTCTAGCTGTATCTCAAACCCCTACCCATCTTTACTACAAACATTCAGACTTGGTCGTGGAGATGGATTTGCTTCAAATTTAATACAGAAAGTGCCTCCTAGGATTCATTTTAAGGTTGACCCTGTAGCTCACGTGGGTGGTATTTTTGTGTTAATTTTGTGGTCGTTGGTTTAATCCCAGCTTCATTACCAAGAAAAGGGAAAAAGAAAATAAGGATTTTATTAAACCAAACTCCCCTATAACAGTGAATAACAGCTGTCAATTAACACTCATGTCATTTCAGAAGATATGGCCTTTCATTTGTTTTTCCTTGATATGGAAAGGAAATATATTCTAAGAGAACAAGAAAAACAAAAAATAATGGGTCATAATTTAAATTTTGTTACTTAGAACAGTGTATAGTAATCAACAGCCATTTGCTAATAATTTGCCATTACAGTCATTATCACACTGATATATAATGGCACAGATGCCTAATGGATCATTTGTTCAGATTGCATAAACTCTGGGGGTGTTTGGTTGTCATTTCCTAAAAACGTGTTTTTCTATAATTAATATATACTAAATATTATTTTAAATGTATTATAACTCATTATTTTTAAGAAAATGTTGTGGGTCCTCAATCCAAAATTTAAAGGGCTTGGGTTTTGCCATTCGTTGTGGCAATTAAAATGGGGAAAATCAGCATAGTTAGCCATACATGGATTGACAAAACTTCGGCCACTGAAAAATGCGAGTTTAATATGATTTCGGTACAAAAAAAGGGCTCAAGAAAAAAATTTTAAATATGAGAACATCAAAAGATCGATTAGTAAGAAGTTCAGGTTTAATACAGTTTTAATCCAATAATCTTCATCATCTACGAATTCTCCCAAAAAGTTGGGGTCGACAATAGGAATCCTATTTCGCCATTCAACTCCATTTAGAGCTATATCTTGTCAAGGCACATGTCTTCAAATTTTTCTTACTACCTCAATCCATTGCATTTCGGCCTTCATCTCTCCCATTTATGGCCCTCAACTTTCCCTTATTTTATCTCCCATTTGAGCTGTTATTAGATTTCCTTGAATAAGCTCATTTTATTGTGTTTTTCCTACTTTTTACAGTCATCTATCACAACTCATCTCTGCTACACTCATTCTATGGATATAATGTTTCTTGATAGCCCAATATTAAGCTCCATAAAGCATAGTTGGTCTTATTGCTATCTTAAAACAACTTTCCATTAATTTGAGACATCAATCACATATTACTCGAAAAATGCATTTCCACTTTAGCCACCTAGCACTAATTATGTGGGTCAAATCCTTACCGATCTCAGTATCTTTGTAGATAGTCAACCTAAATAATGAAAGAACCCCTTTTGGTGTATCTCTGCGAACCTGGTTTGAGAGATTCACTTTGGCAGTAAAGAAGTTGGGCTACACTCAGAGCCAAGCTTATCAAATTCTGTTTTTCAAGCATCAAAAGAGAAGTACTACCGCCCTTATTGTCTACGTTGATGACATCATTCTTACAGGGAATGATGCAGCAGAAGTGGTTAAACTAAAGGGTCACCTAGCAGAAGAATTCGAGACCAAAGATCTAGGACCTCTCCAGTACTTTCTGGGCATAGAGGTTGCCAAATCCAACCACGGGATCTTTATCTCTCAGAGAAAGTATGTTCTAGACTTGCTAAGAGATTCTGGAAAGCTGGAAGCGAAACCAGTAGACTCCTATAGAGCAGAATCACAAGTTGGGAGGTGATGGGCGTGCACTCCTTCAAGATGTAGGGAGTTTTCATAGACTAGTTGGGAGATTGATCTATCTCTCCCTGACTAGACTAGACATTGCTTATGCTGTGAGTTTTATAAGTCGGTACATGCACTCACCCAAGGACATTCACCTAGAGGCAACTCACAAGATCTTGAGGTATCTCAAGACGGCCCTCGGTAGAGGCCCATTCTTTAAGAAGAATGGTCACATAAGGATAGAATCATATACTGATGCAAATTGGGCAGGTGCTAAAGATGGCAGGAGATCTACCTCAGGCTATTGTACCTTTGTTGGGGGCAATCTGGTTACCTGGCAAAACAAGAAACAGCATGTAGTTGCTAGGTCAAGTGCAAAGGCTGAATTCAGAGCAATGGCACATGGTCTGTGTGAGATGATGTGGTTGAAAATTCTAGTGACCGAACTAGGATTCCCTGTCTCAGGCTCAGTCAGCTTGTATTGTGACAACAAGGCTGCTATTAGCATTGCTCAAAATCCTATTCAACATGATCGAGCCAAGCATATTGAAGTGGATCGCCACTTCATCAGGAAGAAGATTGTTTCCGGGGAGGTATGCATTCCTTTCGTGCAGATAGATGAGCAAGTGTTGATGTCTTTACCAAAGGAGTCCCTAGTTGGCAACATCACTGGTGTCTTAGCAAGTTGGGCATGCGAGATATCTATGCACCAACTTGAGGGGGAGTGTTATCACATACATATATATACGTATTCTAATTGTAAAGGGTAGTTTAGTAAATATTTCATAGTGAGGGGTATTTTTGTCTTTGTAATGACCTTCATATAAATAATAGTTTTGGTAGTCATATGAGCTAAACATGACATCCTCTTCTATTCTCTCTTCGTTCTCTTCTCTCTAGCTCTAAACCTAAACCTAACCCTAGAAATCATTTCAACTATTTTAATATTTTATTTTAACAATTATTGCAGTTGTACAATTCAATAATGAATCATATGCAACGAAATAAATTTCGATTTCGAAGTTTATTTCGATCAGCTGGGAAATGGAAATATCACGAAATATTTCCACCAATGTGGAAATAATACATTTTTCATGGAAATGATGCAGAAATGATGGAAACATTGTGGAAATGTTTGTGGAAAATTTGGGAAATGATAAAAAGCATAAAACAAACTCAGAAGCTATCAAACCAAGATATACAACCATATGTAGTGTGGAAATGAATGACCATTTCGATCTGTAATATGTTAAGGTAGGTATCTGATAGTCGGTTAAGGTATTCTTTAATTAGATAACTATTATTTAATTGTTTATTGTAAAAAAATCATAAATTAAGGTATTAACAAATCTTTATTCACTTACATTAATATTTTAATATTATGTATAATTTTAGAAAAGCTATTTACTATTAACTTATAACATTTACTTAATTTTTTGAATGTTTAAATATTTTTAAGAAAAAACTTTAACCTAACCAACTTATAGATGGGCTGAGTTATGCAACATATAATCAATTATACACAATCAAGGATGTTTATGGTAAAACCCAAATTTCAAACTCTCACCTTACATAATCTTTAATCTGTGCACAATCAAGTGTAAATGCATCATAGATTTGATGCATTTACACCTAAAATATCTATTTGTAGCAAGAAATTTTATACTATTGTACATTTCGAATTTCAAAAAAACAAAAGGGGATTTGATTCATCCTCATGATCAATCTGTGAACCAAAAAATCTACAATGGATTGATCTCTTTTATAAAATAAATATATGGAAATAGGTTAAATGGATCAAATATGGGATTTGTGGTGGTTTTGAGCTCAAATGAGATGTTTCCTACCTTCAATCGAAATGTTTCCATAGATGTCGAAACATTTCGACCGAAATATTATATATTTACACTATCAATTGATGGAAATTTACTGTTCACGCATAATATTTCGACATGTGTGGAAACATTTCGTGTATGTATTCTTTCCTGTCGGTAAACTAGAAATTGGAAATATTTCGAAAATTTCGCAAAATTTATTTCCCAGATCAATGTGTAGTATGAATTAGTTTTATTTTTAGGTTAGGGTAGTAACTTATAATTGTAAGCGTGGATATTCTTTCTTCTCTTTTTTCCCTTTTCTCTTTCTTCTCTTGCCACACGTGGTGTGTGTCCGACTCATTAGATACACACCGACTTAGAAAAAATATCTTGGAAAATTGGACACGTATTTGATGGATCCGACACAGATCTTATACCCATACCCAAGTCATGTCATGTCGACATGGTTATGGTGGGGTAAATGGAAGGGCCCGGGTATCATAGTCCCTTACCTATGCTCTCTAATTTCGCTCTTAATGAATCTAACTCGATAAATGTTCCTAGTTTTACTCTCTCATTTTTGCAAGTTGTTAGATATCTTTCTCACCCTCTCGTGTTCCCAACCTATTGTGTAAGTCATCATATGACTTATGCTTTGGCTCACTACTTCCTTTGTTTCATCTTTAACACTATATTTTTAGAAGTTTTCATAGTTTCTAGTGAGTTGTCAAGTCTTGTAACATGACCTTTTTTTGTCCAATCGCCTTCTAGACTTCCTCATTCTACCACCGAGTTTCTTTTTGTAAGTGACTTTTCCCTTCAGATTCTCCAAGAACTTCTTTATTGATTCATCTCTAAAAGACACTGATTTATCTCCTTTTGTGTTCCACCACAGCACCAACTAATATTCAGCACCCTTTATTTTCAATTTTCTCTTCCATCTCTTAATGCAGACATCTGTAACCATTAGTCTATGTTGCGTACTCTCTCCTGAAATGACTTTACAGTCATTGCATAAAAAAGTTTGACTTCTATTTGATCCACTCTTAAGAGTTACTAGATGTTTTTCTCTCTTCTTAAAGTGTGTATTTGGTAATATTTTACTATATGGCGTGGCCAACTCAAGGATTGTTAACCTATGCATTTTTTCTCCGTACCCTTGTCTTCCATGCACTCTCTGATATCCTCAATGATCTTTCATTATATGCCCATTTAGGTCCCTCCTATAAATATCCTCTGTCCATCAGGAACTTCTTGTAATAATTTATCCATTTTTGCCCAAAATTCTCACTTAATACTCTAATCTAATCCTACTTGGGATGCATAACCACTAATAACATTAACTATCTCCTCTCATAAGACTAGTTTAATCAGCACAAGGCTATTGTTCACGATGTTTTGAAAATACTGTGGTTTCATATGTATTTCCAAAAAAAAAAAATGAAGCTTTTTACATGTTTTAAACAAGAATTGATGTGGTCTGGGCTTATTATTTTTAACATGTTATGGTGCTTTAAAACAATAACATTATTTGAATAAAATAGTGTCTAAAAGCATTAAAATCCATCGTAGCACATTTCAACATATTACAACGAGGTTAAAAAAACGCAAACACGGCCTACCTATGAGCAATTAGCGCCAATAAATAATGATTGTACACAATTGTCTGTAATGGATTTAATGCCATTATTGATGCTTAATAACAAGGAAAAGCATTATTCATGATCATCAGACTAATGGACGCAATAATGACAACATAGGCAAGTTGGTTTTCATAAGTTTTGCAGCTCATAATTAGCCCACCTAGACAAAAGTGTGAAAAAACATTTCAAGATGACTAACAATATCCAAATTACTAGTGAAAGAACTATGCCTTTAAGGAAAATGGATTTGGAAAGAAGAAACTAGAAGTTTGTGGAGAAAAGTGGATAGACAGACAAGCAAAGCTAAGGGCTGCGATTGTACTGTCGGAAGTGTGTGTAAAGGATCAGGAGTAAGGAGGCCTATGTGTAAAATTAACAAGCACATTCATGGTTTCTTTGAACAGGAACTAATATTTGCTGGAGCCTTACCCCGGAAGTTCGGTCTGCAGCCGTATTGAGTATCACTTAAACTAGCAAGAGTTGCCTGATAAGCATCGGCATTTATCATTGGCTTAGTATGTTGCACTGAGTCAGTCGTTGCATTGTCTTCCACACATTTCTCATAGCCCGAGACTCTTTTTTCCCAGAGATACCACAAGACCACCACAAGACCGCCAAAGATGATAACACTTGCAATCATGCATGCTACAAATAGAAGTCCTTTAAACCACCAAGCAGATATGTCCAAGGGCTTAACGTAAAATATGTCCACCAAAGCCAGTAAGATAATAAAGCCAACTGTAGATAAGATAACATAAACTCCAGACCATATATTATTTCCTGTACCAACCAAACCAGACATGGTACTCCCATTAGCAATGGGGAAGTAGGAGCAATTCATGATCTTGCAAACTTTACCATCTTCCTGCAATTAAAGAAGAAGATGACAGATTGTCTTTGTTAATGTCATAGATTTATTAAACTAATTTGCATAAGACTCGTAGAATGAAGGGAAGTCTACATATACCAATGGGGGCTCTGATTCTTGAGTGACATAAGTTTGGATCTCAAGATGCAGTTTATCAGAGAATGATGGACAGATTGACTCCACGCCAACTGCAGAAAGAAGAGAAAGCTCCTTCGATTTTTTTACAGCCCACACAACTAATACATTCTTTGGCAGACAAGGTTTCCTCCCATCAATACGGTGAAGGATGTCACTCAAGATAGCCAAGAATGGTGAGATACCAATGCCTCCAGCTACCAAAATAAGGTTTTCATACCTAAAGAGAAGAAAATGCAGGCAAGTCAGTTCATACATAATTACCCAAGATGACTCGCTATAGAGAAACTTGACTCAAGGAAATAGTAAGTGTTGCTGATTTTGTCAAAATTTTATAGAAGTTTCAAAACATATTGAGAAACATTCTGCAATGAAGGATCCGCAGCATTAGAGGCTAACTTATTGATACAAAATTCAGGGCAAGTGTGGTACAAGTTTGCTGAGTATTTGGAAATTGAAAATCTTTGGACATGGGGCTAACTTAGGTGGACTTGGGATTCTTCAGACTGACTCTGCCTGTACAAAGTTAAGCTTGAACTTGGCCAACACAAACATGACTTTGTTTGGCTTGACCACTATGTTGTGATTTTGGCAACTGAACACCCATGGCAACTTGTAAAGTTAAAAAAAAAAAGTATTTACTCCACAGTGCCGCTACCTATTATGCGCCTGAATGCAATTCTAAGAGAAGAGGACATACATCAAGTGGTAAGCTGACTCATGCCCATAGGGCCCCTCAACAGAAGCCGTTATCCTAGAATGAGGTTCAAAGGGTAATTCCTTTTGACACTCCTCCTCTGGAATATTCGAGATATTATCTCTCAGCTTCCTTGTCCACTCCCCGAGTACCTTTATGAGAACTGAAATATGATATCTGCCATCCAAAGGACTGGAGGAAACACTAAAAGGATGCCACTGAAACCAAGATAATTCACGCACTTGAAGGAAAATAAAACTGAGAGCATTGTAGCGCAGATCTGCATTGTCAAAATTTGAAATTAGAATATGCATATTGACAGAAGCTAGGTAAGGAGAACTGCTTGCTTGAGAAGAGAGAGTATTACTTCCAGGCTTTGAAAGGACCAGTTCTACTGTTCCACAAGGCAAGCACATGGCTGAAATGATGTTGACAGTCTTTCGTGATTGGCAGAATCTCAGAAAGCGATCAAGCAGAAAAAGGAATATCCCTCCAGCAGCTATGCTGAAAATAAAGTCTCCAACATGCAAGGCTAAGAAAACAAAAAAGACTACATATAGTTGATGGGTGTAGAAGAAGAGCTCAAAATACTGCTTCCTCACAGGATGGAGTGATGTCAGCCACATCAATACACCAGCTAAAAGGCTGACAACCCCAGGAAGGTTAGCAACACCAATTTCCTTCCACTGCAGCAGCTGCATGAGCAATATATAAATATCAGTCCACTGTAACATCTGCATGTGCGAAATAATTAAACTCTACACAAACATACGCTCACTCAAGTGAGGAAATTATATACCATATTCGAGCCTGTATTGGTCAGCATCGTTCTGTCAATCTTGAGAGTCACTATGGATCATGTTATGAGATACGTTAGATCAGAAACCTCCTTAGAACAAACTCACAATACTCATGTGATTTCTTTTTCTTTTTTTCCTTGTTTGATTCCTGCAAAGGAGGCCAGCTGGGTCCCAAAACATTTGATCCTTGCTCAATTTGGTCCCAAACCCTAGGTTTTAGATATGTGCTTAGATTAGCCACTACAGCTAGTCTTAGCCTCATGAATAAAATCTTTCTCTCTTCCAAATCCTATTAGCACTTTGGTTTAATTGTTTCCATCTTCAACTAGGTTTTAGCTTGAACCCTAAACCTATTTAATCAACCTTAGGGCCAATCCACCCTTATTAGATCTATTATTTTTAGCACCAAGCTCCCCCATAGTGTTAGACGTACCACCATATTTCTCCCTCATTGTGATCTTCATCTTCTCCCTCCATAAACCATAGCCATCCCCACCCTTTTGCACATAGTTGCTGCTCTCTTCTCCTTTACATACACACATAAACCTACCCAAAAATTCAACACTTGTGTGATCTATGGGCCCAAACTGTGGACTGTTTTAGAGGTGTTTACACCTCCAATTTTGGTTCCCTTTGGTGAAAGAAGGAGGAAGAAGAAGAGAAAGAAAAGAAAGGTTCTATCATCAAGAATCTGTCTTTTGTGCACATAAGGTAGGCTTTTCTCTCCTCCACCATATTCCTATGGTTACTTTTATTTGTGCATAATTACTTGCATGTTAAATTCCTTCCATGATTTTGAATGTATGTATATCATGCCTATGTTTGATTTACAAATCCATGATGTTTTAATCTATTTTGAAAAGCATGCTAGTTAGAATAGGGTTTTTGAAATCCTATTCATGTTTTATGCTTGTTCATCTTTCTGATTCTTTTATAAACTGTTAATGGACATAAGAGATGAGAGATGAGATGAGAGATAAGTGACCTTAACGGCTTTCAAAGATGCATGGGCACCCGTGGTCATAACTCGGTGCTATGTGCGATATAGAATAAAGGGTTCGGTGCTATGTGCGATAATGTCCCCTTGAGATGTGTGTCACGATTTATGGTACATACACCTTGAAAAGCAAAGGGACGTATAAGCTCCCAAGGTGAAAGACTAGAGGTGGTGGAGTTTTAGATGGCTTGTCAATAAGCTTTTTTCGATCAGTTGGTGTCAACTTTGACACGCATACTCCCATATCTGTTTTATTGTGTAGATTCATCAGATTAGGGTTTCCGATGAACTTAATTATTTAAATTTGATATTGCTTTATTATTGTATATTTGCATTTGTGGATTTATCATGGTTAGCCGCTCATTCCCATAAGTGTATGGGTCGTGGAGCATGCTTACTGAGCTTCCAGGATCATTCTTATTTACCATGTGCAGGTGTACCCGATGTGGCGACTGTATAGCTCGATTGGAGCGATCGAGTGGTTATTACTTTCTAGTAATTTAAATTCTGCATTCATGTATAGGATTTAATTCAGTTTATTTTAATGTATTGAACAAGAATTTATTGGGTTATTTGAATGATATTTGAGATTATTCAAGCATTGTTTGTTTTACATACTTTTTTGCACTTCTTTCGGGTCGAATTTTCTGCACCTCGCTGCAATGTTTCGACCATAACATGGGTTCTACTCACTCTTTTTGAGTGATTCCAAAGCCCACGTTTTTCTGACTTCCATAGTTCCATGTGCATGTTCATGCAAACTTTCTGAAATAAGTTGCCATCCTGACCACCACTATATTTTATGTTTCCCTATTAGGTTTTTAAGTCTTCTTTACAATCATAGGTGGTTGGTTGTCTAACTCTAAAAATTGAACCCTGTTGAAAATCGGCAAGACAGAAATGTCCTGTAGATTTTATGGTTTTTGCAAAACAACCTACTTTCTAGGAATTATTTTAGTATTTTCAACCCAGCTTCCGATTGTCATTCCGGTTTCTGATGTGGGTCGTGTGGTGTTTATCATGGGATGGATGTGACATGTAGGGTTAGGTTTTGACCAATTTGGACTTGGATGCAAACTTAGAAATATAATCCCTAGTTTAGTTATATTTATTTCTCAAATTCTCGTGCCTTAGCCTTAGGCTTCAGGGACCCATGGAGGTCGGGTCGGGTCATGGATCCCGAGTTTGGAATGCGACAAAGGACATGTGTGAGAGCAATAACTAGTATGAAACAATTGGTAATGAGACATTTCCCAATTACAATGAGTTTGCACTAGAGATCAACCCTAAGTCCATACCTTTTTTTTAATAAGTATAAGCTTTATTAGGATGGCAAAAACCAAAAGGAGAAAGCCACCAAAGTGGTCAAGATGACCAACTGAGGAAGCGCGAACAACTACAAAAGAAAGCAGATACAACAGAAGAACCAAAAAAGGGCCGCACTAATAAACTAGTAACTCTCGTTCACTAAAAGGCCCCATTTATACACAAAATCCTCAAAGAAGAGCCATTTACATTCTTTAGATGACTTGGACCAAATGGATGTTAAGAATGATGTTGTGCACCACTTCCCTTATGCCTTTAAATACTCTATGATTTATTTCCATCCAAAGGGAGAAATCTCCACAATATCCGGCTTCTAAAAGAGAAAGCAAAAGAAAAACGACTGTTAAAGAAATCGAATACTGAGTAAGGTAATACCCAGTACATGCCAAATTCCAAGAAAAAGGAACTCCAAACTTGTTGAGCTAAGTCCATACCTCTTTGCACTAGTTATAGATGTATTAATTGCTCATATTCAAGGAGAGGTCCCTTAGTGTTTGTTATTTGAAGACGATGTAGTATTAATTGATGAGACTAAAAAGGGAATATATACAAAATTAAAACTATGGAGGGAGACTTTAGAAACTTAGGGTTTTAAGATAAGTAGGACCAAAATAGTATACATGATTTGTAACTTTAGTAAAGATACTCGTAAAGATGAGGCATCAATGAACAAGAAATACCCCAAAAGTGATCAATTTCATCAATTATGTTCGATTATTAACAAGGATGGAGAAATTGTGAGGATGTGATTCATAGAATTAGTGTTGGATGGCTGAAGTAGAGATGCACTTCTAGAGTAATATGTGATCGACGTGGACCTATCAAGCCAAAAGAAAATTTCTACAAAGATAGTTGTAAGACCAGCTATGCTTTATGGAGTTGAATGTTGGGCAATTAAGAATCAACATGTTCACAGAATGAGTGTGACAGAAATGAGGATGTTGAGATGGCTGATTTGAAAAAGTAGGAAAGACAAAATTAGAAATGAGCACATTCGAGGAAACCTAAGAATAGCCCCAATAGAAGATCAAATAAGAGAAGTTCAATTGAGATGGTTTCGGAATGTGCAACAAAGACCAACAATGGCACCAATAAGAATGAGCGCTTTGGTGCAAGTCGAAGACCTTGAAATGGAGAGGACTTTCAAAAATGACCTAGATGGAGGTAGTAAGGAAAAATCTGAAGACATGTTTTGCCAAGAGACGTAACTCTAAACAGAGTCGAATAGTGAAATTAAACTCATGTTGTTGACCCCAAACAATTGGGATAGGGCATAGATGATGATGATGATGATGATGAAGCAGGGTAATTTGTTTTTTCCTCTTTCATGAAAAATCAAGATCTGTTGAGAAAGATCGATGGCTAGGATTTGCTAATGGTTGTAACAAATGGAGTAGTTTTTAGATTTCAAGAAATTAGAAGGAGAAAGAAGTTTCTCCAAGCTTCCATCACCATTGAAGCTTAGTAAGCTTCCCGGTTTTTCCATCCACCACCTCCCCATTGTTTGCACCACAAAGTCAACTATGTCTCCTAACCAAACTCATTTATTGTCTTCTTCATCTCCTCTATCTTCCTTCCTCGCTTTTCTCTTCACTCTCCATTCCTCCATTAAGTCCAACTAATATAACAGTCAAATAATTCATGCTTTGACCAAGATATGGAAAAAAAAACAAAAACAAAAAAAAAAAGGGCTCCATTATAAGTGAGAGACGCTGGCGTTAGTGGTCTTTGACAAATACATTTTTATTTTGAATTTTTGTTAAAACTAGATTAGTAACCCTAATATTTTGTGATTATGCTTAACCTATGCCATTAGTGAATTAGGTGCATAGAGTTTATTGTGCCCTAGTGAATTTTGGCAAGTCCAAGGGCTTATTTCATTCCCTTTGATGGGTTAGGGTTTGAAAACCTCATATATGCATATGAGGGAGTCGGTCCTACCTCTAACAGTCCCAAATCCTCTCCCCATCAGAGAAGGCTGACATAGAGGTAATAAAACTCTCTCTCTCTCTCTCTCTCTCTCTCTCTCAAAGCTTACTTAATCTAAAAATATCTATAAAGAGCTGTCTCCCACATCAAAAGAAGATGAGTACAGGTATGTTTCTTTCTTATCCATGTCCTAAATAGTTTAATCCTAATTTATTTGGCTCTAATACAGTTATATGTAGATCCGAGGTATTATGAGGGTTTTATTCCATATGGTTTTAGGTTCTAAAACCCTAACAAGAGAATCACTCCAACTACATACAAGTATATAAACACACACACAGAGACAAAAAGACGAACAGACAGATATGCGTGTACAAATCCAACACAAGAACTTACTTCATTTAGGAGGCGGCCCTGCATCGTCCACGCTACTATATAAAATACTCCATGTAAAGTAAAGATCAGCATTGTCAGATGTCCTAACCATACGTGATATCTGGTAGCATGCTCAAAAGGAATATCTATGAGGCGGAGAAGAACCGACCCCCTTGCAACTGGTAGAAATAAAAACGCCAGGCAAAATAACCCAATTGAACCAAAGCGAAGCCCCGACAGTTCCAACATCAAATAACTGGAAAAGTAGAAGTATTCAGGAAATTAGTAAACGGTAGCTAAAGAAACTATTTTCCACATGAATCAGTCCACTACTTGAGCTACAAAAGAAAAGGGGAAAAAAAGAAAGAGAAGCCATCTCAGAATCTGGATAACTCATTTTAAAAAGGCAATCAACCACCAAGGCTTAATTACACACGCATGCACACACACACACATATACAAGTAGAACATTACTAATCATGAACGGTTATTATTAACCCATGTGTACTAGTATAAGCAGACGCTCTAGCCTCATTGCAATGCTTTCCTGGACTATCAGGCATGAATTGATCGATCCTAGTGTAGGAAGACCTCCAAGTATTCTGTAAGGAACTTCACCTATGTAAAAGTCACTAACCTTTAAGCTCAGGTCCAACTTGTTTCCTTAAATGGGTGTTTAGGAGGTGCTTAAGAGACCGGTGAACTAGCCTCGTTCTCCAACGCTAAAGGATTTACAGAAGAAATAGTCACCTAGCAGTAACTGCTAAGACCACTGGTGGTGTGAAGGGGGAGTGCTCAAAGATGCATAGTGAGAGACTATATCCCCCTTCAGAAGGTAATGATAAATCCTTTGATAATGTGAAGATACTACGGTTAGTCAAGATTCCATGGACCCTATAATTTTAGAAGCTAGCTAGCTCTTCTGTC
Source organism: Euptelea pleiosperma (assembly GCA_035048495.1). Lineage (NCBI taxonomy): Eukaryota > Viridiplantae > Streptophyta > Magnoliopsida > Ranunculales > Eupteleaceae > Euptelea > Euptelea pleiosperma. Next base: position 1,277,445 of record CM068542.1, on the reverse strand, counting down.
TGAAGGTCCTACAGCTCTCAAGTGCCAGAATGTGGAAGCAGAAGTAGAGTCTCAACTGAAGCAGAATGAGACAACCTAACATAGCCAAGATCCTTTACCTAGAAAGGTATAGTTGAGTTATTGGACTAATTCTATAGACACATAACCAAGAAACAAAGAAAAGCTCAGAGTACTGTAAAGCATTGGTTTCTGTTGAAACCCATACTAAAGAAACTCCACGTAATCCAATAACAGGAACAAAGCAGATTGATCCATATCATAGTATACCTCTTCTTTTTCAAAGGCAAATCGAACTTAGATAACAAGTTCTGGTTCTGTATGGTATAAACAGAGACTGCCCAGAGAATATACACAGAAAACAGGAGTATCCCAATTAATTCAGCAGCAGAAACAACCCCAAATGGTCCATGCACAAGGATGGGGAATGTCCACAAGCGGAATCTTGGAAATGTCGATTTCTTCTTCCTCCTGACAATGAAAAGAATCCGTAACGCATATGAGTTAACAAAAATGTGACTAACAAAACTAACAACAAAGAAGCATAACATACAAAAGCTAAAAATAAAAAATGATAAAATAAATTAAGGCATAATCGTATTATGTAGATCAGTCAGTACTTAAGAACAAAAGAGAATTTTCATGCTACCAAGTACATACTCGTGGAACTCCTCTCCTAACGAGGCAGTTAGATATGCGATTGACATAAATGCAATAATAAGAACTGGGCCGCTGAATATCAGAAATATACTCCCTGCAGTTTGCAAGATGAAAGACAACATTAATACACAGGCAGTAAACATGAGAGAATATATACAAATATTAATGTTCTTGACGGCGGTGGGAACCAGAGTGGACCCTGATTGCTCTTGCTTTTCTTAATATATTATAATCCTGATTACAAAAAAAAAAAGGCATAATTGGCTACCTGTGATCCCAAAAACAGTTCCACTGGTAGCATCAGTCAATTTCCGATACGGTCCTTGCACAAATTGGGCTGGGAATAGAAAAATAAGTGTGACCCATGCAATGAAAACCACCCACATTAGAATTTTGAGCACCCATTTGACTAAGGACACCAGAAAGGGTGTCTCTTTGGCGTAACCAGGTTCGACATCTCTGCTTGTAAGAAGGGGTTCATGAGCTGAGAATCCATCCATGAGAAGAAGTAGAAGAAGAAGAAGAAGAAGAAGGTTGTTGAAGGAAATCGCAGAGTTGAATACACCCACTTCAATCTGCTCACTAATTCCTGATAGTCCACACCCGATCCATTAAATAGTTGTGTGATTTAATCCAATTGAAATTATGATGAACCGGTCCACCAATTATTTTCAGACATTAATGATGAAAACAACTCAAAAACTCAAAAATTGAAGCTAAAAAAAATTCTGGACCACTTGTATTATTTTTCGGTGAATACTGAATAGACCACTTTATATTCCATTCAAATTCCAAAGTGCTAACAGGGAAATACCTGAATTCCAGAACACAAACAAAAGACTTACCATTAAGTAGTGGATTTTGTCTGAATTTATGAATTTGGGAATGCTCCTCCTCCTTCCTTCTCTCCTTCTGTCTTTCTCATTCTATCAAGGCAAATAACCCAAAAAGTAGGAGCCAACAAGAAATTCGCGCGTACTTTGTTCTGTGATCCTACAACCAATAGTTAAGTCCCACCTGTCCTAGGGCCCATTAAGTGTAGGCCACCGTCTAGGCAAGTCCGCCTTCCGCTGCCTACGGAGTGACAGCAAAGCTGACAATCACAGAGTAATTTTTTTGAAGAGATTAGATTAATCACGTATAAGAGTAGAGAGTAAGTAAGTATGTGAGTAGAGAGTGAGTAAATATGAGAGTAGTGAGTGTCAATATATAAGAATGGTGTAACGGAAAAATGCCATTTGAAATGGCGTTTACCGTTATGCAACGGTCAAAAAAGGTCAGATAATGTGAAGTTCGCAACGGTCGAACGCCCTTTAAAAGGGCATCTGTCAGTAAAAAACGTCATTTGAAATGACGTTTATCCATTATGCAACGATCAAAAAATGGTCAATTTGGGAATGTTTCCCAACGGCTAAAAGCTCTTTTAAAGGGTGTCTGTCAGTGAAAAACGCCATTTTAAATGGCGTTTTTCATAAATAAACGCCCTTTAAAATAATGTCTGTCAGGTGTCAGATGGCAATCGGAACCATCTGACAACTTGATAGATGTTTTTTTAAAAGGCGTTTATTTCTGAAAAACACCATTTAAAATGGCGTTTTTCATTGACAGACGCCCTTCTAAAGGGCGTTTTCTTGATACAGATGTGACAATTGATGAAACGCCCTTTTAAAGGGTATTTAGTTACTTTTTTTACGATTTGAGAAAAGTTGTATTCTTTTTTGTAAATTATTTAAAATTTATTTTCTTTTAAGTAATTTTCCGTAGAAGTTTTACTCCGTATTGGTTACTTACCACTGTTATCTGGACCAACTGACCGCATGGATGTTTGTCCCCCGATCTTGACCCTTTTAACAAAGTAACCATGGGTATACGTGGCTTAAACAAATTTTTTAACAAAGTAAGCATGGGTACGTGGCACGTGATCATTGGCGCCAGTTTAAAAAAATTTCTCGAAGGCAGGTGGCCCTTAACTATAAGTTGCAGGATGACTGGATCAAAAAGTTGTGCAGGATCAAAAAGATGCATTCCCATCAGCTATTCACAAGGGTGGGTCCATTGGTAATGAAAAGAAACGCCACAAGACAAAGACAAGAAAGAAAAAGAATCTCTAATAAGTTAGACCAGTGGCAAGCCTTCAAAGTGTGGCCCACCTTTTTATATGGTCCCCTCAAACCTAGGAAATCCCGTAGCCCCAGAAATTTGGAGAATAAAAAAAAAAGCATAGGATAAGATGAGAAAATAGAGTCCGATCCAGTGGCTGGAAGTTGGAAGAAGTTAAAGAAATATCAAAGCCGATTTTGGATGGAGCTATTGTTGGGGGATAAAACTTTGATGACTGGGCCTTGTGATCGAAGGAGAAGACATGGCAGCAGATCTCGGCACGTGGATTTGTACGGACTGACCGCCTCGGCCTCACCATACACGTACCCAGGTGAGTACTAAGTGTTTTTTTGTCAAATCACTCACCCGTGTACGTGGGTGGTGAGGCCGAGGTGGTTAGTCCGTACAAATCCATGCGCCATCATCTGCTGCCCTGTCTTCTCCTTCGATGACATGGCCCTGTCATCGAAGTTTTACTCATTGTGGGGCAAGCCAAGGCCCAAGAGAGGGGAAATCGATTGGACGTTTTGGAGTCGACGCACTGAATGAAAGATGGGTGTGTGTGAGTTATTGGTGTCCATAACTATTCTCTTTATTTTCATTGGAAGGAAAAAAGACGGACACGACAGCACACCTACTGAGAATAGGAATAAGAGACGGAGAGAGGACCAAACAAACAAACACCTGAGACTCGATCTCACCGTTTATTCTTGTTCTCATCTGGGATCATCCCACGTGGCCTATCAACTCTTGTGATGTAACTTTTGTGGCAAACACACAAAGTAATAGGATAGAAAATGTAGGGGGAAAATCTAGTAAGCAAATTAACGTTCTCAGAGCATGCCACGTGTTGGGAAACTCAAATTTTATTAATTTCCAGAAAAATAAATAATAAAACCAAGACCGACGTTGATGACGAACTACATTATGATGTTTATCCCATCCCTAGGTAGACTTATATTCCAAAAATCAACCTGATTAGTGATTTATAACCATTGCTCTTTTAGTCTTTTTATGGGTTCAATTTTAACTGTGGGATTAAAGCCTTATTTAGGACTAATCAGATCCAAAGGTTATAATTAACTAACCATGCTGATATTTGGTAAGTAGGTTCACCTAGGGATAAGACAAATATCCATACAGTCAGTGGTCTCTGAGAAAGTGCCACATGGCTCATATGATATATGGTCCATCATCAACGTTGATGAGGGACGTGGTCATCCAAAAATCAATCTTATGTTCTTGGTCTATGGGTTAATAAAAGGTAAGATTCTCTCTAACACGTGTCACATTTTTGGAAACGCAAACGTTTGCGGATTAGATTTCCCAAAATGTACGTCGTTTGATGGGATGTCTCCGTACTCCGAATAAACTCTAGGTAAACCTGACTTGCTTGGTATCCTGTCTGTAGTTTCCAGGAAAATGCCTGTAAGCAAACATTACAGTTGATAATTAAATATTTGCCTTTATGTTGGGAAATATTCTTATAGTTGGAGAGGGGAGAGCTGTTGGGGGAGACAAGGGGATGAGAGTGTCATTAATTGTTTGCAACCACTTTTTGGCAAAAATAATAATTGGGTCTAATGCAAATATTTGTTGGATGTTGCATTACCAAGCCGAAAAACTTCTATCACACGAAATTGTAAATCACACAATCACAAGCCAATGAGTACTCGGCACATACACAAGTGCTTTTTGCAACGTACCCATGTGCTTTTGCTTTTAGGTGTCCGTGCCGAGAACTCATTGGCTGTGATTGCTGTGTGATTTGCAATTCCATTGTGACAGAAGTTTTACTCTTACCAAGCCCACACACAAATGCTGCAAACGTTTCCGTGCAAACATTTTGTAGTGCTGCCAAACAAGGCCTATAAATTGCACATAGTAGGTTGTAAACATCTGTGCTTTAGGATCCTCAGTCTAAAAAATCTCACTAGGGGTTGGATTTTCATTTTGAGGCATGCTACCCCAGGGATAAGCCTGCTTTTTTCTGACCCCTCTTGGGAGTCGGATTCAGGGCCGTGTATTCCGAGAATCCAACGGTGGTTGATAGCGCTGAATTCTCGGAATACACGACCCCGAGTCGTTTGACACCCAAAGGGGTCAGAAAAAGGGGGTCCTCAGAGCTTGAGCCATGTCAAAAAGGAAACCAAGGAAGTTAGTAATCGGTTGGTTGTTCGACTTCTGGGGCCGGCCTATTTGTACACCAAATGTGCATTGCATGTGTACTCATCAAACTTGACATGATCGTTTTCTTTTATAGGCAAAAGATTAGTATTAAAACCTAAGCCCAAAAAATAAGCAAGACAAGTCCGCTTGGGTTGCCATTTTTCCTAAAGTATTTATTTTGAAAAAACCTTTCCTAAAAGGTCGTTTGGATCATCATTAATGCAAAATGTCTTTATCTTCTCTTAGTAGGCCCCACTATAATTGATGGGAGTAATAGATGGGAAGGGGTGGGAGTAGGGTTTTTGTTTATTATGTTCATTGAGCTAGCAAAATTTAAAAAAAATTTGACTTGAAAACGGCTTTCAGCTATTTTTTATAAAAAGATTTTTTGGCTTAAAAATATATATTTTTATGGCATAAATACTTTTTAAAAAAAGGATCAGGCTCCATTGACAGCCCTAAAATGACAGGATTCTGTACAGGACACGATATATGCCACGTGGCACACTCTTGGAGGACTCTGACCGTATGGATGTTTGGCCAACCTCTAGTTGGACCTAAAAACGAAAATTCAGCTTGATTAGTGATTTCTAGACGTTGGATTGGACTTATTTTCATCGGTTGATCTCAACTGTGTGAATTATAGCAGTATTTGAGGTACAAAGATCCAATGCCAATAAATAACAAATCAGGCTGAAGTTTGGTTTGTAGGTCCACCTAGGGATTGGCTAAAAATCCATACGGTCAGAGTCCTCTTAAGAGTGTGCCATGTGGCACATATTTGTGTCCTGTACAGAATCCTGTCATCTTAGGCTGTCAACGGAGCCCGACCCTAATTGGTAATCCAAACAATATAATATTTTGGAAGAAGTGTTTTGTGGAAAAAAAAATACTTTTTCATGTCTAAAAATGGTGATCCAAACAGGCCAACTTTCAGCTATTTTTTATACAAGACTTTTTGGCTTAAAAGAATATTTTTACGGTATAAATACTTTTCGAAGAAATGGTCATCGAAAACAATCTTTTCATTTTGTAAAAAAAATTGTGCTAAAAAAAACTTTTTTTGCTCTAAAAATGACAATCCAAACATATTTTATATCTATTGAGGAATTATGCCGTGAGGGCTCTAACTCCTCAAGTCTACTTCTAAATATGTACAAATCCATGTTAACTCATTGGAATGGACACTATCCACGATATAGAGATCCCTGTTTTGGCTGCCATCGAACTCAAAGATGGGCAACCTGATTACTTGCATGTAGAACGTGGCATCGCCTTCAAGCTTTTAATTTCCTTCTCCACCTGCAACTCTTTGATTAGGTTTGAGCTCTGCTTCTTCAACGTCAGAAGCGGAGAAGATGACAATACCATGATGGTCTCTAGCAATCAATCCTTGTAGAAGCTTTAACACCCACTTTGGCTAAATGAACATCGACATTCATTTTGATCCAATTCCTGCCCATTGGTCTCCATTTGGAGTTTGTGTTTACTTTTGGAGTTGAAATGTTGGGTTCACTTTTACCAATCATCATTAATATTTCTATCATGAGCTTATTGGATTGGGAAATCACCAACTGAGGCATATGTTGAGAATTTCACAAAAGGATCAATCGAATAGCAAACAATAACCACCAAAACACACATAAGAGAAAATCAAATAGAAGAGCAGTCACACAACCACAAGGTTGAAACCCCCCAAAATTCACATTAGGAAAAACCTCGTTCTAAACACTGTTGACTGTTATTATTGCTGAGCTACAATGAGAATTATCATAGAAAACCCAAACGGATAAGGAATTAATAAGAAACCAACTAAATTTATTACGAATCGATAAACAAAAACATGTACAAATGAGGAAACTTTCACAGACTATAGCAAACCTAATCAAAACATAATTTTTGATTAGGTTTGCAATGATTCCTCACCGTAACAATACATAATTTCAAAATTGTTTTCAACTATTTCAAAGTAATTATTCGCAACGGTTCATAACTGTTGCAAAGAAACGATTCATAACCATTGCAAAGAGTTACTTTGAAACAATATAGAACCGTTGTTAAGTTAAGATTTGCAATGGTTTTGAAGCAACAGTGTGAGGTGTTTCTCAAAAAAGCGTTTCTAGCTTCATGTAGAAGCTGGATGCCAAACACAGATTTATGCCACAGAAGCGCTTCTCAACTCTAAAAGTTGGAGAAGCGCTTCTGCAGAAGTGTTCCCAAACATTACCTAAATGATCATAATTTTTTTTTAAAATACCTTGAAAAATCTTAGGGTATTACAGTACAAATTCATCTCTTGCATCTGATGGAGCATCTCTTATATTAAAACTCTCTGTAATTTTAAATAAAAAATACATGAATTTACATTTTATATTGTACAAAAAATATTTTGTGAGAAGTAGAGAAAGTAGGAGATACATAGTCGTGCATTTGAAGGAGAGATGTTTGCTTTAAGGGAGTGCAAGTCATGGAGAGTATGATTAAGTACTCATTTTAGGAAAAAGTTTAAGAAGACACTATGAAGATTCATTCAGACGTTGAGACGAATGAGGAGGGTGTTGGAGAGATTTCAAGGAAAGAAATTAAGGAGATTTAGAGGAATTTTAGGCATACCTTTGTGTAACCGTACTTCATACTAAGATAGTGGAGATAAAAAGGGAATGAGACTTAAGTGGCATTTGGTATATAAGTTAACAGATCTAAAAGCTTGAAGTGCTTAAGGTTTGATAACTTAATGACTTATGTTTGAATTGGATTGTTTGGTAAAGGTCTTAAGTCTTAAAATTAAGTCAAAGGCATTGTGGATATTTTGAAATGTTTATTAGGACACTTTTGTAAGTTTTTAAAAGAGAAAGCTTTAAGAAAATTGCATTATCAGTATTAAAAGAGAATCTTAGAATCTTTTGAAAAGATGCTTTCACTTACCGCAATATGTGAAGAGAGGGTGACTTTTTACTTTTCATTTAATTTTAGTGGTTTTGGTGATAAGTGCTGAAATTAAGTTGTTTACCAAATGCCACTTAATCGCCAAAATCACTTAATTTTAGTTCATTCATACTTAAGGTGTGAGAAAAAGTCTTACCTAACGCCACCTTAAAGAGTTTTTAGGAATATAATTAGAGAGAATCAAATTAATTAGTTTCTTTATGTAACCGTAGTAGGATAGTGAAGAGAAAAAGAGGGAAGGATTAAAGAGGAGGATTTTAAGGAAACATGAGAGATTTGAGGATATAAAGCAAGACTTGAATGCTTGACCATTGGATGAAAGAGAAAAGAGGCTTGCTTACATTGGAACTGGAAAAATTTGCTTACGTTGGGAGAGAGAGAGACGTGTTGGAATTTAAAAGATGTTATGGTTTTTTTAGACACAATAGAAAAAAGATGGAGAGAGAGCCACATGGATGAGAGAGAAGACGATTTCTATGTGTTAGCTTTAGTATAAATAGATAGATAGATACATAGATTAGATCTACGTGGATAACGAATCAGCATGGGGTACCAAATTCGGACTTGAGAAAGAGAAACTTTTGCATATGCATTTTTTGATATAAGCATCTAGCCGCACCTAAAAGTGCCACGTGGCACACTCTTAGAGACCAATGACTATATGGATGTTTGGCCCATCCTTAGTTGACCTACAGACCAAAAATCCAAAAATCAACTTGATTGGTGGTTCATAACCGTTGTATTTTAGTCTTTTTGATGGGTTGATCTTTTTGTGTAAGCAAGACTATATTATAAAAAAAAGAAAACCAAAACACAAAGGCACTAGGAGTGGTAGCTACTCTTGTCCAATAAAATGGTTGAGAGGCGCCAGGTAGGGAGAGCATTAGACCACTCCTGAGATGATGACCAAGTTTTTGCCCTACTGGCAATAATATGAGCTACATTGTTTGCCCCCCCTAGGGGTATACAAAAAAAGTGAAAAACGAAAGAGAGGAATTAATTAGGTACAAAATATCAACACAAAAATTTGAAGTTGACCAACCCACTATTGCAGAGCCATATTGCTGTGAATCCGCCAAACTTAACGTCTAACTCAAGGTCCAACTTCAAAAAACCTCCATGGATTGCCCATTCCAACCCCACTTTACTGTTTGTGCTTCTGCTTCTTCTGTGGAAGAAGCTTTTGACTAGATTCCCATGCCAATAGACATTCATTAGCTGAATTTTGAATGATAAAACCCAAACCTGCTAGTCCCGAAGGTGAATGCCAATCAACATGGGAGGTGGTCTCCATCTAGGTGTGGTTTTGGGGGGCAATGTGGCCTCCTCCTCAGTAAGCAAATACACATTTATGGTTTAGAGCAGATGCAACGAATCTTTAGGAGGGCAACCGTGGACGCATTGATTCCAGTAATGCCATAGACGCCACATCAGGACGCTACAATATTCAATGATAAGTGAAGAATCTTCAGCAGAATCTTTGGCCTCTAACCACCTTAACAAATTGTCCCCAATCTCGTCATCCCTCATGCCCTCCCATCTCAAAGAGAGAGGAGTAGTGTGCCATAATCTCACACTATCGGGGCATTTGAATATGGCATGGAAACTATTCTCCCATGGATGATGACATTTGGGACATTTCACTTCAATCGAAGGAATCTGAGAGTGCAAGTTAGTTTTGGTGGGTATGATGTTCCTAAGGAATTTTCAGAGGAAAAATTGGCATCGTCTAGGAATTTTCAAAGTCCATATTTTTTCTATATGGAACAGGGGGCAGGTCGGAGCAACAAAAGATGTCACCGATGTTAGATGTCTATATGCTGATTTAACCATGAACTTTCCTTTGGGATGCAAGTCCCAATAAAGATAGTCATAATGGTTCTTTGAGCTGAGAGGAATTGCTTGAATGTGAGCCGCAATGTCTCTAGGGAAGAGTGCATGCAATAAGGAGATATTCCATTAATTCGCGCTCTGATGTAATGAGCTCTTGAACTCGCTTTATAGAACATTGTTCTGACTTGGGGCTCGAAACCCGGTACCCAGTCATGGCGTAAATCCTTGGGTCCTCCCAAATATAAAAAATATGTTCCATTCCCTGGTAACCATATGCAGTGATCAATGAAAACGTTTCTCGCTTTTAACATACTACTGTAGCACCATGAATCTGAAACCTTGCTTTCCATTGTCAAGAGAGATTTTCCTTTGCAATGTTTTGACTGGAGTTGGGAGGCTAGAAATGATTGCTTGTTGGTTTGAATTCGCCAACGATTCTTGAGCAGCAACACTAGGTTGTGTTGATGAATTTATGGAGTTTGAGACCCCCTTTAGATGTTGGACTACAAAGCGATTCTCAACTGGTTTTTCATGCTTGAGATAGAAATTTTGCTTAGAGCATCTCCAACCCTACCCTACCCTAAACAGAAGTAGGGTAAAAAAGAATATCCCTTACCTAAAACTCAAAAATCTCTCCAATGGCCCACCCTAAACTCTACCCTTTCCTAAATATAAGAACCAATAGAAAAGAGGAAAGAGAAATTCTATTTGCACCCCCACAAATTCCATAAGCACTTTTTGGCCAAAAATGCCTTTCAGACCAAAAAAACAAAAAACCCCAACGCCCCTCTTCGTCCCTCCCTCTCCACCTCTCTCTCTCACCTTGAAAACCCAAAACAGAAAAAAAAAAAAAAAAGAAAAAGAAGAAGAAGGAGGAGGTGGATGCCGTCACCGTCGCCGCCACTTCCACCACAAGTATGTCTCTCTCTCTCTCATAAGCCCTACGGCTGGCTTGGCCGTGGGCCTACGGCCAGGCTCCGTGGGACATTTGAGAGAGAGAGAGAGAGAGAGAGAGGGAGGGACGAAGAGAGGGGTGCTTCGGTTTTTTTTTTTTTTTGGGTTTAAGGGCAGTTGCATCCAAAAAGCTTCTGGAATTTGTGGAGTGCAAACAGAATTTCCCAAGAGGAAAATGACAAAAATTATAAGAAGGGGACATAGATGGCATTAAGTAAAAGAATGTGAGGATATTTGATGAAATTAATTAAAAAGAGGGAGGAAGGGAAAACAAATTTTTAAGTTCTCACCCTAAATAGGGTAGACTTTAGGGTAGGGTTGGAGATGATTTTTTAAGTTTTCACCTTATTTTAGGGAAGGGAAAGGACTTTAGGGTAGGGTTGGAGATGCTCTTACCAGCCCTCTTGTCGGAATTCTGATTTTTTTTTTCCAAACCACTGCCAAAGGCCTGTTAGACCAATAAGTTGCAGTGTGCCAATATATTTTTAATATTCAAGATTTTCCATATGTTGATCTTCAACTGTAGGATTCCAACATTATCAACGTCAGATTACCGATCAGAATGATTTTTGGTTTGTAGGTCTACCTATGGACAGGCCTAACATCCATACGGTCAATGGTCTCTAAGAGTATGCCATGAGGCATTCTTTGATGCCTCCCAGATGCCCAGAGCAATTTTTTTTTTCCAGAAAGAGACGCTGAGGGGATTCTGAGAAAACCTTTGCTCACACCTGTGAGTGGGCAAAGCTGATAACACATCACAATATGAGCCACGGGGCACACTCTTATAGGACGATGACCGTATGGATGTTTGGGTAGTCCCTCGATACGTGGACTTGTAATCCAAAAATTAACGTGATTAGTGATTTCTAAGCGTTGGATTGGAGTCATTTAAATGAGATGAGTAGAATTTAGAGCATTATTGACCATTATTTGGGGTACTAGATCCAAAGGTCTGACATAACTAATCAGGCTGATTTTTAGTTTGCAGGTCAAATGAGGGACTGGCCAAACATCCATACGGTCATCGTAATCTAAGAGTGTGCCACGTGGCTCATTTTTGGTGTGTGATCGGCTTTGCTCACACACTCGGGGATCCCAACCTGATCCATACTGGGCATCATTCCTGTCGTCATCCACAGGTTTAGACGGCCGACGGCTGATGGTCCTCAATCAGAAGAATCTATCGGCTTGGACATAGGAACAACGTTACGAGAACGTTGATCATTTTCCGTTGTCTTATTTGAAAACACAAGGTGAAGTAGTCCTCTGTTATTTTCCCACTGTATAAATGCATTCCGCTGCCGACCGCTGACTAAAATTCGTTACTTTTCATCAGTATTCAGTATCGGCATGGTGCGTTCTCTCGTCTCCTCTGTTTTGTGCTCTTGTTCTTTCATCATGCATCGCCCTAATGATAATTGTTTTCAGATTGGTTTTCTCGAGTTAAATTCTCTTCGAATTGATTAACTTTTTTTTTTGGTTCTTCTCGTTTCGATGCCAGGAGGCAAGTGCTAGCGATTCTAGTCTTCTTCTTCAAGAGCCAAAACTGAAGCTCTACTCGTACTTTCGGAGCTCGTGTTCGTTCCGCGTTCGTATTGCCCTCAACTTGAAAGGTCAGATTCTGAATTCCTGCGTGATAGTTTCGACACCAACTTTATGTTTGCTGAAACCCTAGTCTTGAATTCTTTATGCAAATTTTTTTTTGGTCAAGCTAAAAATTGTTTGTTGGGGGTATTGATGATCGGAAGTTGGTTGGTCTTTTTTGGGTCGGGTGTGTGTGAAAAGGGTTGAACTACGAGTACAAGGCAGTCAACCTGGTGAAAGGAGAGCAGTTCAGTCCAGGTGAATGATTCTACCTAGCTACCCCATTCGCATGGAAAAAATTTAGATGCAGAGGACTTTGGTTGCAGTCGATGCAAGGACTCAAGGACTCTCGTAGCCCTACGTAACACATTTTTGTGGTCTTCTAACGGCATGGATGTATAGCCTACCCCTTGTGGAAACACATACCAAAAATCAACCTGATTGGTAATCTCAAGCCATAAATTTTAGTACTTCTTTACGATTGATTATAGCCATTGGATTCAAGCATGCTTTTTGAGTACCAAATACCACGGCTAGAAATCACCCATCAAGTTGTTTTTTAGTGTCTATATCCGCCAATGGGTGGGCTAAACATCCATGCAGTTAGTGGAGAATGTTTTTGAAGCTGCGTGATTTTTGAAGTGGGGATCATGTGCCAGAGATCGCACACCACATATACCCATGGTTTAGGCTTCGGTTTTAAAAAGACTTATTAAAAAGTAACCATGGGTATATGTGGCGCGCGATGATTGGTGCATGATCGCCGCTTCAAAAATCCCACCTTCAAAAATTTTCTCCAGTTAGTGGGCCCAAAAAAATGGGCTATGTAGGGTCACGAGAGTCCTTTGCATCTAAAATTTTTCTCATTTGTATTCGTCAATAGAACTTAAATTGTCTTCTTTAACATTTTTCTCACTACCTTAAATGTAGAGTTCTCAAAGCTGAACCCCATTAGTTATGTGCCGGTATTGGTGGATGAGGACGTAGTAATTGCTGACTCTTTCGCCATCTTACTAGTGAGTGAATACCACTCTCCTTCTTATTCTTCTTTCCATATCATTTGTTTTAGTAGTGTTAGTTCTTTTTACTCATGAGAATAGTGCTAATATGTTTTTTTGAACATTATCTCAAATGCACCATGGTTTGCTTTGCATATTACAGTACTTGGAAGAAAAGTATCCTCAGCATCCACTTTTGCCTCATGATCTTCAGAAAAAAGCTATCAATTTCCAGGTACAACTGCTGAACCAAGATGCTCTGTTCATAGGACGTCTTTGTTTGAGTTAATGGGAACTAAACTCAACTTCTCCCTTCAATCTGGTTTCTTCGCAGTGTCCGACAAGTATAGTACCATGAAATCATGAACAAACATGCCAAAGGAAGGGGGTAGGGGTTGGGATTAGTTTGTTTTTGAGGAGTTAAGTTAGATTTGGGAATATATTTGCTAGGAGGACTTGGGGAGAGGGTGGGGAAGTTGGTGAAGACAGGGGTAAGGAGTGTTGTAATCTTGGATTGTAACCAGAATAAGAGATTAGGGTTAGAGAGATGGAAGAGAGGAGAAGAGAAGAAGAATGGGGGCAGAGGAGAAATCGTGTAGAGCTTAGAATAGCATACACGATTCCACCTAAGAAGAATGTGTTCGTTCTCTTTTACACAAAATACCTCAAAACTAGAATAAGAAATTATTCTTTACAGGATTTATGAGTTTCTTGCCGGCTTGAATGCTGATTTTGAGTTGTCCCGTATTCAGTTGTTCAGTAAGGATGACCTACCCTCGTTGAATCAAGTCTATGCATATGTTCAGAGTGAGGAGAGTCGTAGAGATGCCATGTCTCCATCCCCCACGTTGTAAAGTCTGCCTTGGTTGTTATCCCATCATCACAGAAATCATCATAGAATCAGCATTCGCCCTCGACTAGTGGTCCCAAAGGCCCTCTACCTACTTGTGCTCATTGTGGCAAGAGGGGCCACAGCCAGGATAAGTGTTGGAGCCTTCATATGTGTGAGGGGTGTGGGAAGAAGGGGCATAGCAAAGAGAAGTGTTGGAATATCATTGGACGCCCTGCACCATCTTCGAGTACATCGTCTACTGACCACAGTGTTACTATGGTTGTTATTACCGGTTCATACCTCTCATTAGATACCTCGCCAGTTACTATTTCTCGAGAGGAGCTCGAGAATATCCATCGTTTTATGGCTCACTTGGATGCCCCGTCAGCCACTTTAGCATTTGCCCAGTTAGATACCATCAGTTCTGCCAACCATGTTTCTCCCTCTACTTCTTCTACACCCTAGATCATTAATGCGGGGGCCTCAACACATATGACGGGTATGTCTACTTTGTTTTCCTCCTACTCTGTGGGATCTGTGGCTGATAAAGTCCACATTGCCGATGGCACCCTTTCCTCGGTTTCTGGAAAAGACTTTGTCACTGTCACACCTGAGATTTCTTTATCTTCTGTTCTTCTGAGATTCCTTGAAATTAAAGATCTTGACACCTTGAAGTTCTTCTTGGGCATTGAGGTTGCGACGATCCTCTTCTCCATGTGAATCATAAATTACAACTTTAGCATCCTTTCAAGTATGAGAGAACTACGTAATGACTAATGACTCTAAAGACATTCCTAATCAAGACTTAATTTGTCAAATAAGATCTTGACTTTCCTAATCAAGATTAAGGGTCATGATTCCAATGAAGCGGAGGCTTTTATTTTGTTTGAAGGATTACAAAATTTACAAACCACCTTTTTTCGGTCATAGTGAAGTCAAATGTGATAATTAGGCATGTTAATTGGCTGGGCTGGCATGATAGGCTTTTAGGCCCGCCTTGAATGGTCCCGTGCTTGGGAGTGATTTTAAAGCTTGCTAGATAAATGGGCCGAGCTTGGACTTAACTTTTAATGAAGATTATCTTAGTATGATCCTTATCCGATGGTCTGGCCCATTGTATCTATTAATGGCCAGAATTGGTCCTGTAATGGGCTGGCCAGGCTTGGGCCTAGCTACCTATATCTTGATCCAAGCTCGAGTTGAGATTGGCCCATCCCAAACACATCCCATTAACACCCTTACACATTTGGCTTGGGCTTCGGGAAAGGCGGGATGACTGTGGAGATAGCTAACATCACTGATCATATTTTAGACATTGTGGATGTTTTTCATAGCCATACTCTTATAAGCGTCAACTTGGAGGCAAATTTACTAACTAAAGATGGGCTGCTAGGCCTTCGTTGTTTATTTAGGAATGTTTTTCTCTAGATATTTTTTGATCATTGATAGATTCCTTCTTTGCTAAAAAGTAAGCAAAGAAAGTGGTAAGTGAGGCCAAACATAAAATATACGATAGTCTATATAATAAATTAGGGACAAGAGAGGGTGAGAAAGTTGTCTACAAGCTTGTACGAATAAGAGAGAAATGTTAGGTATAGATCATGTTAGATGCATTAAAGGTGATGACTAGAGAGTCTTAGTGAAAGATGAAAAAATTAAGTGAAGGTGGAAGACTTATTTCCATAAATTATTCAATGAGGTAACATAATGAACATAAGACTAGATGAAAATACTAGGGAGAATATAGAACATACATACTTTCGTAGAATTAGGGTATCGGAGATGAAAGCAGCTTTAGTTAAGATGAAGATAGTTAGGGCCTTATAAAAAGAAGATAGTTAGGACCTTAGGACTAGATATTATCCCAATAGAGGTGTAGAAATGCATGGGAAGAATTGGATTGTCTTGGGTTACTAAGTTATTTAACAATATATTGAGGACAAGAAAAATGCCAAATGAATGGAGTATTGTAATGCCTATATACAAGAACAAAGGGGACATATAGAGTTGCACAAACTACCGTAGCATCGAACTTATGATTATGAGCCACACTATGAAACAATGGGAAAGGTTGATGGAGCAAAGATTAAGGCAAAAGGCAAGGATATCTGAAAACCAATTTGGATTTATGCCAGGAAAGTCAACATCAAGGCAATCTTCTTACTTAGACAAATGATGGAAAAGTTTAGAGAAAAGTGGAAGAATCTCCACATGGTGTTTATTGACTTAGAAAAAGCATCTAATAGAGTCCTTAGAGAATTAATTTGGTGGGCATTGGGAAAGAAGGGAGCCCCAAATGGATATATTGACATCATTAAAGATATGTATGAGGGAGCAATAGCTAGTGTTAGAATAACTGGTGGTGAGACTAGTGAGTTCCCAATAATAGTGGGATTACACCAAAGATCAGCCCCAAGTCCATACCTATTTCCTTTAGTTAAAGATGAAGTAACTGCTTATATCCAAGATGAAGTCCCTTGGTGTATGTTATTTGCAGATGACATAGTATGAGTTGACGCGACCAAGGATAAGGTAATGACAAAAACTAAAATTGTGGAGGAATGCTTTGGAATTTAGAGGTTTTAAAATAAGTCAAACCAAGATAGAGTATATAGAATACAATTTTAGTAAGGATGCACATAGAGATGATCAGTCAATTCAAATTGACAACCAGGAGATACCTCGAAGTGACTAATTTTGTTACCTTAGTTCTATTATTCATAAGGAGAGATTGAGGAGGATGTTGCCCATAAAATTAGAGGGGTGGTTAAAGTGGAGATGTGCTTCTGGAGCGCTATTTGATCGTCGTGCACCACTCAGACTAAAAGGAAAATTCTAAAAGATGGCAATAAGACTGACGACGCTTTATGGAGCAGAATGTTGGGCAATAAAAAACATGTTCATAAAATGAGTATAGCAGAGATGAGGATGTTGAGATGGATATTTTGTAGACAAGGGAAGAAAAAATTAGCAATGAGCGCATTTGTGAAAATATAGGAGTAGTTTCAATAAGTGACAAAATGAGGGAAAGTCAATTGAGATGGTTTGGTCACGTACAACAAAGACCAATGGCAGCACCAGTGAGGAGGAATGTGCAAGTCGAAGGGCCTAAAAGGGGCGTGGGGAAGGCCATAACGAACGTGGAGTGAGGTTTTGAGAGGAGATTTTAAGAAACTAGCCTTAACGGAAGAGATGGCTTTAGATAGGATTGAATGTGGGAAGATTCGTGCAACCGATCTCATACCGGTGGGAAAAGGCTCATGATGATGAGAAATTCCTTCTTTATTACTGACCAGGAAAAACAAATGTTGACTTAAATTCCTAAATTTAACTGAACTGGTTAAACAAGTTACTATTGCTGGAATTTTCCTACAACTTCTTGCACACCCTAGACATAATTACTGGAAATTTTTGGATACTCCTAAGTAGTATGGGCCACAAATGTTTGTGACAGGTTCCATCTTCTTGAGGATAGCATGTGGCCAATAGACCGCTGATTTCCTAAGAAGAAAGTCGGTTTCTAGCTTCCAATCCCTCACACTTGTCCCTGTTATTTATTCATTATCATCACTTGCTATTTGGTTTTGACCTTTTTTCCCCTTTTGCAATTTATCTTCAAAAGTATAATATTTTAGTCCATGTGTCAAATGCAAATACCGATTTCATTACTATCATCTGGTTTTAGGCTGCAAATATTGTTTGCTCAAGCATACAGCCACTTCAGAATCTTGACGTTCTGGTAAGTATCCAAGTGGTATTAGGCCTCGTAACTTCCTTTTCTGTTTCTGACTTAGTGTTTTCGTGACATAGTTTGTGGCAAGTGTAGTGTTTATAGTTTTCTGCTTCTCTGTTTCAGAAATACATTAAGGAAAAAGTGAGTTCTGATGAGCAGCTTGCTTGGGCTCAATATCATATAGGAAAAGGCTTCACAGGTAAAACTAAACTACCACTTAATACCACTTATTTATTTCTCATAGTATTCTTGATGCAAGTGTTGTTATTCTTGTTGAAGAGTAATAATCAAGCAATCTTGTGATGCATCACTCAAATTCAAATGTCGTCAAAAGTAGTTTTCAAAGCACAAGGGAACTCCATGCATCTATATTGAACCTAAAGATTCACTTAGCTTATAAAGTTAAATATGTATATCTTGCAGAAGTCTTAATGAACCTATGTTGCACCAAATTATAGATAACTATTACCTTTAATTCTCACAACTTCGTTTTGAAGCTTTTCCAGCTACTTCAAAGTATGGCCAATAATGAGCACTTTTGTTGATTCTCTAAAAGATCAAATCCTTTCCACTAACACAAAATTGGTTGCAAGATCTATTTGTAATCGTTGTGCTTTTATTGTATCAGCTATTATTTGTGATATGAGTGCCGAAGGTTGATAAGAGGGGGATATACTCACTGCAGTTTGAATTGCATCTTTCAAATGCAATATAGTTATTATTATTGTTGTTGTTGTTAAAGGGAAAGAAGATATTCTACAACTTATCAAAAAAAAAAAAAAGGAAAAGAAGATACAAAGGAGGACAAATGAAAATGAAAGCGAGAAACAAGAGAGTTCCTAGTTTATTGTGGTTTGCTGATTTCATAAAGTTTAGAGAAAGGGTCATTTTTTTTATAAGTGTAAGCTCTATTAAGGGCTACCACCACAAGGAAACAGAACAAGCCAAAGCTAGAGAGGTCGAGATGACCTACACTAGGCTCCGAGTACGAATACTAAAAGAAACAAGCAAGCACCCAATTAACTTCCATCCCTAGTACATAGTAGATCCCACCTGAAGACGAAGTCTTCAAAGAACAGGCCCCTACATTCTGGAAACGCCTTCGACCAAAGGAACATAAGCCCCTTGATATTTAGAATGATAGTATTCAACTCGACTTGCTTGCCTTCGAAGACTCTTTGATAACTCTCTTTCCAAATCCCCCATATAATTGCAAAGGGGAACATCCTCTAGCTGGGAAGACATTGGACTTTTAACTAAAGAAGAGAGGCCGGCGTCACCCAACTCATTCCGAACTCTGAAATAAATGAAGACCAGACTTCCCTAGCCATGTCACAATGTAGCAAAAGATGATCCACCATTTCCCCACTACGCTTGCACATCCAGCAATAATCCACCATAGTGAACCCTCTAGAGATAAGGTGATTAATTGTTAAGAGCTTGTCTAAGGAAGCCTCCCACGTGAACAAAGACACTTTAGAAGGGATCTTGGATCCCCAAATCATAGACTTGGGAAATGGGAACCGACAACGACCCTCCTTTACTCCAAATCCAAACCCTCATATTCGGGGCTGAAGGTCGGAGGTGAGTAGCCTGCAACCGAGAAAGCAATTTGTACAGGGGTTCAATTTCCCAATCTTTCAGGTTTCTTCTGAAGCCCAAATTCCACCCCTCAACATCCCCTTCATACACAACACAATTTTGAATAGACCAATTTTTCCGATCGAAAAGAGAGAGAAGCTTCGAAAAATCCAACTGCAAAGGATTATCTCCACACCATGTATCCTCCCAAAATCTGATTCTGTTTCCAACCCCAACCTCAAACCTGACTCCTTTGAGAATCCCCCAGCAATCTTTAATATCCCTCTCCATACAATAGACCAACTTTTTCGATCGAAAAGAGAGAAAAGCTCCAGAAAATCCAACTGCAAAGGATTATCTCCACACCACGTATCCTCCCAAAATCTGATTCTGTTTCCAACCCTAACCTCAAACCTGACTCCTTTGACGATTCCCCATCAATCTTTAATATCCCTCTCTCCATACACTGCAACTATATGGTCTCCTTACCCCACAACTTTCCCAACCAAAGGTAGAAGTCCCATACTTCCTCTGAGATAAACATCCCTTTCCTCAATTCTCATAAACTTCAACTCTTGCACTTCCTCTGAGTCATTTCCTGTTACCACAATGTCATCCACGTAAACTATGAAAATGAGAGCAGTAATTTTGTCTTGCTTGCATTTGATGAACAATATGTTGTTGGCTTGGCTCTGTACGTACCCAATATTTTTGGTTGCTCTACTGAATCTCTCAAGGCTCGAGCCTTGAGGTGACTGTTTTAGCCCCCATACAAGGCTTTCTTCAGTTTACAGACCTGATTCTCACTGCCCTCACATTTGAATTTTGAGGCATCATCATATACACATGCTCCAACTCACCATGGAGGAAGGCATTCTTTACATCCAATTGATGTAAATGCCAAGACATTTGTTGCCAGGGAGAGATGAACTTGAATGGAGTTCATCTTGGCAATTGCTGCAAACATCTCCTAATAGTCAATTCCATATATCTGAGTGAACCCTTTTGCTACTAACCTGGCCTCATACCTGTCAATTGAGTCATCACCTTTATATTTTATTGTATATACCCATTTTCATCCAATTGGCTTCTCTCCCTTGGGTAAGGTCATAAGATCCAATGTGTCATTTTTTTAAGAGCTCTCATCTCTTCAAACATGGCGTCCTTCTACTTGGATTGAGAAAGGGCATCTGAAACTTTAAATGACAAAAAATAGAGGTCACAAGCTATAAATGTAGGGTATGATGGAGACATGGAATGAAAAGAAACAAAGTTCGAAATGGGATTTTACGTACATGCATGAATTACGAATAACAATAGGAACGTTAAGATCAATAGGAATATCAGAAGAACAAAAGAAGAGATTTTACTCGGATCAGAGGGAGTTTCTTGACAGGGTCCTTGAATAGTGGGTTGTTTCTGTGTTCTGGTATACACTTGGAGTTTTTTTTGTTATAACTTTTTGGGGCCAAACGCCCAAAAAGAGTTGTCCTGAGCTAAAAAGGTCGAGATGACCTACAAATAGCAAAGGCTACACAAACAAGAACAAACAGAAACACACTAACTACCATCTGAGAACAAAGAAGATCTCAACGAAAATCAAAGTCCTCGAAGAACTATCCCTACAAATAGGAAACACCTTAGACCAAAGAAACATGTCGAGAACTATGGCGTGCGAATCGGCTTGTTTGCCCTCGAAAGCTCTCTGATTCCTCTCCTTCCAAAGACCCCATAGAATATCAAAGGGGAGCATCCTCCAAGAACCCCATGGAGTTTTTTTCCCCATGGCACATCACCAATAGGAATAGTAGTATAAGAATCAAACATGGAAGCAGGAAGTGGTAGTGGGACAAGACTCTCTTCGCTACCCTACTCTCCTCTGAAGAGAGGTTCATGCATCATTGAAAAAGGGAACAAACTCAAAGAAGGTAATGCCCATGGATATGACTTATCCGAACTTGTCATGATTCGGGTCCAACTTGTCATGATTAGGTCGATTAACATGAACATAACATAACACACATCGAAGACCTTTGGTGTAACCAAGAATAAGGAACTATCCGGACAAAGAAGTGAAATGGGAGTGAAAATAAATAACACTAGAAGCCGTATGATTTATCAAGCAGCAAGCTGTAAAGAGGGCTTTATACCAAAAAATTTCAAATTTGCATACCAAGAAACAGGGCACAGGTCACTTCAAGTGCCTGCGTTTTCTCTCTGCAACACTATCTTGTTGAGGGGGTTTAACACATGATGTTTGATGATCAAACCCATGTTCATTGAAATAAAACTTAACCCCCCCATTACCGATAAAAAAAAAAAAGACTTAAGCCCCCATCCATATACTCCTCCATTAGTAGATCGAAAGATTTGGATTTTAACACCAATTTTTTTTTGATAAGTCCATGTTTAGTGATCCTTAACCCCCCTTCCCTAGGTAAGAACGGGACTTGAACCCCCAAAAACCTAACCAATTGAGTTGTAGGTCATTTTATTTTAACACCAAATTGAGTCGAAGCAAAAGTATGAGGGAAAGAACGTGCGAGGGAGAGTGACCAAAAGTATGAGGGAGGTTTTATGATTTTATAAACATGCACTTTCTTATGGATATCCCGATTGGAGGGGGCAAGTTCACATGATCTAATAACCAAGAGCACCCTACTTTGTGCAGATTAAATTTCTTGTTTCTTCGCACTGGGATGATAATTTTCTAGGGATCTCTTTGTTGGCTATCCCTAAGCCCGCTTCGGATCATGTTCCTTGGTGTTAGACTGCGGGGGTTTTAGTTCTCGTTCTCATCCTTTTCGGTTTGAGAATATGTGGCTGACCAATCCTCAGTTTAAGGATAGGGTGGAGGAGTGGTGGCAGTCCTCGTTTGATAGGAGAGCAGGGGTCACCTTTAGGCGTAAACTTAAAGTGCTTAAAGAAAGGATCAAGCATTAGAATAGGGAGGAGTTTGGTAGAGTAGCTTGAGGAGGTATTTGGGCTTGATAGGAAGAAGACAATCCTTTATCTGCAGAGGATCGTGATACGAGAGTCAATATAAGGGCGGAGTATCAGCAGTTGGTGAAGATGGAGGAAATTAGCTAAAAGCAAAAATCTAGGGTCAGGTGGTTGAAGGAAGGCGGCAACAACATAGTTTTTTCATAAAATAGTCAATGCACACAGGAGTAAGCATTTGGCATGTCTCAAGATTCATGGTGTCTCTTTGGAGGATGAAGATAGTATCAGAGGAGTGGTAGGGTTTTACTCGCAGCTATATTCTGGATCATCCACTACAAACTGACACTGGATGGCCTTCACTTCGACAGTTTTAGCAGGGAGGATAAGGAGGAAGAAGTTTTGAGCGTCTTATTTGACATGACAGGAAAGCACTGGGCCCAGATGGTTTCTCTCTAGTTTTCTTCAAACAGTGCTGGGACATAGTTGGCGCTGACTTCATGAAAGTGGTGTTAGAATTTCAAGAGGAGGGTTATTTGGATTACTCTTCTAATAGCATGTTCATTGCTATGATCCCGAAGACTCAAGGGGTTGGTGACATTGCTTATTTCAGACTTATAAGCATGGTGTGCAATGTATATAAGATTATTGCTAAGATGCTGGCTTTGAGACTCCGTGGGGTGCTTTCTTCCGTTGTATTGCCAGCTCAGGTGCCTTTGGGAGGGGTCGACAAATTCTAGATGGGGTTCTTATTGCTAATGAGTGCATAGATTCTAGAACCAAGCAAGGGGAGCCAGTTCCAAGTAGGCAAACTAGTATTGATTAACAACACCCTATCTAGTCTACCTATTTATTATATGTCATTGTTTACGGTTCCGAGTAGCCAGTGCTAAGGATGACAGGAGATCTACCTTAGGCTATTGCGCATTTGTAAGAGGCAACTTGGTTACTTGGAGGAGTAAGAAGTAACCTGTAGTTGCCAGATCTGGTGCAGAGGCAGAATTTAGGGCAATGGCCCATGGCTTGTATGAGATGCTTTGGCTGAAGCTGTTGGTTGCTTAGCTTGGCTTTCCAGTCTCAGGGACCGTGAGCTTGTATTGTGACAATGAGGCCGCTATTAGCATTGCTAACAATCTAGTACAGAATGATCGGGCCAAACACATTGAAGTGGATCGTCACTTCATTAGGGAAAAGATTGTCTCTAGAGAAGTTTGTACTCCCTTTGTGAAGACAGATGAGCAAGTAGCGATGTCTTCACCAAAGGAGTTCTTAGTTGGTAACTTCATAGATGTTTATGCAAGTTGGCCATGAGAGATATCTATGCACCAACTCGAGGAGGGTGTTGTCAGATACTATTTTATATGTATTTGATGTATTTTGGTTGTTCTGTAAATACCCCTTGTTGTGAGGGGTATACTTGTCTTTTGTAATGCCCCCTTTATATAAATAATATTTATGGAGTCATGTGCAGCACACACATCCTTCTCTCCTTTCTCCTTTCTCTTCTCTCTTCTCTCTCAACTCTAACCTAACCCTAACCCTAACCCTAGAATCTACATTTCAACTAATCCCAAGATACAGAAATTTCCATACCAGAAATTACCACCCCTATGTAACAATGGCACAGGCACGTGCTAGTGCACAGATACGAGGTGTCTGAAATGACACCTATAAGAAGCCCAACACATAGACACATCCGTACACATGTCACATGTGTTATAATATAAAATTTTAGTAATATTTAACTCAAAGTCTTTTTAATAAAAATAAGGAAAGAAATATATGAAAGGTGAAAGAAAACATTCCTATATATCATGGAATTATCCAATAACATAATAAATATGAGTAGATTTGTAAGAGGGAAGATTGTCAAATAATTATAATTGTGTTTAACAACTTAACAAAGTACTGCAGGAGGCTGGAACACACCAACCCTCTTTAAGAAATCAATTATTTAATAGAAATCATTAAAAAAGGGTGACACTGCCTTGTGTCGACACATGTCAATTTGTTGACGTGTCCAACAAGGCAAAAAACCTTAAAGTTTTGTGTCCTTGTTACATAAGACCACCCTTTCTAAGAGGTTTACCATCTCAGTAGCCGCTTTCAAGGTAAGACAATGGTCTATCCTCTCAAACCCTACCTTCTTGTTACAATCTTCTTGAGTATATTAATGTTTCATGTGGTGATTTCTCAGGGCTGCTTTTATTTCTTTGTTCAAACATGATTTGTATTTGCTTATGTTTCAGCACTTGAGAAGCTGTTAAAAGGCTATGCTGGAAAATACGCTACAGGGGATGAAGTCTTCCTGGTTTGTTTCTTCAAGCTTGTCTTATTTTGCGATATTCCAACCCTTCATATATGAATGGAGTATTTTTTTATTGCATGCTCTCTCCTTAGTATTTGCATGGACATGATATTTATGCAATTGAATGAGCTAATTTATCTTTCTTGTCACTCTATTGTTATTTGACATGCACCACTTTTGCTAAATTGTGAAACAACGATCTCATAAAATGGCATCCTCTGTTTTGGTAAGGGTGAATATATTAGTGAAGAGAGCCACAAAACCCCATCTGCACAAAAGGAACAATATGAAAGAACAAACCCCAAAACATTATACAAAACAAATTCTACTATCCCTGAATTACATAGGCTCTTTCACTAATTCATCCCATTTGAAGTAAATGTCTTGAAATGATATTCATTTGAATGGTTTTATGATTGCCGTCCATTGAATCAAAGCCAGCTTCCTCTTTTTGACCACTTGAGATAAAAAATTGCATCCACTTTTTGATAAAACATACAGTTTATGGAGAAGACAACATCCATTGGGGCTGAAATCTTCTCATTAAGGTTATTTTTTATAGAGATTTTTAGAAACGTTTTTTTTTTTATTTAGAAGAAGTTTTACCAATATCTGGTGAGTGGGGACCCTATGCTCCCATCCAATATCTACAGCCCTACATAGCACCTCGACGTGTCACAAAGAACTACTGCAAGAATAGAAACAAAAAGCAAAGTAAGAAATGTGTCAGGCGTTACATGTTGTCAGTTGTCTCAACTCACAACATGTGAACTACCTTGTAAAGAACAACACATGTATATTACATGACTAAACGATATAAATTATTAACTTTATGCTCATGTATATTTATATTTTCTTTCAATACTATTTCTATATTTTAAAAAAGCTTTAAAATTTATCTAATTAGAAACAATGCATCGGCAATACCTTTAAGATCATATCCAAGGTATTGGCTTCTAGGATGAAGGAGGTGTTGGGTTCGATTATCTCCCCGTATCAAGGAGCTTTTGTGGAGGGTAGAAAAATTTGGATGGGTTTTGATTGCTAACGAATGTATTGACTCCAGAGTTAGAGAGGGAAAGGAGCGCATTCTGCTCAAAGTCGACATAGAGAAAGCCCATGATCATGTATGCTGAAATTTTCTAGATCACATGCTCTGTAGCCTAGTCACAAAAATCTCCAAAATTCTCCGAATTTTTGAATTCACGAATCAATCGCCGATTAATCGGCAAAATCAGCAAAATCTCCGATTAATCAAAAAATGCGCCGATTAATCAACGATTTTGCCGAATTTTGCCGATTAATCAACTGAGACCCATTTTTTTCCACTTATGATTTCGATTTTTGCCGATTTTGGAATTATGAATGATATATCATGCTTACGAGTTATGAGTTAATGACTTATTATTATGGAATTATAGATGTGCTTTTCACCATATAAATGTGTTTTGTTAAAAACAACATTTATAACTCGAAAAATGTCATGATATATATTTTTTATTTTTGCCGATTTCTGTCGATTTTTACCGAATTTATCCGAATTTTCCCGACTTGACCCCTTGCCGATTTATTGCCGAATCCCGACTTTGTGACTATGCTCTGTAGGA
Organism: Euptelea pleiosperma; assembly: GCA_035048495.1. Lineage (NCBI taxonomy): Eukaryota > Viridiplantae > Streptophyta > Magnoliopsida > Ranunculales > Eupteleaceae > Euptelea > Euptelea pleiosperma. Next base: position 1,251,200 of record CM068542.1, on the reverse strand, counting down.
TGGGTTTGGGGGGCAAGGTGGAGGGAATGGATCAAGGTGTAATTCTCTAGCTACTTTCTCAATCTTAGTGAATGGCTCTCCTTTACTAGTTTGAGGGGGTTGAGACAAGGAGATCCTCTATCTCTGTTTGTTTGTGGTGGTTGTAGAAGCTCTTGGTAGAATGACGAGCAAGCAGTAGAAGGAGGATTTGTTGAGGGCTTTTGTGTAGGAAACTATGGTCCCATGATTTCCCATCTCCAGTTTGCAGATGATGCGATATTTTTTCCAGATGCTTCTCACAGTCAGCTTAGATACCTTAGATGTATTTTGAGGTGTTTTGAGGCGGTTTTGGGCCTTAGGGTTAATCTCTCTAAGAGTGAGGTGTATGGAGCGGGTGGTGTCCCTAACTTGGGGGGTTTGGCAACAAGTTTGGGTTGTAGAGTTGGTCAATTGCTTGCCACTTATCTCGAGCTCCCTTGGAAGCAAGGCATAAGGACAAATCCATTTGGGACACTGTGTTGGAGCGATTTGGGAGGAGATTTGTTGGGTGGAAGAAAAGGTATCTATCGAAGGGAGGCAAGACTACTCTGATCAAGAGTACTCTTTCTATCCTTCCCATTCACTTTCTTTCTCTGTTTTCTATTCTGGCTAGTATTGCACATAGTTTGGAAAAGCTAATGCGAGATTTCTTATGGATTGGGAAGGGGTATACTCATAAGTTTCATCTAGTGGATTGAAGAAAAATTTGTACGTTTAAAGAGGCGGAAGGTTTAGGTTTTGTTGTGGTGTCGAAGGACATGAGGTTTGATGCACAATGCCATGAGAGGAGAATAGTCTTTAAGCCCCCCATCCAAGTATTCACCCCCATTGTCTGAATGAAGAATTTTCAATGGAGTATCGAACTGAGTGGCGACCATCTTATGAAATATCTGAAAGATGGAAAAGCCTCATCTTTTGTTTTCATAAGATACACCCAGGTACATCCACTGAAGTCATCCACAAAAGTAACAAAGTAGCGATATCCTAATAAAGACGTCACTGGGGTAGGACCTACGCATCAGAACGCACAATAGAGAAAGGAACATTGCTTTTATTTTCACTAATAGGCAAAATAGTACGACAATGCTTAGCCAGTTCACATGTTTCACACTGAAACTCAACGGTGGACATGGAAGAAAAAGCAGGAAAGACACGCTTCAAAACTGATACAGGGACATGACCAAGTCGGTTATGCCAAAGCATTAACTGTTCTATTGACTCGACTACTACTACTGGTGCTAAACTGACGCGCTGATAGAGATACTGAGGAATCCGAGAGGTACAAGCCACCATCCTCACCTCCACTGCCTATCGTCCGGCTCGACTCTAGATCTTGAAACACATAGTGATAAGGAAAAAATGTTATACTGCAATTAAGACTCTTGGTAAGACTACTAATAGACAACAAGTTAATAGTAAGTTGAGGAACATGCAGATTAGTGTTGGAGAGGCATGAACATTCCCTTTACCAGAAATAGAGGAAAGGGTGTCATCAACAATCCTAACTTTGTCCTAACCATAACAAATATCATAATAGAAGACATACCAGTCATATGATCAGATTCCCCTGAATCGATGATCCAAGAAGGGTTAGAAGGAACAGTAGAGATAGAGAAAGCAGACCCAGTACCTATCTGAGCAAAGGTAGACGTGGAAGTGGAATCCTGACATTGAGTTGGGCCATCATACGATGAATCTGCTCAAGATCTCTAGGGGTAAAAGAATCCATGTTCTTAGGGGAGGGAGGCGTTTGTAGGGGCAGTGTCCTGAGTCACTGAGTGTGCCATAGGTGGCCCTGTCTAGCGGTAGTGTGTTGGCGAGGATTTGGGCCCAATCTTGGAGGACGCCCATGTAGTTCCCAGCAAGTGTCTCTGATGTGGCCCAGACGACCATAGTGATCACACTTAGGTCGTTTTCTTTCTTCATTTGGCTTCTTCAGAGTCGATTTCTAATCCTTCTAAGACAAATGCAAGGGGCAAATCCATCCTGAGAGTCACTCCCACTACGTAACTGCATAGCAAAGCATCGGCTTTCCTTCCCTAAGTATAAGCATAGACCTGGGCAAGAGACGTAGGAGTTCTACTAAGAATCTGAACACGTGCTCCCTCGAAGCTAGGATGAAGGCCGAAGAGGAATTGAAAAACCTGGGACTGTTCAACCATAGCTTTGAAGGACTTCACATCTGCAACACAAACATAGGTATAACTCTGATAGTGGTCCATCTCTTCCCATTTGCTTTGTAGGGAAGCATAATAGGTACCCAGCTTGAGCTCCCCCTGTTGAAGATAAGTAATCTCTTGCTCCAATTCATCGCAAAGTTTCCCACCAGTAAGTAGGTTTGAGATACAAACTCCCAAACCTCCTTCGTCGTAGGTAGAAACATGAAACCCTTGTTGATTTGAGGTTGCATAGAGTGCAGAAGCCATGACATCACAGTGTGGTTTTCCATAACCCATTTATTGTGAGACTTGTCAGTGGTAATAGGTTCTTCAGCATCCCCAATAAGATACTCGTTATAACCACGTCCTCTGATGTACATAAGAGCAGACGTCTTCCAGTCAAGGGAATTTGTTCCATCCAGTGGCACTATAATAACGCATAACTGTGGATTATGGTCTCCGTGAGACCCATGAGACAATGAACCATCCTCAACAAATTAAACTTCTGAGGAACTCATCACAGTGGAAGGTCAGGAAAAACGGAACTGGAGATAAGGAGATCCGAAAAATCCAAAACGAAGTTCGGAGGGTCCCTAAGGGCACAATAGGAGGTGCGGCTAGGGTAGGGAGGCCCAGAAAATTTTATTTTTCAAAACAAAATAAAAACCCAAAAATTTTGCCCGGAGAGAGATTTGGGTGATTTTTGGAATCGGAGATCCGGTGATCAGAAAAATCCCAAACTGGATCCTATAGATCCCAAAATCCCTATGAGAGGGGCGGCTAGGGTAGAAACCCTGGATCAACATGTATCTTGAGGAAAAATTAAAACCCAAAGTTCCTCGATATACATATTTTCAGAAAAAACTGAAAAAATCCAAGAGAAATGGGATGCAATGGATCTCTGATGTAACTGATAACTAAAAACTTACTAGGAATGATAGATCTCTGGTCTTTTTGCTTCAGGATAGATCCATGAACCTCGTAGGAAGACCCTCTGCGATTTGCTCAAAGCTTAACCAAACTCTGAATACCCACATATTCTCTGTAGATCGTAGAGGTGACTCTAGGAGACAACAACATAGGCCCTAGTGTAACCATGCTTTGATAGATCTCATCGTTCTTCATCTTCAAATGTCATACTTTCCAACTCTAGTCTGTCAAGGGAATGAGCTTATTATAGCACGCCCCTCTATCAAACTTGTCTCCACCTATAATTTAAGATGCATATAAAATATAGCTTTTTATATATAGATAAGCATTACACTAACTGCGAAAACTTATCCCCAACTTAAATGCAGAGGTAAAGCAGTGAGATAATAGAACAATGAGTTAGTGACTAAATTGACAGTAGACATATTCATCCTTTTTTTGGTTCTCTTCCATATATTTGCGTTTCTTGACTTTCGAGATATCATATTTGAACTCCACTTGTAAACCCACTTCAAAGAGGGATTGTTTATGATATTATATTATGCTGCTAATGAGTATTGACTGAAATTTAATGCAAGGATTGACTGTTTCATGCAGGCAGATTTGTTTCTAGCGCCCCAGATTTATGCAGGGATCACACGATTCAAAATTGACATGGTATTGCCCTTCCTATAAACTTCTGCACTGATAACTTCTATGGGAATCTGAATCGGCATGTATTAAGTTATTGGAACATGTGACTATCAAAAGAAAAAAAAAATATTACCATCCAGACCTCGGCATTTAAAATTGTTCAGGCCCCATCCTTAAAATCAACAATCTTAAACCCAATGTGTTGCATTTCTGCTATTGTAGATCTTGCTTCTGCTTTAGAACCTTTTCTCTCCCTCCACCCACCAGCTAGCACTTCTGTATTTTCAAATATACGTCAAAATCATCTTTTGCTTGATCAATTTGTACTGTTTGTATTCATCTAAAGCTAATTATTATATAACACAACACAATTAAAAAAGTATATTTTTGTATTTGAGAGCACATATGAGCCTCTTCATTATTTATTTATGCAATGCTCCCTTTGCCCCACAATCTCTCTTCCTGACTTTTTTGCAAACCTCCTCTTCCCCACTCCAAGGGACCTACATCTATTTAGCATACTTATTGTGTTATGCATTATGGTTCACGGTACTCGCCTATCCTAAAATGTGCTTCTGATGAATTCAGGGCCTCACAAGAATTTCTTGTTTGTGCAGACTCAGTTCCCGCTTCTATCCAGCCTCAATGAGGCATACAATGCGCTGCCAGCATTCCAAGCTGCTATGCCAGAAAATCAGCCGGATTGCATGAAACCATAGGTTTGTTCAGTTGTCCTTTCTCATACAACGTTTGGCTGTTGGTAAGTCGGATTTTCAAAAATAGTGATCTCCTGAAAGTTTCTGATGCATCCAGAATTGAAGGTCAGGGCACTAGAGAAGGAGGAAAGAGAGCAAAAAACAGGTCAGGGCATAAAGCCACGTATGACATCATCTATGGAGACCAGCAGCTTTTGTTTGTGCTGAGACTGTCCAGTCCCTATGTTTTATTATTCTAAGAATTTAGGTGAATTTTAATTGGTCTTTTAGAAGTATTTAAATATATTTAGCTGGGTTCCACTAAACCTGAGACTTAAGTCTGGTTTTTTATTATCTCTTATGTTTTATGTGGCTGTTAGGAGTTTGGGGGACATTTGGCGGCTTTTAGGGGCTGGGAGCTGATAGTCAAGATTGATTTATGAGGGTTAATTAGTGACTAGGGGACAATAGATAAATTGTTTGTTATTTTTTACTAGAATTTACAGATTTACAGATTCCTTCCATTGGAGAACCCCTCTACCCTAGATGCTGTTCTCTAAACCTTTTCTTTGTGATTCTTGTGGGGATTTTGTTATTTTCTGATTTATGTAGCTTGGCGCAGAAACAGTTATTACTTTGCAGATTTATTTTCTAGAAAGAGGAACAAGCTAAATAAATCAGAAAAATAACAAAATCCCCACGAGAGTCACAAAGAAACAGGTTTAGAGGACAGCAGCGATGGTAACTCTGATGGAAGAGACCTGTAAATCTGCAAAATTCCAACCAAAAACTCCCCAAAACAAGACTTCAACTGCTTATATTATGTCTCCTAATCACTATGTAACGCTAACCAATCCCGACTGTGCATTAACTTCTAATCCCAGCTAGGTTCAGTGGGACGCACCTGAACATATTTAAATACTTCTAAAAGATTAATTAGAATCTAATTAAGTTCTAAATTATTAAATGTAGGGCTTGAGAGTCTGCGCCCAAAGAAAAGGTGCTACCTTCACAGATGATGTAATGATGTCATAAACATGGGCCTATTTCCTAGCCTGTTTTTTGCTGCATTTCTTGCCCATTTCCTCGGCTGTTTTCTGTTGCATTTCTTCCCTTCTCTCTACAGATCTGATCCTCAACTCTACTGCATCATTTTCTGGAATCTTAAGAGCGACGGAGATCTTTAAAATTCCTTACATATGAAACTTTCAAAACCTGTAATAGATCTTAGGATCTACACGTTCCATTAAGGTTGGGGGAGTACTCAACATTTCAGATTATGTTCGAGATTTTTTCCTGCTCGATTATCCATCCCTACCTCCATCAGTGATCCCACCATCCATTCTGACAAGACACCCACCAATTGAATTCCTATTCTCGGCTTGCAACAAATCTAATCTATTCATTGGTAGGGCATGGCTTCTTCTCTTTCCATCAGGTGATAGTAGTTGCTCGGACAGTTTCTCACTCTTTTTGCTGCACTCTATGCTCCTCAGATTGGTCGTGTTGGATGGTAAACAGTGATGGGGTCAGTGGCCATGAATGAGTGTGCCATGTGGTACACTCATTCATGAGAGAACGCATAGGTTCCTGTCCTATAGAATCTGAACTTCAAATGTGACAATACGAACAGTTTTCACTAGACTAGATATATAATACAAACACAAACAAGACAAGTTGACCATACCTTTAGTAAGTCAATTTAAGACATCTATTTTAGTTAGCATGTACATGGAAAACTGGTGCAAGTTGAAGGCCATATAAGGGGAAGAGGAAGACAAAAATAACATGGATCGAGGTAGTAAGAAAAGCTTTGAAGACGTGCTTTAACAGAAGATATAGCTCTAAATAGAGTCAAATGTTGAAATAGGATTGATATTGCCAACCCAAACGTTTGGGATAAGGGATAGATGATGATGATGTACATGTACATGTAAAACTAGGCATTCAAAACCAAATAGAAACACATGCATTGTGTAGATTGTACTGCTATATAATCATGGTCATCCATTTATGTAATGTATCAAAAAAGATGTTCACAATGTATAACACAAATTCTTTGTTACTTGGGGAAACAAAATGCAATGAGTTTATGGTCAACATTCGAATAATTACTCGATAGTGCACAATAATCAACATCCGTATGCTGTCTCTAACTTTATATACGTATCTCTGTGTGTGGATGCTAGACCCAACTATTTGGGGTCAGCAACTTGAATCTTATTTCACCGTTAATCGTTATCTGGAACTATATATTATGTCAAGTCGTTTGCCTTCAGAATGTTTCTTACCACCTTAAGCCACATCATTTTCAGCCTTCCTCTCGCCTTTTTAGAGCCTTCAACCTGCACCAAAGCTCTCGTTTTCACTAGTGTTGCCATTGGTCCTCATTGTACATGCCCAAACCATCTCAATCGACTATCCTTTATTTTAATCTCTATTGGGGCTATTCCTAGATTTCTTTGGATTTGTTTAATTCTAATTTTGTCTTTCCTAATTTTTCCACTCATCCATCTCAGCATCCTTATTTCTGCTACACATTCCATGAACACGTTTCTTGGTTGCCTAATATTCAGATCCATAAAACATAGCTGGTATTTGAGTAATTTGTAGGCTCTTCAGAAAATCACCAAAGTCTTGCAAAATTATTCCAAGTAAACGATCTAATGCATATCAATGTGTGTTCCTAATTTATTTGATCAAGGCCCTACATTATTAGTCATTATGCATGTGGTGATGTCCAATTGCAATCTAAGCAAATACAACCAATATGGATCGATCACTACAGGAAATAACCAACTGATGCAGTATGGGATCACTGCACACTAGTAATAAAATCAAGATAATAATTTATCCTTTTTTAATCAAAACCTAGACTTAGAATGCTAAGGTTGTAAAACAAACGCATCTAACACTAGTGTTTCGTGTGCATGAAGATCACACGTAAGTCTAGCATATCAGTCACCAATTGCCTATGTAAGTGGGCACATACGTCACGTAAATGAGTTTGCCTTACGGTGAGGGAGTCACCCATGCCTCCTCCATCCAGATATCAGAATTTTGGCTACACATCATGTAAAACAACCGGTTGAACCACGGGCGCTCAATTCTGGATTCCCTGGTGAGTAGTGACTATAAGGGACAGACCAGCATGACCTCAGCCAATGGGTGTGCAATCTCCACCTCCTGTTTATTTGTGTATTTAATTTAGGTTTGCTTCTTGTGCTTAGTTGGGTTTTCAGGTCCCTGCTTACATAGTTTAAGTTAACTGTGGAGTCACGAGCCAGTACATGAAGTATAAAAGCTATTGGCTTGGCTTGTGGCCGAGTCGTTTGTGTGACTCAAGCTCTAGTATATGTACATCGGTGTTTTTCTTTTTATGTGACTTTCTTTGAGAATAATAATCTTAAAAATAAACAGGAAACCAGCTATTCAACTCTATCCTGTCACATTCATGATAAATGGGTGTCAGAAATCTGCTCTCACCAAGGTTCTTGCTTTCTTTCATTTCTTCTTTCTGGCAGGTATCGTGAGTTCTAACTCGCCAACTTCAAGGTTGCAGCAGATAGTGCCGTTAAATCGAGCTACCTGGTTTTGTTGTTTCCTTTTAGTTGTACATTTGAGCTTTAAGGCATATAATTTCGCAAGAAATCTCTATCAAACACACTCCAAGGACTTGTGTGGCTAAATTTTCTTTGAAGAGCAGATATGTTATATTTGGTAACACCAACTAGTATGACAGCCATGTTATAATTTTGTGGCAGTGTGTTTTATATACCTAAAGTTGTTTTCTGCTCAAGGTATGTTTACCAGATGCATGTGATACTCAAGTAATAGCATTGCACTTATACTACACATGTAAGTGCAGGGGGAAGAATCCAGTGTTTGCTGGGAAAGCTATAGTACCAAATTTGTTTTGACCTAATGACCATAGCCAATAATTGTTTAGTGAGTACATTTTCTTCAAAATTAAAAAAACAATAAAATGGAATATATATTTTAGATGAGTATCATTATGGTAATAATCTTTGGGATCTAACAAATGCATGCCAATGAATACTCCTATAGGATTTATGATGTGCTTCCTTACTTTTTGAATCTTTCCCAAGATCTGAGATACCATCAGGTGAGAGTCCGTATGAGCAAAGTTTTCTCGTTCTCGCCAGTACTGCCAAATCCAAGCCAACCAAAAATGCTTCGTACTCAATGACATTTATTCTACATTCGAATGTAAAACTTGAAAGGAATGGACAATCTCCCCTTCTGGAGACATGAAGACTCTGCCTACTCTTCCTTCTTTCTTCTTTGGGTCAACTGGCCTCTTGGGTGACCCATTAAAATACAAAATACAAACTCAAAAATTTTCCCGGCTATGAAAACTTCCTCGTCTGGCAAGTCCTCTGAAAAAACTCAAGTCTGATGGAGCAGGATGTTCGGCCAACAAATTTGCCACAGCTTAGCATTTAATGGTTCTTTGAAGTTTGCAGATGATGTCGTACTCGCTCAATATCAAAGACCACTTGGCAAGCCTCCAAAACAACATAGGTTTGCTTAGAAGATGTTGGACTAGATCTGTCCTGTTGATCAGGTGCACGATATTAGTGACCTTTCCATCCTTTAAAAATCTGAAAAAAAATGCCTGAAGTACTCTTGAAACACATTTTTGGAAATGGTACATTTCAAATGAGCGTAAAAGCACGAATATGGGCCTGTGATTGAGAAAAAATTAATAAAAGTATCGGTTCTGACCAAACCAAACATGGACACATGGATAATCTTTTGAAAGCTCTTTTACGAGGAAACCGTATCTGATGTCAAAAACCTCATTTGAAATCAAAACTCATGGTCGGCTCAGGTATTTTGGTCATTTTACTTGAAAATCCTGCCAAAATGGGAAACGAGAGAATTGGACTTACCGGAAAGCTTTTAGTGAGTACTTTAAAATCAGTGTTGAAATCAATTGGTAAGATGGAAATGTCATTTTGTGTGAAAGACTGCAAATCAAAGCTTTTTTAGAAATTGATCGAAAAAACTCTCATTTTAGAAATCTAGCAATTTGATTGAAGTGAACCCAAATTCATTTGAAAGATATTTATTTTGGAAACCGAATGCACTTAGTTTGTTGAAGTCATGAATTCAGATTGAATGTTTCCAAAACTTTCCAGTTTTAAGTCAACCCTGAACCTAGAACCCTGGGTATCCGAATCGCTTGGGATGTTGAGGTATTGAGTCTAAGAACTCTGAAGACTGAGAAAGGTCTAGATGAGCTCGGATCAACTGAAGGTGTTCAAAAATGGGGTGTCTATAAGAGCCAAAGGTTTGGAAGTTGTACTGTAATGGAGCTATGAACCAAGCAGGAAATGAGTAAGCACAGTCTTGATGTCGCCTTATGGTATCCTCACACCTGTGACAACAAGACAAACTTTGAATGCACCAACAATATGGCTAAGTTGAAGCCTGCATAGCAGGACTCCAAGCAGCCCTCGATCTTCAAACCAATGAATTAGACATGCATGGTGACTCCCTCGATCTTCAAATGATTCTCACCATGTTTTGCATTGTAGGAGCGCCAAACCATCATATTCCACTTTGGTCAGATCCCCAAGAGTCAGGTTCAACATCTCTAGTGACAGAAGAGTTCTACATCTCTCCATTGATTTTTGTCAAAATCCAAGTTAGGCCCATGCAACCAATTAAGCACTAATGATCTTATCTTTGATACCCATGATTACGTTTTTCTATTTTCCTTTTTATAAGATATCGGCACATGCACCCTTAAAAATTTGAACTACATATTTGCCCCCTAAGCTACATGCTCAAAACCCCTTAATGAGCCTTTAGTTTTGGAACTGTAGTCCCCATTCTATAGAAATAGTTAGATCATCCTGCAGGATTTCCCTATCCCTTCCCACTGAGATTGCTTTGCAGAATTAGATGTATGAGACCAACCCTGTCCTTTGAGATGTGACCTTTGTGGCGTCACCCATGCATGTAAAAATTAAGTATCACTTTGGCTTTGTTATTCGGTTGTCAGCAAACTTTTACAAAGAGGGGAATCTATAGACGCCTAATTTTTTGCACACTTTTAGTTGATCTGACCTCATCTAGACCTTACTTAATGTCCTCAGAGTTCTTAGAATTAATACTCTATCACCCCCAAGCTATTAGGATGCCCTTTAGGATACCCAAGGTTTTAGGGCCATTATTGACCTAAAGACGTAAAGTTTTGAAACACTCAATTTGAATGCCTGATTTCAAATAGACCAAGTGCATTTAGTTTTAAAACAAATATATTTCAAATGAATTTGGTTCACTTCAATCGGATTCATGTTTCCAATCAGCTTAAAAAAAAAACCTAATTTGTTGTCTTTCACATGAAATAATATTTCCATCTTACCCAATGATTTCAAAATGAGATTTATTGAGAAGTACTCACAAAAAGCTTTCCAATTAGTCAAATTTTATTGTTTCCTATTTTTGTAAGTTTTTAGAGTGAAATAACCAATATACTACTGATTGGGACCCGACCATGAGTTTTGTATTTCAAAACAGTACATCAAATATGATTTTTGTTAAAAGTGCTTCATAACCGTCACTTTCCTCAATTTTCTCTCTATTGCAGGCCCACTTTTACAAGAATTTGAAATGAATAATTTTCAAAAATAAGAATTCGGTGTATTTTAGGCATTTTTATATGTTTAAAGGATGGAAAAGTCACTTTTAAAGGTTCTAAAATGAGAAAGTTAATCAGAGATTCGCACTTGAGCTGAATCATATCACTAGGCGACAACCAACATGTCGCGGCACTGTGGATGCCACCCATACTCCATAAACCTTATTTTGCAGATTGTGCAGAACTAGATTCAATTAAAAACTATAAATATCCCTACTCTAGCTTTAGACCTAATGTGCAATCTTGGAAGAACTCCTGCGATTCTTGAGAGAATCCCTGAAAACTGTTGAAGAAGCCCTAAATGAGGAAGAGCTGACAATCTGGCGTTCCGAGGATGCGAGACATAGCACATAAATTATTGCAAAATTCTAAGTACCCAACCACTATTGGCTTACATTCAAGCTTAAGTAACCTTTCTTATTAGCCTAGTTCTTCAATTTATTATATTTTGCATATTAGGAGAATAATATATTGCTTTATTTTCTTTCATTTTAGTAGATTATTTTTAAAATAATCATTTATTCATCCACTTTTTGTACATTAGGTTTAGTTTAATCTTTATTTAGTCATATTTTCTTTCATGTTAGTTAGGTTAAATCTTGTTCTTTTTACACGTCAATTTAGTCTTTAATCTTCATGCCATCTCTTCTTTTATTCCTTTCATTTATTTCAAGAAAAAAAAAGAGAAAATGGGAAACCTTCTTCTGCTTACATAAATTCCAGAGTCTGAATAATCCTATCCGAACCTTAAAATTTATCATTTAAACCCATCTTTTTAAAGTAGTGACCATCAATTGGGCTGCGATAAGTGCCTATCACCTTCCTACCCCGTAGTCAGATTCTCAAACACATTATCATAGACCATTTCCCATATTTGGTGAGTCACTAAAAAGAAAGAAAAATAAAATTTCAAAAGAGTTTATAAAAGGTTCTCGAATTCCCATTTTCTTAATTTGGGCAGTGACTCCAAGTCACTCCCAAAGACTTATAAAGTAGAGTAAATTTTTCGGTCACTGTTCTCAAGGACTATATGATTTGACTGTCTTATTTTATTGTTTTCACACCATCCTATGTTTTTACTCTCCATCTCCATAGAAGCTTTTTCCTAAACATCACAGCCACTTCCCTAAAGAGTTGTATTTATATTCTTTAGGTTCTTGATTTCTAAACCACCTCACGTCTAGGGAGTACACACTAGCTTCCTATTGAATAGATGATTTTTGTTTCCATCAACTTTATCATTCCATAGAAAATCCTTGATCATCTTTCCCAATCTCTTCACCTCACACATTAGAATGATAAAGATGGAAAGTATAGTAACTACGCGTACTAGATAATTAAGGTGCTATTGATCAAGACTACCTTCCTTCCCTTTGATAAATATATAGCTTTGCAAGATGCGATCTTCCTCCAAACCTCTCAATAACTAGATCCCATATAAGACCTTCCTCAATGGTAAGTCAAGATATGTGGACGGAAAATTATCAATGCCACAACCTAGAAGGCCAGCTAAATCAATGATGATCTTCCATGCTTCCCACTCCAAATACCTTGCTCTTTATTAAGTTTATAGGCAACCCAAAGACTGCCTCAAAACAATATAGAAAACCTCTCAAGTACCTCAACTGAGTATTCGATGCTCTTAAGAAGAGCAGTGTATCTTCAATGAATTATCGATGAGAAATCAGCATCTCCCTTCACCAACCCCAAAACTTTTTAAAGTTTTATCATTAATCGTCTTAGCCACCATTCTACATAAAGCTTATGCCAGTACAATGACCCCTTGAGCTTGGGCTTTTGAAGTAACCTACATGAGATCCATTCACCATCACTAAGAAAGAGGTAGAACAGATACATATTAGAATCCATTTGTCCACTTCGAACGAAAGACTACCCACCTACGAAGGTATTCAAAAAATCCAAGTTGACATGGTCATAAGTTTTCTCCATATCAATTTTATAAATAATGCCTAGAAATTATAGAGTCAAAGCACTCAGTGGCCATAAGCACCCCATTCAAAATTTGTTTGTCACCAACAAAAATGCCTTAAGTTTGCAATATAATAAATCCACACCTCAAGGATTCTATAAGCCAATGTATTAGTTAAAATCTTATACAAACTACCCACCAGGTTGATCGGTCTGTCATATGATATTTTTAACACCCTGTTTCTTAGGAATCAATGAGATGAAACTATTGTTAAGAGTATTAATCCAGAAATGCATCCTCTTAAAAATCATGCATCACTTTTAAAACAAAGAATCTATAGGTGTTTTAGTGCAGACAAACATAGATTTTGTTTTTTGTTTTTACTATGTTAATTTGAACCAAGTGTCTTGGGTACAGGACATAGTTGTGTACCTTGTATGTATTCTTAACTTATAGTACATTGAGTCTAGTTTTTGTGGGTCTTTAAATCATATTTGTTCGATTTAAAATAAGTAAATTATGAATTTTGCAATGAACATAGGTCGAGTCGATTTTAGTTAAAAGTTTGATTGTTTACCCCATTTTAGGGTTTTTGTGAATTAGGGAACCACCAAAAATTGACTTTAATGGACCTAGATGGTCAATTCAAACATAATTAAGGATGTGTTTGGTAGTGCATCTTTAGCCGAAGACGTGTGTCTTGAAAGTCTATGTCTTCAAGGTGCATACCTTTAGAGGTCAAGATCGGCGTTTGGTTCTACACACACCAAGCATGCCTCGAAGACGTGTGTCTTAGTTCTCGTGTATTTGATTCACAAATAGATATGCACATTTTGAAATTGTGTGGGCCACACATAATAACATGAATTTAATAGAGATCATGTGAGGCCCACATAAGAACAAAGGGTGCTAGATCATGTGGGTAGTGACCTAATAACGAGTTGATAGATCATGTGGGCCCCATAAAAGAATGACTAGTAATATATCACGTGGGTGCCACCTACTACATGAATTGATAGATCATGTGGGCCCCATAAAAATGAAAAATAGATTGTGGATCCTACATAATAATCGAATTAATAGATCATGTGGGCCCCACATAATGATAGGTTGATAGATCATGTAAGTGCCACATAAGAACAAAGTATGATAGATCATGTGAGCCCAACATAACTAGAGTGGGCCACACATAATAGGGATCCACATGTTACCGGAGTCGTTAAATCATGTAGACCCCACATAATAGAGGTCTGTTGATGAATCATACATATGCTATATGTCAAGTGAGCCCATACATCATAAGGGGGCCATACATTAGGTGGGCTAAGCCCACTGGGGGAGGAGGGTGAACCTTCAAGGCACACATTAGTGCGTCTTCGAAAACTCAAGGGGGGTGAACCTTCAAAGGTTCATTTCATGTGTTAGAAGGTGCGCACCTTGGTGTGACCCAAACACTTGTTATCATTCAAGACACGCTACCAAACGCAACCTAATGATTGGGTCTGATATTTAGAATTTTAATTAATATTTTTAAAAATTATTATTTTACCCTCATACCTTGACTCTAGATTGTAGGTTGACCCCACAGATCGCAGAACAATTGATCAATAGATAGTAGGTCAGGTTACAAGTTAAGGACCACAAGTTTGGGCTTGATAGAGTGGTATTAGAACTTAGGCTTTAGATTCTTAGGGATGTTGGTGTGGGTAAAGTATTTGATGACTATTTAATGGCTTATATGATTATTTAATTGTTTGATGTTTGATTGCTTGTGCAAGAGTTGGTTGATTGTACGATCAACTAACATCCTTTAATTTGTTAGTGTCATAGTAGTGGATTCAGATTTCAAAGAAGTCATTGTGTAGTTAACAATATGTCTGAAACGTTAAAGTCATTTCAGTAGTCGATATAGTGATTCTTAACATCTAGAATGACTGTGAGGCACTTGGCGATCTAAAATGGATAAGAGTCTTATAATGAGTCCTTGATTATGATATTTTCTTTTTTGGTTATTTTTTTTATTAAGTTATTTTTTTTATTTTGATATGTTATACTTTTTAAATTAATTTTTGAGAAAACAAAGTATACTGTAACCGCAATGCATGTTACACTATAGTGCAGTTCCTACGAAAAGCAACAATATTATAACCAATGAGTATGAGACTGTGATGTTACAATATAAGTGTGATTCTGACATTAAACTTTTATTAAAAAGCGGATATGTGAAAACCAATGGGTATGAGACCATATGTTATGTAACTAATATGTTATTCAATTAATTATTTACTATGTAGAATAATTGGTGATATATGTTGAACATAGATCTTTTGTTGTATTTGAACACCTATTTTGTATATGTTAAATCTATATATGTTTGGATTACTCCATTAGGTTGTTGCATAACTCATTAACTTTATTAATGATAATGAACATACTTAGAAGTTCAATTATTAGAGCAGCAAAAAGTATAGTGATTTGAATTTCGAGAACAAAATTTTCTTTAAGGAGTTAGATTATAATACCCAAAAATCTGACCCTCTTGTAAAGGGCCTCAGTCCAACTCGGCCATTTAAAAGCCCTAAAATGAGGTGTTTTTTTATAAATTTCAAGCATTTAGATATTTTGTCAATGAAATTAATTTTTGAACTTTTTTTTAGAACTCATTTGTGAGGATATTGGACTTTTTAGTCTTCGAATTTCTCTTATATTTGGGTAATTATCATTACTTGTATGTGATTATAGTTTTAGATTGTGTTTTCTATCGGAAATGATATATAATATTAATTTTATATGGTGAGTACAAAAATTAAACTGTTAGAACTTGTTGAAAACTTTCAAGGCATTGAGGTTTGGCGCTCACTGGTGAATTTAATGAATAAATAATTTATTTATGTACTTGATGCATGAAATTTTGTTACGATGTTGATGGATTTTTCAAAAAATTCAGATACTTAGAAGAGGTTTAAGGTTAAACTCATAAATGAGATTAATATTGTATTGATAATATTTGTGAAATATGATTATAATACTGATATATGATATAAAGATATGTTTATTTAATATTTGATTATTCAACTAATGTAAATTAATTTTATTTTTGAATGCATCATTCTATGTGTCCATCTTTTCAAAACATAAATTTTTTTAGATTATTGTCAATGACATGTAACAATTCTAACTCAATTATTTTTGGAACAAGCATCCACATTTTTTATTTCTTAATGCTCTTTTCTAGGCCTTGGCCTTACTCTCGCCCTTTAAGATAGAGCTAAGGCTTAGCCAATTCAGACCTTCTAAGGGTTAGGACTGTGTTAGGACCTTACTCTTATAATTGAAGGTTAGACTAGGTTAGACTAGGCCCTATCCTGACCCGACTGTTTAACAACTCTACTTACGAGATACTATAGTACCAAATTATACTTTAAGAGTACTTTCGATAATTTCACACTAAAATGACATTTTGATAATTTTGCTCTTTGGGGCTTATTGTACGCGCAAGAACATTTTCATAATTTTATTGATTATTAATACACTTAGTAGGGACATGATGATAATTTCATAATCCTTTGACAATATATGTCAAAAGATGACATTTGGTGACTTTTCAGTAAATATTGATAATAAGGACATCTTGTTAATTTTATAATATGGGTATTTTGATAATTTTTATATATGAGTTTTTTGGTCAATATTAATTGTTTATATCATTTTAGGGTGGACCTCATATTTTGGAGGACATATAAATAGTACTTTATGGTGTTTAAACCAAATAAAGTGTTGATAGTATCGATGTTTAATTTTATTTTATCATTTTATACATATGAGGGTTTGAATAAGAGCTTTATATGGACACCTATTAATAACATTAGTGGGCTTTAAGAGTGAGTGCATAATAGGAGAATAAAATACATAGTAATTAATTAAATAAATGTAAAAATTGTTGGATGCATTTTAGAGTTTAATGTGGATCACAAAAATGATTACATGAAAAAAATTAATTAGGTGGGGGGGACTCCACCACTAACAAAAACATTTGAGGCATTATAAGAGGGAGATAACTTCAAATTTTCTCCACCAATGTAAATAAAGCAGTCACCTAAGTACCTAGTTGAGTTAGTGTGAGAAAAGGGGAGAGAACTAATATGAATTGAGCAAACACAGAAGCAACACCTAACTTGTGTTGGAGAAGGAAACCCTGGCCCCCTTTAAAATTAATTTGCTAGGGAAAGAAGTCATCTTTAGCTATTTAATTATATAAATCATATAAGAGAGAAAGCACCTCCATGCAAAATCATCCCTCTTTGTTTTGCTAATCTAAAAACCTCAAAAATCTCAACCTTACACCTTAGAAGAGAAATCCCTTCTTATTTGAAAGAACACTAAGAGAGAAAGACAAATGTGAGAAAAATTAGCTATATTAAAGGAGCTTGAAAATTTTAGATATTTGAGAAACAAGGTTCTTATCCTTCCATGTGTATGTGAGCATATGTTCGTTTATATTTTTTTTTACTATGTATGTATGTATTTTTAAATAAATCTTAATGCTTTCCTACATATGTTATACTTATTTTAAAGCATGTTCTTTAATGCATGTTTATATTAAAAATTGCGTCTATAACATGTTTACATGAATGTGTTTTTGATTTAGATTGATGAATGCATGTTATTGATTTTCTATCTATTTTTTTATATGAGAATATTTATGTGGTTGAAATTTTTGTGTTGCTCACCATGTGATGATTCACGATGAGAATAGAATGAGGGTGTGGTCTTACTAGACACCCTAATGAAATAGAGGGCATATGATCATACTTAACGCCTAACGACATAAATGATGTGGTTAACCATTGGATGACTTAGAAAGCAAGGCAAGACTTAGTGCCCTTCGGTGAAGAACATAAACATTTTAGTACCATGTGGTGAATTTGTGAAAGTTTGACCGACTGTTGCAAACATATACCCAAAAGTATTTTGTACATACATCGGGTTGATTATTCGTTTGTTTAATCTTATAATAGCTCTTTATTACTTATTTACTATAATTTTTGTTTTCGATCTATTATTTTGAATTGTGTTTAAAAAATATGTTTTATGATGCATACTCCAATATTCATAAAGGTAGGTGATGTATCTCTATTGGGCTTTATAAGTCATTCTATTACCATTTTAAATTTAATGTAATATGTGATGCAATATTGAATCTCGAGAGTGATCAGAGGAATTTCTATCTATTTCTAGTTATTTTATGTCTTTACTTTCATAAATATGTAATATATTAGATTTAATTGATTTGATTATTTGACAATAGATGATTATTTAGCTTTGATTAATTTATGTTAGAAAATTAATATGTATGTTTATGGCAATTTTCTTATATTTTTTAATATGTATATGTTCATGATTTTCTTATCTAAGTTTGGAAAAACAACCATAACTTTTGACTCATAAATGAAATCAAGGCTATTCTTGTGCTATTTTTTAGCTAACTCAAAATTCTATTATCTAAAAATATTTTAAATTTAGTTAAGATCTCTAACCCTATTGTTGGATTGATACAAAGAGCAATATTGTTGTAGTCTATGCACACATCAACTAGGTTTTTTTGTATTCATAATCAATTTTGGACCCTACAATGATAGAACTAACTGCTTTACAAAACACGTGAATTATGTATTATTTATTAACTTTCTAGAATAGTAAGATTTGTGTTAAAACAAGTTTGGATGTGAAATTTCAGACAGAACCCTGTCTATAAGTTTCTATAATTGATTTGGGTCCACCAAACCCCAAGTTTATGTAGCAAAAAAAAGTTTCTATAATGTATTTTTTTTATTCTATGTCATTCTAGTCCGATTGTCAATAAAACATTTTTAAAAATGCATTGTTAAATATTTTTATAAGCTTTCTAGAAACATATAGTACATCTCCTACCAATTTAAAATGAAAAATATATGTGTTTTAGTAAAAACAAGCATAACATCTATTCACGTATTTATCTAATTTGAATCATGTGTCTAGATGAATAAATTGTGTACCCTATGTATATTTTTAACTCATAGTACATTGAGTCTAGTTTCTGTAGGTTTATAAATCACTTATGTTCGATTTAAAATAAATAAATTATGATTTTTCATAGGTCAGGCTAGTTTTAGTGAAAAGTTAGGTTGTTTATCATGTCTTAAGATTTTCGTGAATTAAGAGATTTTTTGACTGAAAATTGGCTTTAATAGACCTAAATGGTCAACTTAAATATAATTAATTAATTATATATGATATTTAGACTTTTAATGAATATTTTTGAAAAATTATTATGTTACTCTCATGTCTTGACCTTGAATTGCAGGTCAACCCATGAATCATGGATCGATTGACCCAGGGATAGCGGGATCGGCGCGTGGCTCATGGGCCTTGGGTTTGGAACGTGACACATAACCTGTCTTACCCTCAAAAGAAAAAAGAGTTTCACCAATATTCCCCTACCTTCTTCTTGATATCAGGCTTTTGTAGCCACATTTTTGAAAAAAGAGGTCTAAAAATGCCTCTGCAATCCAACAACAATGAAACATGGTCCAAGGCAACTCTAGATCACCACTTAATTCTTTCACCTTCTTTTATTTATTTATTTTTAACTTCATTTGCAATACATGATAACTTTTATGCATGAAAATAGACAAAGAGTTCTATCCACATGGCTAAATCTAAAAGCTCATCTATCAGATGGATGGCAATCAACTCTATTAGACAAGGGATATCTCGTTGCTCTGAATAAAACTAGTATGCACATGTGGTGAAACTATGAAGTATGAAAACATTGTGTGTATCGTCGGATACACCTTAAAATATATGTTTTTAAATTTTTAAATTTAACTTTCTGAAAATGGTGAATAACACGTTTTTCGAGTTGCATCTGACAAAGCGTATAATGTTTGTATACTTTAAAGTCTGCACCATCTGTGCATAGTAGAGTAGTCTCATAAAGAGTTATAAAGTACCACCTCAAAACAACATAAAAGCCCTCTCAAGTACCCCAATTGTGAATATAGATAAGAAATCAACATCCCTCTTCACTAACCCCAAGGCTTTGCAAAGCTCTGCCAATAATTGGCTTAGTTACCATTATATCTAGAGCTTCTAACACTACTATGACCCCTTGAGCTTGAGCTTCAATTCACCATTAATAAGAAAGAGGTGGAATGATACATTTTCGTAGCTATGTGTCTACTTCAAACAAAACCCTATCCACTTAAGAGGATATTCTAAAAAATCCCGTTGAAATGGTCATATGCTTTCTCCATATCAACTTTACAAACAATGTATAGTAACTCCAATCAACTCTAGAGTCAAAGCAATTATTGACTATAAGCACCCTATTCAAAATTTGTGTATCACCAACAAAAGTGCTTTATGTTTGCAATATACTAAAGCCATCACCTCAGGGATTTTATAAGCCAATGTCTTAGTTAAAATCTTATACATGCTACCCTATAAATTGATTGATCTGTCATCTGTGATATCTTTAATACCTTGTTTTCTTAGGGATCGACAAGATGTAACTATTGTTAGAGCAATAATCCAGATATGCATCTTCTTAAAAATTATCCATTACTTTCATAAAGTCATTGCCTCCATCATCCTAGCAATGTTGAAGATTGCTAAAGAAAGCCCATATGGCTCAGGTGCCTTGTCCTTCTCCGTCAACTTATTTTACCGAAAGATTTCCTCTTTCTCAAAAGTATTTTTAGCAAAAGACTGATATCAAGAGTAATACAATCAAAGTGAAGACCATCAAGTGTCAGTCTATTGGTGTGATGCTGGGAATATAATTTTGAATAGTAACCGACCACCTTTCTCTTATAGAAGCCTCCTCCACCAAAAGATATCCATCAATTGGAGACGGGATATATAGTTATATTTTCTACAGGCATTAACAATTCAGTGAAAAAACCTAGTATTATTACCCCCCTCCTTCAACCACCTTGTGGCACCTCAACTTCTATTTTCAACTAATTTGCTCCACCTTAAGTAAGCTTTGATATTTTGGTTCCATCTTTCTTCTAAGGAAAAAATCTCATCTTCTTCCTTTCAATAATCAAGGATATATTTTGAAGAATGCTATTTTTGTTTAATCCATCCTACCAAATTTATCACGATTCTATTGCTTGATCTTCTCTTTGAGGACTTTGAACTTACTAATGAACACATAACCTGCCTTACCCTCAAAAGAAAAGGAGTTCTACTATTCCTTTACATTCTCCTTGAAATTAGGCTTCTGAAGCTACCTACATATTCTGAAGCAGCACAAACAAGGTCTAGAAATGCCTCGCAATCTAATAATGGAACATGGTTTGAGGTCAGTTTGGGTCTGAGGCCAACCTGGGATTGGCACTTGTTTCTTTCGCCTTCTTCTATTTATTTTATATTTTGGAACAGGCTCTGAGCCCTCCTTTTTTCTTACCCCCTTGGGGAGTCGGACTCAGCGTCATGGATTTTGAGAATCCAATGGTGGTTGATAGCACTAAGCTCAACCTTCGTTGGATTCTCAAAATCCACAGCCAACTCAGTGCTATCAACCACCATTGGATTCTCGAAATCCACGAAGTCGAGTCCGACTCCCCGAGGGGGTGGCTCCTGAGCCCGACCCTTATATTTTAAGGTATTTTAGTTACACCCCCTAAAATTTGAAAATAATTAGTAATACCCCCTTATACTTTTAAACTTTAGGATTGCCCCCTTGACCTAGTTTAATAGTAGTTGACTTAAGTTAAACGGACTTGAAGCACACGTCAATAGCATTGTACTTGCAATATTATGGTCCTTTCATAGGCGCATACGAAAATGATGGTTAAATTAGGTCAAGGGGTAATCCTAAAGTTTGGCGTACCCACATAGAAGATGAATCAATGGCTGATTTTGGGTGGGGATGATCTCCTCACCATATAGATCACCCCAACAAAAAATCAGCCCATTCTGAAATTTCTAACCCCATCAAATGTGGTTTTCAAGTTACACGGTAAAAATCGACGGTCCATAATTCTTCAGCTTCTAAACCAGTCTATGAATATCAGACTGATTTGAATTGAGGATGAGGAGATCATCCTCACCAAAAATCAGCCATTGATTCATCTTCTAAGTGGGTCCGCCAAAATGGTTGTCCCCTGAACCCGACCCGTTACTAAAATACACTATTTTAACTTCATTTGACACAGTTTGCAAGGGCAGTACAATACATAGTAACCTATTACCTATATGCTTGAAAACGGACAAAAGGTTTTATCCACGTGGCTCAATCCAGAGGGTCGTCCATCAGATATATATATATGGGCCTTCTTATACAATACCCCGCTGCTTCGCAGAAGAGTTGTAAAGTGTCGCCCCCCGGAAGCTTTTTCCTCTAATTGACTAGACAAATATATGTAACAGTACGAGAAAGATAATTTCCAAGACGTTTTTCTTCGTCGGGAAATGATGTTTTTGCCTTTTCGTTTTCTGTAATTTTTTTTTTTTTTAATTTCTTGGTGGCGTTTCGTCTCCTTTTCCTTCTGGAAAACTCCAGGAAGGAAGCAAGGCTGAATATCTTCTTCGATTCAAATTTAGTTCTCAACAAATTTGGGATTCTAAACAACCATTTGCTCGATCATCCTCTCTCTCTCTCTCTCTCTGTCTCATTGATTTAGTAGTTTTTTACTTTCTACAGAGAGGTAGAGCAAGCAAGCAGAGAGGGGGATGTCCCCGACTACTAGGGTTGCAGTGAACTCAGCCGCCAAGCAAGCGGAGATCCTGAGGCAAGACGGCAATGTTTACTTCAAGAAAGATCGCTTTGGAGCCGCCATCGATGCTTATACCGAGGTATTTTATTATCTTTCGATTCCATTCATCCAATCATTTATATAAAACTAAATAAATATTTGTTTGTTTTCGGTTTTTTTTATTTATTTTTAGGCCATTACTCTCTGCCCAAATGTGGCAGTATATTGGACTAACCGTGCACTTTGCCATCGGAAGAGAAAGTATGTATGAGTATGATCCCTTCATCCGTTCTGTTCTTTTCCCATTTCCTTATCTCTGATTTTACTGGGTATTTGTTTCTTCCCACTTTTGTCGTTGTGTTTGGTAGTGATTGGACTAAAGTGGAGGAGGATTGCAGGAGAGCTCTTCAGCTCGATAACAATTCTGTCAAGGTTTGCGTCTTCTCACTCTTTTCACTCTTTCATTTGTTTTTTGTATTGTAATTCTGGTTGCTTAAATATTTGGTAACAATAGATGAATATGATTTCTGTTCATTATTTTCTATTTTAAATTTCCATTTTGTTGTTGTCTGTTTTTGTATGTCGTCTCATATGCCTTTTGTAATAATGCCAATCAATTTTTCATTTTCCATTCCCTGTTCAATCACTTGATATGTTGTTAGCTAAACTGTGCTGCCTGTTAGCAAATTAGTATTAACAGTAAAACGAAATGTAATAACCAAAAAGTATTAACAGTAGAAATTCCAAAAGATGAATGCAGAAATATACACGAAAATCCAACCGAAGCAGGCAAGAAGCACTTTTGTATGCATTTTATTTAAAACCTCCAAAGAGCTCAGAAAATAGCTAAAATTGTTTTTCTAAACAGACAGAAAGAAAAGAGCTCTGTGAGAGCAATGATGTTGTTCTGTGTCTAAAATAGAAGGGGTCGACCCTTTGTATACAGACCCAGAACCTAGTCTCTAAACGGTAAAAAAAAGGTCTAATAAAATAGATGTGAAAAAAATGTTCATAGAAAAGGTCATAAACAAAAAAAGGGTTCAAACATCATGTGATAATAACAATCTAGAAATGGTCCAAACATGGTAAGTGAATTTATCGATTATATCAACCAGTAATCCCCAACAACAGTTAATGCAAGGAAAATTCTTGATAGGGTTGAACAGGGTTGACCGACCCCACCACACCTTCCCTTGCCACACCCACCTGCTCGACTAGGCTTGACATAGCACAACATGCACTCATGTGTCTAATGTCTTGGTTTAGAGTGTGTCATGTGTTGGGGACCAAACTTGGATGCCCCAAGAACTCCGCCTTTAAGGTCCAAAACCTTTTCTTATAAACCCATGAGAGGTTTCATACCTAGTGGTCTAAAAAATTTCTCAAAAGCATATTAACTTGGAAAATTAATTAAATATACACCACAAGACTTTATAAAATAAAAATTCCTCCACATGAATGAAACTTTGGAAGAAAACACTGAGGTATAGTTGGAAATGTCGTGTACAATCAAAGGTGTATTTTAGACTTGGACAGTTGGACCAAAATTTAGTGTATGACTATCGGGTTTACAAGTTGCTTAGTGAATGAAGGTCTTGAACTGTCCAACTTTAGAGTAAAACAACAACAGACTACAAACAACTTTTTTGAAATATTGTTTAGTTCTAACAGTTCTGCTCATTTTAGCCATGAGATATATTCCGATATTCCTGAGTGCTTTAGAGAATCAACTTGAATTCCCATAGGAAGCACTTCCATACTCATATCAAGGACTTGTAATCAAGCTATAGACCTGTTAAGCCCATCTTCCTTGATGTGGAATACATTATCTAGATAATCCTTTAATTAAGGGGTTTGCAAAAAAAAAAATTCACATAATCAATTGAGATGATTCTATTAGAGTGTAGTTGCTTTACAGAGGTGTGCGTTGACAAACAAATATCTCTTGGTTTACCATTATATGAATTGTTTTTGGCCATCGTTATTGTAGCTTGGCAATCACAATGTCAATATTTTGTATTGGATACATAAGTATGTATGGTAGCTTAAGCGTGAAAGCATTCTTCCCAGAGCAATAGGGAGTTTTCCAAGGTCCATATTGAATGGGTTTAAACTTCTTGATATTTTCCTACCCGAGTGTAGCTATATTGTTACGTGTCAAAAAAAAGAGGCAAAGACGATACGTAACAATACTATATCTTCAACTTGGAATCCAAGCTTGATATGATGCTCTCGACAATGTGGTTGTGAGCAACTCCTTGATGGATAAACTGAAATTTCTACGATTTTTAAGAGAGTTAATGCCTACTTTTTGTCAACCTCTGCTATAGGTGAAAGTATAATCAACTTAATACTTTGAAAAGGAGCAAAATATAGAGAAAATAAACCACAAAGGATTCGCTTAACTGTAGAATACTTCTACAAAAAATCTCATTCTTTTCTTGTTCCTACTCCTAACACATTTAGGAGTTTTTTGTTAAGGGCTTTATTAATTTCATTTTCAATCTTTTAGGGACCTTTTTTAAGTGGAAATATTAAAGAGAGGCAATAAAGGTCTCAAAGCAAAAGGTGGAACTATGTTAGAAGGATCATATGTTTGCATGGAAAAGACATAACAAGAAACATGTGAATTTTTTTAATTAGTAGGAATACCCACTGATTTTCTTTTTTGTAGTGTTTAATATTTAGGAAAAACCAAAAGTACACACATAGGAGTGATTGTTTTCACTCATGTTTTTATTGAAATCATAAGACTCAAGTTGTGAATCGTACTTGAATCATAAGATTCACATAGAAATCATAGGATTGTTATCTAAAGGGATTCAAACATAAGATTCAAATCGTTTGGGTTAAGATTTTATTTGAATTGTAGGATTTTAATAACATTGAAATGAAAAAATATGGCATGTACTAGCTTAGGCCATAGTGGTATACTCACCAAAAAGTTTTTTAACCATTCACCTTCCTCATTAGTTTTATCTTAAGTTATGATTTTCGATTCCAAATTGGATCGAGCAACGTGGGTTTGCTTGGTGGATTTCCAAGAAACTGTAGTTTCTCCAAGATTGAATATACATCCACTCGTGGATTTGGCCTTTTCAGACTCTAAAATTCAATCACATTCATTGTATACTTCAAGTAAGTGTTATCCATAATCAAATGGTTTATTTAAGATAACTTAAATACTAATTAAAGCATCTCAATGATTGTGCCCTGAGTTACTAGTGTATCCACTTAGCCTACCTACAACATAAGCTATCTCCAGGTTTTTATGGTGCATTATATACTTTAAATTTCCAATATGTTAGAATATTCTAAATTCCTATCTCAGATACACCGTTTTTTTTTTTAGTTTACAATTATGGTCAAAGGGTGTTCTTACTAGATTTGTCTCAAATTGATCAAAGTACAAAATTACCCCCTCGGAGTCTATATGATTAGTCTGATTCTGGATTTCATAAGCAACCACGTCTCTCATATAAAAAACAATTTCATCAAAATGTTCTTAGTTGATTCAATAACTTCCTTGTTTGCTTTCATTATTAACATGACATCAACATATTAATGATTAGCAGGGGTCGGAAGTGGAATCACATGTGTTTTCTCAGTTCTCTCATCCTATTCTTCACTTGTTTTTCCAACTCAAGCCTCATTTCCTGATCGTGCAGTGTGGGGTTCACCAGTTCCAACTTCCAACTAAGGTGGCCTCTTTTATGTGGACAGTGATGCATAACAAACTTCTTCTCATAGTGGACCATCTGATTAGTAGAGAGCATATTATGCCAAACATGTGCTTTATGTGCAGAGCGAGCAAGGAGATAGTTGATCATTTGTTTATCCATTGTTGCTTTGCTCGCAAGATTTGGCGGGTATTCTTTGTCCTCTATGGTATCAGTTGGGTACTTCCTCATAAGCTAATATCATAAAGAATTTTTTGCTTGGGTGGTATTCAGATGCCTTTCATCCTTGCAGATGGTGTCTTTGGAAGCTTATCCCTTTCACCATATGTGGATTATATGGGAAGAGAGGAATAATCGTATTTCCTAGGACAAGATGGAGTCGATCGATCCAATGGTTATGACAATTTGGGCTACTTTTGATTACTACTCTTCCATTCTCGTCAACTTTAAAGGCTTTCAATTCGAGGACTTCGTTTTTATCTGGGACAAGATAGTTTATGTGCCTTCTTCGCTTTCCTTTTTGTATAGTTTTGCTTGGTTAGTGATAGCCTTCCTCTTTAGCTGGAGGCTCTTTCCTTTCTTTGCATATTGAGGTTCTTTCCCCTTATTATCAATCAATCAAAAGTACGAACTTAAAAAAAGGAAAAGGATCATGTCCTTAAGAGTTATGTTTTTCCCTTTTAGTCACTCCGTTGAGTCTGTTCTATTGTGGCAGGTAAGGTGTGGTAGTTTGATAGAGTTTGCTATTTAAGTTCATGATATGATCTTGCTTAATCTACTTTTCCGAATCTTCATACTTGCTTCTAAGTAGGTATGTTGTACAAAACCTAGTATAGTCATCCATAAAGGTTATGGAGTTTTCTTTCCACCTCTAGTTTGTGTATTTTTCTAGTCTAGTCTCATAAGTCATGTATTAATCCTAGTATTTCAGTTATTCTTTTTGCACTTTAAAAGGTTTCCTTGTAAAATTGGATTCTAAACAACTTCCGCATCTATGTTTAGTGTCTAAGGATGTTTTCGGTAATAGACCTAAGTTTATCATTTTCTGTAAAGAACAAAATTTATCAGATTCGAATACAACTTTGAATCCTTATATTGCTCAGTAGTGATCCAGACACAAGGTTTTTTGCTATTTGGCATGTAGAGCACCTGCTCTCATTCATCATTAGAGCCTTGCCTGGCAG
Source organism: Euptelea pleiosperma (assembly GCA_035048495.1). Lineage (NCBI taxonomy): Eukaryota > Viridiplantae > Streptophyta > Magnoliopsida > Ranunculales > Eupteleaceae > Euptelea > Euptelea pleiosperma. The sequence continues at coordinate 1,223,552 of CM068542.1, read as the reverse complement.
AAGTAGATGAGTTCCCCATAAACTATTGTTTACCATCTCCTCCTAGCTCGTAGGAGGAGAAGGCACTCCTTTCTGCACAGATGTGTTAGATAGCCCCCACCAGCTGCACTATCAATACCCATCTATTTGCCCCACCATACTTGTGTCAACACAACATGACATGGGCACTGTATAGGATCAAATGTTTTGTATTTTCTAGGTTATTTTTATTTTTATGTTGGATACACACTCAATGAGTCGGAAATGCACCTATGTATGGCAAGAGAAAAAGAGAAGATATAGAGTAAAAAAAAAGGAATGGTGTTCATTGTAGCTGGTGGTCGTAATTGGTGATCCTAGGGCTCCTCTTTGTTTTTTATGAGAAAGATATTTTCAAACTTAGGGCATTGAGAGAGAGAAGAGAATAAAATGATAGGCTTATATATATAACAAAAAAATGACTACGTGTATCCACACTTACAGTATTAAGTTACAACCCAAACCTAAAAACAAAACTATTTGAATGACATGATTCATGATTCAATCGCTTTACTAAATCATAATTAAAATAAAATATTATAACACCATCAAAGTAAGGTAGTAAAACAGTTATATTAAAGTATTAACTATGCTGCCATGTCCAAGTCTGCATGAATTTGGGGGTTGAGCAAGTCCGACAATTGGATGCATACCCTATCCGACACCTGTGCCCATACCCAGGTAACAAAGGTTGAAGGATAGAATCAAGACAGCAACATGGTCTTGACAACAACTAAACTTTTACTCTAGTGATTAAATGGGTAACTTTCATCTTACATTAGCTCTTGCCAGCAAAAAGTATAGTGGTTATATCAACTGGACATCAATAATGCATTACTCCGTGGTAGTCTCTAGGACCAGGTTTTGCAGAGAAATATGCCCATGAATATGTTTGCAAATTATTTTAAGGCTAGTTATGGACCAAAAAGGCCTTCAGTGCCTGGTTTGAATGATTTTCTCAAGGTCTACAGTCATCAAACTATTGAGGAAGTATATCAGACAACTCTCTTTTTATTAACCAGACTAAGGGTGGTTTGTTATTAATTTGTTTGTATGCTGATTATGCATCATGACAAGTAGTGATCACTTATCAAAAAAAAAGTTGAAAGAAAAACTTCAGGTAGAATTTGATGTGAAAAACTCTAGGTGGTTTTCACATGTTTCTTGGCCGATAGGTTCACCAAAGGACTTTGTGCTAGTCACTGGCGTAGTTATAAACAGGAGTCTATCAAGGTGTATTTTATTATGGTTTGGTTGTACAATGTACTTTTAAAGGCTGTTCCATGACTTACCTAGTCATTGGAAAATTCTTTCCACTTCATCTTTTCTCTGCTTTTATATGAGAGTCTCTTTTGCTGTAGGATTTTTGACTTGTTACAGTATGTGCCTATGTATAGTAATTTACATTGTATTTTATGGTAGTTCTCATATATACATGTAACCGTATTTGTTTCCTTTCTTTTAAAGATGTTATGTTATGCTATCTCACTTCGATCTCTGTTTCTTAGCATGAGCAGAGCATTGGGGAAAATACTGTAGCTTTCTTTCAGACTTCTTGCTTGTGTGTATTTAGCTGATTCTTCTCAAATATAATGGGCTTTGCATAAAATTATTCTGGCCTGACTAGCATGTGGATCTTATAATATGGTTTCATCCACATCTCACTGAGTACCACATGCTCTAATACATGGCAGGCCCACTATATGCTGGGACTTGCATTACTAGAGAGGGAAGAATATGCTGAAGGAGTCAAGGAATTGGAGAAGGTTAGAAATTATCTTTACCTCATAATTTCCTCAATATTCTTTTTATTGATTTTACAAAAGTGCTTCTCCATGCGTGTTGACTTGTCTGTCATGCATACCATTCATTTTGCACTTCTTCTAATCTCCTTCCATATGAAGTTATGAACCAATGTACGTGAAGTCTGAAAATCATTTAACTTTTAATAATTTCAATAATATTTTGGCAGTATTGTCTGGATTTTGAGGTTATGCCTGTCAATTGAATTTTGCAGCGAGTTGGTAGCTTTTACCTAATCTCAAAGTAGTGTTGTTGCATCTTTTCTCACCATACTCATTCATTCCAGATTTTCCTAAATCAGTATCTGATACCTTGTTCACATTTCTCATAAAATTTAAAGCAGTTTTTTATTCTTTTGTTTATTGTTTTCCTATGGAGAAACTAGAAAGGTTCAAATTGGATTTTGATGTAATTGGGTGTGCTCAAGCATTTAAAGTCCATAATTGCTAATGGCAGAACTACCATATGTTTTATGCACTTCGTCACTATCCTGCCAATCAGTCCCCAGGTCTTTCCCAATGAGCATGTATTTTGGCAATCATCAATCTGAGAGATGTCGTGTATATTTGTAAATCATGCTGTAGTATTGTCGGACATTATTGTAGAATATCTTGGAAACCAAGGGCTATAAAATAAGTCAGACCAAGATAGAGTTTATGGTGTGCAACTTTAATGAGGGTACACAAGGGAATGAGATGTTAGTTAAGATTGATAGGCATGAAATACCCTAAAGTCACCATTTATGTTATCAATATCCATAAAGAGGAGAGATTGAAGAGGATGTTACCAATTACCATAGAGTTAGAAGGGTGGCTCAAAATGGAGATGTGCTTCCGGGGTGCTACATGACTGACTCATATCGATCAAACTAAAGAGAAGATTTTACAAGACAACAATAATAAGACCAGCTATGCTTTGTGGAGCAGAATATTAGGCAATTAAAAAAATGTTCACAGAATGAGTGTAGCAGAGATGGATGATGAGTGGAAGGACTAGGAATGACAAAATCAGAAAGAACCACATTCAAGGAAACTTCAAAGTTGCCCAACTGGGCCCTAATATAGGAAAGTCAATTGAGATGGTTTGGGTATGTTCAACAAAGATAAATGATGGCACCAATAAGAAGGATTGCTTTGGTGTTGGTTGAGGGCTCTAAAATGGTGAGAGGAATGCTGCAAAGGATGTGGTTCAAGGTGGTAAGAAAAGTATTCTCATTGGCATTGGCCTGTTGGAGGATCAAATGTTGAAGATTATACTCAGTGTTGGTTTGTTCACATGGGAGACGTCCTGCGTGCCCTCGTTTATACAGGCTAGTCACTACTAATGGTCTAATTGTGAACCACTATTTATCAGAAAGAATGATGATATTGTGGAAACCTATATTGGGAGAAACCTATTGGATAGGGAGATAGAGGTGTGCATTTTCCTTCTTAGGGGCATCCAAAAGTGATTTGGAGCAATGCTCACAAACTCTAAATTTGAACTGTGACAATACTCGAGCTTGCTAGGTGCTTGGACTATAAGGTGAGCGCCTCCCATTATCACATATCAGAGAGTGCTACTTGGACCATCTTACCATTTGAAAGTGATATGGGATCCAGTGTTGGAAAGATTTGAAAGACTTCCATCGTGGAAAAAGAGTACCTTTCTAAAGAGGGTTAGTTGAACTTGATTTGGAGTACTCTCTCGCACCTTTTCACTTCCTATCTCTTTTCACTATTCCAGCATTAATGCAAATCAAATTGAAAGGGCTCCAAAGAGACTTTTTATGGAGTGTTATGGATTAGTCCTACAAATATCATCTAGTTGATTGAAAGAGCATCATGCAAAACCAAGGAAGCTTGAGGGCTTGGCATTAAGCCACTAAAAGAAGTCAATAAAGCCTTATTAGTGAAGTGGCACTAGAGATTTGGAGAGAAAATGGCTAATCTATGGAAGAGTAATTGAAAACAAGTTCGGGAGTAGGAACTTTCAGTGCACGGCAATGAAGCTTCTTTAGCCTATGGGGTGGGAGAATAAAAAGGCATATCTAAAGGTGTTCCAACTTCCAAGTTCTCCCAAGGATATTCATTTTGTGGCAAGTGCAATTGGGTGAGATTTTGGGAGGATGTTTGGTGTGGAGATCACCCCTTCTTGATGATTTTACATCTCTTTATGTTGTGTCAGCATGGGAAGACTTCCTAGTCAAGGAGTGCTTTTAGAGACCCGAGGACAATACTTTGGACTCTGCACTTCAGGAGAAATTTCAATGATTGGGAAGTGGAATTATCTAGCAAGGTTCTTGAAGAGCCTTAACAGAGTGGTGATTCAGTTTGACTACACAAATATTAAACTTTGGAATTGGGATCACAAAGGAGTGTTCTGTTGGGACTTTTTGTTCGGCGTTGGTTCATTCCGATCCTTGGTCTTTCCCAGAAAACTTGGTTTGGAGAAGCCCATCCCATTAAAAGTTGGTTTCTTTCTCTAGACTGGCATCTCTGGATGCAATCATGGTGATAGACTACTTGATTTGTAGGCGCAAGATCATTCCAAATATGTGCTTTCTATGCAAAGCGAGTGGTGAGTGTGTTGATTATCTGCTTATCCGTTGTTGCCTCACTGCTGAATTGTGGAATGAGTTCTTCTGGGCTTTTGGTGTGCAATGGGTAATGCCTAAGACCATGAAGGAACCTCTTGGTGGCTGGTCAATTTGTGTGTTTGTCGAAAGAGGACGTACAATTTTGAGACTTCAACCTTTTGCACTTTGCTCGAACATTTGGAAGGAACGTAACAATAGAATGTTGAGGATAAATATGGATCTTTTTGAGTCGGTTATTTGAAAAAACTAGTGTCATTATTTCTTTGGTTACGAATTTTCAAGGATTTCAATGGCATATCATTTGAAGAGCTATTTTCTAGCTGGAGGTTATTGTCAAAAGGGGCAATGTAAATTTTATAGCTTTTGGGTGGCATTGCTCTCTTTTTTATATTGAGCTTCTTCTTCAGAAGCACCCTTGTAATCTCTTATTTAGCAAGGTTTACTTGCTGCTTTTATTTATTTTATGTATATATAATACATCAGATTTTACTTATAAAAAGAAATCTTCAAAGATTATTTTAAATCTAGAACGGCGCGCCATAATTTCACCTTCATTTGCATCTGCCACTACAATAGGATGAGAATATCTTGATTTTTTTTTTGATAAACATAAAATTCATTAATACGGCAAAAGCCAATCATTACAATCGATCAGCTAAAGAGGTTGAGATGACCTACGATAGACTTAATCAAGGTAAAACAAAAACCGCAAAAAGGATAAAGACGACAAAAAGAAAAAACAAGGATAATGCTAACATCAAACATCCCTAGAACAAAGAAAATCCCATCGAAATACAAAATCTTCAAAGAAAATCTCTCTGCACTCCGTAAACACCTTAGACCAAAGGAAGATCAACCCCGTAATGCAGAGAATAATTGAGGGCAATCTCCACTTTTATCTTCGAAGGTTCTCTAGTTTCTCTTCCTCCATATACCCTAGGCAATTGCAAAAGGCATCATGCTCCAAAGAATACGTCCTCTAGACGAAAATGCTTTAATGTTCCAACTAACAAGAAGCTCCATAAATCCTTTATCCTCTTTTATTCCTGAGTTTGCTGGAGTTTTTTTTTTTTGAATCCTTTGTATTTAGATGGAATGACTTACTAGGGGATTCCTCCTTATGTGTATAGTATGAGGGATCTGCTTTTTCTTTTCTTTTTTGGGATTCGTCCCTTTTAATAAAATTTACTACTTATTAAAAAAAAAACAAGAAGCTCCATGGTATCACCCAATACATTCCAAACTCTAGGATAAAATAAGACCATATCTCCCTGGCTACTATGCAATGTAACATGAGGTTAACAGATTCCCCACGTCGCTTGCACACCGAACATTAATCAATAATATAGAAACCTCTAGAGATTAAGTGATCCACTGTCAGAATTTTCTCCAAAGATGTAAGCCAAACAAAGAACACGATCTTCTTTGGACTTTTGTGGTCCAAACCAACAATACAGGAAAGCTATTACCGAGAGATCTGTCAATACCCTCATAGAATGTGCCAACTGAGAACAAACCTCCCTTTGTCCAAATCCATATCCACTTATCTTCAACCAACAGTTAAAGATGACAGTCGTTCGACCTAGAAAGCAATCTACGTAGCGGCTGATTTCTTAGTCATTGAGGAGATTCTGCCTAAAACCGAAATTCCACCCCATAACCTCCTCCACCCCAAAATAGTACAATCCCGAACATACCAAGACTTTCTCTCAAGTAGAGAAAATAGTTTTGGGAAATCAGTTTTGATTAAAGCTTCTCCACATCAAACATCCTTCCAAAACCTAACTCTTTCCTTGATTCAACTCCAAACCGAATTCCTTCTATAAATTCCACCGAAATCTTGATTATTTAACACTCCACTTTATGAAAAATGTCACAAATGCCAACTAGTCTTGGGAAACACCCAATCGATATGGGACAATAAGAAAATAGTGATTAACATTTCTCTCAAGCTCCTTGCACAATGCATATGTTAAGTGTCGCCATTTTCTTATGTATAAGATGATCTATTGTCAAGATTTTATCCAAGATTAACGTCCGCGTAAAAGTCTATGCTCTGGTAGGCATCATCTTCCCCCATATTTTCTCGAGTGGAGACCTATCCATAGAACACCACCTAAAGCCTCATAAAAAGAGTGGATGAAGAAATCACCCTTTCGGTTTTCTTTCCAAACACAAGCATCTTCCCTACCGGTATCCACTAAATTCCTCCCAAAGATTTGACACCAAACCCCCTCTTCATTTTTGCTCATGAATAATAATTGACCATTAATCGCTTAATTGGGACCAACCTGTAGACCCGAGGACAAACATCGGTATGCTTTCAAATTCCAGACCAATTAGCTTTCTAAAATTTAACATTCTCACCATTCCCTACTTCAAATCTAGTATCTTTAACAATGACTTCATAAACACCTAACATGTAAGAAGTCATCACCGCCCTAAGGTCCGAACTACGATTATGACCCCATACTTGTGGCTATGATTTGCTTACAAAGAGTGTTATTGTCGTTTCATTGTTAATTACCCTAAATCTCCTCAGCCGACGTAAAAACTTCCACTTCACAAGATGGAATCTCTCTTCATTCTACCAATCCACAAAATCTCTTTGAAGATTTTCATGATGCTTAGCATGCGATGGACATCTTAAAGAGGAACATAAAGTACACCAAAAGCTAGCAACCATGCTTTTTATCAAAGTAATTCTTCTCCCAAAAGATAAGTAACTTTTCTTCCAACACACCAATTTCCTTTCCATCCTTTCAATCACTGAATCATGGAAAGAGGCCCCACAAGGTAGCTCAAGATAAGATATAGGAATACTCCCATGGAAGCACCCCAATCATCTAGTATAATCTTCAAAGATTTCCCCACCATTGTCATCAATTCGTATAAGCGTACTCTTCAAACGAACTTAAAGGCTGGACATTGTTTCAAAAAACTGAAAAATCCCATAAAGATTAGCCACCTCTGTTGAAGCTTCTGAAAAGTAGATTGGTTCATCAACAAATTGAAGATGAGATACAACATGACCATCATCACTTACTCTAAAGCCTTCAATCATGCGCTTCTCTTCTGCCTTAAAGGAACTTGCTTAAACTTTCAGCCACGATGTTGAAGAATAGTAGGAGAAAAGGGAAAGGGTCTCCTTGCCTGAGGTCCCGAGAACTTCCAAAGAAGCCTTTAGGGGACCAGACTACAATATCTAAAAATTAAGCCATTGAAATCCATGCCTTAGTCCAATACCTCCAAGTGATGCCAAAACCTTTACGTAGTAATTTAGAAAATCCTGCTTCACATGGTCATACGCTTTCTCTAAATCAATTTTACGAATATGAACTACTCATCCACCTCCTTGCTCTTGTGAAAGTCTTTCATAAAGGCTCTCTTTGTTTTTCGGAAAATTCTTGTTCCGGAACATTTTTACCGCGTTTATGTTTCGTGGAAATCAATTTTGAAGTAAAACTTTGATTCCAAAGAGTGTAAATTGTGGAAAAGTAACTCACCATTTTTAAGATAGTATGTTGTTTTTCCAAGAAAATGCACCCTTATTTCCACTCTTCACCCCCTCCCCTTCTTCGACCAAAACCTCACCATTGGATTTCCCATAATGCTACCACACAATAGGAATAAACTGTAAGGAAAAAAAACTTAATGTAAAATCTTTATATAAGTAAAGTTGTAGGAATGTATATTTTCGGCTAAACAAATAGAGCCAGAGATCCTCTTTAATTGTACTCCCCCAACGTACCTTATCGAATGCCATAATAAAGCCATCTGGACTAGGAGCTTTGTCTCCGTCAAGAGATTTGATGGCCTCAAGAACCTCATCTTGAAAGTTCTTTTCAAGCCACGTCTACTCTAGTCTTCCAAGGATGAGAAAACTGAACCATCAAGAGTAGGTGTAATAAGACCTTTCGACAAATAGAGGCTTTTATAGATCTTTATGGTTTCCCTCCGAATAATGGCTTCATCTTCCATTACCACATCTCCACTCTAAGCCTACTAATGCAATTAACCCTTATCGCATTTGCAAACAAATGCTTAATTGGGAGTTCTTATCCTCGATTTGGAACATCTTGATTCTTGACCTTCGTATTTTACTGTCTCCTCTCGCCGAACCACGGATTCAAATTCCTTTACGAGTTTCTCTCTGTTAGTCCTCTTAACTCTAGATATCGACCCCTCCTTTTTGTAAATGGAATCAATCTTTAGGGCGACTCGTTTGTCTTTCACGCCCCCAAGACCAAAATCTTCCTTGTTCCACTCCTTTGGCTTCTCTTTGAGAGCCTTTAATTCTGTATGGAATATGTAGCCGGCCCATCCTTGACAGTGAAGGAGCTCCACCACCCTTCCACCCTCTCCTTAAAAGACAAGTAATCCAACCACATTTTGAACTTAAAGGGAGGTATTTTTTGGCTTTCAAAGCTCCTTAAAAAGATGGTCTATGATCAAATGTCGGTTTAGGGAGCTTCTTGAACATGATTCTTCTTTAAACAAATCATAACAAGCACACCAACATACACTCACAGAGAGAAGTTGAGCAAAATATCCCACATAGTCTCAATTGCATATATACCCAAGTACGAAAAGAAGGTATTAATGTTTCATTTGCATCAAGTTTGCCATATTAGCATATTGAATTTTAACCTTCCTCATTTTTTCAAGTAAATTGTTGAGGTCTATTGAATTTCTTAATATAGGCCTTGGATCTTGGGAGAGGTGCAAACCCTAATAGCTACATGGTGGAGGAGATCTGGCAGGAGCTTGCTAAAGCAAAATACTTGGAGTGGGAGCATGATTCTAGCAAGCGATCGTGGAAGCTGCAAAGCTTGAAGTATGTGTCATATGTGATATTAAACCTTTGATGTTCGAAAAATGTTATGTAATAACAAATTAAACACATCTTTAAGGATTCATATTGTGTACACATGCTTGCATGTCCATTTTACTGTTGGTTCTGCCTTTACCTTTACTACATTTGGTTCTTGTTTCAGAGAATTGTGCGAGAGAGCTCTAGAGGAGCAATATCTACTTGATGCATCTCAAGCTGAAGGTGTCACAGACGAAGCTGTGATAGCCCATTCAGAACAGTTAGAATCTCTGGCGGAAGTGTTTAGGAAGGCTGCAGAAGCAGACATACCAACTGAGGTGAGCACTTGGGCCTCTCCATTTTTTTGTTCATACTGCTTTGTTTTGTTGTTGAACTAATTGAAAACTTACAGGTGCCAGACTACCTATGCTGTAAAATCACGCTTGATATCTTCCGTGATCCTGTCATCACTCCAAGTGGGGTTACATACGAGAGAGCGGTACTTATTGATCATCTTCAGAAGGTGATTTTCAGTTTCATTTTGCCATATTCATCTTGAGAAGGTGATTTCCAGTTTGATCTGTTTTTATATTGACCTCCAATTCAACTTGTAAATTAGGTGGGCAAATTTGATCCAATCACACGTGAACCACTTGACCAGCACCATCTGGTTCCGAACCTGGCCATCAAGGAAGCAGTCCAAGCATTTGTAAATGAGCATGGTTGGGCTTACAAGATGGATTGAAGGTTGGTATGCATGAGTAACTAAGAAGGGTTGATTTTATGCTCGACAAGTTATAGAACCAAACGATTTTTTTTTGCTTCTCTATCTATCATCCTTAATGATTGGTCTGTAGTGTTCCATTTTCCTTCATATAATTTTCTTCTTCCCATCATATGCTTGTTGCCCTTGGGCTGTATTGTACATAAGTGTTTCAACGACCAGCCCCTTTGTTAACTGTATGTACAGTTTGAGACTGAACCATGTTTGGAGAGTAGAGAGAGTTTGATTGTTTCGTAGCAAATGAAACAATTGGCCATTCTTAAAATTGTGTACGGTGATTGGTTGGATAGTTCCTGTCTTCATTCCTACTTGGTGCAGCTGTGACAGAGGTTTAACTTTCAACTCGCAAATCTTTTGGCAACCTTTGTATGTTGGCTCAAGAAGCTCTACTTTTTCGGCACTATTTGAGGGATTTATCAGTTTCCCTGATATGCGATAACCTTAGGTTTTTGATTGTGTAGGTGTAGCTCTGCCCATAATCATATCCCTCCGTACGATGATCTGCTATAACCATATGTAGGAAAAGGTTGTAGCAAGGTAGAGTTGGTTCCAATCATCTCCCAACTGGTCCAATGGTCCGCTATTTCCCATCATCTGGTTAATCCAACTTACAATCAGGATTGATGGACATGTACACCAAGTGGGTAGGGAAGCTACTTTATAAACGTGCACTCTTGAATCTGTAGAATTTGCATACACATGGATAAGCGCTAGAGGATCAAGCCAAGGCACCATAGAGCTCCATGGCATCAGGCACCACTGCGTTTTTCTTGCGGAGAGATCTCAAGAACAGATTAACGATCGTGGTCATTTAAGTTCAGGTTCATAGGACTCCGTTCATGGCTCCTCCACATGGCAAGAAGTACTCAGCTCCTAGAGTGCAGAGATTTGGAGTGGCATTCCAGAGAATCTTTTCCCTCATCAAGTGTTAAAAATTAGTGATTCTAACAGGCCACCCAGTAGTCCTTATGGGCAAAATCTAATATTGGGAAGGGCCAGGCTCAGCCGCTCAGGGGACTAACTTTTTTTGCACCAATAACTGCATGTTCGCTCTTGGGCTTCGATGCCGAGAATCCAATGGTGGTTGTAAGTTCTGAGCTGGCATTCACTGGATTGACTTTTTGCAACCACTGTTGGATTCTCGGAATCAACACCTGAGAGTGTACGTGCATTTAGTGGTACAAAAAAGTTGGTCCTCTCCCTGACCCTATTGGAAAATAGTATAAATGGGAAGGTAAGGCTGCAACTACGTACAGAGAAGAGATTTATTTCTACAGCTAACTCCACGATCTTGGTCCTGTTCAAAATTCTAATACAATGTAAGTGGGGTGCAAAAATATCCCGACCAAAACACCCGATAGAATTGAAACAATGAAATTGTTGTTCCCTTCTGGCGGAAGCAAATCTAGAACCCAAGAAACGGTATCATATCAATCTCTCTACTAGAAATTCTCACATTCACTAAACTTCTCTTTATCTACTTCAACTTAGGCGCGAAGCATAAGTTTCATGATCGCAACATATTTTTGCACGCTACAATTAATATAGTTTTTGTTGACAACCACTTTACCCTAAAAGCTTAAGCTGTTGGAGGGACGCTGGCTTAACAATTTATATCAAAGGATCCCTGGCACACACAAATACATGCTCTGAACATTGATAAAGACGCATAATGAGAAAAAAACATGTACGCAAGGCTACCCAATTTCAGCATGGTTTAGTGACAAGAGTGCTGAGGTGTGTATAGTAAAATCAACCTTGGGTTGAATATTAAGTCGGTGGTATACACAAGAACACTTAACTGGACTACAAAAAGAAACATAGCAAAACTTACATTACAGAATAATACCTCTTTAAAGTCCAACATGGTATCAACAAAAGTTCATAATGCAAAAGCATTTAGAAACACACCAATGGCTCTATGTTGAAGATAAACAAGGAGAGTATGAATTCTAATGTTCCCTTAAACACTAGAAAATAGCAAACCATACATCGAACATAAACATCAACATTCTTGTGTCGTTCAATTGTATGCAAGATCCGTTTATTAAGATATCTTAGACCTGGGTTTTCGCTTAATCCTCATATTGCTGGCAGTAATAAGCTGATAATTAGAGTGAGGCATTTCACTTGTCTTCCCGAACGATTTCTCATAAAATTGCCACAGCTCTGACCTGATTAGACAATAGAGCAAGGAAATTAATTTAATTTTATAAAATATTTAGAATTGCAATCATACAAAGCATGAGAGAAAACTTAACGGAGTTGTTTCATATATTTTTTTACCAGTATGCCAGGAATTGGAATGGTGTGTACTTCCCATAGACCTTTTCAACATCTCTTTGAACAGTTCGATCAGTGCATCTTATTGCATGAACCTGTACAAATAACCTCAAAAACGTTAATCACATTTACAGAGTAGAGGACCATGAATGAAGGAGAAACAAACCCAAACCTTTTTCAAATGCCTAACAGTTTCGGAATCAGACGGAATCACTTGGTAAAATCCCATGCACATGAGCACATTGGCACAAGTAAAAGGACCAAATCCATCTATTTCCTTCAACTGGTTGACCAGCTTATCATAGAGAGATGGGCTTGCTCCATTAAGAACTTCTTCTTCGAGTTGTTCTAGTTGAAGCCTTCCTTCCATAATACTCTGAGCAAGTTTCACTATCCGAATTGATCTATACCCAAGATTGCAGCGCTTTGCCAAGAAGCTATCATCAAGGCTTGCCAGCTCTCTTGGGCTAGGAAAATCTCCAATCCTATAGGAAGTGTCAGATGCTCTCCCTTTTGACAACTGAGGATCCAAAATTGGGCATGCATCAACTTTATCATTGTCATTCAATAGGTGGCAAGAGTTGCACTCCTCATATGAATCATCTTCTACAGATGAAAGGAATCTTGGGCTTAGTTTCTCCTTCCTTTGTAAACAACTAGTTAGTTTTAGTTGGTCAGAGTTGGTGGTAAAGTTCACATCTGCTTCCAACTCAGTCTCATTCTTGGAAAATTTACTTGCTAAATTTGTGGAAATTTTGTTCACACCACGCTTTTTCCTTGACTCTCTCCCAATAGGTGTTTTTGGAAGGAAAGCTTCAGCTTTAGCTTTCATACAACTTGGATCTTGAGAACCAGCTTCTGATTGCAGGTCCAACTGAAGCTCACAAAGTGCTTTAGCCATGGTCAAAGTCCTCGGCCACCTATAAAAGGTAAATAGGTTATGGATACACAGAAAAGTCTTTGAGACTCGTCAAAAAAAAAAAAAGTCTAACCTTTGAGAAAGTTAATAACTAAAATTTGGTGTTACTGTTTCTTGCTTGTTGCTTTGATTAGTAGTAACCTTAATTAGTTAGATTGCTCACTTAATAAGAGTCTTTTGGGATATTTGTTGGATTGGTAGGAAGTTGCTAAATCTAGGGGCTGTTACTATTATTGTGGAATAGTAACAATTATATTGTAATTGAGTTACCCCTTTGATGATTTTTAGGGAAGAATTTCCCAACGTCTTGTCTATTAGCAAGAGAGGCATGCCCATCCTCTGATTTGGGCACGTTACATTCATTCATTCGATCTAGATCCGTATCAACTGGTATTAGAGCATCGATCCTTCTTCTATGCCCAAGCACAAGATGGACGATCGTGTGTCGTTTTTGAAGCGCGCCCTACAAGGAATCAATGAATCCATGGAGGCTATGCGAGTTCACCAAGATGAATCCTTCGAGCATCTTCGCGAAACACGTGAATCGATGGAAGCTCTACGTTCGTAACAAGACACAAGTCAACGATCTTATGGACCATAACCGTCCTTCTCACACAGACCAAGGTGAGGCTGAATCTTCCAATGGAGGCCGATCCATTCAAGGGAGGTATGCCTGGATCGATTTCCCTAGTTTTGCTGGCACGGATCGCAGAGTGGATTCATAGGGTGGAACAATTGTTTCGCTTCCAAGAGACACCGGAAGAGGAAAAAACACTCGCCTCGTTCCACATGGAAGGAGAAGTCAAGCAGCGGTTTCAAGGTACGAGAAAGTGAACTGCAGGATGACGTGTCAAATCCAATCATTAAGTCTTCTCTTTGGATTCCACCCTACCCCTACCCTATCTCGGATCATGCAATCTTGAATGGAGCAATGCTTTCTGTTGATAAAAAGAAGAGTCCGAGAAAATCATTCTTACGAGGAATATCTCCACTTCACCAGTCTTCCCATATCTGCACCCTGTCTCCGATACCCGCCTTGAACTTCACTCTTTTCGAGAATTTGTCAAACCCCTCATAATACCCCTCCATGCACTGCACCCATAGACCATGTGCACCGCTTTGCCGTCCCAACCGAACGCTGTAACACCATATATACCGGCCAAAGCAACCCGCCACAGGCTGGAATTCTCCTCCCCGAATCTCCACATCCATTTACCCTTCAAGGTTTCATTCATCACAACACGTCTTCTGATGCCGAGACCACCTTGAGATTTCGGAGTGCAAAAGCTGCCCGCCACAGGCTGGAATGCTCCTCCCCAAATCTCCACATCCATTTACCCTTCAAGGCTTCATTCATTACAACAAGTCTTCTGATGCCTAGATCACCTTGAGATTTCGGAGTGCAAAAGCAGCCCGCCACAGGCTGGAATTCTCCTCCCCGAATCTCCACATCCATTTACCCTTCAAGGCTTCATTCATCACAACATGTCTTCTGATGCCTAGACCACCTTGAGATTTCGGAGTGCAAACAGTGTTCCAATCTACCAGATGGAATATGAAGAGAAGATTTTGCAACTTGAAAAGATCCATACCGACAAGAATGGCTCGGATATGATGACAAAAGCATTACCCAAAGGTAAACATAAAGTTTGTTGTAACCAAGGTCTAAAATTTCATTTCGGAGGAATGTCTCGGTCAAGTGAAAACCGAGACAAACTCCAAAATGAAACGAAACATTGAAAAAATGAAAATTTTGAAATATTACGAAACATTACGAAATATTTTCAAAATCATGAAATCATATTTTTTATTTTTTTGGATTGTATCAGATTGTCTCGGCGAAACAAATCGAAACATTATGAAATGAAACGAAACATATGAAACATTCCGAAATTTTAAACTATGGTTGTAACATGGCAGGTTTTGGATATAGCGGACCCCTCTTCATGAGTCAAGAGGGGGGGAGATCGTTGGTCGTCCCTCCTCATTGAGGTGGTATCGCACGAAATGTTTGGGGAGTTTCTGTTGGGAAAAATCCCCTTTTCCTATGTGCAAATCACAACAAAAATCCCCTTTTTGCTTGAGTAAGAGTTTCTTGTGAAAAAAAGAGAGTTCTTGAGAAGGAGGAAAAATGGGTTTTGAGGAGAAGAGAAAGTGCAGCCATCTCTCAAAATTCTTCGGATGTTTGATGTTCGTTTTGCTCCGGGTTTGTGAGGCTTCATCCAAAACTCCAAGGTTCTCTATTGCTCTTCTCCAAAGGATTGTTTCTAGGGTTTTTTTCAAACCCTAAGAGGTAAGGACTTTTGTCTCCTTTGTTGTTGGAATCTACCCTTTGTTTGGGTGAAGTTCTTGTTATCCAAGAGAGATTCTTATCTCTTGATGATTGGTATCCCCTACTTGTTAGGGCAGTTGTAATCCCATTATTTCATTATAGTAGAAGTTTGCCGGACTAGGTCCCGTGGTTTTTACCCTTATCATTGAAGAGGTTTTCCACGTAAAATTTGGTGTCTTGTTTCTCTCTTGTTACTTTATTTTATTGCTACTTGTATTGTGGTGTATGGATTGTTGTTGTGATTTGCACATAGGAAAAGGGGATTTTTCCCAACATAAACTACTCAAACATTTCGTGTGATACTGATACCAACTAGACCCTAACAAAAAGCAAAACTAACATGAAAATTAGAGAATATTCTTTTTTTTCCAGAGCATTATTTACTTTTTCATTGAAGAGCACCAGCCATGAATGGTGAACAGCAAAAAAAATCATAAACAGGGAGGGAGGAGGGAGAGAGATGTACCTGTTGCGCTCCCTCCACCTCCAGCCAAGGAAAACAATTCTCCTCCTTAAGCTTCAAGGACCTCAAACTTAAGACAACTAAACTAAAGATGTAAGTCCTCATTCGGTTTTTTAAAATAGAGATACTGTGATGTTTAGCAAACATCACAGTTATGGTGTTTAAGATCTGTGAGGATGACATGTGACTCTTTTTGGGGCCTACTGGCCCATATATGAATGGGCTACACTTGGTGGATGTACACACCAAAAATCATCATGATTCGTGATCTCCAACCATTGAATCTGAGTATCCAGAAAAACTCAAATCCAATGGCTGGACATCACCACATGAAAATCATTGCAATCCAATGGCTAGATATCACTAATCAATCTGATTTTTGGTGTGTACGTCCATCAGGTGGCACATTTAATGTGCTCCACAGCTCCACATAAGAAAAGGTCTGCATAAAAAAATTACTCATTTGATACATAAAAAAATACTCACTTGTTGTCCCTATCCCAAAAGGCCATGTAGATCACTCTTTCGGGCCCACTAACCGTATGGATGCTTAGTCCACAAAAAACATGATGTTAACATCCAGAAAATGCTGAATTTCAACAGTCGAAAATCACCCACAAAAAATGCTCAAAATCCTATGGATAAAAATCAGCAACTGAAGTGCTTTTTGATGTCTAAATCCACCAAGAGGTGGATCAAACATCCAAAAGTCAATGGACCCAAAAGAGTGATTAACGTGGCATTTTGGAGGTCCATCTCTTGCTGGACATCCACACCAAAAATCAGCTTGATCAATGATTTCTAAAAGTTGTTATAGCATAAAAAATGCATAAATTCAATGTCCAGAAATTACTTTACTAAAATGCTCAAATCCAATGGATATAAATCACCAATTAAACTGATTTTTTATGTGTAGATCCACCATGAGGTGGGGCCAAACATCCATAAGATCAATGGGGCCTAATCATTTTCCACGTGGCATTTTGGGAGGTGGCCAAAAGTTAAGTCACTACAAATCAATGACACGTTTATACCATGGATATGTGGCATGTACAACAAAGATTTCTTTACAAATCATTTTATAGAACTCGTATTAGGCTGTAATAATGTCACATACTCGCATTATAAAAAAAGGGAAATATGTATATGTTACTGATTTTGTAATATATTATTTTAAAATATTCTATGAAAATATAAACAATATAAATAAATTCGAAACCCGTAGGATAACAAATGCATCCATCAATGTTAGTAAAAATTAAATATATTAATGTTCACCATATATTGTAATTGTTAATAGTTAGTAATTATTGACTATTAGAGCTAGCTTGTTAATTATAGTTACATGTATATGTTATTGATTTTGTAATAAATATATATTTAAATAAACATTATATTAAAATATGAAAATATAAACATTATAACTAAATTGGAAATCCATAGGATAACAAATGCATCCATCAATGTTACTAACAAATATTGATGTTCACCGTATATTGTAATTGTTAATAGTTAGTAATTATTGACTATTAGAGCTAGCTTGTTAATTATATTTATATCTATCTGTTATTAATTTTGTAATAAATATATATTTAAATACTATATTAAAATATAAAAAAGTACAAATAATTTGGAAACTCGTAGAATAATAATTGACAAATACATCTAGATTTGTACGGTAATTAATGGATATATGTAACCATTTTGGCTTATAATAATCTAATAAGATGTATTATTATTATTATTACTATTATTATTATTATTATTATTATTATTATTATTTTAATAAGTTCAAAAGATCAATAGAGGTTTATGTGACTATTTTCGTGTAACATATATTTGTTGTACACAAACTTAACAACTAAGGGAAATAAAATGTATTATTCTATTTAATGATCTATGTATTGTTAACTACATTCTATTTGTACTAGCAGGACATAGTAAACTTTAAAGAAATATCCATAGTAAACGAGCATTGTATAACGATTAGAGCAGATAAAAGGCATGTCAGATGTAGATACTATCACAGAGAAGTACATGGTGGGTTAGGTTGAAGGAGCATTTGACAGGGAAACCAGGGACGTCAAATCTTGTCCCTCGGTTCCTAGAGAGCTTTTTAAGACACTCAAGAATTACTTAATTGCATATAAAAAGGCAAATGTTACTCAATAGAGAAGGAATGAAGAAAGTAATGATGACACTCAACTCGATTAGAATATGTATCGATTTGAAAAGCAGCAGTTGAAACATTCAGTGCTGGCATACCGAGTTATGATATAGGAGGCTCTTCCTCTTAAACTAGGGCTGGAACATCTGTTAGGAAAGGGCTGGCATACCGAGTTATGATATAGGAGGCTCTTCCTCTTAAACTAGGGCTGGAACATCTGTTAGGTAAGGGATGCATCGCATTTTCAGTGTGCGAGAAGCCGACGACGTCTTAAACAATGCACAAAAAGATAAGGATTCTATAGATGCTCGTAGCAGGGGACTCGATCCTCTTTTGTATAGATCGAAATCAACAACACAAAAGAAGTTGAAAGAGTCTTGGGGTGAAAAGAAGCTTCTTAGTAAGATGGGAAGAGCTATATCCAAGTTCTTTGTATTCAATTCGATCCCTTTCAATGCTGCGAAGAGTCCTTATTCCAGGCAATGATAGATACTATTACAGAGGCAAGGCCTGGGATTAGGGAACCTTCCCACTTTCATATTAGTGAAAATACTTGAATGAAGAGATAGCTGAGTTGCAAGATTACATCGACACATTGAAGAAAAAGTGACTGAATATGGCTGCACCATTATGTGCGATGGGTGGACATCAAAGAAAGTCTATTATTAATTTCATGGTGTTCTGCGATCGAGATATGATTTTCCATAAGTCGATCGACACATCTAGGAAAGAAAAGACTTCTAAGTACCTATTTAAGTTGATGGATATGGTAGTGTAGGAGGTCGGTGAGCAGAATGTGGTGCAGATTGTTACTGATAATGAACAAGCATTCAAGACTGTAGGGAAGTGGTTGATGGCCAAGAGAAAACACTTGTTTTGGGCCCCATGTGTTGCACACTACATTGATCTCATGTTGGAGGATATTGGGAAGACAAAGGAATGGAAGATCATAGGCTTCACTTATAATAGTGGGAATGTCGTCAACCTGATGGGGTAGTTCATTCAAGGTAGAGATTTATTGAGACACCTAGGATTACACGGTTCGCTACTGAATACATCGCCCTACAGATATTCTGCCATAAAGTACATCGCCCTACAGATATTGTGCCATAAAATCGTTTTGCGCAGACATTTTTTATCAGATGAATAGAAGTTGTTGATAGCGGGATTTGGAAGAGATAAGAAGGGAGAACTTGCAGATACAGTATCTAACTATGTGTTGAAAAATGAGTTTTGGACAAATGCAAAAGAAACATGCTTTGTATTCAAGCCTCTTGTGAAGGTGTTGAAGTTGGTTGACCAAGACAAAAAACCAACTTTGCCTTCATATACGAGGCAATGGATAGAGCAAAGATGTCTACTAAAGTTGGATGCAAACATTATAAGAGATATTGGGAAATCATTGATAGAAGATGGAATGCCCAGTTACATCATCCTCTACATGCAGTAGGTAAATTGTTGCTTATTTGGATTATGTGTAAGAAAGTTAGGATTTATTACTTTAAATAATGTTATATTTACCGCATGGTATAAATAAGTGTACTTCTTAAACCCCGCATTCCAATATGGTAATATGTCAAGACACAAGGAGATAAGAGAAGACCTAGATGAGGCCATTAAAAAGTTAGAGCCACCATTGGACATATAAGGGAAAGCAATAAATGAAGTATGTATAATGCATCTGTCATTTGTACGTAATATTTTAAAGGCTTAGGTGAAATGTACTTTTACTTTTATCAACTTATATGTACTTAAAATTATTTGTGGAGATGAGGGGTAAATTTGGTTAAGCTCTTACAATAAATCGACGCAAGTCTGATATGCCTGGTATACATAGTTATTATAATTTTACTAATACGTCTCACTCTTAATTTTGTGACGAGTGGTCGTATAACTATGGCTAGATGCACCCAATTTGCAACGTATTGCATTAAGATTTTGAGTCAAACGTGCTCCTCTTCAGGTTCTGAGAGGAATTAGAGTACATTTTCTCTTATCCACACAAGGACTCGCAACTGATTTTCAATGAAGAGATTAGAGCAGTTATTTTTGTACATTACAATATGATGCTGCAACTTGCAAGTACGTAATTTGATGGACAAGAAGGAAGATGACGAGTACTATAATCGAATCAATTTGGATTATATATTTGATATAGACGATGTCGTGGACCCCTAGATGCGCGAGGACCCACCTATATTAGACAATGAAGACTTTTCATGGTTAGATGAGCAACTCACTAGAGGCGCTTCTGATGATGATGGTGCTCGTGCTGGTAGTGATGATGATGGTAGCGATAATGATGGTGGTGGTATTGGTGCTAGTGGTGATGTCGCTGCTGGTAGAAGTGAAAGTGTTGGAGGTGGTCACGGGGGCATTGGAGGGACTGAAGCTACTGAGCATAAGGGTCGTCTTAGGGATTTATATCCTGCTAATGATGTCACTCACACAAGAAACAAATCACGGTATTAAAGAACGTGGTAGAAGATTGACAGTATTAACTACGTATCCAAGTGATGATGAGCATGATAGCCAATATATGCCTAGGCATGGAGGCACCAACTTAAGTGAGCAAATTGCAACAGATGTCATTCTGTCACAATCTAAATTGGCCTACGTACAGAGGATATTTTGGAGATTACCAAGGACAGCATCCTCCTTATGGTTAGGGTTATGGTCATCTTCCGTGAATCGTCGGTCGCCTGCTCAGGTTTACACACCAAAATTCTGAACTCGAGAGTTAGGGTCGACCGGACCTTCGGTCGCCCCGCTCATAAAGGCCGGTCGGCCAGACCACTTTGTCCATAACCGAACTCTTCCAAAGTTTTTAGAATTCCTCTTCTCGACACACATACGATTCCTAACTAACGCTGAACCATCTAGAGTAAATCAAGATCCGCTGGCAATGCGCGGTGTACCCTTAGATTTACGTAAATAATCGCAACACAAGTTTCTTCATAGTTGAACGTTCGTTGAGTGAGAACGTACTTGAGCTTTTGACTTTGTCTTCAGTTGAGCTTGATCACTTGACTTTGTCTTCAGTTGAGCTTGATAACTTAACTGTCTTCAGTTGATCTTGAACACTTAGGTTGATTTTTCTTCAACTTTAATCCTTCTTTGATTTGTTTTGTCGAAGTCCACTTGATCTTTGACACTTCAGTCTTCAGGGGATTCGAGGCACAGTGATATATATATTACCGAAGAACTAAGTATTCCTAGATTTGACAACCGAGACTTTTCAATCTCCCCATTTGTCAATGCCTGACAAAAACAAATAACTACCCAATTATATTACAATTTTTTTGCCCAATAAGAAAAACAAATCAATAATGCTCCCCCTAAGTACAATAACTTCCCTCCCCCTAAGTTAACTGCCCAAATAGCTTATCTTTGAAGGATGAAGAGGCAAGGAGGCAACACTGTAGATCGCGATTAGAATCGTGATTGGTACCAAACTTACTGCAAACACCCTGTTGCTACAAAATAATCAACTTGACAAAAAAATCTTTGACAATAGCTTCTCATTAGTATATTAGTCCAATCATACCAGAAACGTCTTCTCAGTACATTAGTCAAATAAAACCAAGTAAGAATCACAGATATTTTATGATAAGTATTTCAATAAAATAGAAAGCAACAAGTGTATCAAAGTAATATTCCCAACAGTATCCATCAACAGTATCATAAATCCATATCCATCCAACAGTATCATAATTCCATATCCATCCAACAGTATCATAATTCCAAATATAATTGATTTCTCCCCCTTTTTGTCATACATTGACAAAGGGAAGAACTCCAACCTGTAATGATAAAGAATATAATGAAATGCTAATCAATCATCCATGAAAAAAAAATCATACCAAAATATATCAAACTAACAATCATCATAAAAGAAACCGGTCAACATAGTGACCAATATCCATCATCTCACAACAAAGTAACCAAAGTATATCAGTGGCAGATAATACAGACCAATAGTATCAAATAATACATCCTAAAAAAAATATAATACTGATCTACAGAGAAAGAAAGAGCAAAACGTACTCTAATCATAGTCATCCTCGTCGGCATTCGCATCTGCAATCATCTTCTTCTTCATCTTCGTCTTCATCTTCATCTTCATCATCTCTAGCCGCAGAAGGCACAGTCGTCTCCTCAGGTGAAGACTCTGGATAGTCAGGATGCTGAGACCTAAGGAATAAAGTCATACGCTGCTGTCATCGAGAAAATTTGTCAATCAACGCACAAAGATTGTCCAACTTGGACGAAAGACCTACAATAGATGCAGATACAGAGGAACGGCGAGATCCAGAACTCGAAGCAGAAGCAGAAGCAGACATAGACGAGTCACCAACCAACGTCTTACTAAAAGTAGCTTGATTGATAGGTGAGATGGATGCAAAGTTTCATCGGAGTCAAGAATAGGAACTTTGTAATGACTCAGAATTTTTGAAACTAAAATGCCAGAAGGCAAAGACCGCTTGCGATTCTCAATCGCCAAATTTTTCTACCATGAGATGAAAAATCACAGAAGGACTACAGATTCTTGTGCTCTGAGAGACACAATACAGAATGTACTGAATATAGGGACCGATCTCACTCGATGTCCCGCCCTTTGGGACCAAGTTGTAGGAGAAGATCAACCCTAGCAAATGATACATGGGAAGTAATTCCCTAGTAGCCAAGTCAGAGGTCCAATGCACTACCTGCCCACAGATGGCTTTTGAGATAGCCTTTTTGTTCTTGAGAGGTAGGGAATGGGGGAAAATTCCTCCATTAGGTACACGAGGAAGGTCTGTGATCTTTGAGATCAAAGATAATGTAATTTTGAAACTAACTCCTCAGACCTCAGAATAAAGAAATGGATCGTCTGGATCATGATTGTTCAGATTACAATAAAACATCCTGACTAACTCAAGATATGCAACACCAGAAATTGACAGAAATTTAGACCAACCAACCGAATTCAAAAGATGGGGGACCCCAGTCATTGTCACTTCTTTTTCGATAACCCCACGCTCAACGGCAACGGCTCTTTTGATGTAGTTCTTCATGAAGCAAGCCCTTGCCATGGGATTGATGAACAAGTTAAGAGGATAAGGATCACTTGAAGATGATTCCCCTCTTGCTCTTTTCCCTTGTGGAGCCATTAGAATACGACAGAGAAATTTCAGCAAAAATTTGGGTAATGGTGAGAAGGAATCTAGAGAGATTAGAGTTGAGGGCTAAAGGATTTCTCAAACGGGAATGGGAGACTTCAAACAAAATTTCTAGGGTTCCAAATAGGGTTTCAAATAACCCAAAATCGATTTGGAGCTATTTATAATCAAGGGCGGCGGACCGGACATGGGTCGACCCGCCCGCGAGAATCATATGTCGTTCAGGTGCGAGGCACAGTCGACCGGTCATATGTGCGTATGACTTCATTCCTTAGGTCTCAGCATCCTGACTATCCAGAGTCTTCACCTGAGGAGACGACTGTGCCTTCTGCGGCTGGAGATGATGAAAGAAGAAGACGATGCAAATGACGATGATGGTGATGACGATGCCGACGGGGATGACTATGATTAGAGCACGTTTTTTGCTCTTTCTCTCTCTGTAGATCAGTACATTTTTTTTTTGGATGTATTATTTGATACTATTGGTCTGTACTATCTGCCACTGATATAGTTTGGTTACTTTGTTGTGAGATGATGGATATTGGTCACCAAGGAATAAATTTCAGGTTTCGAAGTTTATTTCGACCAGTCTAAAAATAGAAATGTGGAAATAATACGTTTTTCGTGGAAATGACGGAAATATTGTGGAAATGTTTGTGGAAGTTTGGGAAATGATGAAACAAGCATAAAAACACACTCATAAGCTTTCAAACCATAATATAGTGTGGAAAGGAATAACCATAATGGTCTATAATATGTCGCGGCAAGTAACTTTAATTAGTCAAGGTTTAATTTAATTATATAACTATTATTTAATTGTTAATTATAAAAAAGTCATAAAGTAATATATTAACAAATCCTTATTCACTTACATTAATTTCTTAATATTATATGTAATTTTAGAAAACCTATTTACTATTAACTCATAACATTTATTTAATGTTTTATTTGAAAAAACAAATTAGGATTAATTTTTTTTAACCCAACCAACTTGTAGAACGGGCTAAGTTATGCAACATATAATCAATTTATGCACAATCATGGATGTTTAGGGTAAAAAAAACCAATGAAATTGGAGTTTTTCTCAAATTTCAAATTTTCACCCTAAGCGATCTTCAATCCGTGCACAAATCTAGTGTAAATGCATCATCGATTCAAAAATTTAATGAATTTACACCTAACCTATTTATTTGTAGCAATAAATTTTATCCTTATGTATATTTTGAATTTGTAAAAACTCCAAAACAGGATTTGATTCTTCCTTACGACCAATCCACGAACCAAAAAATCTACAATGGATTGATCTTTTATATAAACAAAATATATGGAAAGGGGGTTAAATGGATCAAATATGAGATTTATAGTGGTTTTGAGCTCAAATGAGATGTTTCCTACCTACGATTGAAATGTTTCCAATGTTTCCATACATGTCAAAACATTTCAACCGAAAAAATACATATTTATACTGTCAATTGATCGAAATTTACTGTTCACGCGAATATTTCAACATGAATAAAAATATTTCGGGAAATTTAACATTATTTCGACGTAAGTATTCTTTCCTGTCGGTAACCTAGAAAATGGAAATCTTTTGCGAAATATTTCGATAATTTCGTGAAATTTATTTCCTTGTTGGTCACTATGTTGACTGGTTTCTTTTATGATGATTGTTGGTTTGATATATTTTGGTATGATTTTTTTTCCTGGATGATTGATTAGCATTTCATTATATTCTTTATCATCACAGGTTGTTTTTCCCTTTGTCAATGTATGACAAAAAGGGGGAGAAATCAATTATATTTGGAATTATGATACTGTTGGATGAATATGGAATTATGATACTGTTGGATGGATACTGTTGAGAATTACTTTGATACACTTGTTGCTTTCTATTTTATTGAAATACTTGTCATAAAATATCTGTGATTCTTACTTGGTTTTATTTGACTAATGTACTGAGAAGACGTTTTTAGTATGATTAGACTAATATACTAATGAGAAGCTATTGTCAAAAAAAAGAAGCTATTGTCAAAGATTTTTCTGTCAAGTTGATTATTTTGTAGCAACAGGGTGTTTGCAGTAAGTTTGGTACCAATCACGATTCTAATCGCGAGCTACAATGTTGCCTCCTTGCTTCTTCATCTTTCAAAGATAAGCTATTTGGGCAGTTAACTTAGGGGGAGGGAAGTTATTGTACTTAGGGGGAGCATTATTGATTTGTTTTTTTATTGGGCAAAAAAAATTGTAATATAATTGGGTAGTTATTTGTTTTTGTCCTGGCATTGACAAAAGGGTAGATTGAAAAGTCTCGGTTGTCAAATCCCAAGAATACTTAGTTCTTCGATAATATATATATAGTTGTGCCTCGAATCCCCTGAAGACTGAAGTGTCAAAGATCAAGTGGACTTCGACAAAACAAATCAAAGAAAGATTAAAACTGAAGAAAAATCAACCCAAGTGTTCAAGATCAAATGAAGACAAAGTCAAGTTATCAAACTCAACTGAAGACAAAGTCAAAAGCTCAAGTACATTTTCACTCAAGAAACGTTCAACTATGAAGAAACCCGTGTTGCGGTTACTTACGTAAATCTAAGGGTACACCGCGCGTTGCCAGCAGATCTTGATTTACCCTAGTTGGTTCAATGTTAGTTAGGAATCGTGTGTGTCGAGAAGAGGAATTCTAAAAACTTTGGAAGAGTTCGGTTATGGACAAAGTGTCCAGCCGACCAGCCTTTATGAGCAGGTGACCGAAGGTCCGGTCAACCGGCCAAAAGGGTCCGGTCGACCCTAACTCTCGAGTTCAAAATTTTGGTGTGTAAACCTGAGCGAGCGACCGACCGACTAAAGGCTCGGTCGACCGAGGTCCGGTCGACCGGCCAATAGTGCGGTCGACCCCGCCCGTTTCGGATCTCGTTTGACAAAATCTCTTATGCGGTAATAAACGCATTTTGGCCCTTCAAACTGCTATATTCGGTACGGTTCTAGTGATGGGATGCCTGCTTATAAATAAGAGCCCTCTCCCTTCATTAGAATTAACCCAATCAAGAGATCTCTACACTACATTCTTTAATTATCATTCTTTGAGTCCAGAGATCTGGAATTTGTGAGAGCTTCACCAGAGCAAAGCTGAGTATTCGTTGTGAAGACTCTAAGTGTTTGGAAGAGACTATTTTGTATTATTATTCTGCAAGCATCTACTTCCAAGAAGAGGATTACTCTTGAAAGAGTGTCTCTTGGGCGAATTCTTCTCCAAAGGATTTTCTATTCGATCGTATTCATCGAGGGGTAAGTGTTTCTATGATCCAATACCTTTTTGATAGAATTCGAAATTTATGAACACTGTGTATTTTGTGATTGGTGGATGAGTAATGACTCATCTAACTGAGTTGTGGATTGTAGATCCACGAGAAAAGAATTTCTCTAAATAGACTACTCGCCTAAGCTGACTCTCTAGGTGAGCTAGAAGCGATTCTCGTTAGATTGAGACTAAGTGTAATCTTAGTTGGTTTATTATTTATTTCGATTGGAAATGTTGTAATGCATGATTGAAATAATATAATACTACTCATGTTGAGTATTGGACAGTGGACGTAGGTGCGTAGTCACCGAACCACTATAAATCTGAGTCTCATGTGATTGTGAATGTTTGCATATTTGTTTCTCAGGTTTTATCATATCTATGTTCTATGGATAATTCCTATTTTAATTGCTTGATCCTTTTCCGCCTTGTGTGATCAATAATTTTTAATCCATAAAGAATTCGTAGAGGAATTAAAAATTATCCTATTCACCCCCCTCTAGGACTTAACTTGGTAATTAAAAGAAAATTTCAATCCATATAGTTATGCTCAGCCTCCATATGATTATGGTCAGGCGACTACTTACATTATGGTTAACCTCAACCATATGATTATTCTCATGATCAAAAAGAGTCCAGATCCAGTCAAAGTCAAACTCGTACAGATGATATGGCCTCTTCTTCCCATATCCACCATGGTTTAAAGTTTCGGCCGAAACCGAAACGTTTCGGCCGAAACCGAAACGTTTCGGTTTCGCTACAAGTCGAGACAAGATATTGGTTTGTACCAGAAACCAAGTTTCGGCTTAGTTTCGGTAGTTTCGTCGCAGTTTCGGTAGTTTCGTTTGTATCGGACGAAACGTGTCGAAACCACCGAAACTTGTAGATCTAAACAGTACTCGAGTGAAATCGCGCAAAATCAGGCCATTTTGAGCCTTTGCAGGCCCTTTTCAGCCTTTTCTGGCTTGCAGCTCAATTATTAGCATAACAACAAAAAAAAAGCATAAAAATATGGGAGAGGGAAGAAGAGTCGACAACAAACAAAGAGAGAGAGAGAGAGAGAGTGGGAGGAGTACCTGTGCGCCTTCCGAATCACCTGCAACCCCCTTGCTGCCGTGCTCCTCGCCTTCGCAGGTGAGTTTTTTTTTTTTTTTTTTTTTCAACTCTCAGTTTCAGCTTTTGAGACTTGAGAGTAGAGAACCGAGAGTAAAGGGTTTAAAACCCTAGAGAGTTTTCAACTCTCAGTTTCAGCTTTTGAGACTTGAGAGTAGAGAACCGAGAGTAAAGGGTTTAAAACCCTAGAGAGATGAGAGGGTAATCGAATGAGGGGTTTTTAGAACTTTGAGAAAAGTTCTGATGTATAACAGGGTATACCTGAGATGCGTGTACAAACACGATTTTTGTTACTCAACGCTGCCATCTAGCCCCACTGATTGCACAGATGTTTAGCCACCAGTTGGTAGACATTCATACAAAAAATCAGCTATCTTTGATGATTTCTAGCCATTGGATTAACCTAAAAAAAAGTTAAATCCAACGACTATTATCTCACTAAAAAAAGTTGTAAATCTAATGGCTAGAGATTACCAATTAAGGTGATTTTGGGGGGGTTTATCCAGCAAGGGGGCGAGACTAAACATCCATGCGGTCAGTGGGCCCATAGGGCCGCGGTGATTCCAAAATCTGAATGGCATGGACATTTATAACTGCATCAACATTAAGAAAATGGAGAAAATAATAAGGTCTCGACAACAAATAAGCTACGAATGGAGAAATGTAATAGGTTGAACCTCTGAGGAGACAAGATATGGAAAAATGTAATATAGGCAATCATCGTCATCATCTAGATCATAGCATGAGATCTCTCCAAGATGATTCAACAGACTCGTAAAAGATGAAGAAAACGTTGATTATTGAAACTAAATCCTTCGACTTGGAGGACATCGCGGTGGGGAATCGTCCGTTCGTGAAGGTGACAGAAAGGGGTAAAGGATTTTCCGAAACATTGCCTCTTAGCTACAACAGGACAGCATGGCTCTGTCGGATCTTGGAAGACCTATGCGCTAAGAAAGGTAGCAAGAGCTTTCTGGGGAAACTACACGACAACGGTAGAACTTGGGTGGCTTTTCGGGGTGAAAACCATAGGGGTACATATCTCAAAGTTACGGAGTTCTTCGGAACATCCTCTTCGTCTACGATCATCATACCAGAGGGTTTTCGCAAGGATGGATGGTACAACCTGGAGTATGTCATCAAAAGGTCATTTCTGAAACCCATCACCAGGACCACCATCGTAGATCATCAGAGGACACATTTTAAATCAGCCAAACCAGATGAGGGGACGACAGGAGACATTTCGACCAAGGTGGTCTATATTGGAGGTGAGCCTTGCATAGACACGGAGTATAATAGAGTGATGGGATGCTTTGGAAAATGGTGCAGGGTGGTGGTGTGCGACATTTTGGGTGGAGGGGAGACGTTGGACCTCCAACAAGTCATCCTTTCCCATCTCAAACCTTTCGGCGTCTCGGAGATTATCAAGTTCGGCACGGGGAGATTCGTGCTTTTTGCCAAGAGAGAGGAGGAGGTGACCAAGATTTGTGGAGGAGGCCTGTTAATCTTGGGCACAGAGGTCGTGAGTTTTCACCGGTGGTGGCCATCCGTTCATACCTTCTTTAGCGAGGCGCTTGTTAAGGAAAGGTGGCTGATTCTTAGAGGTGTGCCCTTCCATTTACGCCACCTGAATATCTTCAAGGTCATTGGGAACCTGTGCGGAGGATTCTTAGCCCTTGACAACCTTATTTCTCAGCCGACAATCTTGATTTTGTTCGTGTGAAAGTAGCGGCAGCGGGCCTGAGACGAATCCCCAGGGTCGTTCAACTCAGGGATAGAGGTGTCCTATTTCCGATCATGGTTGAGATCGAAGACCCCTTCGCCAAGGAGCCAAACCAGGTACACAGTTTTCTCTCTACAGCGCTAATTCACCGAGCAAAAGATGATGATGTGTCGCACCGCGGTACAAATGGCGCCAGTCATGAATCTAAGGGGCAGGCCAGGAGGCCAGGTGTCAAGACAGGGACCAATGGTACAGGGGTCCCTAGAGCCAGGATATCCAGGTGGGATATGGAGGCACCCTCTCGTCCGCCGGGTGTTTTGAGTGTGGAACCCTACTGCCACACATCTAATAGGTGGCAGAAGCTAGGTGACGTGTCGGGTAGCGACAGCCTTTCTCATATGTCGCACAAGTCCATAGCTGGCACAAAGCAGGGGCTATTGATAGGAAGCGACAGGGCAGGGGTACCGGACGGACAGATGGCCCAATGGGAGGAGTCGCGTGCGAAAGCATGCAAGGAGGATTCGACTACCGCTGCCAAAGGGAAGGGCATGCGCGCCGCGACGTGTCCTTCTAGCACTAAACCTTCCTCCTGGCCCCGCACAATTATGTCACGTGGGAGGTCCCCGTACCCTGGCTCATCTGAGCCCATCTTTACGGCAGATCCGGTCGCGTATGGACTGGGGTGCGGTGCACCTGCGATGCACTAGATCATGGACTCTCATCTTATCGGAGTTACCGAATCAACGGCTAAGGTGTATCCGCGCACAGGAGCCAGAGTTACAGCGCGGAGTAGCGTAACCCCCCTGATTATTCCTTACCCTAGGGCCAGTAAGGAATCGTCCTGCGATTCCCCTAGATATTGCTCTGAGAAGACGACTTTCGCTTACAGAATGAACAACCACCACCGTGAAAAGTTCAAGAGGCTCAGCAGGGAGCCATCTTTTCCCAGGACCGATAGGCATACTCATCGCTCCATCGAAGGTAAGTTCTCCCTCGTGAACTCATCTTTACTCTCCCTTTCTCGCCTTTCCTCACCCCTGTTTGCGGAGAGCTCGGCTGTGGTGGATATCCTTAGGGAGGGAAGATTGGTGGACTATGGGACTTCAGAGGGATCATGTAGCAGCAGAGGACGAGGAGGCAGCACGGACAACGACACGATTGAAACGGCAGACAGTAGGGAGGAGATATCCTCTGATGCAGAGTCAAGCCAAGACGGCACCAGTTTGGGATATGGCTCAGAAGAGATCCTGCAGGAGAAGTTAGACAGACAATCAGATGAAGGATCGCCTCAGTCACCGGTGACCAAAGCGGGTCAGTCTGACAGAGAAGGGGAAGGTGAATGGTCTACAGGGGGTTACATGCAATTTGGCAAAGCCATCGGGGTTACCTTCGATGGTCTAGAAGAACAAGCTAGAAGGTTGTTCAGCAGATTGGATAAATTGGGCACAGGGGGTTCGGACCGAGGCGATTCGTTTATGAATTCGGACCCAGCACAGGAGAACACTGACCCCAACACTGAGCACTGTTGGGAATCAGATAGTAGCTCCAGGGAGAGGCTAGGGGAAGAAAGAGGCACTAAAGCCGAGATGCAAAAGGAGAAGGGGAGTAAATTGAAAGGTAAGGCTTATAAGGAATTGTATAAACTCGTGAGCCACATCAATTATGACGGTAAACTACAGGAGAAGAGAAGCAACAGGAAGTCCAGGGCCCCCTACAATTCTAAATGAACCTCAATATATTTTCTTGGAATGTGAGGGGGTTAGGAAGTAGGGATGGGAGGGCATCAGTGAGAAGGCTCATTGACAGTCGCAAGCCGGAAGTTCTGGAGATTCAAGAAACTAAGTTAGCCTTTATGGAGAACAGGACGGTTATGGAAATATGTGGGAACATGGACTACAGCTGGAAAGAGATCCCAACTAGAGGATCGGCTGGAGGGGTGCTGGTTGCTTGGGACTCAGCAAAGCTAACGGTGTAGGATTTTCTCTTACATTCTTTCTCGATTTCTATCTTGTGCATAAGTCCCGTGGACGGCTTCAAATGGGTCTTCTCCGGGGTTTACGGCCCCAATGACAGAATCGAGCGTATCCAATTATGGGAGGAGTTGGAAGGAGTGCACAGGACATGGAACTATCCTTGGTGCATTGGAGGGGATTTTAACGCAATCAGGTTTACTCATGAAAAGAAGGGGGGAAGAAGTAGTAGGATCAGTCCTAGCATGAGGGATTTCTCGGACTTTGTTGACAGAAACGAATTGATGGATCTGCCTCTGAACGGCGCCAATTTTACTTGGTCTAACCATCAGATGAATCCTACATTATGTACGCTAGACAGATTTCTGGTCTCTAGTAGTTGGGAAGCTCACTATCCGGATGTCATCCAATCAACGATCCATAACCCGGCATCGGACCACTTCCCTGTGCTTCTAGAGTGTGGAGGATACAATCGCAGACCTTCCCCTTTCCGCTTCGAGCTCATGTGGTTACAGGAGCCCACATTTATGAAGGAGGTGGAGACCCGTTGGAACTCCTTTGCTTTCAATGGCAGGGCCGGTTACATTTTTTGGAGTAAGCTCAATGCCCTCAAGAAACATTTGAAGACGTGGAATGCAGAGGTGGTGGGTAGAATTGATAAGAAAATGCAAGGCATTATTCAGGAGATTTCTTGCATCGACATCAAAGAAGAAATTGAACCTTTGTCTTTAGAGGAGGCTAGGAAGCGGACGGAGTTGAAAAGGGATTATCTTTCCTTAGAGCGTCAAGAGGAGATCAGCTGGAGGCAAAAATCCAAGGTACAATGGCTCAAAGAAGGTGATAGGAATACTAGATTCTTTCATAACATCGCCAAAGCAAGAAGCAGAGCGAATCGGATCTCCAGCCTAATGGTGGAGGGTAGTCTGGTAGGTGACGAAGATAGTATCAGGGAGGCCATTGTATCATTCTACTCTCATCTCTACTCGGAGACCATTGCCGTTAGACCTAAGTTGGATGGCCTCGCTTTCGACCAACTCGAGGAAAGCCAAAGCAGGTGGCTTGAAAGACCTATTGTAGAGGAGGAAGTCCTGGAAGCTATTAAATCTCTAGGGAGAGACAGCTCCGGGGCCCAATGGATTTCCCCTGGCCTTCTTCTCTTCTTGTTGGTCCATCGTGGGTAAGGACTTTATGCGCGTGGAGGATTTTTATTGTGAGTCGTGGCTCGACTGGAGAGCCAACTCCACTTTCATCTCTCTTATCCCCAAAAAGGAAGGCGCTGAGTCCTTAGCGGATTTCAAACCCATAAGCTTGATCGGTAGCACTTACAAAATCATTGCTAAAATCATGGCTTCTAGATTGAGAGGGGTTCTTGGACATCATCTCTTCGTTCCAAGGGGCTTTTGTGAGTGGCCGCCAAATTTTGGACGGTGTCTTGATAGCCAATGAAGTTATTGACTCTAGACAGCGTGGGGGAAATCCGGGTATCATTTGCAAAGTTGACTTGGAAAAGGCTTATGACCACGTGAGCTGGTCCTTCCTCGATTATATGATGAAGCGGATGGGGTTCGGCGTGAGATGGAGAAGATGGATTCGCACGTGCATATCCACAGCACGTTTCTCAATCTTGGTCAATGGTGCCCCTTGGGGATTTTTCAAAAATTCCAGGGGGTTTCGACAGGGGGATCCCCTATCTCCATACTTGTTCCTTATTGTGGTGGAAGGTTTGAGTCGGATGGTTACTAAAGCGGCTGACGGGGGCTATATTTCTGGATTCAAAGTTGGGGAGGAGAGCCCGGTCATATCCCATTTGCAGTTCACAGATGATACCATCTTCTTTTTAGAGGCAGACATCAGTCAAGCCCTTGTAACGAGGGATATTGCGCTGCTTCGAAGTGGTATCGGGCCTGCGGATTAATCTCGCTAAAAGTGATGTTTTCGGGGTTGGCGAGGTGGAGGGTTTGGACGAGATAGCGGAGCTTATGACTTGTAACAAGGGGAAGCTCCCCACGACGTACCTCAGTCTTCCACTCGGTGCTAAAAGTCGCTCTAAAAAGATTTGGGATCTAGTTCTTGAGCGGATCCAGAACAGATTGGCGTCTTGGAAGAAAAGGTTTCTATCCAAAGGGGGCAGACTTACGCTGATCAAGAGCACCTTGTCTAACTTGCCTATATACTACTTGTCGTTGTTTTCCATTCCAAAAGGGATGGCCAAGAGAATTGAAAGCCTTATCAGAAATTTCCAATGGGATGATAAAGAAGATAAGCACAAATTTCACCTAGTGAATTGGGCCAAGATTTGCAAATCTAAAGAAGATGGTGGTTTGGGGGTCCGCCAAATTACGCCCATGAACAAAGCATTACTCGGTAAGTGGATTTGGCGCTTCGGGAATGAGAGGGATAGATTGTGATGGAGGCTAAGCAAGGCACTGAGAACAATGGATGGGAATGCATGATGTCATCCCAACCCTATGGTGTCGGTGCGTGGAAGAGTATCTCAAAGTTGAACAGCGAGATAAAAAATGGCAGCAGCTTCAAAGTGGGGAATGGGTCTCTAGTGAGATTCTGGGAAGACATTTGGTGTGGGGACCGACCCCTCGCGGGAGGCATTCCCCTCCATCTATGCACTTTCCAACCGTAAAGGTGTTACGGTAAGTGAAATGGCTCTCAAGGAAAATGAGATGCTTTCTTGGGATCTGGGGGGCTCAGGAGGGGGATAAACGATTGGGAAGTGGATAACGTGGCATCTCTAGCAAATAGGTTGGAAGGGATCGATCTTGTTGACAACAAGGAAGATATGAGGTGGTGGAACCACGATCCTAAAGGGAGATTCTCGGTCAAATCTCTCTATTCTACGCTCACGGGGCCCGGTTCTAGAAGCTTTCCAGCTAAGCGGTTTTGGAGCACGCCCGTTCCATCTAAAGTTCTCTTTTTCTGTTGGTGTGCCATGCTGGATAAGATTCTTTCTGTGGAGAAGCTTAGAAAGCGCGGCATCCAGATCCCTAGTAGATGCAGTTTGTGCTATAGTGCCGAGGAAACCACCAACCACATGCTAGTACATTATAGGGTATCCAAAGAGATTTGGGAAAGCTTTCTTCAGCTCTTTGGGACCTCTTGGGTATTCCCTGGCTCGGTGTTTGATACCTTTTGCGGGTGCTCTTCCAGAGCATTCTCTTCCAGTGGTCGAGTTCTATGGAGAATTACCCCTTTTGCGATTGTTTGGGAAATTTGGAAGGAGAGAAATCGTAGGATATTTGAAGACAAAAAGGCCACCAAGGATGAGATCGTGATGAAGATTAAAGTCACTTTGTACTACTGGGGATCTGTCATATCAAAGCTCAAATTGTTCAGATTTGATGATTTGGTCTTCCGGTGGGACCGTATGATCGCTTAATGCGATCCCCTTTTTTGGGCCCTCTTGGCCGTGTGGCTTCTTTTGTTTTTCTTCTGTTTTGTTGTTGTACATGTTTTTGGGCTTCCTCAGCCCCCCTTAATATATCTTCTTTTACCGATCAAAAAAAAATTTAACAAAAGGGTCGGGTTCCGATGACCTACATTTTTGACCAACACCTTGGTGTACCCTCATAGAAGATGAATCAATGGCTGATTTTTGGTGAGGATGATCTCCCAAAATTCAAATCATTCTGATATTCATACACCGGTTTAGAAGTTGAAGAATTATGGACTATCGATTTTTACCGTGTAACTTGAAAACCACATTTAACGAGGTTAGAAATTTCAGAATGGGCTGATTTTTTGTTGGGATTATCTATATGGTGAGGAGATCATCCTCACCAAAAATCAGCCATTGATTCATCCTCTGTGAGGGTACACCAAGGTGTTGGTCAAAAATGTTGGTCACCGGAACCCGACCCTTAACAAAAATGGCTAAAGTACTAACTAGGCAAAAATCCACGTGGCACTCCTTTGGGGCCACTGATCTTATGAATTTTTGGCCCATCCATTGGTGGACGTACGCACAAAAAATCATGCTGATTCATGATCTCCAACCATTGAATCTGAGTATCCAAAAAATATTCAAATCCAATGGCTGGAAATCAACTCATGAAAATCATTCCAATCCAATGGCTAAAAATCACTAATAAATCTGATTTTTGGTGTGTACGTCCATCAGGTGGTGGGCCATATCAGTGGGCCCAAAAAAATGGAAAAATCTATGAAAAAGTGCTCAAAAAATCAGTGATTAGTGTGTCTTAGCCATTGGATTTGAACGCTTTTTCATCATGGGCTTGGACCCACACACAAAAAGTCAGTGATTAGTGCTTCTTAGCCATTGGATTTGAGCACTTTTTCATCATGGGCTTGGACCGAACTCATAGGCATGTTCATAAACCCATGATGAAAAACTGCTCAAATCGTACAGCTAGAAACCATCAATCACGCTGATTTTTGGTATGTA
Source organism: Euptelea pleiosperma (assembly GCA_035048495.1). Lineage (NCBI taxonomy): Eukaryota > Viridiplantae > Streptophyta > Magnoliopsida > Ranunculales > Eupteleaceae > Euptelea > Euptelea pleiosperma. The sequence goes on along the minus strand of CM068542.1, from coordinate 1,187,709 downwards.
GGTCTATTATAGTGTGGGCCAGACATTCAAGTGGCAAGTGGGGCCGAACCATTCTACTACGTTGCAATTTTAGGGCCCACTGCCTCCATGAATGTTTGGCCCACATATTGGTGGACCCACACACCAAAAATCAGCATGATTAGTGATTCCTAGCCATTGGATTTTAGCACTTTTTGATCATGGGCTCGGAACCAACTCATAGGCCAGTTCATAAAGCCCATGATGAAAAAGTTCTCAAATCCTACGGCTAGAAATCAGAAATCACGGTGATTTTTGGTGTGTAGGTCTATCATTTTATGGGACAGACATTCCAGTGGCAAGTGGCACATTTTATGTGCCCCACAGCCCCATAACATAAGCCACGTGGCACATTTTTAGTGTGTTTGATGATTTTTAGCCGTTGGTTATGTACTAAACAATGGTTGAATCCAATGGCTAGAATCACGCCTTAAAAGTACAAAAATCTAATGGCTAGAGATACCAATCAGGGTGAATTTTTATGTGCATATACACGAAGAGATGATCCAAAATATGTGGTTGTCACCTCACAGGCTCACACATGTAACTTTTTTTTTAGAACAATATGTGTTACTTTTTTGGGAATTTTTGACATACCCCCCATGTTATCTTTAAAATTTGACATACCCCCCCACAATTTGATAAAGCTGACATACCCCCCTATGACTCGGTCCACTGTCATTTGACCAGTGTTGACCCGAGTTGACTACCTAATTTTGTATTAAAGGATGAAAGTGCCATTGTCTTCAACCTTATAACAAGGGTTTGGGTTTAAGCCAAAAACCCATAACCCAAATCAAACATGAAAAGAGGAGATTAAAGATAAAAATTAAAACCCATGTTGGTAAACTTGAGATTTTTTTTGTATTTTTTTGATGAATTAAACAAAGATTGAGAAGAAAAAACCCCAAAAAAATAAACAAAACTCATGAAGGAATGAGATTTCTTTTTATGGATTTTATTGTAGAATGAAATTTTAAAATTGAGAGAACACATTTTTCCACATCTCAAAAGTTTGAAATATAAATTGTTTTATCATGTTTTTCATTTTTGTTAATGAAAATTTTAAAACTAAAATTGTATGTGTTCGGTTTTTTTTTTTTTTTTTTTTTTCTAACCTTGGGTTTAAAATTATTGCCGGAGTGGTGGCCAGCCGGCCATGAGACTCCGGTGGGTTGGTCGCCGGTGATGGGCGGCCAACCCATTGGAATCTCTTGGCCGGCCATCCCCACAGCCGTTTGATTTGGGGTTTGGGTTTTGGCCCAAACCCTTGTTCCAAGCTTGAAGACAAGGGCATTTTTGCCATTTAATACAAAATTTCAAAGTCAACTCGGGTCAACACTGGTCAAATGACAGTGGACCGAGTCATAGGGGGGTATGTCAGCTTTTTCAAATTGTGGGGGGGTGTGTCAAATTTTAAAGATAACATGGGGGGGTATGTCACAAATTCCCTACTTTTTTTTGGTGCTTAGAACATTTTGTTACTTATCAAAATAAAAATAAATACATAATGTGTATGCGTTATTCTTTAATTTGATTAAATAAAATAAAACATATATACATGTCACCTCCTATACTCCATGTAATTGATTAATTTAAAAGTACACACATACAATTTTTTAAAATATTTATTACTAATAGAGAAAAACTCTAGTGCACTAATTACATTCATATACTTTAAAGAATATGCCTAGGGAACGAGATATTGGTTGGGATCATTGTACAGCGATGGGGGCAGATAAAAGACAAGTCAAATGTAGATACTGTCATAAGGAAGTACATGGTGGAGTGACAAGGTTGAAGGAACATCTAACGGGGAAACCAGGGGAGGTTAAATCTTGTCCCTCGGTTCCTAGAGAGGTGCAAGAGACAATTAAAAATTACTTAATTGCATCGAAAAAGGCAAAGGTTGCTCAGTAGAGAAGGAAAGAAGATATATATGCGAGCCTTAATGACCCAGACGTAGGAGGTAGTGGTGGTTGCCCCTATGATGTGCCGGATGCGGATAGTGATGATGACACTGAATCCGATGAGAACATGTGTCGATTTGAAAAGCTGCAGCTGAAGTTTGCCCAACGTCAAAGTAGGCAGTCGCTTTTACAAGATGAAGAGAGGAGACATTCAGTGTCTGGCATACTGAGTCGGGACATAGGAGGCTCCTCCCAAGCCAGGGCTAAATCATTTGCTAGGGGAGGGATGCATTGCACCTTTAGTGTGCGAGAAGCCGACGACGCCGTACACAGGGCACAAAAAGAGAGATTCTGTAGCTGCTCGTAGTAGAGGGCTTGATCCGTTTTTGTATAGATCAAAGTCAACTACGCAAAAGAAGTTGAAAGAGGCTTGGGGTGGAAAGAAACTTTTTGATAAGGTGGGAAGAGCTATAACGAAGTTCTTTGTATTCAGTTCGATCCCTTTCAATGCAGCAAAGAGTCCTTATTTCAGCCAATGATAGATACTATTGCAGAGGCAGGGCCTGGGATTAGAGGACCTTCTCCCTTTCAGATTAGTACCAAATACTTAAACATCGAAATAGCTGAGTTGCAAGATTACATCGACACATTAAAGAAAAAGTGGACTGACTATGGCTGTACCATTATGTGCGATGAGTGGACATCAAAGATGAGGAAGTCTATTGTTAATTTCATGGTGTACTACGACCGAGATATGATTTTCCACAAGTCGATCGACACGTCTGGAAAAGAAAAGACTTCTGAGTACCTATTGGAGTTTATGGATGAGGTAGTGGAGGAGGTTGGTGAGTAGAATGTGGTGCAAATTGTCACTGATAATGAAGCATCATTCAAGCTTGCAGGGAAGTTGTTGATGGCCAGGAGAAAACACTTGTTTTGGGCCCCATGTGCTGCACACTGCATAGATATCATTCTAGAGGAGATTGGAAAGACAAAGTCAATATCTTCGACAATTGAAAAGGCAAGGAAGATCACGGGCTTCATTTATAACAGTGGGAAGGCCGTCAACCTGATGAGGCAGTTCACTGAAGGTAGGGATTTGTTGAGACCTAGAATTACACGGTTCGCTACTGAATACATCGCCCTACAAAGTCTCTTGCGCCATAAAGACGCTTTGCGCAAACTTTTTCTATCAGATGAATGGAAGTTGTTGATGGCGGGATTTGGAAGAGATAGGAAGAAGAGAGAAGTTGCAGATACAGTGTCTAATTACGTGTTGACAAATGAGTTTTGGACAAAGGAAGAAGAGACATGCCTTGTATTCAAGCCTCTTGTGAAGGTGTTGAAGTTGGTTGACCAAGACAAAAAACCAACTCTAGCCTTTATATATGAGGCAATGGATAGAGCAAAGATGTCTATTCAAGTTGCATGCAAACATTATAAGAGATATTGGGATATCATTGATAGAAGACGGAATGTCCAGCTACATCATCCTCTACATGCGGCAGGTAAATTGTTGCTTATTTAGATTATGTGTAGGCAAGTTAAGATTTTATTATTTTTTTCTAATTAGTATTATAATTTTTGCATGGTATAAATCAGCGCATTTCTTGAACCCTGCATTCCAATATGGCAATATGTCAAGACACGAGGAGATAAGAAAGGCCTGGATGAGGTCATTAAAAAGTTAGAGCCATCATTGGACATACAAGGGAAAGCAATAAACGAAGTATGTATAATGTATATGTCAAGACTGTCATTGGTATATAATATTTTAAAAGTTTAGGTGATAATGCACTTTTAACTTTATCAACTTATATGTAGGTTAAATTATTTGTGGAGGCAAATCTGATATGCCTGGTATGTGTACATCTAAATATATAGTTATTATATTTTATTAGTTACTAATACGTCTTACACTTAATTTTGTAGCCGAGTGGTGGTATAACTATGGCGGGGATGCACCTAATTTGAGACGTATTGCCATTAAGATTTTGAGTCAAACGTGCTCCTCTTCAGGTTGTGAGAGGAATCGGAGTACGTTTTCTCTTATCCACACAAGGACTCGCAATCGATTATCAATGAAGAGATTGGAGCAGTTAGTTTTTGTACATTACAACCTGAGGTTGCAAGTACGTAATTTGATGGACAAGAAGGATTATGACGAGTATTATAATCCAATTGATTTGGATTATATATTTGATGTAGGTGACGTCTTGGGCCCTTAGATGCGCGAGGACACACCTGTACTAGACAACGAAGACTTGTCATGGTTAGATGAGCCACTCACTAGAGGTGCATCTAATGATGATGGTGCTCATGCTGGTAGTGATGATGATGGTAGCGATGATGGTGGTGGTGGTGCTGCTGCTGCTGCTGTTGCTAGTGGAAATGGAAGTGCTGGAGGTGGCCATGGAGGAGTTGGAAGGACTGCGGCTACTGAGCAGGAGGGTCATCTGGGGACACATATCCTGCCGATGATATCATCATCACATAAGATACTAATCGCGGCATTAGAGAACGTCGTAGGAGATTGGCAGAATTGACTACGTATCCAAGTGATGATGAGTCTGATAGCCGATATAGGCCTAAGCATGAAGGCACCAACACAGATGAGCAAATGAAACATATGTCATTTGGTGACCATCCAAGTTGGCCTACTTACAATTATGGCCAGCCTCCTCCTTATGGTTATGGTTATAGTTATGGTCAGCCGACTCCATACAGTTATGGTCAACCTCAAGAGTCCAGCTCTAGTCAGAGTCAAACTCGTATAGATGACTCCTCCACAGGACAATATGGTTTCTTCTTCCAAGATCCACATGCTCACCAGTATTATGAGCAATATGAATAAATTGCTCTTTTCATAAGATGTAGGACTGTATATTATGTGCTTGTAGTCTTGTATGTTGAACTATGTTAATTGAAATGCATTCAATTGCAAATGTGTATGTTGACTACTTGGTATACAGTTTTACTTTTACAAGACATACTCTGCCAGCTCTGGTTTAGCCGAAAGTACAATAAGTAACTCTTTTTAATTTAAATCAGTAATACAAGGTAGTTCTTAATTAAATTTTATCACATTTATATGTTTCTTATTTTTTTCATTTTTTTTTAGCATTTTTTGAACTTCCTAATATGGTTTCGCTAAGTTTCGGACCGAAACCAGCGAAACTCCCGAAACTACCGAAACTCCCGAAACTACCGAAATTCTCATTTACTTTGGTTTCACCAAGTTTTAGGACGAAACCGCCGAAACTACCGAAACGTTTCGGTTTCGCCCGAGACCGAAACCGAAACGAAACCATCAACTTTGAGCCATGATATCCACATGATCACCAGTATTATGGGCAATAGGAATAGATTGCTCTTTTCATAAGATGTAAGACTGCGTATTATGTGCTTACATGCAATTCAATTGCTAATGTTATATTATGAGTCATTATATTAAATTGTTAATCAATCTGTTCAAACTAGAACACACCCAGTGCTAATATACACACATGGTGGGATTCGAACTCACAATCTTCTAACAAGATGTCAGAACCCTAAACCAATTGGGTTACATCTGGTTCAAAGGTGTGGGTTTCGTTTCAGTAGTTTCGATGGCGAAATCAATGTGAAACGAACGAAACCATATTGGGAAGTTAAAAAAAAGTTTGAAAATATAAAAAAAATAAAAAAGCATATCAATGTAATAAAATTTAATTAAGAACTACCTCATATAACTGATTTTGGTTAATAAAAAAGTAACTGTGCGATCGGGCTAACCTAGAGCATGTCTTGTCAACATACACACTCTAATTTGATGTAAACATATGTTAGTTAACTTCTTATATCTAAAACACACATTGGTAATTAATTTTTTCTACTTTGAACACCTATGGCCCAATTGCTTTAGGGCTCTGACATCGTGTCAAAAGATTGTCGGTTCGAATCCCACCGGGTGTGTATATTCACACTGAGTGTTAGTTAGAACAAGTTGATTAACAATTTAATATAACGACTCATAATATAACATTAGCAATTGAATTGCATTTCAATCAACATAATTCAAAATACAAGACTACAAGCACATAATTCACAGTCCTACATCTTATTCCTATTGCCTATAATACTGGTGATCAGGTAGATCTGGGAAGAAGTCATATTGTCTTGTGGAGGAGTCATCTGTACAAGTTTGACCCTGACTGGAGGACTCTTCCTGATCATGAGAATAATCATACGGTTGAGGCTGACCATAATTGTATGAAGGAGGCTGACCATGACCACAACCCTATAATCTCCTAAATATCCTCCGTAAGTAGGCTAATTTGGATCGTCACCAAATGACATCTGTTGCATTTGCTCACTTAAGTTGGTGCCTCCATGCCCAGGCATATATTGGCTATCGGGCTCATCATCACTTAGATACGCAGTTAATGCTACCAATCTCCTATGACGTTCTTTAATATCGTGATTAGTATCTTGTGTGATGATGACATCATCAGCAGGATATGAATAATCATACGGTTGAGGCTGACCATAATTGTATGGAGGCTGACCATGACCACAACCCTATAATCTCCTAAATATCCTCCGTAAGTAGGCTAATTTGGATCATCACCAAATGACATCTGTTGCATTTGCTCACTTAAGTTGGTGCCTCCATGCCCAGGCATATATTGGCTATCATGCTCATCATCACTTAGATACGCAGTTAATGCTACCAATCTCCTATGACGTTCTTTAATATCGTGATTAGTATCTTGTGTGATGATGACATCATCAGCAGGATATGAATCCCCAAGACAACCCTCCTGCTCAGTAGCCTCAGTCCCTCAAATGTCCCCATGGCCACCTCCAACACTTCCACTTCCACTTCCACCAACAACGGCATCACCACTAGCACCACCACCACCATCATTATTGCTACCATCATCAACACTGCCAGCACGAGCACCATCATCATCAAAAGCACCTCCAGTGAGTGGCTCATCTAACCTGACCATTCTAATATACAAGTGGGTCCTCGTGCATCTAGGGTCCCAAGACGTCGTCTATATCAAATATATAATCCAAATTGATTGGATTATAGTACTCGTCATCTTCCTTTTTGTCCATCAAATTACGTACTCACTCATATTGTAATGTACAAAAAACAATTGCTCCAATCTATTCATTGATAATCGGTTGCGAGTCCTGGTGTGGATAAGAGAAAATGTACTCCAATTCCCCTCACAACCTAAAGAGAAGCATGTTTGACTCAAAATCTTAATGGCAATACGTTGCAAATTGGGTGCATCCCAGCCATAGTTATACCACCACTCGTCCACAAAATTAAGAGTAAGACATATTAGTCTATTAGATTTGCGATGATTTATTGTAAGAGCTTAACCAAATTTACCCATCTCCACAAATAATTTAATGTACATATAAGTTGATAAAAATAAAAGTGCATTATCACCTAAACCTTTAAAATATCATATACAAATGATAGATGCATTATACGTACTTCATTTATTACTTTCCCTTGTATGTCGTATGTCCAATAATGACTAACTTTTTAATGACTTCATCTACGCTTCTCTTATCTCCACGTGTCTTGACATATTACCATATTGGAATGCAGGGTTTAAGAAGTACACTGATTTATACCATGCAATAATCATAACACTAGTTAAAGTAATAAATCCTAACTTTCTTACACATAATCCAAATAAACAACAATTTACCTGTTGCATGTAGAGGATGATGTAACTGGGCATTCCATCTTCTATCAATGATTTCTCAATATCTCTTATAATGTTTGCATCCAACTTTAATAGACATCTTTGCTCTGTCCATTGCCTCATATATGAAGGCAAAGTTGATTTTTTGTCTTACTCAACCAACTTCAACACCTTCACAAGAGGTTCGAATATAAAGCATGTTTCTATTGCTTTTGTCCAAAACTCATTTGTCAACACGTAGTTAAATACTGTTTCTGCAAGTTCTCCCTTCTTCTTATCTCTTCCAAATCCCGCTATCAACAACTTCGATTCATCTGATAAAAAAGTCTACACAAAGCGGCTTTATGGCACAAGAAACTCTGTAGGGTGATGTACTCGGTAACGAACCGTGTAATCCCAGGTCTCAATAAATCTCTACCTTCAGTGAATTGCCTCATCAGGTTGACGACCTTCCCATTGTTATAAATGAAACCCATGATCTGCCTTACCTTTCCAATTGTCGCAGATATTGACTTTGTCGTCCCAATATCCTCCAGTATAAGATCGATGCAATTTGCAGGACATGGGGCCCAAAACAAGTGTTTTCTCTTGGCCATCAACAACTTCCCTGCAGTCTTGAATGCTTGTTCATTATCAGTGACATTTTGCACCACATTTTGCTCACCAACCTCTTCCACTACCACATCGATCAACTCAAATAGGTACTCAGAAGTCTTTTCCTTCCCTAACGCGTCAACCAACTTGTGAAAAATCATATCTCAATCGTGGTACACCATGAAATTAACAATGGACTTCCTTGTCTTTGATGTCCACCCATCGCACATACAATGCAGCAATATTTAGTCATTGTTTCTTCAATGTGTCGGTGTAATCTTGCAACACAACTATTTCTTTGTTCAAGTGTTTGCCACTAATATGGGAGGTCCACTAATCTCAGGCCTTGCCTCTTCAATAATATCTATCATTGGCTGGAAATAAGGATTTTTTGCTGCACTAAAACGGATCGAATTAAATACGAAGAACTTGATTATAGCTCTTCCCACCTTACTATGAAGCTTCTTTCCACCACAAAACTCTTTCAACCTCTTTTGTGTAGTTGATTTCGATCAATACAAAAGAGGATTGAGTCCCCTGCTACGAGTAGCTGTAGAATCCTTATCTTTTTGCGCCTTGTGTACAGTGCCATCGGCTTCTCACACATTGAAAGTGTGATGCATCCCTCCCCTAGCATATTTGCCACTAATATGAAGGGGGGGAGGGTCCACTAATCTCAGGCCTTGCCTCTGCAATAATATCTATCATTGGCTGGAAATAAGGATTTTTTGCTGCATTGAAATAGATCGAATTAAATACGAAGAACTTGGTTATAGCTCTTCCCACCTTACTAAGAAGCTTCTTTCCATCACAAAACGCTTTCAACCTCTTTTGTGTAATTGATTTCGATCAATACAAAAGAGGATTGAATCCCCTGCGCTACGAGTAGCTATAGAATCCTTATCTTTTTGCGCCTTGTGTACAGTGCCATCGGCTTCTCACACATTGAAAGTGTGATGCATCCCTCCCCTAGCAGATGTTCCAATCCTGGCTTGGAAGGAAGAGCTTCTTGTGTCCTGACTCGGTATGCCAAGCACTGAATGTCTTCTCCCTTCTTTTGTAAAAGTGACTGCCTACTTAGACGTTGTTGGGCAGACTTCAACTGTTGCTTTTCAAATCGATACATATTCTCATCGGATTCAATGTCATCATCACCATCTGAACCCGGCACATCAATGGGCCCTCCACCACTTCCTTCTATGTCTCGGTGTTTGGCCCACCTCATGGTGGATCTACACATAAAAACTCAGTTTAATTGGGGATTTATGTCCATTGGATTTGAGATCTACACATAATAATCAGCCCCTCTCATAGGGATTTTTGGGATCTACAAGATCCGATTTGAGATTTTTCTGATCATCGAATCTCAGATTCCAAAAATCACCCAAATCTCTCTCTGGGGAAAATATTTGGGTCTTTTTTTTCGAAAAATAAAATTTTCAAGGCCTCCCTACCCTAGTTGCACCTCCTATTGTGCCCCTAAGGACCCTCCGAACTTCATTTTGTATTTTTCGGATCTCCGGGTCCGACCTTCCGCTGCGATGAGTTCCTCAAAAGTTTCATTTGTTGAGGATGGTTTATTGTCTCATGGGTCTCACAGAGACCATAGTCCACAGTTATGCATTACTACAATGCGACTAGATGGAACAAATTTCCTTTAATGGAAGACGTCTACACTTATGTATATCGGAGGACGTGGTTATAGGCTTATAGCGAGTATCTCATTGGAGATGCTGAAGATCCTGCTACCACGGACAAAGTCTCACATGAAATGGGTTATGGAAAACCTCACTATGATGTCATGGCTTCTGCACTCTTTGCAACCTCAGATCAGCAAATGTTTCATGTGACCTATGGAGAAGGGGGTTTTTGGGAGTCTGTGTCTGAAACCTACTCACAAGTGGGAAACTTTGCTAAGCTTTATGAGTTGGAGCTTTGCTTGTCTTCGACAACGGGAGCTCAAGTTGGGTAGCTATTATGCTTCCCTACGAAGCAAATGGGAAGAGATGGACCACTATCAGAGTTATACCCTTGTTTGCGCTGCAGATGTGACCTTCAAAGCTATGGTTGAACAGTCCTGGATTTTCCAATTCCTCTCTGACCTTCATCCTAGCTTCGAGGGAGCACGTGTTCAGATTCTTGGCAGAACTCCTCCTACATCTCTTGCCCAGGTCTATGCTTATATCCAATGGGAGGAAAGTCGGCGCTCTGCTATGCAATTACGTAGTGAGAGTTACTCTCAAGATCGATCTACCCTTGCATCTGTCTCAGAAGGGTCAGAAATCGACTCTGAAGAAGCTAGGTGAAGAAAGCAAATGACCTAAGTGTGATCACTGTGGTCGTCTGGGCCCCATCAGAGACACCTGCTGGGACCTACATGGGCGTCCTCCAGGACTGGACCCAAATCCTCGCCAGCGCACTACAGCTAGGCAAGGGCCACCTGCGGCACACTCAGTGACTCAGGACACTGCCCCCACAGCGCCTTCTCTCTTATGGGGACATGGATTCTTTTACCCTTGGAGATCTTGAGCGACTTCGTCGTATGCTAGCCCAACTCAATGGCTAGGCTTCCACTTCCACACCCACCATTGCTCAAACAAGTACTGGGTCTGCTTTCTTTGTCTCGATTGTTCCTTCCAGCCCTTCTTGGATCACCGATTTAGGGGCGTCTAATCATATGACTGGTATGTCTTCCGTTTTTTCCAGATATAATATTTGTTTTGGTCAGGACAAAGTTAGGATTGCTGATGACACACTTTCCTCTAAAAAAAGATAAAGGGGAGATGTTCATGGCTCTCCAACACTAACCCTGTCATCTGTTCTGCAGGTCGTGACATACTGTTCGGGCGACATAGACACTTGAGAGTGGAAGCATATATTGATGCAGATTTGCCAGGTTCAGTTATTGATCGTCAGTCTACATCAGGATATTGTACCCTTGTTGGAGGAAACCTTGTCTATTGGCGAAGCAAGAAGCAAGCAGTTGTAGCTCGATCCAGTGCAGAGGCAGAGTTTCACTCTATGGCACATGGTGTGTGCGAACTCCTTTGGTTGAGGACCATGCTTGAGGAACTGGGACTCCAGGTGACAGCCAATGAGCCTCCACTTTGCCAACAAGGCCACCATCAGCATTGCTCACAACCCAGTCCAGCATGAAAGAACCAAGCATATTGAAGTTGATCGTCACTTCATCAAAGAGAAACTTCAACAAGGATTGATTTGTACCCCGTATGTGAAAACACCGGAGCAGTTTGCCGACATACTCACAAAGGGGGTGAACAAGTCTATTCTTCATACCTTGATTGGCAAGCTGGGCATGATGGATATCTTTGCACCAGCTTGAGGAGGGTGTTGTATGTTATACACCCACGTGGGTGTCTCAAGTGGGTTGTGTCCCACTTCCCACGTGAGTACCTTCTTGGGTTATTAGGAGGATTAAGTGGGCCATCCCACTCAACCCACGTTTTTGTCTTGTAGGAGTTAAGTGGGCCCACTACTTAACTTCACGATTTCTCTTTTGTAGGGAATATATATATATGGGCTGGGATAGAATGACTCCAACAACGAAGGCTGTTTGGGCCACGACTTTACGGTCCTCAAACATCACCTAAGCCGCACCTCCAACCCGCAACTCGAACCGAACCTGGCTTTGAAACCACTTGTACGTGATTGACTATGGATGAGACATTCTCACCAGTGGCAAAGATGAAGACGGTCATGGTACTCATCTCATTGGCTGCAAGTGAGTGGCGACTATGGCAGATGGACGTCAAGAATGCATTTCTCTATAGAGATTTGGATCGAGAAATATTCATGGAGCAGCCAGCAGGGTTTGAATGCAAAAGAATCCGAAGTATGTGTGTAGGTTGAAGAAGGCACTAGCAAGCACCAAGAGCGTGGTATGAGAAGATTGCTGAATTTCTAATAATCTGCGGCTATCAAGTATCGGCAGGTGATTCTAATTTGTTCATAAAACATGCTAAAGGCAAAGTTGCAGTCATTCTACTCTATGTAGATGATCTCATCATCACAATAGATGCCATAGAGGAGATCCAGAATATTCGGAAACATCTCTCAATCAGGTTTGAGACGAAGGACCTTAGAGAATTGAAGCACTTCCTTTGTTTGGAAGTTGAGAGAAGTGCCAAAGCATATTCATCGTGGAGGTCTGTTAAGGAAATTCGGAATACTGAATTACAAACCAATTGCATCACCAATGGAGGTAAATTAGAAGTAGAGAGTTGAGGATGTGGATGAGCTAGATGAAGCTCACTTATAATCGTGGAGGTCTGTTAAGGAAATTCGGAATACTGAATTACAAACCAATTGCATCACCAATGGAGGTAAATTAGAAGTAGAGAGTTGAGGATGTGGATGAGCTAGATGAAGCTCACTTATACCGCAATGGTAGGAAGCTTGATATATCTCACTATAACTCGACCGGACATCGCCTACGCAGTCGGAGTTGTTAGTCAGTTCATGCAGAATCCGAGAAAACCCATTTTGGAAGCAATTCGACGGATTCTCAAATATGTACGACAACTTCGGAATCCTCTATGAAGCAGGAGTCCAACTTGAGTTAGTTGGATTTTCTGACGCCCACCACTGGATATGCTTTTAGCATGGGATCTGGAGCTATTTCGTGGTGCAGTAGCAAGCAACCTACAGTAGCATTGTCATCAACAAAAGCAGAATATCGAGCAGCAACGATGGCAGCTCAAGAATGTTCATGGCTACTACAACTAGTTCGAGATATTGGCAAAGAAACAAGTTACTCAGTAGGGATCTACTGTGATAATCAGAGTGCTATACGACTAGCAACCAACCCAGTGTTCCATGCTAGGACAAAGCATATCGAGGTTCATCCTCACTACATTCAAGATAAGGTATTAAGCGGAGAGATTGACCTAGTACCGGTGAACACTAAAGAGCAAGTAGCGGACATCTTTACCAAAGGATTGCCAATACAAAAGTACAAAAGTACAACAAGTTCCGTTCAAACTTGGAGTTTAGAGTAGAGAGTCGGTATTGAGGGGGTGTGGGAATCAATACCTACTCTACTTAGAATATTCTAGAAAACAATAGAATGTGTTAGAATGTTGTATTTATGTTAGATTGGTTAGAAATCTTCTAGAGTACTCTAAGGAATCATCTAGAAGCTAGAAGATTCTAGATAATTGTAATGTGTAGAAATGTAAAGGAGAGTGTATCTAGAAAAGCGAAGAATCTACGAAAATATAGAATATTCTAGAATGTACTACACTCATCCTCCTCAAGCCTATAAATACGGGAGATCTTCTCATTTGTAAGGCAATCCAAAGTGATTCAAGTATAAGATTCAAGCAACAAGTGTGCTCTTCCCAAATTAGTTATACTCCAACGGTTCGGTCCGATCTCAATCTCTACATTATTGAGTTCCAATTTTCTTCTGAGAAACCATAAAATGGTGTCTACCTGAGACCCGCCTGATAGACATTAGACGCATGGGCATGACATACTCTGCCCTAGACTTTCTTTGGAGCTCTAGAATTTCTACAATTGTAAAATGTTTTGCCGACTTGATAATGTAAGCCTATCGACAATCTAAACTAAAAAACATGGGTCTTACCGTCTCACCCCGAACCTTAAAAAAAGTGGGAGTGAACGCAAGTACCCAGGCCAAAAAATTAGAATAGTAGAACGCCTGGCCCGCGCAAAAAGGCTAACGGTGTGCTTCCACACCAGTTAATTATTGGAATACACTAAACCCTAACTGGGCTATAAAACCAATCGTGACCCAAAGTGTTTATTTATTAACTGCATCATAGTTTGTCATTTATGGTATTGACAATAGATATGTTTATCATGGATTATCATTATTGTGTTAGTTTGATATAACAGTTTCACTTGCATTGATTATTTACATTATGTTTATTCTCTCACGATTCATTTTTAAATCATAAAATTTGCTAGATGATCCAATATTCATGAAATCACCATGTGAAGGCCTAATAGACTCTAGGACACTTTTTGTTCCTCTTGGTAAATGTTGGCAGTGTTATTGATTTTTTCCAAAAATTTTGGTTCGGTACTGGGTGATTTTGGACTTCCACAATTTATTTACCTCGAGTTTTGTGTATGTTACTCGATCCAGTGAACATCATATATTGGGTGTCACACATTATTACACTTAATTAAATCAGATCATTTAGTATTAATGCGTGGGACCCAAACCGTATGTTATGGGTATCCGGAACAGAACCGGAGTGGGAGCATGTTGGGTAGTTATTGGAAGAATCTGTTAGGAATTTGGCTGATCAGACATCACCATGAGCTTCGCACAATTTTGATATATGAACACGTTTTTTGATAGATAGATAGATCAAATGAGTTTTTGTGGGGTACAGTAGCTTCCTAAATGCTTCTTCCTCATTCCAATAGAAAGTTCGTTTTTATGGATATATTTTTTTTTAAAACACACCATATTTTTTTTATAAGTAAAACAAACCATATTTTATGAATGGTAATCATAGTTTGTTTGTACATGACTATTTAGCTGAAGCCTGAAGGTCCCACGACTCCTATTCCATTTGAGTTTCCTATACTTCCCACTTCTGTGAGAAATGTCCCATAGAGCCATCTCCTAATAAAGTTAGGCTGCCTCCTCATAAGTCTATACAAGGAGGATCAAAGTTATGGATGCTCCTCCTGCCATAGTTGCCAGAAAGGAAAACATGTGTGAGAAACGGAAACAGGAAACGTCCCCTAAAAATTTCATGTGATTGAGTTTCTTATATTTCCCACTTCTGTGAGAAAATGTCTCCACAAAGCCATTTCCTAATGAAGTTAGGCCGCCTCCTCATAAGTCTATACAAGGAGGATGCTCCTCCTGCCATAGTTGCCAGAAAGGAAAACGGGTGCAAGAAACGGTACGAGAAACGGAAATGGGAAACTTCCCCTAAAAACTTCATGTGATACGGGAAACGAGAAAGGGGGAGAAGCGTCAAAAGAAACGTTAGTGGAAACGGATTTGAAACGAATATCCCATGCTTTGTGCACGAAGACAAAAGCTCACACATGATCATGTGCCCATTAAGTAAAAACATCTAAAAACCAAATAACAAAAAAATAGTCCGATGATCCAAAAAAAAACTCAAATCATGGAACATTCAAACTATTATAAAAAACTTAAAATTGAATTGGGAAAAAAGACAAAAAGTAGCTTACCAGTTTAGTAGATCAAAGGATGATCTATAAACACTATACTCCAACCCTAGGCTGTACATGCAAGTGGTTGGAAATCTGTATTTGTCACCTGTATACTTTGGTAGTTCTTTAGAAAAGTAAAAGTGAAGAGAAGAAACAAGCAAGAGAAAGAAAGAAAGAAAAAAGATGAAAAACAAGAGAATACGGTGGAAACTAATCAAAAGCTTTCAGTTGATGATGTTGCTTTGCTTCTTGATCCTAGACTCCATCAACACCATATCGGTCGCCTTATCTACTTAATAGTTACCAGCGACGCGATTCCCATGAAAATAGACGTTTCCAGGGAAATGCATTTGGGAAACGGGTACGGTAAGTGATGTAGAACACGCAGCAGAAGAGTCATGGAGCGTTTGGACCGTCAAAAGTCCAAACGATACTAAAAATGACGTAACGGGCATTAACGCTAAAGAAACACTAAAAAGGACATCATAGGCATTAATGTAATTGTTTTTAGTGTCGATATTGCACGGGGCCGGACTTCTTTAAAAGGAAACGACGAGATCTTCGAAAGTCATCAGCTTATCTCATGATGTACGCCTAATTTTGGCCAAATCCCATCGTTTAGTGGGTCAAAACGGCATTTTGGCTATTTTTGGAGAATTTCGTTTTGGCGATAACTTGAGTCATGGAAATCAAAATCATTCCCCATCCTAAGATCAGCGACTATCCATTCTAGTCGTAGTAGGAATTTCTATTTTTTTTTACTTTTTTCCTATTCTAACAGTTTTAGACTTTTAGTAAGTTTCTCAGTCTCTACTGATTTGCCCTATTTAAGAGGGTTGTAGTTGGACGAAAGAAGGAATGAAGTTATTGTTTAAGTCTTCTTTTACTCTTTTCCTTGTGGATTCAAGGTTTGTTTCTGGTTGAAGACGTTCTTCTTCCCAGTTCACTTTCGTGATTAACTCACGCTTCCGCTACGTCAAGTTGGTATCAGAGCGAGGATTACCCTTGTTCCATTGCTGCCAATGACGGACTCGGTTCAACAAGGAAAAGCTAACTTCTGCCCCTGTTTTAGCTCTACCTAGCTTCAAAAAATTATTCGAGGTGGACTGTGATGCCTCTTTTTTTTTTTTTTTTAATAAGTGAAAACTTTATTAAGGGCCGAAGCCAAGAGAGAAACCGCAATGGCTATAGAGGTCGAGGAGACCTACACTAGGCCAAAGCAAGGCAAACAAAGACAAAGCCACAACATTAACCACAAGCTAAAAACTCCCATCCTTAGTACATAAGAGATCCCAACGGAAGACAAAGTCTTCAAAGAACAAGCCCCTACACTCTGGAAACACTTTAGACCATGAATACATCAGCCCTTTAATCCTGAGGATTAATGATTGCGAATCTGCTTGCTTGCCTTCAAAGACTCTCTGATTTCTCTCCTTCCATATGCCCCAAATTATTGCGAGCGGAAGCATTCTCCATAATGTGTTCCCTCTAGCTGAGAAGGCTTTGGATTTCCAGCTGAAGAAAAGGGCCTTGAGAGAGACCGGCATGACCCAACTCATACCGAAGTCTTGCAGAAAACTACTCCAAATCTTCATAGCCATCGCACAGTGCAGAAGAAGATGGTTAACCGATTCCCCACTGACTTTGCACATCCAACAATAGTTTGCCATAATAAAACCTCTAGTCCTCAAATGGTCCACTGTAAGAATCTTGTCTAATGCCACTTCCCAAGCGAAGAAGGCTACTTTGGACGGGATCTTGGATCTCCAAACCAAGGATACCGGAAAAGGATAGACCTCTGTTCCTTGCAAGGCCTCATAGAACGAGCATACAGAAAAAGATCCACCTTTGGACCAAATCCAAACTCTTCTGTCCTGCACCAAAGGCCGGGGAAGGAAATTCTGCAATCTTAGTAACAATCTGGATAAAGGTTCAACCTCCCAATCATTCAGATGCCTCCTAAGCCCCAGATTCCACCCATCTGCCTCTCCGTCAGTCTTGAAGCAATTTTGAATTGACCACATCTTCCTCTCAGAAATAGAATCGAACTCCGGGAATTCCTCACACAAGGGGTTATCTCCACACCAAGCATCCTCCCAAAATCTGATTCTATCTCCAACACCAACTTCGAAACGAATCCCTTTGGAGAAAACTTTAGTGATCTTAAGAATGCCTTTCCAAATGCTGCACCCATACGGACTCCTAACCATGAGGCTTTCCCAGCTGAATTGAGAGACTCCATACTTGGCTGCAATGACAACCCTCCAAAGACTGGAACTCTCCTCCCCAAACCTCCATAACCACTTCCCCAAAAGGGCTATATTCATATTTTTGAGATGTTTTATCCCCAATCCTCCCACTTCCTTGGCCTTGCATACCCTATCCCATTTCACCAAGTGGATCTTGTGAGTGTCAGAACAACCTTCCCAAAGGAAGTCCCTCATGATCTTCTCCAACGTATGTAGCACTCTACTGGGAATCAAAAACATGGATAAATAATATATTGGCAAACTGGATAGAGAGCTTTTGATTAACACCAGTCTACCTCCCTTGGAAAGGTATTTGGATTTCCACATAGCTAATCTCCTCCCAAAGCTTTCAATGACGGGCTCCCAGATGGCCCTAGATCTATAAGCAGCCCCTAGGGGAAGACCCAGATAAGTGGACGGGAATTTGTCAGTGCGACAATTCAGGATCCTAGCCAGATCTCCAAGATCCACCACCTCTCCCACGCCATACAACTTGCTCTTGGACAGGTTCACTCTGAGGCCCGAAACAACTTCAAAACACCCAAGAAGGCCTTTGAGAAAACGCAATTGAGACCTGTTGCTATCCAGGAACACAAGGATGTCATCTGCAAACTGGAGATGGGATATGGAAGGGGTTCCCGGAGCTATGACAAACCCTTCGATCTCTCTTAAAGAAACAGCCTTGGAGATCATTCTACCTAAAGCCTCCACCACCAGAATGAACAGGAAGGGTGATAAGGGGTCACCTTGGCGCAACCCCCTTGAGCTCTTAAAATAACCTGCTGGGGATCCGTTAACCAGGATAGAAAAGGAGGCCGAAGAAATGCATCTCCACATCCACTTCCTCCACTTGTCCCCAAAACCCGTTCTTCCAAGCATATAGTCTAGAAAACCCCAGTTAACATGGTCCTAGGCCTTTTCCATATCGATTTTACCAACTATTCCAGGCTTCCCTTCCTTAATTCTCGAATCGATACATTCATTAGCTATTAGAACCCCATCAAGAATTTGCCTGCCTTTAACAAAAGCTCCTTGATTTGGCGATATCACCGAACTCAAAACCTCTCTGAATCTCAGGGCAAGGATTTTGGCAATAATCTTATAAGCACTACACACCAAACTAATAGGCCTGTAATCCGAAATTTTCTCTGCTCCTTTAATCTTTGGTATCATGGCAATGAATGTACTGTTAGAGGGGAAGTCCAGAAAACCTTCATCTTGGAATTCTTTCACCACCTTCATAAAATCCTTACCAATAATTTCCCAACAGTGCTTAAAAAAAGCCAAGGAGAATCCATCCGGGCCAGGGGCCTTATCACTAGCCATGGTAGAGAGAGCGTTCACCACCTCTTCCTCCACAATAGGTCTCTCTAACCACTCCCTATCAGCCACACTGATCTTATCAAAATGGAGCCCTTCTAAAGACGGCCTGAAGGAAATCGACTCTGTATACATGTCAGAATAAAACTTGACCACCCCATTTCTGATGCATTCCTCGTTCTCCAACATCTCCCCTCTAACTCTAAGACGAGAGACATAGTTCCTCCTTCTATTAGCATTGGCCACCTTATGAAAGAATTTTGTATTGTTGTCCCCTTCCTTCAACCATCTAACTTTGGATTTCTGTCTCCATGAGGTCTCCTCTATCTTCACCCAATGACTATAGTCGGCCTTTAGATTTGCTCTCTCTGTCTGCTCGAGCAACGATAGATTTGACTCCTCTTCCTTCTTGTCCAACAAGACAATCTTATCGAGCAACAAGCCCTTCCGGTAGTCTATGCGACCGAACACCTCCCTGTTCCAGATCTTAATCTTTTCTTTGAGAGCTTTTAATTTGCATCTAAAGGAAACCCCTGCTTTTCCGCCAAAGGAGAACGACTCCCACCATTCCTTCACTTTATCCTTAAAGGAAGGGCTGCTCAACCACATATTCTCAAAGCGAAAAGGGGTTAGTCTAGATCTGAATCCCCCACAGCCTAACATCAAGGGAGTGTGGTCCGACGTCGGTTTTGGGATCGTAACCAGAGAGACATCAAGAAAATGGTCTTCCCAACTAGGGGAAATAAGGAACCTATCCAGCCGGCAAAGGATGGGATTAGCTTGGTTATTAGACCATGTGAATTTAGCACCTCCCAAAGGAAGATCCATAAGGCCATGCCTATTGATGAAATTACCAAAGTCCTTCATACTTTTAGTCGTTCTTCCCCCTACGTTTTTCTCAAACGGAGATCTGATCACGTTGAAGTCTCCTCCTATGCACCAAGGATCATCCCAAAGGCTAACTATATCCTCCAGTTCCTCCCAAAACTGCTGCCTGTCTCTATAATCCGAGGGGCCATAAACTCCCGACAAAATCCAATACATCTGCTCACCAACACACCTGCATCTAATAGAGACAGAGAAAGCTCCTACCAAAGCTTCCTCCACCTCAAGAACTCCCCTGTCCCAAATGATGACTATGCCCCCAGAAGACCCAAGAGCTGGCAAAAAGTGCCAACCAAAATCCCCGTTACCGCAAATCTCTTTTATGACATACGAGTCTATCATTTCCAATTTAGTTTCTTGTAACATAACCACCCTGGCGCCCCACTTATTGATCAAACTTTTAACTACACTTCTTTTATCCCTATTTCCCAGCCCTCTGACATTCCATGAAATAATTTTGAGCTTCATTGATCAATCCTCTTCTTCCGCCCGCTTCTACGACTCCTGTACACCAAGGGATCTCCGGAATTGAAAGGGCACACCAATCTTTGGATTTCTCGAGGTATTTTATTAGCTCTGGCCGTAGGCGTTGCCTCAGCTTGGATCTTTAAGCCCCCTGTCCCTGACCCCTCCCCTGTATGTGTTTCTGACAGAGTCCCCTCCTCCACTGGTGGTTCTGATTCTTCAATCGTTCCCTGAGTAGCATCTATACTTATCTCCTTCTCCTTCAAAAGACCCCAACTTCCATCTCCCTGACGGAGATCTGCAGACTTTGGATTATCAGCTATCACCTTAGGAACGCCTAAAATTGACAGAAGCAAGTTCAAGGTTTCTTCCTCCTGACCTTGAAAGGATAAACCCAAGGATATGCCCAATTTTAAGATATTTTGTCTATACCAGGAGTTGAGATCCAACTCAGAAGGATTGTATACTGCCAGAGGCCTAGGGCATCCCCATCATCCCCCAAGGAGTTGAGCTTAATCTTCATTCCCTCCTTCGCACACTCGAATACAATCGGAGGTTTGGTCAGCATAGCTAAACCCTCTGAGCAGGGGACCTTTGTCTGCCTAATCATCTCTGACAACTCAAGGTTAATATTTCTAACGCAATCGACAGTTGGTGTTCGGCCTGCTACTTCTGCCTGAATCACCCCCTCTTTAATCCCTACTTCCGATCGAGTTGGTTCACTGCTTGAACCTAACTCAAAAGACCCAAACCGCAAACTGTCCTCTAAAGGAACAGGCGGAAAAGCAGAAGATCCCATGACAGGGTGAAGGGGAGAAGAGGGAATGAAGAGAGTCTCCTTACCTTTAGAGCTTCCTGGGTTTGAGCGCTGCTTCTCCGCCTGAGGGATATTCGGATCGGCTCCACCAGAGGAGGTGGAATGTTCATTGAAAGATTTGGGGGGCTGTTTCTCTGAAGGAGGAGTTGTGAAGGAATGAACCGCAGTCGAGGGTTGAATCTCCTTATAAGTGGGTTTCTTCGCCCGACCCGATAAATCTTGCCCATTAGCCCGCCTTTTAGAGAACTTGTTGGAATTGCTATTGTGCTTCGCCCGTATTGAGATACGATACTTCCTTTTCACCCGATACTTCTTATAGTCTTTAGTGACTCGTTTCGATTCGTGCCACTTGTGTGGCTTATATGAACCCCCGCCGAACAAAAAGAACCTACGAGAATGGGGTTTGAATTTTAAATTCGAAAACCCCTCTTTATCGACAACAGGAAACTTCTTCCCGTACGGGGCCACGTTTCCTCTTCTCCTTGGCCAACTATCTGCCCTCCCATGAGAATCTGCCACGCTAGAGGCTGCCGCTGTTGTTGGACCAGCGACTGGTATCTCATCCGCCTTCGCCGGGGGGCTAGAGGTAAATCTGTCACAGCTATATCATCTCCGGTGGCTGATTTCTGGCGAGATATATTTCCTTTTTTCGCATGCGACCAAGGTTTAGAGAGAGATTCTTCACAAAGAATTTGAAGGCTAACAGGGTAACAGGTCTCCCTCTCCCAAACAAACACTACCCTTGGGATGTCCATGGCCTTCCCTCTCACTATCAGGCGTAAGGCGCTATAATCGGTACCTGTTGAGGAGGCTATATCAACATCTACCAGTCCTCCTGCTTTCCACCCGATGAAATCAAACATCTGCTTGTTCCACAGATGGAATGGTAGACCTTGTACCATAATCCACGTCGGTGAAGAACTCCAAGACAGGGATATAGAGTTAATCAAAGGCCACCATCGGCATAGATAGATAATATTGTCACCCACTCTAATTGACGTCAAGCTTGCAAAGAAATTCCAAGATCTCCTTGTCTTCCACGAAAAGCAGTCTCCTCTTATCCCCACAAGGAATAAGGTAAAAAAGTTCTGAAGATCCTGAAATCCAAGTTAAAGCCACTGCTATATCTTCCCAGTTTGAATCTATGTTCGATGCTTCACAAATGACAGCATGATTCCATCTTTCCTTTTCCCAACTGAAAGTAACTGAAGCTTGGGTGAGAGCTTTCTGAGACGTCTTCTGAGGACTATTATGCTCCGGGTACCTTGTTTGTTTCTCCCTCCAATCTACCCTTGTTTCCTCCATCTTTCTCTCCCGCTGAGCAACTGGCTTTTTGAGCAACGACGACAATATTTCAGCCACCTTTATCCATCCGCCTCCCTTGGGTCCTTCAGGGAAACAGAAGACCAGGTTCCTCCCTTTGGGTGTAAATTCTGATAACTGGATGAAGTTTCCACTGCCATTCCTTTTTACCTCTGTTATAAAAGTTCGCCCCCATATGACCGTCTTCCGCCGTAAATGACTAGGAAGCTTAGCCTTAATGGCCTCCTTGAAAAAGTCTACTAACCAAGTTCCCAGCATCTCAGGTACATCAGCTTCCTCAACCCACCTTCTCCCCTCTTCCCTAATACGGATCAGGGCTTTACCCCCTTTACCGAGAATCGAAAACTCAAAAGCTTTAGCTTCCACAATCACCTTCATCCTTGAAATCTATGGTAACTCAAAAGCCACAGTTAGATCCTTTTTCCTTCACATTTCTCTGAGTTCAATTTCCAAGAGTATCTTACATAGGTATTGGAGCTGTTCTTTCTCAAGAGGGACGACCGGTTGCATTTTATAGTGAAAAGTTGAGTGACGCTCGAAAGAAGTGGTCCACATACGAGTTGGAGTTGTATGTTGTAATACAATCTCTACGACACTGGAAGCATTAGCTGGTGCGACGAGAATTCATCTTGCATACAGATCATCAGGCTCTAAAATTCATCAACAACTTGACAACTCCAAATCGTTGCATGCTAGATGGATTGCTACGATCCAAGAGTTTACTTTTGTACTGAAGCACAAATCTGGGGAGCAGAATAAAGTAGCTGATGAGTTGAGCCGACGAGCTACCTTACGACTGTCCAAAGTGAGGTAATCAGGTTCGATTACTTAAAAGGCTTATATGCTGATGATGAAGATTTCTAGGACGAGTGGGCTAAATGCACATCTGGACAGCCGGGTTCTGATGAATATCAAATTCAGGGAGGGTTCCTTTTTAAGGGAACCCGATTATGCATTCCCAAGAGTTCTCTCCGAGAACACATTATTCGAGAAAAGCATGGTGGAGGACTAAGTGGTCACATGGGACGTGACAAAAGTATTGCCTTAGTTGAAGACAGATACTATTGGCCACAGTTGAAAAGAGACGTGAGACGCTATGTACAGCAATATTACATTTGTCAAGCAGCCAAGGGTCATGCGCAGAATACGGGTCTCTACACTCCATTACCGATTCCTAATGCACTATGGGAAGATCTATCTATAGACTCTATGTTGGGTCTTTCGCGGACTCAACGAGGTATGGATTGTGTTTGTAATGGTTGACAGGTTTTCAAAGATGGCACACTTTATCGCATTCAAAAAGACATCGGATGCCACCAACATCGCCAATTTGTTATTCAAGGAGATTGTTCGCTTGCATGGTCTCCCCAAGACTATCACTTCTGATCGTGATAACAAGTTTTGGAGCCATTTCTGGCGTACATTATGAAGACTTTTGGATACTTCCTTGTAGTATAGCAGTACGTATCATCCCCAAACAGATGGCCAGATAGAAGTGGTGAACCGTACTTTGGGGAATATCATGCGAAGTTTATCTAGCGAGAGGCCGAAGCAGTGGGATTTTGCACTTGCCCAATCCGAGGTTGCCTATAATAATATGGTTAATCGTTCTACCGGCAAACCACCATTCGAGATTGTCTACGGACGACTCCCTACGCACACTCTAGATTTGGTCCCCTTGCCGAAATTGCCAGCTTTGAGTGTTGTTGCTGATCATATGGTTGAAAAGATGATGTCAATCCATACAGGAGTTTGAAAGTTTTTAAAGAAGGTGATATGGTTATAGTTCATTTACGCAAGCAAAGGTTCCCAGTGGTTACGTACGTACAATAAGTTGAAGCAGAAGAAAATTGGCCCGTGTAAGATCTTGCACAAGATTAACGACAATGATTATGTTGTTGATCTCCCTGACGGTATGGCTATTTCGAACACTATCAACGTGCGAGATTTATTCGAGTATCATGCGTCAAAGTCTCATCTATTGCCTTTGGTGAACTCGAGGACGAATTCTTTTCAAGTGGAGGGGACTGATGTAGAACACGCAGCAGAAGAGTTCATGGAGCGTTTCGACCATCAAAAGTCGTTACGATGCTAAAAAAGACGTAACGGGCATTAACGCTAAAGAAATACTAAAAAGGATGCCATAGGCATTAACGTAATTATTTTTAGTATCGAAATTGCACGGGGACAGACTTCTTTGAAAGGAAACGACAAGATCTTCGAAAGTCATCAGTTTCGCTCATGAAGTACGCCTAATTTTGACCAAATTCCATAGTTTAGTGGGTCAAAACGGCATTTTGGCTATTTTTGGAGAATTTCGTTTTGGCAATAACTTGAGTCGTGGAAATCAGAATCACTCCCCGTCCTAAGATCGGCAACTATCCATTCTAGTCTTAGTAGGAATTTCTATATTTTTTTATCTTTTTTCCTATTTTAGCAGTTTTAGACTTTTAGTAAGTTCTAAGTCTCTTTACTGATTTGCCCTATTTAAGAGGGTTGTAGTTGGACGAAAGAATGAATGAAGTTATTGTTTAAGTCTTCTTTTACTCTTTTCCTTGTGGATTCAATGTTTGTTTCCGGTTGAAGACGTTCTTCTTCTCAGTTCACTTTCGTGATTAACTTCACGTTTCCGCTACGTCAATACGGTTTCCCCGTAACGGGAAAACGGGCGTGGAAATGTCTAAGGAAACGATGTGGAAACGCCAAGGAAATGGTTTGATAACGTCAGGTAAACGAGTTTGTTTTTAATTATTATTTTATAAATTAATGGAAAAAATGGGAATACTAAAAGGTGCGGACTGTGGTAGAGACGTAGAATGTACTAATAAAGTCAAAAAAGTAGTTGAGAAAAGAAAACTTCTAAAAAATTGACTAAAAGAAAAACTAGGGGTTTGGGGGCTTTGTCTCACCGTATTCTCTTCTCTTTCATCTTTATTTCTTTCTCTTCTTTTGTTTCTTTTCTCCACTTTTACTTTTCTAAAGAACTATCAAAATACACAGGTGACAGGTACAGATTTCCAACCACTTGCATGTATAGCCTAGGGGTGGAGTATAGTGTTTGTAGACCATCCTTTGATCTACTAAACTGGTAAGCTACTTTTTGTCTTTTTTCCCAATTTAATTTTAAGTTTTTTTATGATAGTATGAATGTTCCATGACTTGCGTTTTTTTATTTTTTTATTTATAATCAAACTATTTTTCTGATTTGATTTTTTATATGCTTTTATTTTTTTCTAATGGCCACATGATCATGTCTGAGATTTTGTCTTCAAGCACAAACCATTGGATATTCGTTTCAAATCCATTTCCACTAACGTTTCCTTTTACTCTTCTCACCCGTTTCCTGTATCACATGAAATTTTTATGGGACGTTTCCCGTTTCCGTTTCTCACACCCGTTTCCCTTTCTGTCAACTAAGATCTACTTCACTATAACTAGGCCTGACCTAGCCTATTCCCTGGGAGTAGTAAGTTAATTCAAGTACGCTTTTAGGACTTCCCATATGGATGTTGTTCATCAAATACTGTGTTATCTTAAGGTTTCCTCAGGCTGTGTGATGCACGAGCATTCTAGTTGATAGTCTGCAGCTACACCGAATCAGTGAAGAGAGCACAAGATTAGTCAATTAATTTTATTTTAATTGAGATTGTTATCTTTTTTTATTTTCAGTTGTAATCAATTTCAAATACTTCTAAAAAGTCTTTTAGTTTGATTAGGATTAGAAAATTTAGATTTTATAAATAGGGATGTAATATTTGATTTTGGGGATGGAGTGGAATAAAGAAATTTGTCTTTTGGGTGTGATAACCAAGTTTTTCGGGTGAGATGATTGGAACGGAAGAGCGATTTTTCCCGAAGGAGCAATTCCTTCAAAATCATCCGATACAGTGATTTCACTGAAATCCTATCCGAATCGCAGAACGCTCTCTCGTCCTACATCATTGTGCTCTTCTCTATACCTCGAGAGGGCATTTTCATGTCCACATAGTTGAATTGCTAAATTAGGGTTAGGGTTAGGTTTAGGTTGAACTGTTAAAGAGAGAAAGAGATAAAGAGAGAGAAGTGGAAGAAGGATGTCCTGTGTTTTTCACAATGACTCCATAAATCTTATTTATATCAAGATCACAAACAAAAGACAAGTATACCCCTCATACCAAGGGGTATTTATATAATATGACAAATACGATGTATACGTATAAAATACGTATCTGATAACACTCCCCCTCAAGTTGGTGCATAGATACCTCGCATGCCCAACTTGCATAAACATCTGTGAAGTTGCCAACTGGGAACTCTTTTGGTGAAGACATCCGCTACTTGCTCATCAGTCATCACAAATGGAGTACAGACTTCTCCAGATACAATCTTCTCCCTAATGAAGTGATGATCCACTTCAATGTGCTTGGCCCAATTATGTTGTACAGGGTTATGAGCAATACTGATGGCAGGCTTGTTGTCACAATACAAGCTCACTAACCCCACGACTGGAAAAACAAGCTCAGCCACCAACATTTTCAACCAGAGCATCTCGCATAGACCATGGGCCATTGCCCTAAACTCTGCCTCTACGCTGGATCTGGCAACGACAGGTTGCTTCTTGCTCCTCCAAGTAACCAAATTGCCCCCAACAAAGGTTCAATAGCCTGAAGTAGACCTCCTATCATCCTTGGCCCTGACCCAGTCTGCATCAGTGTATGACTCAACTCTCATGTGGTCATTCTTTTGGAAGAGAATGCCTCTACCAGGGACAGACTTGAGATATCTTAGAATCATGTGCGCTGCCTCTAAATGGATCTCCCCAGGAGAATGCATGTACTGGCTGATAACGTTGACCGCGGTCTGGTCGAGTCAGGGAGAGATAGATCAATCTCCCGACCAGCCGCTGAAAACCCCCCACATCCTATACAGGCTCACTGCTCGAGTCGGCCAACTGGTGATTCTGCTCTATTGGAGTCTCCACAGGTTTGGCTCCCAGCTTTCCAGAGTCCTTCAATAGGTCAAGGATATACTTCCTTTGTGAGATGAAAATTCCTTGGCTGGATCTAGCAACCTTTATGCCAAGAAAATACTCGAGGGACCCTAGATCTTTCGTCTCAAATTCCCATGCTAAGTGGTTCTTCAGCTTTGTCACCTCTTCAACATCATTCCCTGTTAGAATGATGTCATCAACATAGACTATACTCTTCCCCACGTGCTTCACGAAGAGTGTATGATCAGCTTGACTTTGAGTATAGCCCAGCTTCTTTACTGCTAAGGTGAACCTCTCGAACCATGCTCTTGGAGATTGCTTGAGCCCATAGAGGGCTTTCCTTAGTCGGCACACTCTGCTGCTATGCCTTGGTGGAGTGAATCCAGGAGGAGGAACCATGTATACTTCTTCATGCAGATCACCATGGAGAAAGGCATTCTTTACATCCAATTGATGTAAAGGCCATGCGTGGTTTGCTGCCAGGGACATCAATACCTTGATGGAGTTTATCTTTGCTACAGGCGCAAAGGTCTCCACATAGTCAATCCCATAAGTCTGAGTATACCCTTTGGCTACCAGTCTAGCCTTGTACTTCTCCACTGATCCATAGGCCTTGTACTTCACTGTGAACACCCATCTGCATCCAACAGGTTTCTTGCCTCTTAGAAAATCAACAAGCTCCCATGTTTTGTTCTTGTCCAAGGCCTTCATCTCTTCCACCATAGCAGCTTTCCAACTCGGATGTGCTAACCCTTCTGCAACTGAAAAGGGAATAGGAATAGTAGAAACTGATGTGACACAGGCTCTGTACGAAGGAGGCAAGGCATCGTATGAAACAAAGTTGCTCAATAGATGCTAAGTACAACTTCTAGTGCCTTTTCTAACAGCAATGGGAAGATCAGAGTCATCAGTAGAAAGAGGAATGTCAGGGATGGAGAGAGAAGGAAGATTACCTGGATCCAAGGAAGGAACCACTGGTACTGGATCGGCTGCGGCTTTCTCCCTTCTGCTATAGACTTTGAGCTCCTTCTGAGCTCCAAGAGTACTAGCAATCTTACTAGTAGTATGAGTAGGCGGAGAGCTCTCAAACTCTAGAGGAGGGGATTGGGATATAACAGGAAGAGGAACAGTCCACCTCTCTTCATGACTACTCTCCCCCTGAAAAGAGGTGGAGGAGAAAAAAGAGAGCTCCTCACGGAAGGTGACATCCATGCAGACAAACTTCTTCCCAGAGGAAGGATGGTAACACTTGTACCCTTTATGAGTAGAGGAGTAACCAAAAAGACGCACCTGAGCGCTTTGGGATCTAGTTTGGTGCGATGAGGACCGATATGTACATAGCATACACTCCCAAAGATGCGATGAGGAATAATGAATAGAGGAAAGCCAAGAGCAAGGACATGCATAGGAGATTGGAAATTGAGCACGCGAGATGGCATTCTGTTAGTCAAGTAGGCAGCCCGTCAACACAGCATCCTACCAATAGGATTTGGGGACATGAAAGCCAATCAAAAGAGATCAAGCTACCTCAGTCAAATGTCGCATTTTCCTTTCAGCTATACCATCCTGTTGAGGGTGGTGTAGCTGCAGGAATTTTGATGACAAATCCCATGGTCAAAGAGGTAGTGTTGAAGACCCCCAAACATATATTCCCCACCCTGGTCAGTACGAAGGACCTTGATGGAGGCATCATACTGGGTCTGGATCATCTTATGAAAACCTTGAAAGATGGAATGAACCTCATCTTTGGTTTTCATAAGATAAACCCATTTACACCGAGTATGATCATCAACAAATGAAACAAAATAGCGGAAGCCAAATATAGAAGTAGTCGGGGAAGGGCCCCATACATCAGAATGCACAATGTCAAAGCAAATAGAATTTCTATTACCTCTGGAGTGATAATTCAATCTACAATACTTGGAGAGTTCACATGTCTCACAGTGTAAAGCAGAGAAAGAAACAGAAACAAATAAACTAGGAAATAAAAGTTTCAAATACTGAAAAGAAACATGCCCCAGACGGGCATGCCAGCTCAAAACATCTATCCTACTACTACTACTACTGGCAGAAGGTAGAGGCCATTAGCTTCATGTCCAATGCCAATCGTCATCCTCGTTTCTAGGTCCTAAAAGACACAAGTAGGGGAAAAGTGACACTACAGTTTAGAGACTTAGTCAAAGCACCAACAGAAAGTAGGTTAGAAGTAAATTTAGAAACATGCAAAACAGATGAAAGAAGTAGCTTAGGAGAGGGAAGGATGTTCCTTTTTCCAGAGACAGAGGATAAGGTGTCATTAGCTGTCTTCACTTTATCACGGCCAGAACAGATAGTATAACTGGAAAATAAGGAGGACATGCCCATCATGTGTTCTGAAGCCCCTGAATCAATGATCCAAGTGGGACTGGATGATGGAAGAGACACATGATGAGCAGATCTAGGGTTACCTGACTGGGCAAAGGAGGTGGACGATGTGGCAGAAGGACCATCTAGCTGCTGAAGCAATCGACGAAGGCCTGCAAGCTCCGTGGCAGATATACCACCAGGAGAAGCTAAAGTCGAATAACTCACCAGAGACTGTCTAGGAGGAGGAACAAAAGTATCCATACTGGCTGTATGAGCATCAGAAGACCCGGCTGGCTAGGACGGCCATGTAACTTCCAACATTTGGCACGCACATGCTAGGACTTGCCACAGAAATTGGACTTGGGCCTCTCTTTAATCAAGGACTTCCCAGAAGAAGATCCAGGAGGAGCATAGGATGGTGCTGAGACAGGAGTCTGATAAGATGGAGCTCTCTGAGGCTGCTGTGACTGCTGAGGATGGTATGCAGGAGAACCAACTAGCGCTGATCGCTCTAGGAGGTGCTCACTCGAATGGAAATCCGCCAACTTTCCTCACTCTGAAGATAGGCATACACCTCACTGAGAGAGGGAAGATCCACCATGCTACTCAAGATCTGAACACGAGCAAGCTCATAAGATGGATTGAGTCCAGCAAGGAAATCAAAAACCCTACCTTTATTCATATACCGCTGGTAGGGAGCAATCTCTCCTGGGTGAAGAGGCTAATAAGAGTAATAATGATCAAGCTCCTGCCACATGGTACGAAAAGCGGTATAGTACTGAGAAGTGGACTTCTCCCCTGCCGAAAGTGGGAGATACTCTGCCTTAGCTGAAATGCCCGTCCTGCATTCTGTTGCTCTGAGTAGGCTTTCAGGGTAATCTCCCAGACCTCTCGTGTAGTGCGCATGAATAGGACTCTGGTTGATATCCGGCTCCATAGAGTTGAGGAGCCAAGACATGACAGTAAGGTCATATGTCTCCCATTATCGATACGAGGGATCAATTTTGGGAGGCTCAACTGTATCCCCCGTAGTGTGACCAAGTTTCCCACGGCCCCCAATGAAAATCGTGCAGCCTGAGCCCAACATAAGTAGTTCTTGCCGTCTAACTTCACTGAAGTGATCTGTAAACTAGGATTCTCATAAGCCAAGTGATGCACCATAAGGCCTCCAATACCAGTGGAGGGAGTTTATGTGCTCACTTCTGACTCTAAAGGAAAAGCCAAGGAAGGCGGAGTAACCATGGGAGGTGGAAGATCTGCCATGAAGAACTATGGCCAAGAACAACTATATAGGAGCACCGAAATGTCACAAACAACCACGAGAGAGATACGAGAGGTGCTAAAGATCAAACAGAGGGCCAGAAAGGGCTACAAAACCACACCGAAGGCCAAAAAACCACCAGAACAGGTCCTGATAGGCATGTAGGACTCAAGGATCCTCTCATATAACCAAAAAGGCTATCAAGATGCTGAATATAGAGGGATGAGTTGTTGTTAGACTGAAATCGCAGCCCAATAACCCCATAAAAGTCGCAAGCGATAATGGAAATCACACAAACGGTGAATGAATCAGAGGAAGCTCGCAAAGGGCTATAGAGATCCTTAACTAGCCATAGAGAAGCAAGGATGATGATAAATCATCACTGTTGACTGTTGGTAGTAGGTCGAAATACCAAAAATCGCAAAATATGGGCTGGGCGATACCAATAGAGGAGAGATTTCATCATAAAATCGTCAATACTCCATGGAAATGGATGAGGCTGGATCCACTAGGTTCCTATGATTGGGAGGGACCTAAAGTGACCAAGAAATCCCCTCAAGAAACCCTAAATCGAAGGGAAAATTGACTGGTTCAAAAGACCACTATTCGCGATTTTTTAAGAAAAAATTCAGCAAAACCATCAAGAATAGCCCTATAAATCCCACAAAATCCCGAAAAATCAAGATCTATTAGGAGGAGAAAGTGACCAAGAAATCCCCTCAAGAAACCCTAAATCGAAGGGAAAATTGACTGGTTCAAAAGACCACTATTCGCGATTTTTTAAGAAAAAATTCAGCAAAACCATCAAGAATAGCCCTATAAATCCCACAAAATCCCGAAAAATCAAGATCTATTAGGAGGAGAAGTTCTTGAGAGACCTTGATTGCGCGTCGAGACCTCGAGATGCGTGTCCGTACGGCTTATGACATCAGCCGTACGGTACAATAAGACATCAGCGATGTTTCCGTCAATATCCTCCGGCGATCGATTAGTTGTGGCTCTAATACCAAGTTGAATTGCTAAATTAGGGTTAAGGTTAGGTTTAGGTTGAACTGTTAAAGAGAGGAAGAGATAAAGAGAGAGAAGTGGAAGAAGGATGTCATGTGTATTTCACAATGACTCCATAAATCTTATTTATATCAAGACCACAAACAAAAGACAAGTATACCCCTCATACCAAGGGGTATTTACATAATACGATAAATATGATGTATACGTATAAAATACGTATCTGATAACACACACCCACTCAATTCAGAACTGATTAACCCAAATGCCAAGTCTGCAGGATCTATTTCTAATCACCGATCTACCTCTGGGTACTGCACATTTGTTGGAGGAAATTTGTTGACCTAGAAGAGTAAGAAACAATCAGTAGTGGCTCGCTATAGTGATGAGGCCAAACCATGGTTCATATTGCTTGTGAGCTCACACCGCTTTGAAGTTTCCTTCTTGAGCTTGGATAATAGTGTCTCTCCCTGTGGAGATGCATTGTGAAAATTGGGCAGCTATTCATATTGCAACCAATCCGGTATTGAGCAGACAAAACATATTAAAATTGATTGCCACTACATTCAAGAGAAGGTTCCTTCCAGTGAAATTACAACTCCTCACATTCAGTCTTTAGATTAGCTTGCAGATATCTTGACCAAAGCTTTATCTACGCCTACAAATTCAGCTAAAGTGTTCAAACTGGGAATGTTCGACATCCACGCTCTTAACTTAAGGGGGAGTTATAACAAGATATAGGATGTAATTGGTATTTATATTTTGTTATGAATTATTGGGATATATCATGTATATTGAGAGTATAAGTGTCATCTAATATGGGCACTTATGTTCTCTTCAAAATATAATAATATCTTAGAGTAGAGAGATTGATTTTTTTTACTCTCTATCCCTTTTCTCCTTTCCTCTTCTTCCTTCTCTTCTTAGTCTTCTCTTTCCTCTTTTCCTCTATTTCCCACAAATTGTAATGAACCCATCAGACTCCCCAAATGATATTACTACCATGACACCAGATGATGTTCAAGGATGTGTATACCACAAGCAGGGTTTTGCTAAACTCTAAGCTTATCCACAAAAAAAAAAGAATCGTTTATGTTTTCTTTATACAAATTATATTTACTAATTCTTCTTTATTTTCTGAATTTCTTTTGTATTTTTTGTCATTTTAAAGTAAATTTCAATTTAAAACAAATGTGGGAGCATGAGGCTTGCGCCTCACGCTTCTCGAGCTCATGATGCATCACTTGACACCTCCGCCTTTTGAACACTAGCTTCATCTTTTGCTTCCATATAAATATTCTTAAATTGGACCCAAGCTGAAACAATAACATGCTGACTCACTTTCAAATTAAGTAAACTTACAATTTGAAGAGTCAACGGCTAGGGTAAAACAATCTATTCATTTAACTCATACACATGTCTTGAACATGATTTTTGAAGAGTTGGACATGATTCAACTTATGTCCACATGCGACTGGGAGTTTGGCTTCCTCGGGGAAGAAGCCATGTAAGACTAGATAGTCTAGCCAAAGTGACATCAAACCAAAGTCCTTTTACCTCAACAACATGATGTATCACCTCACACCTCCGCCTTTTAAACACTAGTTTAATCCTTTGTTTCCACCAAAATATTCTTAAATTGGACCTTTGCTTGACATTCCAACTCACATTCAAATTAAGGAAACTTCACTTTGAAGAGTCAACACCTGGGGTAAAAAGTGAATTCATTTGACTCATACAGACCAAGTATTGAACATGATTTTTGAAGAGTTTGACATACTTCACCTTGGGGCCACATGCAACTAGGGAGTCTGGCTTTCCTGGGGAAGAAGCCATGTAACACTAGATAGTTTAGATCAAAGTGACATCAAACCAACGTCATTTTACCTCAACAACAACAGCAAGTGTTCAGAATGACAAAATTAGTGTGTTGCATACCGATAACCTTTAAATGTTGCCTGACAGCATTACATGCAAAATGAAATCGTGCACATGGAACTTTTACCTCAACAACAACAGCAAGTGTTCAGAATGACAAAATTAGTGTGTTGCATACCGATAACCTTTAAATGTTGCCTGACAGCATTACATGCAAAATGAAATCGTGCACATGGAACTTATAAAAAAAAATCGTGATTATGGGAAAAAAAGGAACTCAAATTTAAGTTGAATAGATCTAATCAGGGGAACAACTACAGTTACGGGGAAATCCTTAGGAAGCACAATGAAGTGTTAATGAAGCATTTTCTTTTAGACACAACCATGAGCTTTTTACTTATCTGACTTAAAAGATATAATACGGCTTATTGAGATAGCCATTGATGAATGGCTGGAAAAGTCCATCTAATCTGATACAGCTTATTAAGAATATATCATATTTCCCATAAAAGGAAAAAAGATGTGCCATATATGTTATTTGGAGCCTCCAAAAACTTTTAATGAGGAATTATGCTATTCCTGGCAGAAATCCAAATAGTGTTAATATTTTAGTTCCACTATGCCTTCCATTGTATTGTCTCATGCCTCTATTGCCCCTTATCATACCGCATAATGATTCACAATTCCACAAATATGATATCCCACTATCAGAGACTCACAATTCCACAAATATGATATCCCACTATCAGAGAGTCTCTATCTCTGTCACTCCATAAAATTAATACTTAAATATGAAATTCTGAATTCCATTGCAGAGAACATGCCTCTGAAATTATGAATGCCATAGCAGAAAATATGTCTATTTGATCACAAAGACAACAACAATACCACTTGAGACAAGTAAACATCATTTCCAAAAATAATCAGAAAAATAATCACACAAGAATTTGACTGCACATAGTCGTCTTCAGGATCACATAACATAAAATGTAGAATCTGATCTCCCTAGCCAAAATATATACTGTCTGAGCTCTTTTATCCCAGTGTGCATGCCCCAAGTCCATACAAACCCCTGAGTTGTGTACTTGGGGCATTCATGCATGGTGAGATGAATAATCTCTAAAAGCATCTCTTGAGGCTAGGAAAATAAAATTCTGTGTTTATGTTATGTGATACAAAAGACAGACCATGTGCATAAAATTCTTTGAACAAAAATTACAGTGCCATCTGAAAATCTGAATTTTATTTAAAGAACTCCGCATAAATTCATACTCAAAAGAATTTTGAAGATACCTTTCTGTAAGACTAGCATATACCGAAAGGACTCTAGGTAACCCTAGCACAACTAATTGCAGGTCTAACCATCCCCATTTCGGCCGGTTTCTCCGATTCTCTGTGATTTATTGGGCCAAAATTACAACTTATGCATATATCTAAGAATGGGAACTGGATCTCCTTAGATAATCAGATCATGTTGAACAGGAATACTGAAGGGGAAAAATGTAGAGCTGTCAATGAAAGAAACAAGTAGAGAAGAGACTCACTGGCAGTTGCAGAGGAGGATGCACTTGACCATATCTTCGAAAAGGGTCGGTGACCGGAAAACTCGGCCAAAGCCTCTGTCCTTGGATTCTGGGTGGACCTTGTGAAACTCCCGTATATTCCTCTCTTCATTGTCCGATAACCGCAGCATGCGTGCTACCTGAGCCTGAAATTGAGACAATGGAAGTTATTTAGTTAATCAATTGTAGATATAGTGTTACTGGTTAGCTCTTACCAGCAAGACTTGTTGGTCATCGGGGGAGAGAGAATGGGTGCCCAAGACGTGGACATAGAGAGAAGAAGGGGGCTGGTCGTTTAGATTTGGATTTGGATTTGGATTTGGGGGATGAGAGGAGATGCGTACGATGACGGAAGTGGTGGAATCGGAGAGGCGTAAGGGGCGTTGGAGGGTCTTGGTTGATGGGTCCCACAAGTTTGGGGCCATCATGAACAATCCATGGCTGCAAACCGCCTTCTCCAGATCGAAGGTGGAAGTGGACTCCCCAAGCGGAAGAGTGAGCAAGCACGAAGATGAGGAAGAGCAGTTCAAATCTTCCTCCATTCTCTCTCCTTTCCTTCCTTCAACGGAAAGAATTGGAAAGAAGGACGAATCTGACAGATAGCCGTTTTTTTCCTTTTTTTTGTAATTAATCTGATAGATAGCCGTTGAAGGAACAGTTTCAACGTAATTACCGAAAAAGAATTTCAGAGTTTAAAATTTGCAAAGTTTAGACTTAGAAACGAAAATCGACCTTATATTGCCGGTCAGGTGAAGGGGAACGGGCAATCAAGGAAAATGGAATTTTGACATACCCCCATGTCTTCTTTGAAATTTGACGTTACCCCACAATTTCAGAACGCTGACTTACCCCATGACAAACTCCTCTTTGACCCTAATTGACTGTCGATTTTTTGTTTTTCAAAAGATGAAAACACCTACTTTTTCAACCTTGAAACATTCGCTGGCCGGGGGGACTTCAAACTTTGAAGTCTCCCCACCCAAAATGTCAGACACGTACTGCAATCCCTTAACTCAACCCACGTTGAGTCCATGGTTCGTGGTTAACATGGGGTACTTGTTGATATTTTGGGAGGGGGAGTCGGGGACATCAAAGTTTGAAGTCCCCGTGGCAAGCGAATTTTTTCTCGTTGAAGTTGTGTTATTTAAAGTTTAGGATAATTTATTTTGTAGTACCCCTGAGCTTTCAAACTACAAAACACCCCCCTTGACTAAATCGGACTATCTTTGACTCACACCTCCGTCACAACTAGGGTTAGAAAGATTATTTTGCCCTTCTCTCTCTGTACAGCAATACGGACACCGACTGCTGTCATCACCACCGCCACCACCATCTCTCTCTAGTTTTATTTGGTCCTCATCCCCCTCCATTTCTCCAAGACTTCTAAAAGAAGAGAAAATAAATGGTTCGTGCCCCACTGTCTCCCAAAAGAATGTCAGAGAGCTTCTTCAAAGTTCTAACTTCACAGGTGATTCCATGATCTCTACATCGCCGTCTTTAAAACTTCAATCTAAAGTGAGCCCGACGTATAGTAGCATTTTTGTCACCATCTATTACGCAGGTTTTTTACTTATAGATCCCTTTAGCTTGTAAAATTGGAGATATGGAGGCTAGTGATTCTGATCATCACCAGAATAGCTCCGCTAAAGATCGCAAGATTCGAGATTATGTGTGGGAATCGATTAGCTTTGGCCTTTCTTCGTCTGCTTCTTCTTATGTTACTTCATCATCGACTAGCCTTTAACTCTGGAGTGGTGTTTGCTTTCCCCTGTTCTGGTCTGGTGTATTCTACATTTCATTGGTATTTCTTATCCCAGTAACACATGCAAGCAAAAAATCATGCTCTCCTACCATCTAGTTTGCATTTTCAAGCACACAAACAGATGAAGAAAATGAGATTTCCAGCTAAGGAGGGATTACAAGGATTGCAGCAGTGATTGAAGAGGGAAATCAAAAGGGGTTGGCTAGAGTGCGTCAAATACAGTCTAGAATTAAATGCAAATACAGTGATTGAACCTAAGTACTTGTGTTTGTTTTAAAAACATGTAAATTTGATGTTCTAAGAGTAAGAGCATGCATGCCACCACACACACGTGCATGCTGGGTAGGGCAATGAGCGTAGCCTATCTTTTGGGACAAAATCTATTTTATGTTTTGACCATTGACTTTGATTGACCTTAATGTTCTCAATTAAATTTGAAACGTTTGCGATCTTTGATTATTTGCCCGTTTTATAACCGTTTGTCTTGATGACAATGATTAAGGCTAAAATATTCATCGTCCGTTACCTCCATATATAGGGGGTTATCCTCTTATCGGTAGGGACACAGACAAAGAGAGAACGTACTCTTTTTCTACCTGTTTCGTTCCTTTGAAGCTATTTTATTAAGGGTCTGGATCCGAGAACAACCTTTTTTGACAACCACTTCTCGGACGTGGATTCTGAGAATCCAACGTGATTTTGCTTTGGCAAAAGTGAATGCCAACTAAGGTACTATCAACTACAGTTGGGATTCTCAGAATCGATGCCCAAGAAGTGGTTGTCAAAAAAGGTTGTGTACGGATCCCAACCCTTTATTAATAAGATGATGATGTCATTGTGAAGCTTGTTAGAATCAGACTTAGGGTGATGCCTTCCTTCGGTTGATCCGTTGAATATTGGGAGCATGCGTCTATAATACTTGTCAACATTACGACGGTGCAAGTGCAAGGGGTGAATCTTCTTTAGGATGACACATACAACACATGCCTCAACTCTTTCTCCATTAAACTGATAAATTCTTAATTAGTTCTTGTTTTACAAATCACTTAATTCAATTTAAGTGCTTTGGAATTTGATACATGAGAATCTTCCAAAATGTGTTATGGCCCCACCTCTTGATGGACAGTCCTGCTCATTCGGTTAAACATTGCGCGAGGCAAAAATTTCCCCAATATGATTGTTGATCCACCATTGAACACTATGCTCCCCTAAAGTTAATTTAGCCCGTGCCATGAGTTGAGTTTTTCTATGGAGCAATGGTGGGAGCATTGGTGTGATCTGTCGTTGAAGAAAAAAAACCTTGGTGATCACATGGTTTTATTTATCATTTTCGTAATTTTAGTTGGGTTAGGTAACCCTTCATGGTAGGACTGTCAATGGATCGGATCAATCCAAAATGCAATCGATATGATCTAATATTAGTGAGTTGAAAATACTATATTGCTCTATTGGATAAGTACTGGGTGGGTGGGTACATTTATGCGGATTCGTTTTCTTATTTATCTAAAAAGTACATATATTATATGAGTCGGGCTCAAGGGGCCCCCCCTTTTGTGACTCGTTCTGAGAGTCTTACTCTCGGGCGTCAATTCCAAGAATCTAACAGTGGTTGTGTGTCTTGAGCTATCATTCACTTATTTATAGTAGAGCAAGAGTCAGGAGAATAACAACTATTGGAGGGCAAAAATGTAAGTTTCGAAGCTTAAAAACCCATCATTCGTCGGTCCAATCGATTGGAAACTTTATTTTTGTTTGGGCAAGTCTAATCAATTCTACAACACGGTCCAAGCGATTGGACTCATCAACATATCAATCGGACTCTCAAAAAATTGTCCGGTAAGCCCTCGATTTGCTCCGGAAGGTTCCCCTTGCTGTTTTGACTTAGTTTTTATTATTTTTAAAGATTCTCAAACCTATTTCTATAGTATCTAAGTCACTTACCAACCTGATGGTGTGTTGATCAATTGAAGCCTTGGATATTTTGATGTACCACTCTTCTAATCTTTTGTCAAGTAATCTTCTAGCAGTCTTCAGTGATGAAATCATATTAAACCAATCGACTCATAATTATCCAAACAGTAAGAAAGTTACATATACATGTCATATGGAATTAGCGAACACAAAAATCTAGACCTTACAAATTAAATGGAGGAACGTGATGTTGGGAAGGAATAATAAACAAATGAAAGACAAAAGATGCAAACAACCACAACACAAATTTACTCGGTTCCCTCTAATTGAGGTACATCCACGGATTCACACCGATTCCATCAGGCTCCACATAACATAACACATAATTCGTGCAGCCACCCCTTATCAATGGGTTAAGGCTTATGATCAATGATGATATTCTATAAGGCATATAACTTGGCAAGTTAGACCTGAGATATGACTTGATCCAAACCTATATTTGTGAGTTTGGATCATTAAGATAGGATCAGACTCTTAAACAAGTGAGATATGGATAGAAGTAGTTTGACACGAGTCGGGTTTCGATCCTACTTTTAGGTAGTCGAATCGAGTTGGATCTAGGTTTGTGTCTTGGATCCGATTGGATCCTCACTACAAGTAGTTATTTTTTGGTGGATCCAACCCGTATATTCATACATAGTTGGATTTGGATCTTCACATCTAGATCACAAATTAGGATAATCAAGTGCTATGGATCTGAGTTGAACTTGTATCGAATATGGCTTGAAATGTTTTAAGTTTGATCCAGATCCAGATCCAGCATATCCGACCCGAGTCCGGAAGCCCAACTCGATAGAATGACCAAAATAACCTTATCAACGGCTAGCAAAAAAACAGAAAAAATAAATAAATTATCTATTACTCTTTTATGGGATATTCGCGACGAGTGTGAGGAAGAGCATTTTTTGCACTGGGCGTGGCGAGAAATGGGAAGCTAAGTGAAATAAAGAAAAAAAAAATGGTCGGGATGGGAATTGGCCTTGTCGCTCCCACATTCTTCTCACTAACAACGCATCCAGTTCCTCGTCCGCTGCTGCTCATCAATTCTTCAACACATTCTGCAGTTGTGCAGGTGCAGCGCTTCAGAGGAGGAGGAGGAGGGGCCCTTCGCTGTTCTCGTCGTCATCCCATTATCAATGCATCTCTAACGAGCATCAGCAGCGAGAGCAGCTTGGGAGTGGGGGAGATAAGGGACAAGTGCAAGACATGGGAGTGGAAAGGATACACCATCAACTACTTTGTTCATCTTTCTCCTCAGGGAGAATCACACCCTCCTCTGCTTCTAGTCCACGGCTTTGGGGCCTCCATCCCCCACTGGCGCAGGTTAGTTAATATCACATTCATCGTTAGTTGAAAACTCGTTTCCCATTTTAATTGACATTTCCCAGGAAAACTTGTTTCCATTTCCCATTTCTTGGGAAACCCCTTCGGAAACCGGTTTCTTAATCCCAAATCTCTCTATCTCTCTGTTGCCCTTACAGAAAATGAACCAATGAGTACACAGCTACACACAGGGTGGGACGTACCAAAAGATTTATGACTAAGATTCCCACCTATTATATGTCTTTTTGTTGGTTTGTCTAGGTGATAAATCAACTTGTTTACTTTAACCATCATTCTCTTTCATTGCCAAACAAATAATAAATTGGCCTTTATCACATTATTTTTGGTGGATATGCTTTGTAGTTTAATGAAAGGTACAAATATTACATAGATTGGATGGTTAAGATTACCTTATTGGTTAATTTTTGACAGAGAAAATCTCTTAAGTTGGCCCAATACGATGGTGAAATGTTGGTAAAATAGAGAGTTAGGGACCCCAGTCAATGCGTACCTGACGTTTTCCTTGTCATTTCCTTGTTTTCGTATGCTCCATTATGTTTTCCTAATCATTTCACATGAAAAATTCAGGGGCCGTTTCCTATTTTTGTTTCACGTATCGTTTCTCGTACCCATTTCCCTTTCTGACAACTACGATCATACGTACACTTATACGGTGACTTTCAGCCCATTCCCACCAACTAGGACTATTCTAATATTACCCCACACACAAGCTAGGCAAAATTAGACATGGGATGATCTCAACCATACACACATTTGTTCCCTTCTTTCTTTAGAGGCAAAATTTATCTATTGAATGTGAAGGCCTACCCCATGCTTACATTGATTTTGATGATTTTTGTTGAGGTATTATGATGACCTAGGGGATTCTATTAGCTGGATAGGACCCAATGGAATGGTTGGTCGTGGCACTTTCATTTTCTATTTTCTTATAGAGTATAAATAGATAGAGGAGAGCTCGGCTACTTTAACGTCTTCCATTCCTTCCAAAATCTTTTCTTCTCTCTCCTTTCTTCCTTTTTTTCTTTTCATTATCAAATCTTAACCATAAGAATAAATTAGGGGGTTTATATTTCATCTTGGTATCAAAGCTTAGACAAAACATGGTTTAGTGTCACGTGAATAGTGTGCGTGAAAAGTGTTACATGAACAGTGGAAAGAAGAAACCCTAGATTTTGAATGTCATGTCGAAGCAACTTGGGGATCAATCCAGAAGTTGCCGAAGAACACTATTGGTGACAATAGCAGCTCTACAGTAGGTACCACGAATCAAGTTGAATGAGGTTTTGTGGATTTTGGATGTGTTTTGAGGAGTCAATGATGTTTTGTCTCTAATGTTACTACCCAAGCCTGTTTTTGAGTTTTTGATTTGTGAAATTTAGAACAAAGGGAGTTTTGTGACCGGTTTGTTTGAACCAGTC
The DNA here is from genome assembly GCA_035048495.1 of Euptelea pleiosperma. Classification (NCBI taxonomy): domain Eukaryota; kingdom Viridiplantae; phylum Streptophyta; class Magnoliopsida; order Ranunculales; family Eupteleaceae; genus Euptelea; species Euptelea pleiosperma. Next base: position 1,145,707 of record CM068542.1, on the reverse strand, counting down.
GATATATAGGCTGTGGAGCCTATTTTAATGATTGTGTAATTTGTGTGGATCCTGTAGTGTGGCTGGCTTGAGTGAACTAGACAAGGTGATAGCTATTTTCTAGTTGGTAATAAGTATACTCATCTAAAGTGATTAAGATGTTCACAGGTGGTAAAGTAAATAAAATTGGGAATAGTTCTATGACTCAAGGAGGTTCTTTTATGATGGGCTCAATGGACAATCCCAATCTAGAGATTACAACTGTAAAGTTGAATGGTTCGAATTACCTAGAATGGTCACAATCAGCAAAAATGTTTATTGGAGGAAGGGGCAAACTTGGCTCCATAAATGGAAGGGTAAGTGAGCCAGATGTACAAAATCATACATATGACAAGTGGGAAGTTGAAAATCTAATTGTAATGTCGTAGCTTCTCCATTCTATGCAACTAGAAATTAGTCAAGGGTTTCCATTTCTTAAGACAACAAAGGAGATACGGGATGTTACTACACAAACATGTTCCATAAACGAAGAATTTTGCTTGGGTGTATCAGCTCAGTCAAGACATCTCTATCATCAGCATTAGGGGGAGAATACCTTGGCTGGGTACTTTGCTTCGCTTTGAAGTTTGTGGGAAGAATTAAATCACTTTGAGTCTTTTGAGCCTATCTATAGGGAAGATGCAATGGCCTATAAGAAGAAAGTGGAAAGGGCTCACATATTTGAGTTCTTAGTGTTTTCAAATAAGTATTTAACATATTAGGGGTAGTATTATAAATACCTCCCATTGAGGGGTATTTTTGGCATATGTAATGTTCTCCATATAAATAAGATATGTGGAGTCGTGTGAGACATCACATGACATCATTTCTCCTCTCTTCTCTCTTCTCTATCTTCTCTACCTTGAAACCCTAAACCTAACCCTAATTCTTCAATTCAACTTGCTATCAGAGCTTCATTGAAGATTTTCGAGGGCATTCAAACCAGGAAGCAACTAGGGAGGTGATTACATCATCAAGGCCGTACGGCTGACGTTAGTAGCCGTACGGACAGGGTACCCTTTTTAGCCTTAAACTCTAGATCCTAATATATCTTAATTTTTAGAGTTTTTTGGTGATTTTTGGGGAATTTTTTGGGTTCATCTGGTTAGCCTTTTGTTCATCCTTCTTGAATATTGCAAAAGAATGATTTTTTAAACCAGTTTGATTTTAAGGTTCTTAACAGACCTTTTTGGGGGGTTTGTTACTTCGTTTTAATCCTTCTCAATCTAATCTACATGAGGATATCCTATTTGGATAGATTCATTACTGTTTGAAGATTGTGGGAGGAAATATACCCCCAACAGTTACCGCCGGTAACGGTTTTTAGCCCACTTGGAATGTCGGTTGGGTCTTAAACTTCCCCAACTTCATCTAAGACCTCCTTCCATGATCCTTAGTCGTTCAAGGATGCTTCCATCCATTAATATGTTGCTGCCATGGCTCGTCAAGCCACTTCTGATGCCTCTGGGAGGATGCTTCCATCCCTCTCTTCCCACTTGCTTCGTAGGGAAGCATAGTAGGTACCCAGCTTGAGCTCTCCCTGTCGAAGACAAGAAATCTCTTGCTCCAACTCATAAAGCTTAGCAAAGTTTCCCACCCGCGAGTAGGTTTGAGAAATAGATTCCCAAACCTCTTTCACCGTAGGTAGAAACATGAAACTTTTGTTGATCTGAGGTTGCATAGAGTGCAGAAGCTACGACATCATAGTGAGGTTTTCCATAACTCATTTCTTGTAAGACTTGTCAATGGTAGCAGGTTCTTCAGCTTCCCTAGTAAGATACTCGCTATAACCACGTTCTCCGATATATATAAGAGCAGCCATCTTCCATTCAAGGAAATTTGTTCCATCCAGTCACACTGTAGTAATGCATAACTGTGGATTATGGTCTCCGTGAGACCCATGGGACAATGAACCATCTTCAACAGAGGAAATTTCTGATGCACTCATCAAAGCGAAAGGCTGGAAAAAATTGAACTGTAGAATGGGAAATCCAAAAAATACGAAACAAAGTTCAGAGGATCCCTAGGGGTATAATAGGAGGTGCGGCTAGGGTAGGGAGGTCCAGAAAAAAATTAATTTTCGAAAAAATTGAAAACCCCCAAATTTTTCCCGGAGAGAGATTGGGGAGATTTTTCAAATCGGAGATCCCATGATCAGAAATAACTTAAACTTGATTCTTTATATCCCAAACGGCTCTATGAGAGGGGCGGCTAGGGTAGTAGACCCTTGATCGACACGTATCTCGAGGAAAAATCAAAACCCAAAATTCCTCAATATACATATTTTTTAGAAAAAAACTGAAAAAATCCAAGAGAAAAGGGGATGCAATGGATCTTTGATGTGACTGATAGCAAAAAACTTACTAGGAATGATAGATCTCTAGTCCTTTTGCTTCAGAAAAGATCCATGAACCTCGCAGGAAGACCCTCTGCGATTTGCTCAAAGCTTGCCCAAACTCCAGATACCCGCATATTCTTCATAGATCGTGGAAGTGACTCTAGGGGACAAGAGCATAGGCCCTAGAGTAACCATGCTCTGATACCATGTTGTAAATATATGATGGGGAAGTCCCCTAGTACAAGTACAATACTAATAGTGGTGGGTTAAGTGGGGGACCCATATAACCCACAAACATAAGGACATATCCTCCTCATGTGGGGCAGTGGGACGTAGCCCACTAACTGCACCCCCACGTTGCCCCACAATCCAACAATAAGGGCTTAACATAACATATTGTTTGCGATATTTGCTTTTGGGAAAAGCTTTTTCCATTGCCCATCTTGCTTCATCCACTCCCCATTTGTGAGAAAGATATTAGATTCATCATCCGTTGATGAAGCAAAATGGCAATGGAAAAAGCACTTCCCTTTTCTTCTCTGGACTGATGATTATTTTTGAACATGGCTTCCTGTTACTTATGTCTTAGACCATTGACCCACTGCTTGTTTAACACTTTGACCTACATTTATTTAAATCTTTGTGGACCTGAATTTTTTTGAGATTCAAGTTCCATCATCCGCTTCATCTTATAGAATTGATTGATCGTTTAATATCAACATGGGTTTTTGATGGTTACTACCACTGTTTTAAAAATCTTGCCTCGAGATGTACGAGGCTTGTGAGGCTTACGCCATGAGGTGAGGTGCAATGTTTTGGCCTCGAGGCTTAAGCTCCAGCTAGTTTATGAGAGGCTTAAGCTTCGGCTAGTTTATGATAGGCTTACGCCTCACCCACTTGATGCCTTAGTCGCAGTCGAGGCTTAAACGTTGACTATGCAGACACATAAACAATTGTTTTCTTATTCTTTTCTCCCTTACTTTCCCCAAAATACCCCACCCATTTGTCTTCTATACTAAAAACAACCTAATGAAGATGATTTTTGGATACTCCTCTTCCTTTATTTCTAGTAGTAAATATGACACATGGTTTGGGCTAGGGCTGGCAATGGATCGGGTTCGAGTCAGATTGGTACTGATCCGATAAGACACCCAATCGATCCGGACCCAATTCGGATCCAATCGGATCAATAAAATTCAGTTCCGGAATCTATCCAATATAATCAAATCGGTTCGGGGTCCGGTCCGATTCAATCCGATATGCATATAATATATGCACATATATAATACCTTTAGGTAAATATTTAAATCATTTATATTTAAATACCTTTAGTCAATTAAAATATATATCTATATAATACATATTATATATATAATATAGATATCGGGTCAGTATCGGATCGGAATAGGGTTGATCCGATACTGGCCCGGTAAGAGATCGGATCGACAATTTAGGTACCGACCAGACAACGAAAAATAAGGTTCTGGACCCGGTTTTTTTGGATTGGATCGGATCGGATTGGATCTCATGGTCGATCCGATCCATTGCCAGCCCTAGTCTGGGCAGATTCACTTGGAATGTATCTAAGTGACTACATTTTTGTAGTAGATAAATAAAATATGCTAAAGTGACAAACTCGTAAAAAACTTGATCTTTATATTAGAACGATAAAGTACTTGAGTTTGATATCAACTGACTCTCAGATAAGTCATTAATCCACCTTGATAGTAAATGTCATTATGGTTTCTAAAACTATACCTTATTTACTTGTTCGGTTGACCAATCAAGATACAATGGGCATAAGCAATACGCATTATTACATCGAAGTTATAGATAGAAATATGACACGGGAATAAGTAATAAAGGCCTTTAGATGATAAAATGATAATTTTCGCTTCATGGACATCACATAATAATTAGCCAATGTTTTAAAAATTCCATCTTGAGGTGATATTTATGGTAAATCATTAAAAATAAGAGCTATTAACTTATTCTCTTATTTGTTTCTTTATTTCTGTACATGATTCATTTTTTTCTTTATGATTTTTTTGAATTTTTAAAGCTTTTTCCTAAAACAATTCTAGTCTTACGCCTCATACCACCTTGAGGCTTACGCATTGCTCAGAGGCAAAAAGTCTCATCACACCTCCTTTTTCTAAAACATTGGTTACTTCTTATCAAAATGTATTCCATTGCATCTACTGGGAGAATCTAAGTTGTGTTTGTCAAATCCTTCAGCACTTCTTAAATTTTATTTGATATGTGTTTTGAGTTTTATGCTTTTATCATAGGAAGATCTTCCTGAGTTTTCAGGAATATTGGAGTACTAGCTCAAAGTTACACTGTTTATGCCATTGACCTGCTTGGTTTTGGTGCTTCAAATAAGCCGGCAGGCTTCGCTTATACCATGGAAGGATGGGCTCAGGTATACCCGTTAGGCTTTAATTGTGTTGTGTTTGGTGTTTTATCCTTTCTGCAAGTTTCCTCTATTTTTTTTTGTGGCATTTCCTGATCTATCTGCTAACCCGACTGGTTCATTGTGAACAGTTGATCTTGGATTTCTTGGATGAAGTTATTCAGAAGCCAACTGTGCTGATTGGTAACTCTGTTGGGAGCCTCGCATGTGTCATTGCAGCCTCAGGTATTTTACAGCAGGTTTCCCGACCAGCATGGTTTTGAATATCATTATCATAGGGTGTCCCATAGAAACAATACAAATTGCAATATGTTCTGTAAATATCATATCGTATTGTTTGATAAACTATAACCCTATTGTATTGGACCTTCTAATACTTGCCGATGAGTAGCACTTTTGATTTGTTTGTCAAAAGGTCACATTTTTTTAAATTCTGGCTGTGTTCCGCACCTGATTCTTCATTCCTTGTACCAGAATCAACACATGGCCTGGTTCGAGGGCTCGTGTTGCTAAACTGTGCCGGGGGCATGAATAACAAGGCAGTTGTTGATGATTGGAGAATCAAGCTATTGTTGCCTTTGCTTTGGTTTATCGACTTCTTACTGAAGCAACGGGGTATCGCATCAGCAATCTTTGAGCGCGTCAAACAGAGGTACTGGTCCCAGTTCCATGTCTTCTATTTTGGAATCCAAGAAGAGTGAACACAATAATCTAATACTTTTCAGCTAATACAGAGAGAATCTGAGGAACATCCTACTGTCTGTATATGGAAATAAGGATTCTGTGGATGAAGATCTGGTAGAGGTAAAATGACCCTCTATGGTTCTTATTTCAAAAATCTTATCAGTGTAACTAAATGGTTGAGTTTGCACAAAAATGCAGATCATCAAGAGACCAGCTGATGACGAAGGGGCACTTGATGCTTTTGTTTCTATTGTGACAGGCCCACCCGGGCCAAACCCGGTGCAGCTAATGCCAAGAATTTCATTACCTGTTCTGATTTTATGGGGTGATCAGGATCCATTTACCCCTCTTGATGGGCCTGTAGGGAGATACTTCTCCTCCCTCCCTTCTCAATTGCCAAATATAAGCCTTTGCGTCCTGGAAGGAGTAGGGCATTGTCCCCATGATGACAGGCCTGGCCTAGTCCATGAAAAGCTGCTCCCTTGGTTAGCTACTCTTCCTACTTCATGAGTGAGCTCTACCTTGAAGTTGAAAAGCTGGCAATCACACTGTTTGCTGAATTTCAAACATTCAAGGAGAACTTGGCAACTGATTTAGCCAATTATGGTGTATATAATAATAGTTTTTAATGTGGGACTGCTTCCCAGAATTGTAATTTCCTTTAAGGTGCCCTGCTTGTCTTCTTTTTGTTTTGTTTATTAAAATTTCAAATTCGCAAAAGAAGAAAAAAAGAAAAAGAAAAAGGCGATTTCTAACTTTGGCATTCCGATCATCTCAGTTTTGCTCCAGTGATTGTTCAATGGCATACCATTTTATATACCCATTGTTTACATCAACTGGTTCTTTAAAATAATTTTGGGGAGTGAGCTTTATTTACTAGTTCTACTTTGCTTTCTTGTGGGCTTATATGTGCCATGCTGCACAACCTCCGGCCAAGAGAGATGATGGTGGTAGTGGAGTTTCTCATGTTTTCCCCTGCAGTAAGTCACACAACAACGAGCATCTTTTCAATCTTCTAAACTTTCTAATACTTTGATTGCTTATTTGGGTTTTGGAGAAAGTTTATACCATGATCTCAACTGCACTGCCTTTTTCTTATGGTTCAAGATTTGTAATTTGACCATCTGTAAATCCACATATACTGTTGGGTGAAAAGTTTGGTGTTTGTGCCTATATGTACTGAAACATTTTCTCATGATCTTCTTCATCTTAACAATTAGTATAGATCTAAAGCTTTAAAATTTTAAGGTTTCTCATTATTCATATCTTTGAAGAATTCCTAGGAGAACACCTAAAATTATCTATTTTGTGGAATATGATCATCAAAACAATAAGACAACAGATATCTAAACATCATAAAATTCACATTCACACACAAGAATTTGCTTAAATCAAATTTAATTCATATTCACACACACGGCTGTTTCCCAACATCTCTATAGAATGAAACAACGATGCACCTTTCTGAAAGATTGTATTTTTTTTTTTTTTTTTTTGACCTTTTGCTTTTCTGGATTGGGAAGTTCATATATGCATGATCTTAACATTAAAGACGTATTAAATAGTGTACTGTGCTTAGACTGTAAGTTATTAACGTGTTTGAAAGACTCATAGGCTCCCATGGTGGCTAATCCAAGGGGTGGCGCATTGTTTGTAATGGTCCAGGGCAACAGCAGCAATTTCCTTGTAGAATGGTGAATGTGCATTGCTTTCCCATGGTGGTGTGTTGTATACATTTTTATTGACTGTTATGATTAATGTTCTTCTTCTTAACTTACAACCCAAATGATGGAACTTGGGACGGCTTTTATCATGGAAGCTTGTGTACCAGGAAGGAAAATGGATTGTTCTCTTAGGCCTTGTATGGCTCCCTTAAAAACGTTTTCTAGAAACGTATTTAGTCTATAAATGTCCCACAAAAGTTTTCGGAATCAAAATTTTTTGGCCAACAAATTGTCATCTAGAAAACTTTTCAATGGTCACCATACAGGGCCTCATTGACTGTAATGTTGAAGCAGTCTTTCTTTCTCAGAGCCATTCTGAGGAATAACACCTCCGGACCTTGCATTGGTTGTAACATTCCTTGGTCAAAGCGAGTGAACAAATACAAGCCTGAGTACCCACCTGAGATCACTCCACATACTAATAATATAATGATGACAACAATGATATGGCAAGGATAAGCGGCTCCCCACCTGACATGTTAATCTGACAACCCTGTTTTATAAGAGTTCATTTTTGCTCAACAATGTTGAGCTTCAAGGTCGAAGCTCAACGACTCTGCATTTGACATTTATTCCTGACAACCCTGTTTTTTAAGAATTCATTTTTGCTCAACAGCGTTGAGCTTCAATGGCTCTGGATTTGACATTATGTATTCCTGACAACCATCTTTTAATTTTTGAATTTGTATTTTCTTAAAAAAATGCTTTGTGGGGTACATGTCGGTTGCTGAAGCAGAGGTGCTGAGCTTTGGCCTTGAACTTTAGAGCTATTTGAGCAAAAACTATAGGTTTGTTTCTTAATTTTTGAGAACAGGGTTGCCCAGGTAGATTCCCTTTTCAAGTCGTGTGGGCACCATCCCCTTCTACATGTAGCAACTTTTGAATGCAGGGGAGTAGGCTAACCTAGGGCTGTCAACGGATATTATTCGAATCGAATAAGAGCATTATGCAAATCTAAATCTGAAAAATATATCCGAATCCGATTCGATATGTAACGGATATTCGAATTCAAATATAAAGGAGTATCCAAATCCCATATCCGAAATTTTCGGATGATATCCAATTAGGCCTTTTCAAGTTGGACTACAGTTTCTTCTCTCTGACGGCTTGAGGTACTCTTTCCCTCTGATGGCTTTTATCATGGAAGCTTGTGTACCAGGAAGGAAAATGGATTGTTCTCTTAGGCCTTGTATGGCTGCCCTTAAAAACGTTTTCTAGAAATGTATTTAGTCTATAAATGTCCCACAAAAGTTTTCGGAATCAAAATTTTTTGGCCTACAAATTGTCATTTAGAAAACTTTTCTATTGTCACCATACAGGGCCTCATCGACTGTAATGTTGAAGCAGTCTTTCTTTCTCAGAACCATTCCGAGGAATAACACCTCCGGACCTTGCATTGGTTGTAACATTCCTTGGTCAAAGCGAGTGAACAAATACAAGCCTGAGTACCCACCTGAGATCACTCCACGTACTAATAATATAATGATGACGACAATGATATGGCAAGGATAAGCGGCTCCCCACCCTACATGTTAATTTGACAACCCTATTTTATAAGAGTTCATTTTTGCTCAACAATGTTGAGCTTCAAGGTCGAAGCTCAACGACTCTGCATTTGACATTTATTCCTGACAACCCTGTTTTTTAAGAATTCATTTTTGCTCAACAGCGTTGAGCTTCAATGGCTCTGGATTTGACATTATGTATTCCTGACAACCATCTTTTTTTTATTTTTTTTATTTGCATTTTCTTAAAAAAAATGCTTTGTGGGGTGCATGTCGGTTGCTGATGCAGAGGTGCTGAGCTTTGGCCTTGGAACTTTAGAGCTATTTGAGCAAAAATTATAGGTTTGTTTCTTAATTTTTGAGAACAGAGTTGCCCTGGTAGATTCCCTTTTCAAGTCGTGTGGGCACCATCCCCTTCTACATGTAGCAACTTTTGAATGCAGGGGAGTAGGCTAACCTAGGGCTGTGAACGGATATTATTCGAATTGAATATGAGCATTATGCGAATCTAAATCTGAAAAATATATCCGCAAATCCCATATCCCAAATTTTGGGATGATATCCAATTATACGAAATCAGATTCGAATTTTCTGGCTATCCATGGACACCACTAAGTTTATCGAGCACCTGTAAACAGACAAAGCCCAACAGACCCACTAGGGGTGTTCAGTAGAAGAAAATATTTTAGGGGTGTTCAAAAGAAGAAAATATTTTTGATGAAATGGGGGCAAAAAAAAGAAATGGCTGACTTTGACTCCGGCAATTGCCGCTCTCATGGTGGTTGCCAGAGGCACTAATAAGATATTCGCTGCATCACGCTGTCAGCTTTCAGCCCAACGAACCTATATCTTGTAAGATTGTATTATTTGACTAAAATGCTAGAAGTGGGCAATAAACAAAGAAAGGAACGCTGAAAGTAGGAGGGAAAAAGCTGAAGGATTCAAATGTTGGATATGGGATACAGCCTTCCTTCTTAACTCTTGGTAGTCTCTTGTTTTCAGAGCGTAGGCCAGTCCTAGCCCCGAAGAACCAGTTCAACTTTGCAACTACTTTTCAAAAATCAACCCTCGTTCTTGTCCTGTTTTAAGGGAATTTTTTTTTCTTCCCCATGTGGTTACTGACCATGGCTGGCCGAATTTTAGAAACAGACCTTCAGAAACATAAACTAGATGGTTGAATGTTTCTACGAGAAGTGCTGGCTACCCAATTTTTTTGTGTGTTGTGGCTACCCAATTTTTTTTTCTTCTCCATTTCAAATAAATAAACGGAAAACCTCCCAAAGAGGGGAGAACAGTTCGCCCCTGTAATAAACTACTCCTCTGATTGAGGCAGTCGGATTTTTTTTTTTGTCAAAAATACTGAATCATGGCGAGTCGTAATAAAATAGATGATGGAAAGGAACAACTTCTTCCATCCAACTCATTTTATACTATTGTTATTATTATAGTTTTCAAGTTGCAGAAATGTTTGGTTAGAATTTTCAACTTGCCCTTGTCAAGAAAAAGAGGAGGAAGGTTTAACTTGGGTTTTAATTGGTTTGAACTGTCACATGCATTGGATAAATGAAGATGGTTGATGGGTATCCAGAATTTCCAGAGAAGAATTTGGGAGGATGATAGTCTAATCTTTTTGGGTTTCAACTGATTAGGAAGGATTTTCGAGGTTTTGAAGCGTTTTCTTGAAATTTTATCTGTTCGACATCTGCGGTGTCTGAGATCAATGGGTCGAACAATCCAGGCCTGTCTGCTGGCTGTTCTGTTCCAACTCTCGGCTATAGCGGCGGAGACCAACTCTCAGGATTGTATGGTTTACTATTTGTGATTCTAATTTTGCTAGTCTAATCTCTAGTTTGTCAACTATTATGTGGTTAGATGGCTGGTGTGTGTGATTGACTTCATTACATATATGGATGGGAGGGAAGTTCTGAATCCTGTTCCTTAGCTTTGTATTAAACCAGCTCCTGTGATTACAAAATAAGAGAGCAGTTCCACTTGGTATGTAGTAGGTACTAGGTACCTTCCTAACACTAGTAGCTGGTCTTTCCTTGGCAAATGTTCCTTGCTTCTTTGATTAGGGCCCTGTCTGGTTGCCTGTAGAAAAGTTCTCAATAAATGATTCTTGCTTATAATTGTTCTTAAAAGATTTCTAAATCAACTCCCTTTGGCATACAAATCCTTTTCTAGAAGACTTTTCTGTGGTCACAATACAGGCCCTAAGATTCATAGGTCAGGCTTCTTTTAGGTTTTAACGACACTGTCTGAAATCATCGAAAGTATTTGGGATAATCTTTCTTCCCGAATGGAAGTTATAAACACCTTTGGGGTAGGTAGTACCTTCTCTCATAAATCATTAATTTCATTCATCAATTCAGTTTTTATACCTTCCCAAACAAGAGAATTTTTTCTGGGCGGGTGTTGACTCAAAAATCAGTCTTCTTTCTATCTCCAAATTTTAACACATCGACTCAAATAATGCCAATTTGATAAAGATTTGGTCATGATTATGCCAGTTTTTTTTGTCAAATTGGAGTTTGGAGGCGGTAATTGGAACTCAATTAAACTATCAAGCCTAACAAACTGCTAATCCTAACATGACTCTGCTTCAACTAGTCCTTTACATTTTCTCCCCTTTTACCTGTTATCTGCTAGAGAATTTGGTTTTCTGAAGTGGACTCTGGAAATTAGTAGGCTCATGTTATACATTTCTTTTGCTTTTCCTGATGCAGTTTCTGCTCTACGTGCCTTCAAGGATCTGTGGCAGAACACTCCACCTGATTGGGAGGGTTCGGATCCTTGCCATGATGGATGGGACGGAATTGGCTGCACCAATACACGTGTTACTTCCATGTAAGTCGTTAAGTGAATTTCCTTTCCACTGCTTATGCTTGGTTTTTATCCTGCCTCTGGAAAAAATTCAGTCTTTTACGCCACAAATTTCATTTCAGAACATTATCAAGCATGGGGCTGAAGGGTCAGCTGTCCGGAGACATCCTGTACCTGTCTGAGTTACAGGCTTTGTAAGTCTTCTGTTTTCACATTTCCTTTTCAACCTTAGATGGGGAGTAAAACCTCCAAAAAAAGAGGAAATATCTTGGGCAAGATCTTGAAAAATTCCACTAGTCAAATAGAAAGATAAATTACAGTTACTGGAGATAGTCTGGACTCAACAAATACACATTTGTAGAAATACCTCACTAACAAGAAGATGAGACCACTCCTTCCTTGGATTTGGAAATGCGGATCCAATGCCCCAAACATCCAGAATCTATCCAGCAAACACAATTTCAATGTTACGAATGCCCAGGACCAATCTGGGAAATACAGTTTCAATGCTAATTGCTACCAATGCCAGAAATCAATCCTCTTCTCCTTTGCCATCTGGAAACACTTGGGCAAGAACCAATCCTCTTCTCCTTGAATCTCTTCACCTGTTGCATAACACAACAAAAATACAAGTGCAAAGAGAAATAGAAATTGGGCTGTGAGAAGAAGAAAGAAACTGTAAATAGTGAAGAATGGTACACTTATGTGTGTAAGCAGGGTGAGGAGTCTGTAAATAGACAAGGGAGCAATGGTCCAAATTGTCCAGTTCTAAGTATTGGACCCTTGCACCTACCCTCATCTCTCTTAAAATCAAATAAAAATAATTAAGAAAAGATGTGGGAGAGGGTTTGACCCAAAACAGTCATGAATCTAATCTTCTTCTTCTCTATGGATATACATAGAGAGAGAATTAGGATAAATCGACACCCAATTCTTACACCCTGTTCCTTCACCCGGTGGTGGGCTCCACATGGAGACCATATTGGACAATCCAACCGCACATTAAGTTGTCCGTACGGTGGAGACCATCCTCACAAAAATTCAGTTCATTCTAACCTCATGAAAAGTTGATTTGAATTTGAAAAATCTGCATCATCCAACTATTAGTTTAGGTCAACTTTTTGTATGGTTGGTAGTGTCAGAATCAATTGATTTTTTGGCTGATGATCATCTCAGTAAGGACAACTCAATGTGCTATTGGATTGTTCAACATTATCTCCATGTGGGCCCACCATTGGGTGTAAATTGATCCTAACTTACATATATATATATCGATGGGTTGACTCATGCTTTTGCGACCTATAAAATGATACACGGTTGTGAGGCCCACATGCACATGAGTTAAAGGGCTGATTTTTAGTGATGATATTCATCTCAACATGGATATCAACCTCACAAAAAATCAGTCCATTTTGACATTTCTAGCCTTACTAAAAGTGGATTACAAGTTAAAATATTATGAGCCTTCCATTTTACTGTTAACTTTAACCCCGCATTTGATAAGGTTAGAAGTTTTAGAACCATGGAGATCATCCTCACAAAAATCAGCCGTTAACTCATCTGCACGTGGGTCCCATGACCGTGTGTCATTTTATAAGTCAAAAAGCATAAGTAACTTTATCCCAACTCTCTATATATAAACAAATTATCTCCTTTAGATTGTGTTCTTCTACTTTTTTCCCCTTTGCTAGCAGTAATTTCTATTTTTTATTTTTCTGAAAAGATTCATTCCTGATTATTAGTTGATCCATGTAGGGATCTATCTTACAACCGGGGTCTGACAGGTCCCCTACATCCATCTATTGGGAGTTTGAAGAAGCTGTCAAACTTGTGAGAAAATCCTGATGGTTGGTACTCCAATTTGTGTATTTCGAATCCTGTAACTGAACCCAATGGCTTTCTTTGCATGTCAGGATCCTCGTTGGTTGTGGTTTCTCTGGTCCAATCCCAGACACGATAGGCTCTCTACAGCAGCTGGTCTTTTTGTAAGACTTTCAACTTTAGAAAGTTTTTTTTTCATTGGAAGGGGTTAACAAACATGTCTTTTAATCATGAAATGAACATTGCTAATGAGAGAGTTGAGAGTGATGGTTTGAATGTCCTACTTCATAGCAGAGGGGTGGACGAGGGAGGTCCTCAAATCTCTCACGGGAACCTTCTTCAAAATTATGGTTCCTCTTGTTATTACAAGCTAATGTTTTGAAGAGTTGAACTGTGCCCATCTTTGAACTCAAATCGTTTGCTCTCTCTTTCAATTTTTGTGTTTCATGTCAAAAAGTAGTACAATGCATTTTCTCGGTTGATATTTATGAAAATCCACATTGTTGCTCTCTGCAGATCTCTGAATTCTAACAGTTTCAGTGGAAATATTCCTGCTTCCATTGGTAATCTATCTAGGCTTTATTGGTTGGATCTAGCTGACAACAAGCTTACTGGAACCATCCCAGTCTCCAATGGGAGTACTCCTGGTCTAGATTTGTTAATCCATACTAAGCACTTGTATGTCCTAACCCTTTTCAATTCGAAATTGATTGCTTCTGTTATTACTTGGAGTCATTCTTGATGATTAGTGCTGTAAGTTTTGTCCATGGTGTACAGTCATTTCGGCAAGAATCAGCTCTCCGGCACCATCCCACGTCAACTTTTCAACTCAAGCATGGTTCTGATACATGTGTAAGTCCCTTTGAACTGGTTGGTTATTGAATCTAGTTGTTTATTTACTCATGTGATTAGATGTAACCTATGTGTGTATCTGTGCACGTGCTGTCTGTTTGTGTGTGGGATATAATATGTGTGCTTCCATCCACCATCTGATTTCATGTTACTATTTGTTGTTTATTCGGCTACACATTCTTTTTAGTCTGCACAGATGCCAATTCTACAATTCCAGAGTCTTTGTTTGAAATTTCCAGAATTTCAAATGGTTTTTAAATCATTTTTTCAATGAAGTTAATTCTAGGTATACCATGTTCACTATGTTGGAAAGATGTAAAGTAAGTTTTTAGAACAACTTTTCTATTATCTGTTGCCCAAGGATCCTTAGATTCTAGATGTGTTGCATAAAGCCAAATAAAGTGTAGATGAGAGTTATACCATGGGTTTCTCAGAGAGGAGAGTTAAGATGTAACAAGTCTCCCCTGAGATCTGAAAATCCGGCCTCCAATAGTTTCCTAACCCCGCAGGATATCCACTCCTTATGTCTGAGGGCTATGGGTCCCCTCTAGAGTTGTTACTAAAGAATAATTTGACTTCCTCAAATACACACCCAATGGGTTGGGTTTGGGACTCATTAGGCTTATAGGTTTTGGATAAGATTCCAAAATGTTGTATGTGGAATGGGTGACTCATTTTATTGTATTGCCCTTGGTGTTGCAGTACTCTTAGGCCTGACCGGATATCGAACCCAATATATATACCCCGCTGCATAAAGTAAAATCCCAACTATATAAGGGAACAAAAACCTTCTTAAACATTGTATGGAGACTTGTTATTTCTTTTATTGGTCTTAATATGTCTTCATATGTAACCAGAAGTATACTTGAAATTTAACCTTTATTAGTGAAATAAAACATTAATGTGGGAATTCTGGACATTATTCACGATTCTCCCTTTTTCTTCTTCTTCAGATCAGAGCCTTAATCTCCCCCTTACTAGAAATTTAGGAAACGGATCTATCAACTATACTCGGACTTTCTCTCTATCAGAACAAATATCATAGGTAGAAAACAGTGATAACATATTTGTCATGTGATAAAAAACACTAGAGTCAATGATTTATGGCGAAGAATTGGATTAGAGCTGGGAGACCTGATGACTAGATGCATTGGTACATGATTGAGCGAAAGTTGTAGGTTGCCCTATCTCCAACTATAACATCATCTGACAGAGACTGCCTAACTCCTATTGAATAGTCGCCATGTCCTGTGGAGGAGTAGCAGATGAACATGAACAGTTGAATCAATGATTTAGGGTTAGGGCTAGGTTTAGGAAGAAGAAGAGAGAAGAGAGGAAAAGGATGTCATGTCCACAAAATGTATTATACATGGGGAACTTTACAAAAGACAAATATACCCCTCAAGAGGGGTTTTTAGAATACTACCCCTATTACAAAAGAAATACGTATCTGATAACACTCCCCCTCAAGTTGGTGCATAAATATCTCTCATGCCCAACTTGCATAGACACTTGTGGAGTTGCCAACTGGGAACTCTCTTAGTGAAAACATCAACAACTTGTTCATCAGTCTTTATAAACGGGGTACACACTTCCCTAGAGACAATCTTTTCTTTAATGAAGTGGCAGTTCACCTCAATATGTTTGGGGCGATCTTGTTGAATGGGATTGTGACCAATGCTGATGGTGGCCTTGTTGTCACAGTACAAGCTCACAGACCATGAAACTGGGAAGGCAAGTTTAGCAACCAACACCTTTAACCAGAGCATCTCATACAAGCCATGGGCTATTGCTCTGAATTCGACCTCTGCACTAGATCTAGCAACAACGGGTTGCTTCTTGCTCCTCCAGGTGACCAGATTGCCCCCACCAAAGGTGCAATACCCTGAAGTAGATCGCCGATTATCTTTGGCCCCTACCAAGTCTGCATCGGTGTACGCCTCTATATGCATCAGTAGAATAAGAAATGACAGGTATAGAGGGGGAGGAAGGATTACCTTGATCCGAGGATGGTACCATTTGTATTGGATCAGCTGTGGCTTTCTCCCTTCTGCTATAGACTTTGAGCTCCTTTTGAGCGCTAGGAACACTATCAGTCGTAGTAGCAGATGGAGTAGTTTGAGGCCTCTCAAATTCTAGAGAGGGAGGAGAGAGGAATATAACACGAAGAGGAACATTACACCTTTCTTCACTACTACTCCCCCCCTGAAGAGTGGTGGAGGAGAAAAAAAGATATTTCCTCACGAAAGGTAACATCCATAGACACAAATTTCTTCCTTGTGGAAGGAAGGTAATACTTATACCCTTTATGGGTAGAAGAGTAACCCAAAAAGACATATTTAAGCGCTTTGGGATCCAGTTTGGTATGATGGGGACCTAGGATGTGTACATAGCGTACACACCAAAAGATACGAGGAGGAACCGCGAATAAGGAAGCAGTAGGAGCAAGGACCTGCAGATGAGACTTGAAGTTGAGGACATGAGATGGCATTATGTTAGTCGAATAGGCATCAATTAATACAACATCAGACCAATAGGATTTGGGGACTTGGAGCCAATCAAAAGAGATCGAGCTACCTCATTCAGATGTCGCATTTTCCTTTCAGCTACACCATTTTGTTGAGGGGTGTAGCTGTAGGAATTTGGGTGAGAAATCCCATGGTCTAAAAATTACTATTGGAGACCCCAATACATATATTCTCCACCCTGGTCAGAATGAAGGACCTTGATGGAGGTACCATACTGGGTTAGGATCATCTTATGAAAACCTTTAAAGATGGAATGAACCTCATCTTTGGTTTTCATAGGATATACCCATGTGTACCTAGTATGGTCATCAACAAAAATAACAAAATAGTGGAAGCCAAAGATAGAAATAACAGGGGCAGGACCCCACACATCAGAATGCACAAGATCAAAGGACACATAACTTCGATTACCTCTTGAAGGTTAAGTAGATCGACAATATTCAATAGCTCACATATCTCACAATACAAGTCAAATAACAAAATAGAAACAAATAAAGTTGGAAATAATAGTTTGAGATATTGAAAAGAGACCTGCCTTAGACGGGCATGCCAACATAAAACAGAGTCTATCCTACTCCTACTACTAGGAGATGACTGCAGTGCTGTGGGCTCAGAAGATCGTCCATTGATAAGGTAAAAACCGTTAGCCTTAAAATTCCCTTTTAATTACCACGTTAAGTCCTAGAAAGGGGGTGAATAGGACAATTTTTAATTACTCTGCAAATTCTATATGAATTTAAAAATTAATGATCACACAAGGCGGAAAAGGATCAAGCAATTAAAATATGAATCATCCACATAACATAGATATGGGAAAATCTGAGCAAACATTCACAATCACACGAGACTCAGATTTATAGTGGTTCGGCGACTCCGCACATACGTCTACTATCCAATACTCAACACGAGTAATATTATATTATCTCAATCATGCATTACAACATATCCAATTGAAATAAATAATTCACTAACTAAGATGTCACTTAGTTTTAATCTAACAAGAATCACTTCTCGCTCACCTAGAGAGTCAGCCTAGGCCAGTAGTCTATTTAGAGAAATTCTTGTCTCATGGATTTACAATCCTCAACTCAGTTAGATGAGTCCTCACTCATCCACCAATCACAAAATATTCAGTGTTCATAAATTTTGAATTCTATCAAAAAGGTATTTGATCATAGAGACACTTACCTTTCGATGAATACGATCAAATGGAAAATCCTTTGAAGAAGAATTCGCCTAAGAGACACTCTGCTAAGCGTAATCCTCTTCTTGGAAGAAGATGCTTGCAGAATAATAATAGTCAATAGTCTCTTCAAAACACTTAGAGCCTTCACAAGGAATACACAGTTTTGCTCTGGTGAAGCTCTCACAAATTCCAGATCTCTGGACTCAAAGAATGATAATTAAAGAATGTGAGATTAGAGATCTCTTGATTGGGTTGGTTCTTATGTGAGGAGAGGGCTTTAATTTATAAGCAAGCCTCCTATCAAGAGAACCAAACCAAATATAGCCGTTTGAAGGGCCAAAGTGCGGCTCAAATCGCATAAAAGATTAAGTCAAAATGAGATCCGAAAAGACGGGGGTCGACCGCATGGTTGGTCGGTTGACCGAACTTTTTAGTCGGTTGCCCGCTTAGGTCAGCAACAAATTTTTTCAAATCGAGAGTTTCGATCGGCCGAACCTTTTTGGCCGGTCGACCGGACATCCGGTCGCCCACTCAAAATGGTCGGTCGGCCGGTCCTCTTAGTCCTGATTTTGTATTTGTTCACACACATGATACCTAATTATTAATCAACCATCTAGGGTAAATCTTGATCCGCTGGCAACACACGGGGTACCCTTAGATGTACGTAAGTAACCGCAACACGAGATTCTTTATAGTTGAACGTTAGTTTGATTGAGAACGTACTTTGATCATTTAAATCTTCATGCTTGAGCTTGACTTTGTCTTCAGTTGAGCTTGATGTTGACTTTGTCTTTAGTTGCGCTTGATCTTGACTTTGTCTTCAGTTGATCTTGAACACTTGGGTTGATTTTCTTCAGCTTTAATTCTTCTTTGATTTGTTTGTCGAAGTCCACTTGATTTTTGACACTTCAGTCTTTAGCGTATTCATAACACAACGATATATATATTTCTGAAGAACTAAGTATTCTTGGGATTGACAACCGAGACTTTTCAACCTCCCCCTTCGTCAATGCCAGGACAAAAACAAATAACTACCCAATTATATGACAATTTTTGCCCACTAAAAACAAATTAATAATGCTCCCCCTAAGTACGATAACTACCCAAATAAATGATCTTTGAAGGATCAAGGGGCAAGGGAGCAGCACAGTAGCTCGCGATTAGACCAAAAATTCCTGTAACAACTTGTTGCTACAAAATAATCAACTTGACAAAAAGCTTCTCATTAGTATATTAGTCCAATAATACAAAAAACGTCTTCTCAGTACATTAGTCTAATAAAACCAAAAGATAATAAGAATCACAGAAATTTTATGACAAGTAAATCACTAAAAGAATAGATAACAACAAGTGTATCAAGATCTATCAATATAATTGATTTCTCCCCCTTTTTGTCATACATTGACAAAGGGAAGAATTCCAACTTGTGATGATAAACAATATTATGATATGGTAATAAATCATCAAAAAAAAAAAAATCCCATGACACAATATATCAAAACAAGATATAATCCAAATATATATGGCCAATAGAATGACCATAATACACCACATTGTCTATCATCTCACACCAAAGTAACAAGGTATCTCAGTAGCAAATAGTACAAACCAATAGTATCAAATAATACATCCCAAAGAGAAAAAATGTACTATTGATCTAAAAGGAGAGACCAAAACATGCTCTAATCATAGTCGTCGTCCTCGTCGGCATCATCATCATCATCATCATCGTCATCTGCATCGTCGCCTTCTTCTCCTTCATCTTCGTCCTCGTCTTCATCTTCATCTTCGTCTTCTTCGTCGTCTCCTGCCGCAGAAGGCACGGTGGTCTCCTCAGGCGAAGACTCTGGATAGTCAGGGTGCTGAGACCTAAGAAATGAAGTCATACGCTGCTGTCGTCGAGAAAATTTGTCAATCGACGCACAAAGATTGTCTAATTTGGACGAAAGACCTGCAATGGATGCATATACAGAGGGACGCTGAGATACAGAACTCGAAGCAGAAGCAGAAGCAGAAGAGCCACTAACATTTTACTAAATCTAACTTGATTGATAGGTAAGATAGGATGCAGTGTTTCATCGGAGTCAAGAATAGGGACTTTGTAATGACTTAGAATTTTTGAAACTAGAATGCCAAAAGGCAAAGACCGCTTGTGATTCTCAATTG
The DNA here is from genome assembly GCA_035048495.1 of Euptelea pleiosperma. Lineage (NCBI taxonomy): Eukaryota > Viridiplantae > Streptophyta > Magnoliopsida > Ranunculales > Eupteleaceae > Euptelea > Euptelea pleiosperma. Next base: position 1,125,646 of record CM068542.1, on the reverse strand, counting down.
CCAAATTTTCGACCATCAGATGAAAGAAAACTGAAGGACCACAGATACGTGTGCCTTGAGAGACACAATACAAAATGTACTGAATATAGGGTCCGATCTCACTACGATGTTCGGCCTTTGGGACCAAATTATAGGAGAAGATCAACCCTAACAAATGGTACATGGGAAGTAATTCCCGAGTATCTAAATCTGAGTTCCAATGAACAACCTTCCCACAGATGGCTTTAGAGATAGTCTTTTTGTTCTTTAATGGTAGGGAAGGGAGGAAAATTCCTCCATTAGGTACACGAGGAAGACTAGTAATCTTTGAAATCTAAGATAAAGTGATTTTGAACCTAACTCCTCGAATCTCAGAATAAATAAATGGACCTTCTGGATCATGATTGCTCAGATTGCAATAGAACATTTTGACTAACTCAGGATATGCAACACCAGAAATGGAAAGAAGTTTAGACCAACCTACTGAATTTAGAAGATTGGGGATTCCAGTCGTGGTCACTTCCTTTTCAATTACCCCACGTTCAACCGCAACTGCTCTTTTGATGTAGTTCTTCAAGAAGCTAGCCCTAGCCATGGGATTGATGAAAAGGATAAGAGGATAGGGATCACTGGAAGGTGATTCGCCTCTTACTCTTTTCGCTTGTGGAGCCATTAGAACAAAACAAAGAGATTTCACCAAAAATTTGGGTAATGGTGAGAGTAGAAATCTCTAGAAAGAGATTAGATTTGAGGGCTAGAGGGTTTCTCAAATGTGAAGGAGAGTAAAAAGGAAATTTATAGGGTTCCAAAGGTTTGCAAATGACCTAAAATTGATTTGGGACAATTTATAACCGAGGGCGGTGGACCGGACATGGGTCGACCCGCCCACGAAAGTAATGTTAAGTTCGGGTGCGAGGTGCGGTCGACCGGTCATAATGGTCGGTCAACCGGACATGTTTGGTCGACCAGACCTTTTGTTCTGTCAGCCCGAGCCCGTAAGACCAATTTCAAAACCCCAAAAAATTTTACTACTGTCGGCTAGTCATTATCTTCGGTCAACCCGTCTTCGCAAATGCCTATTTCAAAAATCCAATCATCCCAAAATATCACCAATTTGCCAAACAATCATATCTTCAATAATATCACCAAAATTTTCAGAAACAAAACTAACTAATCATTATTTGAATGATTGGACTATAAGACTAACTGAAATACTAAAGATAGGATATTCAATATTAACTCAAATATTTCAGTCAGTACCAACAACAATTAATCAATGGGACAAACTCCGTTAGATTTCCTCAGATATTCATATCTGAGTAAATCTAAAGGTTTAGTCAAAATATCAGCAAGTTGTATTTGTGTTCACATATTCTAATGAAATTTTATGTTCTTCAACTAATTCTCGAATAAAGTGATGTCAAATATCTATGTGCTTGGTTATAGAGTGTTGAACAGGATTTTTAGAAATACAAATCGCATTCGTGTTATCACAGAATAAATTCATAGATCCTTGATTAATTCCATAATCTAACCGAATAGATTCATAGATCCTTGATTAATTCCATAATCTAACAACATTTGCTTCATCCAAATTAACTGGGCACAGCAACTACCAGCGGCAATATATTCTGTTTCAGCAGTAGACAAAGATATAACATTCTATTTTTTACTGTACCAAGCTATTAAACAATTTCCAATATAGAAACACCCACCACTGGTGCTTTTACAATCATCAGCATTTCCTGCCCAATCGGCATCTGAATAACCGACAATTTCACTGTTAGTCTCAGGAGGATACCAGAGACCGTATTCAATGGTACCACTGACATATTTAATGATTCTTTTAACAACCGAGAGATGGGATTCTTTCGGGTCAGATTGATACCTAGCACAGGCTCCTACACTAAATGTAATATCGGGTCTGCTAGCTGTGAGATAGAGAAGACTACCAATCATGCTCCGGTACAGAGTCTGATCAACTGATTTCCCACTTAAATCCTTGGTGAGTTTAATGCTAGTGCTCATAGGAGTATGTGAAGATTTAGATGATTCTATCTCAAATTTTTTAAGCAATTCTTTAGAATATTTAGATTGAGAAAGAAAAATTTCATTTTCTAATTGTTTAACTTGAAGTCCTAAAAAGAAGTTCAGTTCACCTTCCATGCTCATCTCAAATTCGGATTTCATAGCTTGAGCAAATTCTAAAGCATGCATCTCAGTGGTTGAGCCAAAGACAATATCATCAACATATATCTGCGATATCAGAATACCATTATCTCTTTTCTTAATAAACAGTGTTTTATCAACAGTTCCTCTTGTGAATCCATTTTCCAATAGAAATTGAGTTAATCTTTCATACCAAGTTCTTGGTGCTTGTTTCAACCCATATAACACTTTCTTGATCCTATAGACATGATTACTTTTATGAGGGTCTTCAAAACCTTTAGGTTGTTCTACATAAACTTCTTCTTCCAGAATCCCATTTAAAAAAACGCTCTTAACATCCATTTAATAGAGTTTAAATTTTAGGACACAGGCTAATGCTAAAAGAATCCTAATAGATTCTAGTCTAGCCACTGGGGCAAAAGTCTAATCAAAGTCAATCCTTTCAACTTGTGAGTACCCTTGAGCCACTAATCTGGCTTTGTTTCTAGTTATTACTCCGTTCTCATCAAGTTTATTCTTATATATCTATTTAGTTTCTATCACATTTTTATCTAAAGGGTCTAGGGGTTAGAAACCTAACATCATTTCTCTTAAATTGATTTAACTCCTCTTGCATAGCATTTATCCAATGTTCATCTAAAAGAGCTTCTTTAATGTTTCTTGGTTCAATTTTAGAGGTAAAACTTAAATGACTGGATATATTTTCCAATTGACTTCTTGTACGCACACCACTATCCTTGTTTCCAATAATCTCTGAACTAGGATGATCTTTTATGTATTTCCATTCTTTGGGTTTTTCTAGGTTGTGAACATTTGTTTCACCTTTTTCAATATTTATAGATTCTATCATCTCATCTGAATTATCACAAATTTCTAGAGATTCATCGTTAATGACCACATTAACAGATTCTTTTATGGTCAAGGTTCTTTTGTTAAAGATCCTATAAGCTTTGCTTCTGATGGAATATCTTAGAAAAATACCTTCATCACCTTTGGGTTCAAACTTTCTAAGATTTTCTCTGTCTCTAAGCATATAGCATGTGCTTCTAAAGATCCTGAGATATTTTACATTCGGTTTAACTCCATTCCAAATTTCATAGGCTGCTTGCAAGGTTCCTGTTCTCAAATAAACACGATTGATAGTATAGTATGCAGTATTAATTACTTCAGCCCACAAATTTCCTGTAAGATTTTTGTTGGTAAGCATAACTCTACCAATTTCCTCAAGAGTCATGTTTTTTCTTTCAGTTACACCATTCTGCTGAGGTGTTTTGGTTGCAGAGAATTCATGCTTAATCCTATTTTCCTCACAATATTCATCAAACTTTTGATTATCAAATTCTCTCCTATTGTCACTTCTAATCTTGAGAATAGACAAACCTTTCTCATTTTGAACATTTTTACAGATTTTCGTGAGTTCATCAAATGCTTTAGATTTTTCTCTAAGAAAAGCTACTCAAGTAAATTTGGAGAAATTATCAACAACAGTTAAGAAATATCTTTTTCCACTAAGACTTTCTATTCTATTAGGTCAAACTAAGTCCATATGTAACAATTCAAGAACTCTAGAGGTACCAATATTTTTTATCTTTTTGTGTGAGTTTCTAATTTGTTTTCCTTTTAGGCAAGACCCACAAATAGTTTGGTAATTCTTATTGAGTTTTGGAATACCTCTTATTAATTCTTTCCTACTGATCTTGGCTAAGTCTTTAAAGTTAATGTGTCCTAGATGTTGGTGCCATAGTTCGGTTTCATTTGTTTGTGCCATGTTGCACTTAATCGAACCACCAGTCTCAATGACATATCAATTATCAGTATTTGTTTTTCCTTGAATTATAACTTTGTTGGAAGTTTTGTCTATGATTTCACATTTCTCTTTCGAGAACTTGCATATATGATCTTTGTCAAAGATTTGACTAATACTTAGGAGGTTATGTTTTAGACCATCCACACACAAAACATTCTCAATCTTAGGTATTCCTGGACCTTGAATAGTCCCTCTGCCAATTATTTTAGCACTACTGCCATCACTAAATATAACCTCATCATCATGGTATTTATCAAAGAAACAAAAATGAGATCTTTCTCCAGTCATGTGTCTGGAGCATCTACTATTCAAATACCACTTAGAAGTTTCATTTGCAATTAGAGCAGTATGAATAACTAAACATTTTTCAACATATTTTTTATTCCATCTTTTTATGGCAGCATTACCATTCTGATTGATCTGAGAGTTATTAGGTTTTCTTTTCTGTTTTTAGCTTTAGCATTTAAATCTGCTAATTCTTTAAACAGTTCATTTTGTTTGTTTAGTTTCCTGGTTTCCTCCAAAAATTTTAGATCATTCTCTTCCTTTTTCTTTAGAAATTCTAATTTCTTTTTAAGAATATTACAATTATATTTTTTATGTCCAGAATGGCTACAGTAATGACACATAATATTTAGATTTTCAATTTGTTCATTTTGGGTTGAATCCAGGGTGGCTTTTACAAACACAATTTTGAAATTTGAATTTTTAGCCGATTTTCCAATGTAACCAAGTCCTCTCCTATCATGGTTAGCTTTTCCCATGGTTAATTGATTTTCCAGTCTAGAATTTCCTTGAGTAATGTTTCTAATTAAGATTGCATTCTTGACTTCAAGATCATTTCTTTCAAGACTTAATTTCTCAATTTCGTCTTCAAGTTCTCGTTCTCTACTTAAGGTTTATATTACTTCATCTTCTTTTTCCTTCACAATTTGATATAGATTTTCTAATTCAGTCTTTAGTGAAGCATTTTCATAAGACAAAACAATTTTTTTCTTTTTTTAAGTTATCACAGGATTTTGCCAGAATTAAGCTTTCCTTATACAAATTATTGAAAGCAATCTAAATGTTTTCTTCACTTTCATTATCACTTAAATCGGTTTCATTATCCACTTCAGCATTTTGAGAATGACAATTTTCATTAAGATTAACAATGGTCATTAACGCTCTTAACATTTGATGATTCTCCGCTATCACTGGATGTGTTCGTTTCTGTACCGAATTCATCACTATTTATGTCCCAAGCAACATCCTTCATAGCTTTAGTTTTTCCTTTCTTAACATTGTTAGGACAGTTAGTAGAGATATGACCAAACCCCCTTCATTTATAACATTGTATTTCATCTTTGTTGTTCTCTCATTTTTTGTATTTATCAAATTTCTCAAAAGGTTTTCTATTCTTTTGTGTGAAATTTTTCTTGTCTTTGTTTTTGAAAAACTTTCTGAATGTTTTAGCAAAAATGACAACTTCATCGTCAATGTTATTAGACTCATCAGAGTCAGTTTCTTCTCTTAATTGTTTCTTAGAGGTTTTTAGAGCTAATCATTTCTTTTTAGGTCATGAAGTTTCAGTTCAAATGTTTGAATTGATCCTATTAGTTCTTCTAATTTGATTAGATCAACATTCTTACTTTCTTGAATAGCTGTAATTTTAGGATGAAACCTATCAGGTAATGATCTCAGAATTTTTCTAACAATTTTTGGTTCAGGAATAGCTTCACCAAGACCCCACATGGAGTTAATTATTTCACTTAGTTTGGTGTAGTAGTCTGTGAAACTTTCATCCTCATTCATTCTAATAATTTCAAATTGTGTTGTGAGCATTTGAAGTTTTAACAGTTTAACAGAATTCGTTCCTTCATGGGTCATCTCCAAAATGTTCCATGCTTGTTTTGAGGTTTCACAAGCAATTATTCTTTTGAATTCGTCAGGAGATAAAGCACAATGTATTGCATTCAATGCACGATTATTATACTGGTATGCATCTTTATCTCCCACACTCTATTCTCTTTTCGGTTTAATAGCAATGGTAGTTGATTCACCAACAGTCGTTGCTACAGTGGGGGATGTCCATCCTACTTCTACTGATTCCCAAATTCGTTCATCTAGAGATTTAAAAAAAAATCTTCATTCTAGCCTTCCAGTAGGCGTAATTAGTACCATTGAATAGAGGAGGTCTAGGCACAGAGAATCTCTCTTGACTCATGGTTATTCTAAGGATCATACTTGGGTTGTTAAGCCCTTCACAAAGTGATCTTGTTCTGATACCAATTGAAATTCCCCTTTTAATTACCATGTTAAGTCCTATGCGGGGTGGGGGTGGGCGGAGGGGGGGATGAATAGGACAATTTTTAATTACTCTGCAAATTCTATATGAATTTAAAAATTAATGATCACACAAGGCGGAAAAGGATCAAGCAATTAAAATATGAATCATCCACAGAATATAGATATGGAAAAATCTGAGATAAAATATGCAAACATTCACAATCACACGAGACTCAGATTTATAGTGGTTTGGCGACTCCGCACCTACGTCTACTGTACAATACTCAACACGAGTAATATTATATTATCTCAATCATGCATTATAACATATCCAATTGAAATAAATAATCCACTAACTAAGATATTACTTAGTTTTAATCTAACGAGAATCACTTCTCGCTCACCTAGAGAGTCAGCCTAGGCCAGTAGTCTATTTAGATAAATTCTTTTCTCATAGATCTACAATCCTCAACTCAGTTAGATGAGTCATCACTCGTCCACCAATCACAAAATATTCAGTGTTCATAAATTTTGAATTCTATCAAAAAGGTATTTGATCATAGAGACACTTACCTTTCGATGAATACGATCAAATGGAAAATCCTTTGAAGAAGAATTCGCCTAACCAAGAGTAATCCTCTTCTTGGAAGAAGATGCTTGCAGAATAATAATAGCCAATAGTCTCTTCAAAACACTTAGAGCCTTCACAAGGAATACATAACTTTGCTCTGGTGAAGCTCTCACAAATTCCAGATCTCTGGACTCAAAGAATGATAATTAAAGAATGTGAGATTAGAGATCTCTTGATTGGGTTGGTCCTTATGTGAGGAGAGGGCTCTAATTTATAAGCAAGCCTCCTATCAAGAGAACCGAACCAAATATAGCCGTTTGAAGGGCCAAAGTGCGCCTCAAATCGCAAAAGGCAAATATACCCCTCAAGAGGGATATTTACAATAATACCCCTATTACAAAAGAAATACGTAGAAAAATACGTATCTGATAACATGAACCTGCTGGAGCAACGGAAACTGCTGTAGTAATGGTGTGTGTAGTTGATCCCCTAGGTTTAGAAAATCTGGTTGGTTGACCACCAATCGCAAAATTTCTCTTTCGTGTGTTGGGTGTGGCCACAGTGAGTGCACTTCAACCTATCGCAATCTTCTTGACCATTTTTGCCCCTAAATTTCTTCTAACTATCCTTCCTTTTTAAGTCATAGAGGATGAAGCAGGGGATGATCGCTCGATAGTAGGTGTGTTGTTATCTCGATTTTTCATGGCTGTACGCCGACTATCTGCACTTTGAGTTATGGAAGATCCTCTTTATGGATGTCCCTATTGTTGATGATCTTACTCTATCGATTGCCGTTCGTAAAGGCAAACGGGCTTGCACTCAACATCTTCTGTCTAATTTTTTCACGTATCAGTCATTGTCTCATACTTACCAATCATTCGTAGCGTCTGTTTCTGCCCTCTTTAGTGTTGTAGATGCATTATCCAATCCTGAATTGAGATAAGCTATGTTGGATGAAATGGAGGCCTTAAAAATCAGACATGGCGGGTGGTTGTACTGCCTTCAGGAAAGAAACCGGTTGTGTGTAAGTGGGTGTTCATAGTGGAGTACAAAGCCGACGGGACAATTGATAGATACAAAGCTAGGCTTGTTGCAAAGGCTACACACAGATCTTTGGGATTGACTATTAGGATACTTTTGCACTTGTGGCAAAGATGAGCTCCATTAGAGTTTTCCTTTATGTTGCAGCAAATTACTCATGGCTATTGTACCAGTTTGGTGTGAAGAATGCATTTCTTCACGGGGACCTTATGGAAAAGGTCTATATGACGCCACCACCTAGTTTAAAGCTTCTTGGAAGCGAGGGAAAGGTTTGCTTATTGAAGAAGGTTTTATATGGCCTGAAATAGTCTGCCAAAACATGGTTTGAGCTCTTCAGTGGAGCTATCAAGAAAGTGGGGTATATTGAAAGTCAAGCCTATCACACCTTATTTGTTAAGAGGTCACATGGTAGTATCACAACATTGATTGTGTATGCGTATGATATTGTTGTGTCTGGAAACAATAGGAAAGAAATCTAACATCAAGAAGTATTTAGGTACTCAATTTCAGATCAAAGACCTAGGTGCGTTGAAGTACTTTCTGGGAATCGAGGTAGTCCGATCTCAGAAGGGAATATTTATTTGTCAGCGGAAGTATGTGTTAGATCTTCTCCAGCAAATAGGGAAACTTGGGGCCTGACTAGCAGATGATGTAAGACAATTCCAGAGGCTAATGGGGAAGTTGATTTATTTTTCTCTCACCCGTTTGGATATTGCATATGCCATGGGTGTGGTTAGTCAATACATGCATGCTTCAAGGACCACTCACCTTGAAGTTGCCTTCAAGATCCTTCGTTACCTAGAGTCGGCTCCATGAAGAGGTTAATTGTTCTCTGGGCATGAACACTTGAAGCCATAACAAATACATATATTAACACTCTCCCTCAAGTTGATGCATAGATCTCTATCACATAACTTCCATAAAATCTCAACCAAATGTACTTTGGTAACACCCTTAGTAAGAATGTTTGCCAATTGGTCGGCAGATCAGTTGGCAGATATTCTTACTAAGGGTGTTACCAAATCACGTTGGGTTGAGATTTTATGCAAGTTGGGGATATCTACGCACCAAATCACGGCTTTGTGGCTTTTATTTCTGTTTCTCCCTTTTATTTCTTTTAATGGTCTTTGTATTTCTTCATATGTAACCAGCGTATTTCTTCATATAGTTTGGTGAGCATATACAAGTGTCTAGGCATACTAACTCCCATGATGTTAAGACATTCTTCTCTACATATCCTATTCAATTATGGTGGACAGGCTTTTTGATGGGAATCAACTCACTGGGAGCATCCCTTCCACACTGGGACTTGTGAAGACACTGGAGGTTCTGTGAGTATCTCTGCCACCTAAATGAGTTAATTATAATCAGATTTTTTCTAATTGTAACTTTTTGTGAAGCTTTTTTCTGATTATTTTATCTTGGCAACAGGCGCCTTGATAGGAATTTCTTAACTGGGTCCGTCCCTTCGAACCTCAACAACCTTACAAGTGTCAATGAGCTGTAAGCACAAAAAACTTGCTACCTTAATCTTTGAGACTTGTTTCAGGGAAGAAAGATTCATCCTGCATTGCAAGTTGCAGCTTTTGAATGAGATGTTTGGTTTTCCATTTTCAGGCATTTGTCCAACAATAAACTGACTGGCACCATGCCCAATCTAACTGGCATGAACCTTCTCAACTACATGTAAGTAACAATGGTTTTATTAATTCTACCAAGATAAATATATCCAAAATGTGGGGAAAAGAAAGCCTCATCAACCTGGGATCAGTTTCCGAAGGAAGAATGATTTTGGTACTACCTTTTTACAATATTCAAGCAGAAGTCTCCACTCTTATCCCAACATAAATGCTTATTCTGGGAGAGAATAATATCTCAGCCCTATGATAGCTGCAATCACAAAGGGAAAGTTGGAAGCAGTTTTTCAGGCATCCAGTTAAGTGTCAACAACTCGACTCTTAACTGGGTTGAAGCCAGCTATTTCGAAGCAGTTTTTTCATGCCCTAAGCCAGTGAAGTTTCAAAGTGGCTGAAGGCAGAATATCTCTAACTCAATCTGAAGTTGCATGAAAAAGGTGCTAAGATGCTGAAAATGCTTTGAGCGGGACCCACCTCTTTAAGCCCCATCCCAATAAACAAGCTTTGTACTGGGTTAGGTCTTACTGGCCAGACCGAACCTTTCATTCAAATAACCCCTGTAGTGTTATTCTCATGGCCATTGCTAACGCAACATGATTTGTTCCTTGCAGGGACTTGAGCAATAATAGTTTTGATGCATCAGATGTTCCTCCATGGTTTTCAACTTTACAGTCCTTGACAACACTGTATGTTACACCTCTCTCTCTCTCTCTGACAAAGGTTCAAAGCTGTTTACCAATAAGTTCCAAATTTTGTTATGCAGTGTGATGGAACGCACTCAACTTCAAGGAGAAATACCATCGTCCCTGTTCAGTTTCCCTCAATTACAGACTGTGTGAGTATCTGCTGACTCTCAATAATTCATGAATGGTGGGGCAGGTTCATGTTGCCATCCTCGGATAGTTGGGATCAATTGCTGTTAATGATGATGATCAAGTACATAATTGAGTCAAAGTGTAATTGCCTGTAAGGCTGTAACTCCAACACACATTATTACTCATTATTGGCTAGAGTATTTCCTCCTCTTTAGCATGAATTTTACTATGCCTAGTGTAATGAAGCTTCTTCTTGGTTGGTCTTCTGAGGCTTTTAGCATCCGTGGTCATATCCTCTGGAGGATTCTCCCAGTTGCTATTTGTTGGGTTATTTGGAAAGAAATGAACTACTTTATTTTTGAGAACAAGATTGCGACAGTTGTGTTGGTCATCAAGAAGGTTAAAGCCTCAATCTACCATTGGTCATCTATCCTAAAATGAATTTACGGGTTTTCCTTTGCGGGCTTCATCTTTAAATATGGTTGTTTATTATTTTTTGTAGCGAGGGTCTTCCTTGTTAGTTTTCCCTTGTCTACGTCCTCATGTACAATGCAGATGTTTCCCCTTCTCTCTGATCTTTATTAATAAAACTGCACCTTTGCGGCTTTACCATAGAAAACGAATCCAACAGAACTGAAAGGAGCTATATCCTCATAACATGTATATAGATATTTGGAAGCTGATATTTTGAAATGTGGTGGCAGGAGACTAAGGGACAACCTGCTGAACGGCACCTTGAACATCAGCACAGATTATAGCGATCAGCTGCAGCTAATTGATTTGCAGAATAATTTCATTTCGGGTTTGAAAGAAGGAGAGTACCATAATGAGTTGATGTAAGCCAGTCTTAATTCTTCTCACCTCTTTTCTCCACGACGGAGAAAAGTTAGGATCTTCTATCTGGTTAAAAGTTTGAGGCAGTGTAGTCTATTACTCTATTTATCATTATTAGCTCAGATAACCTTATCATCCTCATTCAGAGGGTGCAATCTCTCACCTTTTTTCTTTTCTTTTATTTATATGTATTCTTTCAGACTCGTGGGTAATCCATATTGTGAAGAAACAGGAGCTACAGGCAAATACTGCATGCTACCACAACAATCCACTCCTTCATATTCAACTGGCACACAGAATTGTTTGCCCGTTCTCTGTCCTCCGGACCAAAATCCCAGCCCTAGTTGTAGATGTTCATACCCATACATGGGTACCCTATTTTTCAGAGCCCCTTCCTTCTCAGACTTGGGAAACTCCTCATACTATGTTTCTCTTGAAAAGTCACTTATGCTTTCATTTCGGACCTATCAACTTCCCGTGGATTCAGTTTCTCTTAGTAACCCGACCAAGGATGCAGATAATTACCTTGAATTGAGTCTGAAAGTTTTTCCTGGCAAAGAACGTTTCGATCGATCGGCAATTTCACAGATTGGATTTATGCTCAGCAACCAAACATTTAAGCCCCCAAAACCTTTTGGGCCCTTCTTTTTCATTGGGTCAGAATATGGACACTTTGCAGGTAACTGTAAATATCACTTATAACTAATAGAGGAACTTGTTGCAATGTTGGTCATGTCACAATGTAATTTGTATCGCTCTGCATTTATCATTTAGAACCGTCCAAGGGATCAAAGAAGTCAGTGAGCCTCGTGATTATTATTGGAGCAGCAGGTGGTGGATTTCTACTTGCACTGGTACTAATCTGTGCAGGAGTTTATGCTCTTCGTCAAAAGAGAAGAGCCGATAGAGTTATTGAACAAAGCGAGCCTCCTTTTGGTAACAGCTTGATTTAATCTAACCAAATCTTTTGGTGTTAATCATATGGAATTCTTTATGGCTTGTTTTGTTTTCTTTTTTGCTTCTGAGGGTTATTAATACTACTGCCATGTCACTCCAATTCAGCATCTTGGGATCCAAGTAAAAGCAGTGGTAGCATTCCTCAGTTAAAAGGAGCAAGATGGTTCTCTTTTGATGAACTTAAGAAGTGCACCCACAACTTCTCAGAAGCCAATGACATTGGATCCGGGGGTTATGGGAAGGTTATTGCCGGTTCCTTCTTTCTTGTTTGAGTATAAATGGTTCATGGATTTTGATGATGATATGTTTACAGGTTTATAGAGGGACACTAGTGACCGGGCAACTGGTTGCCATTAAAAGAGCTCAGCAGGGATCCACACAGGGTGGTCTTGAGTTCAAAACAGAGATTGAGCTGCTATCTAGGGTTCATCATAAGAACCTTGTCAGCCTTGTGGGCTTCTGTTTCGAACAAGGTGAACAAATGTTGGTCTATGAATATGTTCCAAATGGCACTCTAAAAGAAAGCCTTTCAGGTCTCTCTCTCTCTCTGTCTTTGATTGGTACCTTTAAGGTATACCTTGCTTGTGGAATGTGTGTGTGTACACGAACCGGCACCATTTTTTTTATAGGACAAATATGCATCAAATAGTTGGTATAAGATTCTGATGATGAAGATTTTATATATATTTCAATTCTGGTTTAATGCAAATTTGCAAAATGAGCCCTTTGTGACACTATCTTGGTTTCAGAAGTTCAAATGGTCCACTTAGTGACTTCTCGCAGAATTCTTTTTTTGTCATGGAAAATTCAAATTTACATCAATGACACTTAAAAAAGTTCATTACTTACACGTTTTAGGTTCCAGGATGCCTTTTCTAATCAATGTCTCATGATTTTCCATGGATGTCCTACAATTTTCTACATGGTTTCTTTTGGACTTTTGACTTTATATACTTGAGGTTTTCCATAGTCTATGGAAGTAATTGGTTAATGCTTAAAGAAAAAAAAAGAGGATGGTTTTTATTTTACTAGCATAGCCATTTGTAGCTTGTTCTCCCTCCTTTGTTTAGATTAGAAAACAAGTCAAATGCACCATAGAGTTTGTGGGAGATGTGTTTTAAGTCAATTATTCACTAGAATTTTTATAATTTGTTGATCTCACTGCCCTTTTATTGGAGTCCATGCATTTCCAAAATTGTATCATATCCTTTTATCAAAATCTCCAGTCAAAGACTACAGCGGTTTATACCCCAATTTCATAACATTGGTCTCTTTGTTCATCAACATATATGTTTTATCTTTATGCAGGGACGTTTGGAATCCGGTTGGACTGGAAGAGGAGACTTCATGTAGCTCTAGGTTCGGCCAAAGGTCTGTCTTATCTGCATGAGCATGCAAACCCTCCCATAATACATAGGGACATCAAGTCCAACAACATCCTCTTGGATGACCGCTTAATTGCAAAAGTTGCCGATTTTGGTCTCTCCAAGCCCATGGGTGACAATGAAAAGGGTCATGTTACTACTCAAGTCAAGGGAACAATGGTGAGTACTGAATCAACTACAGCTCCACACTAGCAATAGCGACTCCATTTCAGCTATAAATGTCAGGAAAGGAAGAGAGGCTGATGAAGATAATGCACATTTAACTTTGAGTTACATCCACCAACTCATTCTTGAGAAGTTTTCATCAAGAGAACTTCGTGTGAGATCATAGAACACTTTTTCTCCTGGGAAAACACAGATAAAGTTAAAAATTAAAATAGGAAATATATATTTAAGTTTAGAACTTAATAGTATTTCTATATCGCATGATCTCCTCAATTGGCTAAGGGCATACTCGAGCTTTTATTGGTTAACATCTGTTGACCAAGGGGATGTGGATCATTACAAGGTTGGTTTTCGTGTCTTAGTTTCCTTCGAACGACTGAAGAGACGACCTCCCATATTTTATTCATTAAATTATAAACATCAAAATCATGTGAAAGTCTCACAATATTTGTTTTTTTTAAAGCGCTTTGTGTGGTTGTATCCACACATCTGAGGTGTTAGGAGCCTTGGGAGGGGTATGTACACGGTGTACCAGATGTGCGGATGGATTCCAGAGAGCTCGGCTCTCAAGCACACGAGGCACACCAAATAACAGCATTAGAATATTCTCTGAGAAAATAAAATGTTTCATTTATGCAGGATATCTAATGTTTCATTCAGTTTCTCATTGGAATGAATGTTTCTTTTGATGCAGGGTTACTTAGATCCTGAATATTACATGACTCAACAATTGACTGAAAAGAGTGACGTTTATAGCTTTGGGGTGGTAATGTTGGAGCTGATAACTGCAAGAAGTCCAATAGAACGAGGGAGATACATTGTAAGAGAAGTGAGGCTGACAATGGATAAGAAAAAGGATCTATATGGTCTTCATGAGCTTCTTGACGGAACCATTGGATTGGGGACTGCCCTTGGAGGATTTGAGAAGTTTGTGGATCTGGCAATGGGGTGTGTTGAAGAATCTGGAGTAAACCGACCTACAATGAGTGAGGTGGTGAAAGAGATCGAGAGTATAATGCAGCTGGCTGGTTTAAACCCAAATGCTGAATCTGCATCTACTTCGGCAAGTTACGAAGGAACCAGTAAGAATTCTCGCCATCCTTATAGCAATGAGGCCTTCTTTGATTATAGTGGTGGGTACATACCTTCCAGGATAGAACCCCATTGAGTACCAAGTGTTTTTGTCTGCCTGAGAATTTGAATTTGGTAGCAGTTTGCTCTCTCAGTTTCTTTGATAGGGACATCTGATTTGCTTGAGCCTTTGAGTGAGATGTGTGTACCATATTCTGCAGAACAAGATTTGTAACTAGATGACTTCTTAGCTTGTGTGAATAATCTATATAACAAAACAGGGATGTTGTCTTATCCGGCTTCATAAGATAAAGAGTGGTTGAGATTAAATCCATCAATCTAATGTGGACGGTCAGATTTCAAACACTTTTGCCTAAGAGTGCCGTGGGCACGGGCCATTTACTAGTCTATATAACAAAACAGGGAAGTTGTCTCCCCACTTATACCCCCTCTTATCTGTTTCAACAAAGAAGGGCCGAGATCTTATCTCCCAAATGGACAGTGGATCTCAGCCTCTCACACCCGATTTTGGCAAATGCTTTGACGGAGAGTGCTGAGGGCACGGGCCACCCACTATACATCTATATAACAAAACAGAGAAGTCACTTATCCCCCCTCTTATCGACTTCACAAAGGATGGCCGAGATCTTATCACCCCAAATGGATGATGGATCTAAGCCACTCACACCCGATTTTGGCAAACGCTTTGTCGGAGAGTGCCGTGGACACGGGCCACCTACTAGTAAATAACAAAAGAGAGAGAGTGCTATTGGTAAGACCCAAACCAATACACCAAAAGCACCTAGGTGATAGAGGTGCGGAGCTCAAGTCTTAACCTTTAGGATCCTAACATTCCACCACGTTTCTAATGCTGACATCCACGTTAGCTCACTCTAAGATGGCTTTCACTCTGGTACCACTATTTTCTCATTTTATGTGAGCGGGCCCGCTGCATATTTCTGATACCCCTATTTTCTGTTTTTGAGCCAGCCCCTAGGTAGCCATTTCCCCTGCAGGTAACCTCTGATGTGGGGTTGGCTTTGATACCAAATGTTAAGACCCAGACCAATACACCAAAAGCAACTAGGTGATACAGGTGCGAAAAGCTCAAGTCTTAACCTTTAGGATCCTATCAGCTATACTTAAGTGATCTGTAAATTCGCCACAGAATAAAGCCATTTCTGTTATATTAGTTGGTTACTCAACCAGAGGTAAGTGGAACTCCTTGTCGGCATTACATGTGAAGAGCAAGATGGTGGAAATTTTTTTTATGTGCAAATGCTCCATGAATCGATGTCGTACTCCTCTAAAAACTGCCACGTAGCACTTTTTAGAGCCCACTGACCACATGGATGTTTGGCCCACTCCTTGGTGGTTCTATACCAAAAATCAGCTTGATTGATGATTTCTAGCTATTGGATTAGTACCAAAAAAAAAAAAATAATGCTTGAATCGAACGGCTAGAATAACTTGTTAAAAAGTGCTAAAACCATTTACTAGAGATAGCAATCATGCTGATTTTTGGTGTGTTGATTCACCAAAGGGGTGGGCCAATCATCCATGCGGTCAGTGGGCCCAAAAACTTGTGTTACATGGCGTTTAGAGGGGCACACATGGACACGTTGAACTATTTACACATCAAATTTTTTTTCCTCCCCAGCCCACCCTCTTCTAGACAATCTTGTATTTATTTTGCAGTTTGGCTTGCCTCATCCATTTGGTTGAGGAGATGCCTCAATCCCCTATCATGTAGTGACATGTGGAGGCCTCAAGAGTAGGTTACATCTACACAAGTAGTGTTGCCCAAAAATATAGCTTGAACCAAAAGTAATTCTCCCGGTTACCCTTGACCCCTCCACGTGCTGAAAGATGATTGGGGGTTAAGGAGATGCCTCAACCCAAGGGGGTGAGAGAGGCTTTTCGTTTATTTTGTCATTAGGAATTAGGGTTTAGGGTGAAGCAAGCTGAACTCTTTATATCCGAAAAACCTTTCCTCACCCGTTTGGTTGAGGAGATGCCTCAACCCCCTATCATGTTATGACATATGAAGGGGAGGTCAAGGGTAATTGGAAGAATTTGTTTTGGTTTAAGCTATTTTTTCACACGCCTTTAGATGTAACCTACTCTTTAGGTAGCCCTTGCCTTCCTCTCCACCTGTCACAACATGATAGGGGGTTGAGAAATCTCCTCAACCAAATGGGTGAAGCAAGCCCATACAAACCTAAGCGACATCCTACCCAAACTATCTTCATACCCCTTTGTCTTTTCAAAGTATTCTACCAAAAATAGCCTCCCTTTGGGTTGACCAACCAAGGTCAAGTCATGTGATGCGATGAAGTGCACGATATCCAGCCAATGTGTTCGCAAAGAATGGGAGTCGTTGGGATCGGGATCAGGCCATGTGATGCGATGAAGCTGTTGAATGGGCCATCCAAGTTCAGCGAACTTGTGATTATGGTCACATTACACTCCCTCATCCTGGCTGCAAATGTGCCAGTTCCTCCTCCTATGTTGAACCCAATACGGATTGGGCCACCGCCAGGTGGTCCGGTGCTTAACACTTGGTTAATCCCATAGTCTAGGCCACCATTGTCAACGGATATTATTCAAGTTGAATATGAGCATTTTGAATCCGAATCCAAAAAAAAATCTGATATTTGAGTTCGATTCTATATCTGACGGATATTCGGAATCAAATATTATCGAATCAGGTATATCAGTATTCGAAAAGTATTCGAATATCAAAAATTATCTGAAGTTTCGAATAATATCTGATTATTTCAATACGGATTCGAATTCTCGACTCTCCATCAACACCCATAGGCTAACAATTGCAGAATTGTTTAGATTCATTGACCACCTGCAACCAGACAAAGCCCAACAGACCCACGAGGGGTGTTCGAAAAAAGAGAATATTTTTGGTGAAGGAACAAGCTCCTGGGACTTGTCTTCTCGGCCATGGATTCCAAATCCAACAATGGTTTTGCTTTTGCAAAAAGTGAATGTCAGCTCAGCACTATCATATCACTGTTGGATTCTCGGAATCCACGCCCGAGAAGGCAAGTGAAAATGGCACAAATAAGATATTGGCTGTCAGCTTCCAGTCTATATGATCCATTAATTAGTACCTGTATTAGTCTACGCCAAACATTCCTATTTATTGTATTATTGGAGAGAGTAAAGTAAACAGCGATGTGTGTTTAAGAGGATTTGACTATAATGCTAGGTCGCATGGTTTTAA
The DNA here is from genome assembly GCA_035048495.1 of Euptelea pleiosperma. Classification (NCBI taxonomy): domain Eukaryota; kingdom Viridiplantae; phylum Streptophyta; class Magnoliopsida; order Ranunculales; family Eupteleaceae; genus Euptelea; species Euptelea pleiosperma. The sequence goes on along the minus strand of CM068542.1, from coordinate 1,107,706 downwards.
ATAACGCCCGTTATAACGAAAATAACGGCCGTTACGTTAAAACGGTAATGCCCAAAGCCCATTACGTTATGAACCATTTTGACGCTCAGAAAATAACGATAAAAATTGTGAAAAAGGCCATTCGCATTTCAAATTTTGAATTTCAGCTCCATTTTTGCCACTGTCCATTACAATTCATTTTAATGGCCGTTATAAAAGAAAAAACGGTAATGCCCCCAGTCCGTTATACCATTATAACGGCCTCTTTTAAACCTGCTTGGTATATATAGACTATAGAAGTGGGTAATAAACAAAGAAAGGAACGCTGAAAGGAGTAGGAGGGAAAAAGCTGAAGGATTCAAATGTTAGTTATGGGATGGATAGATACAGCCTTCCTTCTTAACTCTTGGTAGTCTCTTGTTTTCATATCGTAGGCCAGTCCTAGCCCGTTGCAACTACTTTTCAAAAAATTAACCAACACTCGTTCTTGTCCTGTTTTAAGGGATTTTTTTTTTTTTACCCATGTGGTTACCAAAAGAACCAAACTAGGATTGACCATGGCTGGCCCAATATTCGTCGGTACAAAGTGGAAGGTCCTTTGGCTTTCCGACTAAACCCTTCTCGGCTGGATATAGGGATATCACACGATTTCTTCGCTACTTGGAGAAGGGGTGATGCTCTTATGAATGAAGCCTCATCGGACGGTGGCTGTTGTTCCACGTGGCCCATATACTTTAGAGGGTTTGTGGGATTTTTAAGTTGATAAGCCTGGAATTCATGAACATGTTGAATACTATTTGAATTAAAGCCCTATTAAAGACATATTGTGATGTTTTGGACAAAGTTAGATGAGTATTAATAGTTTATCTTCATGGCCATGACGAAAAAGGTAGGTAGGAGTAAATTAGGAGAGGTACCAAAAGGGCATTTTCATACGTGTTATGTTTTGTTGAGCCTTGATGGTGCTAGAGTACTGTAAATCAAGCCACAACACCGTAGGTCGAGCTTTTTTTGGAAGATTTTTTTTGCTTAAGGGCATTTTCGTATTTTTTACATAGAGATACGGAAACCCTAGTTTCGTCTTAGGGGTTATATATACTTCTGTTTTATGTGAGATAATTATGATTGTATTGTGAGTTTTCTTTTGCTTCAGAGCATAGTGGAATTGAGTGAGTCCGTGGACGTACCTCGATCTTGAGGGAACCACGTAAATTTGTGTTGTGTGTGATTGCATCTTCGTGTTATTTATTCTTTTTTTCAACAATTGGTATAACTCGAGCTTCTCTTTGAGGATGCCGACGGAATGGATATTTGGCCAATCCGTAGGTGGTTTCTAAACGTTGGATTCGACCTAAAACCAAAAATCACCCTGATTAGTGGTTTTTAAGCATTGGATTTGAGTCACTTTCATTGGTTCATTAAAATGGCTTGATTTTTTTTTTTTGTAAGTAAAAATGGCTTGATATTAACCGTAGGAATTTGAGCATTATTTTGATACAAGGATCCAAAGGTTTTAAATCAATACTCAGGCTGATTTTTGCGATTTAGGCCCATATAGGGATTAGCAAAACATCCATATAGTCAGAGTCCTATAAAAGTGTCCCACGTGGCTAATATTATAGGCAGTCATATTTGTTACTCACCATCAAGGTTTAAATGGGGCTGTTATAACTGTATAACGGACTATGGGCATTACCGTTTTTTCCGTTATAACGGTCATTTTACGAATTGTAACGCTAAGGCCAAAAATAACGGAAAATAATGAAAAATGGCATTGAAATTAGAATTTCAAAAATGAAAAAATAGGAAAAATTGAAAAATAACGAAAAACGGCTTTTTTTCACAAAAATTTCCAAAAATAAGGTAACGGTTGTTATAACGAAAAGAATGGCCATTATTTTCTGGGTGTTTTAACGGTACATATATAATGTAACCCCACCTAACTTACCGCCTTCTAGCCTGGTCCTCCGTTCATGATCGTCATTGACGTACCATCGACTCACAATAAAAATTAAAGGACAAGAATGTCCATTTCTTCAACTTTAGAACATGTCGGTTTCCTTAAACTTAAATCAGAAGGATGCGATGGACGGTAAGGCCCCCAACACTGGTGACCAACCTACCAAAATTTTGTGGTCAGTAGACCGGCGTGGTGGTTGTATAGATCTTGCTCTAATCGCTTGCCACATTAATTTGAGGACGCAGACCGTATTAGAGGACACTGATCGTATGGATGTTTGGCAGATCCCTGGGCGGACTTACAAAACAAAAATCACCATGATTAGTGGTTTCTAAGCGTTGGATTTGAGTCATTTTCATGGGTTGATTTTAACCGTGAGAATTTGAGCATTATTGCCATTATTTCGGTACAAGGATCCAAAGGTCTTAAATTAATGATCAAGCTAATTTTTGCTATGTAGGCCCATATAGGGAATGACCAAATATCCAAATGATTAGAGTCCTCTAGCTAGCAGTGTGCCACATGGCTCATATTATGAGTGGTCATATAATTTTACTCCTTTTTAGAGTGTCGAAGCATAATTTTTGTCACTCACCACTATCATCTGGGCCCACTGACTGTATGGATGTTTAGCCCACCCCTTGGTAGACATTCATACAAAAAATCAGCATGGTTGATGATTTTTAGCCATTGGTTTTAGTACACAAGAATGATGGTTGAGTCTAATGGTTTAGAATCACACGGTAAAAAGTACTAAAATTTGATGGCTAGACATTACCAATTAGGATGATTTTTAGTGTGTATATCCATGAAGGGGTGGGTGGAATATCCATACGGTCAGCGAACCCATATTGCATCATTGAGTATGCTAAAAAGTTTGAGGTATACCTTGTTAAATCTTTTTTCAATGTAAAATGAGCAAAATAGAGATGAATAGCGGAGACTTATGTTGCCAAAAAAAATTAGACCTTTAGCTGCAGTAAAAATAAACGTGGCTAAAACTAACAATTAGCCTTAAATCATAACGTTGCCACTAAAACTACTACTTTTTAGCGACGGAAGCATAACATTCGCCACTAATTCTATTTCCCTCCAAATAAAATGCACACAAAAAATTCACGCTATACAATTAGCGGCGACTTTTTGCTCCGACTTTTGGGTTATCGCTAAATATGGCTATGTAACACTTGTAGTGGCAACTGTAGTGGCCACAAAAAGTTTCACATTTAGCTGCAACAGAACAAACGTTGCTAAAACTAACAATTAGTGACGAAACAAAAAATGGCCACTAAAACCTTAACGTTTAGCGGCGAAAAACTAAATATCGACACTAATTATATTTCTCTCCAAATAAAATGCGCGCCAAAATTTCCCGCCATCCATTTAGTGGCAACTTTTTGCCGTGACATTTGGATTGTCGCTAAAACTGGATACGGTGACACCTGTAGTGGCAACATCAGATATTCGCCACTAAAGATGAGTTTTTAGTGGCAATATAAGAACTGCGACTAAAAATGTTGCCACTAAAAACTACATTTCTTGTAGTGTATCAAAGCATTCGGGTTCGAACAAGAACGGTGGCGGAATAAGGAAATGTGAGGATTAATGAGAAGTTCAATGGCACAGACATCGGATTCTAGAAAATCAGATAGAGGACTACCTCTATTAAAATGATTTCTATCTTCTTCTTGGAAGAGAATTGAAGAAGTCAGAGAAGACGACAGATGATGAGTAGGAGATACTCGACAAGAAAACCCTAGGTACAATGCGGTTGAGTCTTGTTGCATCTATATCGTTCAATATCTTTAAGGAAAAGATGATAGAATATTTGATGGTCATCTTCTCAAGGATGTATGAGAAACCCTCTACATCCGATAAAGTTTTCTGATAAAGAGATTGTTCAATACAAGGATGGCTAATAATGGAAGTATGGCTACACATCTCAACGAATTCAACATGGTTAGAACTTAGTTAGAATCTGTTGGCATTAGTTTTGATAATGAAATCAATGCTCTTTTGATTTTATTAGAATTACTAGATAGTTGAGATAGTTTGGTGATGGCCGTGAGTAATTTTTTGGGAACATGAACATTAAAGTACGATGATGTTGTGAGTGTCATCCTAAGTGAGGAAGTTTGTAGAAAATCCTCGGGTTCTTGGGGTGAAACATCAGGGAATGCCCTGAATGTTGAAGAAAGAGAAAAGATGGAGAATAGAGGAAGCAAAAATCAATGGTCGATCAAAGTCGATAAAGAACAAATCTATGCCCCTAAAAGAAAAGAGTGACGGTAGTTGCTAGAACTGAGGTAAAAAGAGGCACATGAAAATGAACTATAAAGCTCTGAAAAAACATAGAGAACAACAATAAGAGAAATAAAGATTTGGTAAATATTTCTATCGAAATTATTTTTGATGCCTTAATTATGTCATATGATACTCGTAGTGAATCTTGGGTTGTAGATTTTTGTGCATTATTTCATGCTACTTCGCAATGAATACTCTTCACAATTATGTGTAGGGAGATTTTAGAAAAGTCTACTTAGATGATGATGAACCCCGTAACATTGTTGGAAATGGTGATATTTAGATAAATTTGTCGAAAGGGAAAATACTAAAGTCGAAAGATGTTAGGCATGTGCTTAGAATTGATTTTGGTTGACTAGCTTGTAGACTTTGGAATACATGACAACTTTCATGAGTGATTCATAGAAAGTTACAAAAGGGATTATGATGATAGCTCAAAATAAGAAAGAAGATACTCTTTACATGACTTCTAGTTCTAATAGTATCATTTTAGCTACATCATCAGTGGACACAAGCACTTGGCATCGCAGGCTTGGGCATATAAGGGAAAAGGGGATGAATGTTTTACTTTAGAAAAAAATTACCAGGGCTGAAATCTATAAATTTGGATTTGTACGAGGATTGCATATATAGAAAGTAGAAGAAAGTTTTTCGAAGGTTGGAAGAACTCTAAAGTTAGAACAGTTAGAAATTTGTTCACATTGATGTGTGGGGACCAACCTATGTACCTTCTCTTGGTGGTTTTCTTTATTTTATTACTTATATTTATGATGCTACTAGAAAGCTTTGGGTTAATTTTTTAAAGCATAAATCAGAAGTATTTAATGTGTTCAAGAAGTTGAAAGCCTTGGTTGAGAAAAAATTATATTTGAAGCAAAAATTCTTAAATCAGATAATGAGGGAGAGTATTGCATTAATGTTGACTTTGAAGAATACTATGTGGTTAACGGAGACAAATGATTCCTCGAACACCTTAACAAAATGGTGTAGCTAAGCGTATAAACAAAATAATTTTAAAGCATGCAAAGAGCATGAGAATCAATGCTAGTTTACTGAAACAATTTTGGGCAGATGTTGTGAATATTTTTGTTAATTTAATCAATTGAGGACCTTCAGTTACTTTGGATGGTGGATTGCAAGAGGACACTTAGACTAGAAAAGAGGTAATTAAATCTATTGCACTTAAAAATATGTGGTTGTATTTCTTATGTCCGTATTGATTATGAAAATAAGACTAAACTTGATCCTAAGTCTGAAAGTGTGCTTTTAATAGTTATGGCCTAAATGAATTTGGTTATCAATTTTGGGATTTTTAAAATTGAAAATCATTAAGAGTAAAGATATTATATTCAATGAAAATGTCATGTATAAGCATAAATTGAGACAACAAAATGAGATGAATGAGAACAAAGAATTCATAGAATTTAATGAGATATCTAGTAAGGATGTTCTGAAACCACAGTATAAAAATCCACAGGTAGAATCGTAGACTCTTCCTACTGAGAGGAGATCATCCCAGTTTATCAAACCCCTAGTTCGTTACTCACCTTCTCTACATTATTTGTTGTTCATTGACAATGGTGAACTAAAGTGTTATGAAAAAGCTTTGCACGTTAAAACCAGTGATAAGTGAGAGTAAGCCATGGATGATGAGATGGATTCTCTATTATCAAACAAGACATGAGCTCTGGTCTAATTACTCATTAGAAAGACATCTTTGTATAACAAGTGAGTTTATAGATTGAAGGAGGAACATGACGGTACTAAGCATTACAAGGCCAGGTTGGTTGTAAAAGGTTTTCAATAGAAGGCATGTATTGACTACACTAAAAAGTTTTCTCATGTTGGTAAGATATCTACTATCAGATTAGTTTTGAATATTATGGCTATTGAGGATTACATTTAGAACAACAAGATGTAAAAATTGATTTTCTTCATGGTGATTTGAAAGAAGATATTTATATGCATCAAAGAGAAGATGGTATGTAAACTCATGAAGAGTTTATATGGTTTAAAATAGGCCCCCAGTAGTAGTATAAGAAGTTTAATAGTTTAATGTTTAGTAATGATTTTAATAGATGCCATGCTGACAACTATTGTTATTTCAAGAAGCTTAAAAATTCTATCTTATACTTTTCTTGTATGTAAATGATATGCTTATTGTAGGATTAAACATATACGAGATTTTGAATCGCAACAACTATCAAAAAAATTCGCTATGAAGGATTTGGGTGTTACAAAACAAATTCTCAGTAAGCAAATAAGTAGAGATATGATAAACAAAAGGTTAAAGTTGTCATAGGCTGAGTACGTTGCAAAAATACTCAAGAAGTTCAATATGAAAGTTGCCAAGCCATTTAGCACTCCCTTGGCAAGCCACTTTAGACTGTCAAAAGAACATGGTGCAATGACACAAGGCAAATGTGATTACATGACTAAGGCACCATATGCCTCAACCATTGGCAGCTTTAGGGCTGCAACTTAGGGAAGTTGGGGGTCAACCCTAGTCTTACCCAATCTTCAAGGCTGTGAACCCTAGCCCAACCCAACTTGAGGTCGGGCTTAGATTTCTTAGCCCGAGCTCAACAGTGCCGGATTGGTCGTCGGGTAGGTTAATTTCTTAATTTTTATTAGTTGGAAAGGTTGCTTAATTTTTTCATATTAAAATTGTTTATTGGTCAATACAATGACCGTTATGCTAGCCATTAAATAATAGCTTCATTTCCACATCCTGTTAAATAGGACCACATTGACAAAATCCATTTATATTTGTCATCTTTACCAACCCAAAAGCAATAATACCATCATTATAACCAGTACCAAGCTTAAAACAACCACCGTCACCATAGGTAACATCACGATCGATATCAATCATCAAAGGCGATGAATAGAGGCTAGACTACTAGTGACAATTTTAATTAAAACATGTGAAAACCCAAGCCATCGATCGTCCATCATGCTTTACCATTAAAAACACAATATAGAGATCGTCCATCATGTTTTATCAACTAGAACTAGTTGGCGACCAACAAAAAGAGAGACATAGAAGAAAAGAAATAGATGAAAAAGAGAAACTTACTTGAAGATTTGAAGATGCCATTGCCGATGGAAGATGTTAGGATGGTCGGTGGTGGACGACAAATGGTAGTGGGCGGCAGGTGGAGAAACCCTAATCGTTAGAGGAGGAGAGGAGAGAGAACTTAGAAAAGAGACCGTATATATACATCAGGCTTGGGTTGGGTCGGGCTGAAGCCTTAGCCTGAGCCCAACCCGATTTGATATCGGGTTATCAAAATTTAAGCCCGAGTCCGACCCGAGTACGGAATGGGCCAACCCAACCATAGCCCAACATCAGGTTTAACCCATCGAGTTTGGGTTGAGTTCGCCAAAGTTGTAGCCCTAGGCAGCTTGATATATGCTATGTTAGGTTACAATCCTTGTGTTGTTAACTCTAGGGTTTCCCAAGATTCTTTATTGTTTTTATTTCTATTTTAATCTTGAAGGTTTGGTGCATCGGCGTTCTGGCGATTTCAACCGTTGTTGCACTTAGATCGTGATCCTTCATCATCAACTCATTGTGGAAGCTCTTTAATTTTTGGGAGATTGTTTTGAGATATCTATATCATCGGATAGATAATTTTGTTATCTTTCCAATGGGTTTTAAATCCCTGATTCCAATATCAAATGCAAAAGTTATGGCAGTTTTACTGAACTATATAGCCTATATGCCTGTGTTAGCTACCTAGACTGGGCGACCACCCCAGACCGATAGACCACTGTGGAGGTCGATCGATCAGTCAGACCGTTGACCGATTCTATGGTGCATCGATCAACACGTTCTTTCATCCTCCTATCACTCTTCGCTTGAAATCCCTATAAATAGGACCCCCACCTACCTCATTTTCCTATACCACTTCTCACCCATCCTTTGCATTGCTTTGAGCTTCTAAAGACTCCACCAACGAAGGCTTGGACAACTTGCAAATGTTCAGATTGGATCAAGGAAAGTCTCCAAGAATCTGGTTTGAACAATCTCGCAAAAGGTTGCTCAACGAATCAAGACGAGACTCCGAAAAATCTCCATAAATGGATTAGAAAATTGGAGAGCATGGGAGATATATAATTGAACTAAAAAGGTGTTAGCTCTTTAGAGCTTTTGAGAGTGGACATAGGTGTTGCGACACCGAACCACCATATATCTTTGTGTTGTGGATTATTTGTCTCTATCTCATTATTACTTAAGTTGCTTATTGTTTTGCATTTGTTCAAGTTAATTCTTACATATTAGTAATCAACTTAGCATAATTTTAAAATAAATTTATTCACACCCATGCCATTTAGGTCTTTTCGTATTAGTACTAAGGAAATTTCAATTGGTATCAAAGCCTAAACACTTGTGCAAGAGGTTTAACCACCCAAGTGCGATCCTATTCCCTTGATATGGCTATGAGAGAAGATGGTAATTCTATATCTAGACCACCCTTGTTAACAACTCTAATTATGTCTATTGAAGATAAGGATGAGAGTATTCCTCAAATCTCTTGATGAGAGAATTTAAGAGTTGATTAAAGTGGGATGGACTTGTCGCACTAACTTGTGACCAATGTTGGTATATCAATCACTAGAGCAAGCTAAAAGTAAATCTGCTTGGTATGTAACTGAAAAGATGTTTGCCATGCTAACAATAGAGCTATAAAAACTTTATATTGTGCTTTATCTCTTGAAGAATTCAAATGCATACTTTTTTATGATTATGCTAAAAATTTAGAATTTATTAGAAATAACTCATGAGGGTAGTAGCTTAGTTAAAATATCTAAACTTTAGATGCTCACTATTCAATTTGAAACCATTAGGATGGATGATAATGAAACATTTGTAAATTTTTATTCAAATCTTAGTGACATAGTAAACTCCATGTGTGATCTGGGTGAGGCTATCCCTGAACCTAAATTAATAAGAAATTTTTTAAGATCCTTACTTGATGGATTTCACCCCAAGGCCACTACGATAGCATAAATCAAAGATGTAGACGGTATTAGTTAAAAGAACTAATAGGTTCTATCCAAACCTTTGAACTTAAGCTCAAACCACTTAAGAAAAGTATTGCATTTAAAAACATCTAGAAAAGAATAAAGTAAATAAGTGAATTTAGATGAAGAAAATGATCTAGATAAAGAAATAAAATTTTGGCTATAAAACTTGGAAAATTCTTTAAGAAAATAATAAAAGGTTCAACAACAAACATAAGAAAATTGGAAAAAATTAAAAGATTTTAAAAACCAAAGAGGTAAAATTACAATGTTATACTTGTAAAGCTTTTAGACACATGTCCAGTGAATGTCCTAACAACAATAAGAAAAGTAAAACTAAAACTATGAAAGCTACGTACATTAGATTGTGATAATAATGAATCAGAAAATGAATCAAACACATCTAATTAATGATAATAAATAATTTGAACTTGTAAAAGTTCTAATGGTTGCAGCTAACACAAATGAAAACTCTCACTTAAATGATATCAAAGAAGATAATGAAATTGAAACAGAATTAACTGATGAGGATGATCAAAATATTTAACAAGCTTAATATAAAGAAAGTGTAAAATTGGCAAGAATTTATGACAAACAAAAATTAGAAGTAAGCAAATTAAATGAAGAAAATATCTCCTTAAAAAAGAAATTGGTAAAATCAATGATAAACTAAAAAATGAAGAAAAAAAAAGATAATGTTTGAAAGAGAAAAGATCTTTCAAAATGAAATTGATCAACTAAAATTAAAAAATAATGAATAGGGAATCAAGAATGCAAATGTAATTAGAAATATAACACAAGGTAATACTAAACTTGAAAAATATTATAATCATGAGAAGAATGAACCAAGATAGAAGAGGATTAAGATGATTTGAAGAAGCATCAAAAGCCTCTATTTTGATAATTGTGTTTATAAAAGCTACATATTTACCAACTTAGAATGAAAAATTTGTTAAATCTAAAATAACGTGTCATTATTATAGAAACTTATGACACATGAAATTTGACTGTAAAATCTTAAGAAGAAAATTGACTATCAAAGTAAAATAGAAGCTTGGAAGAAAATCGAATATCAAAAGAAACTCGAAGTAACAAGAAAGCTGAATAGAGAAAAAGAGTTGTTTAGACAGATAACAGTCTTGAATGATCAAGATAAAATTCTCCATAGGCAAATAGAGATTCCTTAAACAAACACACCTAGAAGAAAAAAAAACTAAAAATTCATATATTTCAAAATGATAAGAAAAGAAAACTTAAAATGTATTCTAGAAATAAAAGAACTTGCTTAACATCACACTTTATTGTATTTGAGTTTTCTTAGGAGTTATATTATCTTCTTTGAATTTATTTTGAGGTAGCCTAAGATATTCATTCTTTTATATATATTGGGTATCTCTTTTTGACTCTCTCCATATGCTTATTGGTATATTTTAGCCTATATGAGAGCGTTTGTGAGCCAGAGTTTGTATTGCTTGCATATGTGCCTATAATTAAATCCGTAATGTGCATATAGAATATCCGGTTAACATACCTTTGTTACAATAGTAAGATTAATGGTAGAATTCCTTGGAAGATTAAGGGACGTGGGAGATCCTAAGAGAGAAAACTAATCGGATTCGTATTAGATCTATTTGGAGAGAGACGAATTTCAGTGTAGACAAAAGTGCTAATGTTGCCTACTCCATCTCCTTAGGCAGCAGGCAATGGTGGGATCATCAGCCTAGTTTCATTACTAGCATTGAGGAGCATTACAGGCCCTATTTTAGATTTGTTAATTGAGTTTTTGGGGTTGCATTCTGCAAATGATTGGTGAAGATAGGGGTGCCAACCTAGTTGGGATGCCAATTCTCATGGTGATGCATTTCTTCTCCTTCTTATAAAAATAAGAAAGATCTTTGGAAAACCTAAAAATTGAGAGAGAAAACATGAGATATGTTATCTATCTTGCATTATAACTTAATAGTTTGACTTATATATTTGCTTTCTTTTTTATATATTTTCCGAGCCTTCAGTATTTGGTTATATCATGATTATTCAATTTTCTCTGATGATTCTTTGTGTCTCTTATATGATTGATAAATTATTTTGACCTACATTATCAATTCATAATAGAAAGGGGGATTTGATATTTGTGAGAGTTATTAGCATGCGTTTTGCCTTACTAATGTATCTTACATGTGTTTTGCCTTACTAATGTATCTTATTCGATTTACCCATTTGGTGTCATGATTGTTTACATGTGAGATTAATGAATAAACTATTTATCTTATCCTCAAGATTTGCTCTCTTTGATTCATGTGTTTACTTCATAATATCATTATTGTTGTACTCTCCTTTGTCAATTCATGATAAAAGGGGGGAGAATTATTTGGTATACTTTAGTTTTATTTGGACTTATCTAATTTTGAATATACTCCGTGATATTATTTGATTTTGGATATACTCCTTGATATATTTGAACTAACATTGTACTAAGAGGGAGTAATCCTAAGCCATTAAGGCAAGATTGTTTATGTTTGTAACTTGCAGGTATTTGGTATTTGTGATCAAGTTCTGATGTTATTCTGATGCCATCCTTAGTGTTGATTTTTGTGTGCTTTTTGGGGATAGGCTTATAGTTAGGGAGAAAATCATTGTATTTTGTCCTAGAATTGACAAAGGGGGAGATTGTTAAGTTATAATTCTTGTATTGTCAATTTCAAGGTTTTCCAAGGTTCTTTCGTTTTTATTTCTTTTGTAACCTTGGAGATTTGGTGCATCGGCCTTCTGCGATTTCGACCGTTGTTGCGCTTTAGATCATGATCGTTCATCGTCAACTCATCATAGAAGCTATTCTATTTTTGGGAGATTTTTCTGGGTTACTACATCATTGGATAGATAATTTCATTATCTTTCAAACGGGCTTTGAATCACCTAATTCTGATATCAGATGCAAAAGTTATGGTTGTTTTACTGAACCATGTAGCCTATCTACTTGTGTTAGTTGCCCAAACCGGGCGACCAGTCCCCAAATTGGTAGACCACCATGGAGGACGACCAGTTAGTTAGACTGGTCGATTGGTCCTATGGTGCATTGATCCACGTGCTCTTTCCTCTCCTATTCCTCTTCAATTGGAATCCCTATAAATAGGATCCTACCTATCTCATTTTTACCACTTCTCATCCATCTTTTGCATTGCTTCGAGCTTCTAAAGAACCATTTTGTGAGAAAAATCTCTTTTGCTCCCCATTGTTTTAAACCATTCATGGAGATCTTTTAGAATCTTACCCTGATTCATTGAACAATCTTGTGCAAGCTCGTCTGGGCCAGATTTGTTGAGATTTGCCTTGATCCGATCCAAGCATCCTTTGTAAGTTGTCCAAGCCTTCGTTGGTAGAGAAGTGTCTGGCGTTTGGCTTCATCATCGAAGCTTCGTTCCTCTCTGATCTTATTATTTGGGAGGTAACTTTGTTTGTTAGTTTGTGAGCCTTTCTAGAAAGGCTCCTTGGTTGAGATATATCTATCATCACTTTGCTATTGAGTCAAATTGATTCTTGACTCGTTGGAATTTAGTTGCGACTAGACTTCGTGTGTGACTCGATTATGACCGAGCTTGGGTCCTTTATCCTATTCAGTCATTGTAAGATGTGCTTAAGTAAGTGGATTAGAAATGTGTTAGCTTAGTAAAGTTTAGTTGCAACTAGACCCCGTGTTTGTTTCGATTGCAATCGATCTTGTGTCATTTACCATATTCTTTCATTGTAAAGTTTCTTATATGATTGAATTAAAAAAGGTGTTAGCTCGTTGGAGCTTTTGAGAGTGGACGTAGGTGTTGTGACACCGAACCATTATATATCTTTGTGTTATGGATTGTTTATCTCTATCTCTTTATTGCTTAGGTTGATTATTGTTCCACATTTGTTCAAGTTAATTCCTGCATATTAGTAATCAACTTAGCATAATTTTAAAATAGACCTATTCACACCCCTTTAGGTCTTTTCATATTAGTACCAAGGGAATTTCACGTTATGGTTTGTACGAGACCAATTATTGCTCAAGCAGTGAGAGTTGTCAACGAATTTATGAACAACCCAAGAAAGGAGCACTGGGAAGTTATCAAATGGATTCTCAGATATCTGAGAGGTACTATAGATGTGTTGTGCTATGGAGGATCCGAGATTAGATTGTAGGGATATGTTGATTCAGATATAACAAGGGACATTGATGATAGGAAAGCACTCCAAGGTATGTGTTTACTTTGGATAGTGTACCAGTCAGTTGAGTGTCACAGTTATAACAGATAGTTAGCATTTCAATGACAAAAGCAGAGTTGCTGCAACGGAAGCTTGCAAGGAGATGGCATAGTTACAAGTTCTCTTTAGAGAATTGTGCAAGGAAGAAGGAAATTGCAAACTATATAATGATAGAGTGAAATTCATCTTTCAAGAATTCAACCTTTCGTTCATGGACCAAGCACATTGACATTAAATATCATTTCATATGATCATTGCTAGAGGATGGACTATTTGCTTTAGAGAAGATCCATATGAGTCAGCACCCTGCAAATATATTTACTAAGGAGGTCACTATAAAGAAATTGAAGTCATGTTCAGTTTTTTTGTTGGTCTTCATGCTTAGAAGACAAGGAGAAGATTCACACCGACTTCCCTATGGATGCGTCACATTCCAGATGTAGCAAATTCAGCGGAGATGTTTGTGACCAGTCTACAAGTGGGGAGATTGTTATGTTTTGTGGAGCCCGATGGTGCTAGAGTACTGTAAATCAAGCTACAATACCATGAGTTGAGCTCCGCGGTGAACTCACTGGGGGGTTGTAGGGAGGCGACTTATTGGAAGGTTTTTTATTCCTTAAGTGTATTTTCATAATTTTACAGAGATACGAAAACCATAGTTTCGTCTTGGAGGTTGGGTCGTAAGTTTGCAATTACGGCCCTATGCATCCAGATATCGGTTAGTGCGGCTAAAAGGGGGTGCCTTTTTCAAACATTAGCCCGGCACCCCCAAATACACTGTTCTGAGCCCATTTGTTCCATCTTTACCCTCATAGCCTCTGCGATAGTCTCTGTAATTGCAGGAGTAGCTTCAGCGTACGACCCATCAATTCAACGTCATCTACTCCAGACCTTGTCAACTCTAATAGAGTAAAAAAGAGAGAGAAAAACTCTCTATTTTCTATTGTGGATTCGTTGAAGACAAAGACGAAGCACCAAGACGATCTCTACTGCAACGGAGGTTAAGGAAAAAAATAAAGCAAAAAAAGTGAATTTGATCTTTCATTTTCTCTAGTTTCTTCTCCCTCTCTAGTCTTTTTCATCTCCTTTTCCAGCGCTTGGGGTCCCTTCTAGTGGCCCCATCGTTGAAGACGAAGACGAATCGACCACCAAGACGATTTCTGTTACCATGGAGGTTAAGGAAAAAAACCTAACAAAAAAGGGAAGGAGATCTTTCATTCTCTCTAGTTTCCTCTTCCTCTATAGTTTCTTACGTCTCATTCTCCAGTGCTTGGGGTCCCTTCAAGTGGTCCTAGAGATCAGCAGTAAGTAAATAAATGGCTATACCTGAAGCCTTTGGCATCTGATCTACCTTGTTAAATCTATTTTTAAAGTTTTTTACAATCTGCGATTTTTAGTAGTTTGTCTACCATATTATGAATCAGGTAAAAAAGTACTAGTTTACAAATCTAGTAAAAAAAGTACCAATTTTTAAAAAATATATATCTGGCCATATTCATGAGATAGATTATTACACTGCAAAGCCATTGGAAGGGACCCCAAGGGTTGAGACAACCCCCTTGAATTCTACCCCGATAGGAGAGATTTATGATTGAGAGGGCAATGGCCACTTCCATCTCTTGCTACATGGGAGCAATTTAAAGTGTTCCAGAGCTCATAGGTGGGTATTCTCCAACAAAAATTTGGGCTTCATCAACAAAACGTGGCTTGATATCCCTACACCGCATGTATTTCAATAATTGACCAGGCTGCTCTTCCAAAAGAGCTTGTACATGTCCACCATCCTACTGTTGGCAAATTTGTGTTTGGTTTGGTTCCACTTACAATAAGTTGCATTTTCTGAGCATTTAGATGAACTGGATGGGGTAATTAGTTCTTTTGAGACCAAGATATCACACATAAAAGTTGGACCCACTCACGAAAGGATAGTTGGAGGTGGAGATTAGGATTGGGGAGGAGTTAGGGTTTTTATGGAGAGAAGATTTTTTTGTGTAAGAGACGAAGAGATAAGATGAGGAGACTGTTTGACTTCTTTCTATTTTCTTATGTTCAAAAAAGTTGAACCTATGACAGACAGGACAGTATACTGGTTACAAAGGGTAAAAAAGAAAACAAAATAACAAAAGCTACCTTGTACAGTAGAATTGGGGGTGCCAAGCCAAACATCCCCTCAAGTAATTTTCCCTTATATTTACCTTAGTTTACATGAGACGGTTATAATTGTATTGTGAGTTTTCTTTTGCCTTAGAGCATAGTGGAATTGGCGTGAGTCCGTGGACGTACATTGATCTTGAGGAAACCACGTAAATCTCTGTGTTGTGTGTGATTGCATCTTTGTGTTATTTATTCTTTCTTTCAACATTATGAAAAGTAGAACGCAAGTTGAAAATTTCTGGATCGTCCATTTTCACCATTAACTTTTATGTGCACATTTAATAAGGCCAGGTTTTCAAATTATTGAGTATCATTGACTTCAATTTTTTACAAAGAGCTGAGTAAATTTCTCCTCAGAGTGATTCCATCAGATTTTTTTGTGTGGAAAATATTGAATTGTGGTTAGTCATAATAAAATTGTTGATGGAAAGGGACAACTTCTTCCATCGATCTTAGTCATTATATACTATTGATATTATCATAGTTTTCAATTTGCAGAAATGTTTGGTTATAATTTTCAAGAGAAAGAGGAGGAAGTTTTAACTTGGGTTTTAGTCGATTTGAACCTTCATATGCATTAGAAAATGAAGATGGTTGATGGGTATCCAGAATTTCCAGAGAAGAATTTGTGAGGATGAAGTGATATACTTTTTGTGATTCTATTTTGCCATTCTAATCTTTTTGGGTTCAATTGAGAGTTTCGTGATTCGTGATTCGTGATTTAGAAGCTTTTTCTTGAAATTTCATCTTTTCAACATCCGGGGTGTCTGAGACCATTAATGGGTCAAACAATCCAGGCCTGTCTGCTGGCTGTTCTGTTCCAACTCTCGGCTATAACAGCGGAGACCGACCCTCGGGATGGTATGATTTACTCTTTGTAATTCTATTTTGCTAGTGTAATCTGTAGTTTGTCAACTATTATGTGGTTAGATGGTCGGTATGTTGTGATTGAATTCATTACATATATGGTTGGAAGGGAAGTTCTGAATCCTGCTCCTTAGCTTTGTATTAAACTAGCCCCTTGGTTACCTCCCTGTGATTAAAAAATAAGAGAGCAGTTCCAGTTGGTAAGAAGTGGGTACTAGGTACCCTCCAAATACTAATAGCTGGTCTTTCCTCGGCAAAAGTTCCTTGCTTCCTTGATATTGAGGTCCTGTATGGTTTGCCTTAAGAGTTTTCAAGAAACGATCCTTGCCTACAAATGAAAGATTTCTAAATCAACTCCCTTTGGCATACAAATCCTTTTCTAGAAGACTTTTCTGTGTTCACAATACAGGCCACAATCTGTCAAACACTTTTCTTCAAATTCACCAGACGATCATGTCACCGACATAGACCTCCATTTCCTTGTGAATCATATCATGAAACAGCTCAGTCATGGCTCGCTGGTAAGTCGCCCCGGCATTCTTTAGACCGAACGGCATCACCTTGTAAGATTCATAGGTCGGGCCTCTTTTAGGTTTTAACAGCATATCAATGTATTCATACACTGTCTTAATTAAACATTTACAAAGGCTAATTCGTATGAAATCATCGAACGTATTTGGGATAATCTTTCTTCCTGAATGGAAGTTATAAACACCTTTGGGGTAGGTAGAACCTTCTCTCACAAATCATTAATTGCATCCATCAATTCAGTTCTTATACCTTCCCAAACAAGAGAACTTTCCCTGGGCAGGTGTTGACACAAAAATCAGTCTTCCTTACCTGTTAATCTGCTGTGGGCTCATGTCATACATTTCTTTTGGTTTTCCTGATGCAGCTGCTGCTCTATATGCCTTAGAGTGGCAGAACACTCTACCTAATTGGAAGGGTTCGGATCCTTGTGGTGATCGCTGGGAAGGAATTGCCTGCAACAACTCACGCGTTACGTCCATGTAAGCCGTTAGCTGAATTTCCTTTCCACTGCACCTACTCTGGAAATTTTTGAGAATTTTACCCAACGAGTTTCATTTCAGAAATTTATTGAGCATGGGGCTGAAGGGTCAGCTGTCCGGAGACATCGGGACCCTGTCCGAGTTACATACTTTGTAAGTCTTCTGTTTTCACATTTCTGAGATGATTGCCATCCGGAAACACTCGGGCAAGAACCCTTTTTACCTGTTGCAAAACACAACAAAAGCTACTGTTAAATAGTGAAGAGTGGTAGCACTTACGTGTTTAAGGAAGGTGAGGAGTCTTTAAATCGACAAGGGAGCAACGGTCCGAATTGTCTAACAGTTCAAAGTATTTTACCCTTGCACCTACCCGCTCACTCTTAAAATCAAATAAAAATAATAAAATAAGAAAAGATGTGGGAGAGGGCTTGTCTCAGGCCTCAGGCTCCTGAGGACCCCCTTTTTCTGATCCCTCTTGGTGTTCGCGCCCTCGGCCGTGGATTTCACAAATCCAACTGTGGTTGTCAGCGCCCCAAAAAGTGAAAAAGTGATGCCCACTCGGCACTAACAACCACCGTTGGGCCGAGCACACGAACATGAGAGGGGTCAGAAAAAGGGGTCCCCTGAGCTCAACCCTTGTCTCAAAACCCTCACGAATCCAATCTTCTTCTCTCTCTAATATATATTAATTGGCTAGGATAAAGTTACTAATGCTTTTTTACTTATAAAATGACATGTGGTCGTGGGGACTACGGGACCACATTGAGATGAGTTGAGGACTATTTTTTGGTGAGGATGATCTTCTCACTATAGGGACCATCCTCACCAAAAATCAATAATTTCTAAAATTTCTAACCCTATCAAATATGGACATAAATTTAACGGGTGAAAATCGATGGTCCAATTTTTTTTAACTTGCAATCTAGTTTCTATGATGCTACAAATGTTGGAATTGGTTATTTTTTATGAGGCTGATATCCATGTTGAGAAGATTATCTTCACCAAAAATCAACCCTAACTCATCTACATGTGGGCCCCATGTCCATTAGTCATTATATTAGTCAAAAAAGCATGAGTCAACGTATCCCATATATCAAGATGGGTTGACTCTTGCTTTTGTGACTTATAAAATGACATATGGTCATGAGGCCCACATGCACATGAGTTAAACGGCTGATTTTTAGTGATAATATTCTTCTCAACATGGATATTAACCCCAGAAAAAAATCAGCCTATTTCGATATTTCTAGTCTTTTGAAAAGTAGATTGTAAGTTAAAATATTCTGAGCCATCCATTTTACCGTTAATTTTAACTCCACATTTGATAAGTTTAGAAGTTTTAGAAAGTGCTGATCCTCACCAAAACTCAGACCTTAACCTATCTACATGTGGGCCCCACGACCGTGTGCCATTTTATAAGCACCAAACTATCTCCTTTACATGATGTTTTTCTACATTTTTTCCCTCTCATTAGCAGTAATTTCTATTTTTATTTTTCTGAAAAGTTTCATTCCTGATTATTAGTTGATCAATGTAGGGATCTATCTTACAACCCGGGTTTGACGGGTACCCTAGTTCGATCTATCGGGAATTTGAAGAAGCTTTCAACCTTGTGAGAAAATCCTGATGGTTGGTACTCCAATTTTGTGTATTTTGAATCCTGTAACTGAACCCAATGGCTTTCTTTGCATGTCAGGAGCCTCGTTGGTTGTGGTTTCTCTGGTCCAATCCCAGACACGATAGGTTCTCTAGAGCAGCTGGTCTCTTTGTAAGACTTTCCAACTTTAGAGTAACTTGTGTTTCATGTCAAAAAGCAGTACAGTGCCATTTCTCGGTCTATATTTCTGAAAATCCACTTTGTTACTCTCTGCAGATCTCTGAATCGTAACAACTTCAGTGGAAATATTCCTCCTTCCATTGGTAATCTATCGAAGCTTTATTTGTTGGATCTAGCCGACAACAAGCTTACTGGAACCATCCCAGTCTCCAATGGGAGTACTCCTGGTCTGGATTTGTTACTCCATACTTGCAGGCACTTGTAGGTCTTAACCCCTTTTCAGTTTGGAATTGATTGGTTCTGTTATTACTTGGAGTCATTCCTGATGATTAATGCTGTAAGTTTTGGTCCATGGTGTACAGTCATTTCAGCAATAATCAGCTCTCCGGCATCATCCCACCTCAACTTTTCAACTCAAACATGGTTCTGATACATGTGTAAGTTCCTTTGAATTGGCTACTTACTGGATCCATTTGTTTAATTATTTACTCATGTGATAATAATACGTGTATTTCCATCCACCATGTTGATTTCATGCTACTATTTGTTGTTTATTCGGCTACACATTCTTTTTAGTCTGCACAGATGTAAAATTCTACAATTGCCGAGTCTTTGTTTGAAATTTTCAGAATTTCAAATGGTTTTTATATCACTTTTTCAATGAAGTGGTGGAGACTAGTATGTGTTAACACATGTACTTTTATGGCTTTTATTTATGTTTCATCCTTTTATTTCTTTTATTGGTCTTTATATATCTTCATATATAACCAGGGGTAAGCCCAGAATTTTACCTTATTTATTAGTGAAATAAAATATTACGGTGGGAAGTGTGGACACTATTCACTATTTCCTCTTCTTTTTCTTCTTCTTCTTCTTCTTCTTCTTCAGAGCCTTAATCTCCTCCTTACCAGAAACTGAGGAAAGAGATCTATCAGCAACTCGGACTTTCTCTCTACCAGAACAAATAGTATATATATGTAGAAAACAGTGATGGCATATCCGTCATGTGGTCAAAACACTAGAGTCAATAATTTATGACGGAGAATTGGGTGAGATCCGGGACACCTGATGAGTAGATGCATTACCTGACTAAGCAAAAGCAATAGGTGTCCCTATCTCTAATTGTGACATCATCTAACGAAGACTTCTTAATTCTTGCTGAAGAGTAGCCATGTTCTGTGGAGGAGCTAGCAATGATGAACTCGAACCTGCTAGGGCAATTGACATTGAACCTATTGTAGTAGGGGTGCGTGTAGCTAATCCTCTAGGTTTAGAAAATCTGGTAGGTTGAACCACTAAGTCCCAACATGTCTCTTTCGTGTGTTTTGTGTAGCTGCAATAAGTGCACGTCAACTTATCGCAATCTTCTTGATCATTTCTGCCCCTAAATTTCTTCCAACTATCCTTATTGCCTTTTCGAGTTGTAGAGGATGAAGCAATGGATGATCGCTCGATGGTAGGTATACTGTCACGCCCTCAAATTCAACATCTAGTCCTCTCGACCTTTTTCTTGTATTTTGAGGTGTGATTTGATCATACAAACGTGCAGTTAAACAAAATTAGTGTCACGATGCATCGAAAATACATCAGATAATTTTTCATTTTGTTTTATAGCCCAAATAAGCGACAAGAGTGATCGTCTTTCGTACTAACTAATGAGTAAGAAGACTTGTATTAGTCAACCTAAATAATGGTTCGGTCGGTTTAGAGAGACGTAATCAATCTGGTCACAAGGGAAGAAAATGATCAAATTACCCTTATCCACTTTTCCTTTTCTCATGAGTATGGTTATGTGAACTAGTCTCTCAGTTCGTTTCACATAATATAAGGTCATGCACTTGACATGGATTTTAAAATCATTACCAACATTTGATTCATTTTATTTAAATCGTATATCCATGAAATTATACATAATAACAAAGGATCTTCCATCTCAATCAAAATCATAATCGGCTTACCCCATCGCATGCGGGTAAGTTTAGTGTGTTGCCACCAAGTAGCGGCCCTTCCATGGAATCTAGTCACCACCATAGGCGCCCTCTTGTTCATCGGAACCTCCTTAAAATCCAATACCTCATCCACAATATTCACCCAATTGAGAAATTCCTCTGATTGTAGACTCCCCTAGAATTATGGAATGTCAATCTTCAAATCGATCTCCCACCAATTCAACTGATTTTAATCATGATCTCTTTTAGGGGCTCATACATAGGCTTTCTCCTTCATTGGTCATATTCGGCAAAAAGATTGCCGAAATTGTCATCTTTAGTCACTTCCTCCTCTTCCATGTGACGCAGATTCGGGGGTCAACAATGTTATTGAAACTCGGTCCTCAAAGCGGCAAACTCCTAGAATGTTACATCATTTCGAATTGAGCAGCTTATTGGAATAGTTGTTGTGAGATTCGGCTACTTCATCCCACTCGTGTTCATCATCTAGCGAAACTTTGCATTGACTGAGACGTCTCCTTAGAGGCATGTCGGCGAGATCAACACATGCTTTGATACCAATTGATCCAGCGAGCAATTGGGCGGATGAATCCAGGTAACCAAATACAACCTTCTACTTATATCTTGTTATTTTTCCTTAAAAAAATATCAAGAACAATGGGCATCTAAAGCTTGTTGAATATTTAAGAGAAGAATACCAAACAACATAGAAGAAGAGAAGAGTAAAAACTCAATCTACTAATAAAATCAATCAAAAGTCCTTACAACTATGTATTAAAGTCCTATTTATAGGTTAAAGATAAAATGACTTAGTATAGAGTTAGTGCGAAATAAGAAACCATCTAATAAGAGTTCATGCTAAAAAAGGAAACTAAATCGTCTTCTAAAACATTCTGGTGTAGTTTGATCGATTGGCCATATGGTCCGATCGATCGGAGGTAAAAATTATCTAACCAATTTTTTTTGTTCTCTAATTGATTGGCCAAGGGTCCGATCGATTGGGGCAATCAGATTGATTAGCCACAAGGTCCAATCGATTGGAGGCAAAATTGTCTGAACACTTTTTGCTCTCCAATCAATAAAAGGATAGAACACTGATTATGTCAGTTTTGGTCTCCAATCAATATATTAGAACTTTCAATCGATTGGAGGCCAAACGTCCGATTGATCGAAGCCCAACCGATCGATCTAGTTTCTCCACGTTAAGTCTCCGCGCTCGATCTATCTTCTCAAGATACCCATGGCCATTTTGTCAACATCACCTAAGATGCATAATCAAATGCATAACTAATGTCTCTCCCTCATCAAACCTAGTGGAAAAACACTCCCCCTATCAAGCAGACTCAAGAGAATTAAAAGCAATAAAAACTGATGCAATGCCAATTGAAATAAAAAAATGAGTTAAATGCAATATATGTAGAGTCTATAGTTGATAGGTACTGACAATTATAGATCCTAAAATGTTGGACTATTTACACAGTTCAATCGTGAAAAGTTCAAATATAGTCAATCTAGGCCATTTGTCAGTAAGAGTCAAATGTATTAGTTCACTTTATATAGATTTCCAATGTCTCATTCTTGTGTGTACTATGATCTGACATGTCACTTAATGAGGTACAAAGTAGGATATCTGGTCAATACTATATATGCATTCTAGAATTCCAAAGGTATCCTATATCAAGCTATGAAGTCCTGATTAGTGCCTTGGAGGTTTCTAACTTTTCTCTCTTAAACAAGTGTATTGCCACTTGGTGAATTTCTATTCTAGCAAATATGATTGTTTTTCTTCACTTGTTCTTCATCATTAAATTTTTTAGTTCTCATCTTTTAACAAGTAGTTTTATTTTTCACTTGTTTGAAATGGTATCTTTCACTCTCCTAGGATAAGTAGCCATTTTACGTAACAATAGAAAATTAGACACCATAGTGTAACGAGGCCATATAAACGACTTCCACTTTATCTTTCAGGGGTAGCTCTTTCTAGGAGAACTATCAATCTATGTAGCTATAGTTGCTCGAGTATTTTATATGAATTAAAAAGTCAACTGTGGCAACGATGCAACTAATTTGAAGTTATATCAAGTATAAGTTTATTCATCATCCTTGAGATGGCACTAAGTTTATTCTATCAATCAAATATAGTCCTAACCAGTGTCAGTCAGTGTGCATGTGAAAGTATAAGTAAAAAACTATGAATTTAAACTAATTGAAAAGTAGTAGAGCAAACTATCTTCAAAATATTCTAGAGTCATCTACAATGATATAATCTTAATTTACTATATGTCATCTTAATCGGGGTATAGGAAGGTCAACATGTATTTTGGGTGAAACTTGGGCTTTAACAAATTTTGTTCTAGACTGAGATGAGTTCATAGATTCAACATAACCTAACACTCTCATATCTCCAGTCCATCTTCCCATACCTAAGATTTCATTTAATTTCTTAGTGTTTTGATAAATATAAGGCAAGTTATTTTTCAGCTATGCTAGATTAAGCTCGAGTGATTTCCTCTTCTCTAGACATTCATGATATTCATATTTAAGAAATTTTACTTTGTCTTGAAGATCAACTTTCTTTTATTCAAGTTGTCTAGAAAGAGCTCCATATTTTTCACGTTCCCTCATTAAAATGAGATTTTCTCTTTCTAGAGATTCAAGATGATCACTAAGACATTTATTAGATTTAGCCAACCTGATGCTTTCTTTGTATAACTTCTGAAAAGGAGTTTGAATATCATCATCCTCACTATCAGAGTTACTGTGACCTTGAGACAATTGGTCAACTAGAGTAACTGCATTGCCTATAGCAGTGGCAGTAACAGAAGCAATGAAGGCTCTATAATTAGTAACATCATCACTCGCACTAAAGCCATCAGACTCATCTTTACTGTTATATGTGACATTCACTGCCTTTGTCTTTCATTTTATCCTCCTATTGGCATAGTCAGTAGAGATGTGTCCATATCCTCTATATTCATAACACTAAATCTTATTGGACTTAGGTTCTTTAGTTTTTCTTTTCGAATCTATTGTGGGGTTTGGGCCTCTCCTTGGAGTTTTGTATAGTCCTAAAAAATTTTCCTTTCTTACTACATAAGTATTTTTTGAAGTCCTTCACAAGAAGAGCCATGTCCTCATTATCCTGACAAGATTCATCATCAGACTCATCAGAGTCATTCTTTTAGACTTTTAGGGCAATCCCTTTATTTTTCTTAGGCTAGAGAATGTTAAGTTTAGAAGTCTGAAGTGAACCAACCAGTTCAACAATCTTGATAGCATCGATATATTTACTCTCTTCTATTGATGTGACCTTAGATTGAAATCTCTCAGGTAAAGATCTAAGAACCTTTCTCACAACCTTGAACTTGGAAATTTTCTCTCCAAGATTAAAGCAACAATTAACAATATAAAATAATTTAGAATAAAATGCAGAGAATACTTCATTATCATCCATTCTAATGTTTTCAAATCTAAAAGTTAACATTTGAAACTTAGAGATCTTTACAGTGGCTGTTCCCTCATGGGTAATCTCAAGTATGTCCCACACTTTCTTTGCAATATCACACACGTCAAGATTTAATGAAATTCATCAATGTTAATTGCACAAAAATTACGTTGAGACCTTTACTATTCCAGTTAAACTGTTCGTTCTCATCCTTGGTCCATTTGTCAATAGGTTTAACAATTAATTCCTTATCAATAGATTCCACCATTGATTGTTTCCAACCCATAACAGTTATCCAAATTTTATCATCAAGATATTTTAGAAAAGTTCTCATCCTAGTTTTCCAATACGCATAGTCATCCCCATCAAATAATGGTGGACGAGTGACAAAACTACCATATCTCTGCAAATTCATTAACTCAGATGTTGAGTAGGATTACACTCAGACTGTTAGACTTAACAGAGTGAATCACTCTTATACGAATTGGTAAATCACAAGACCTAGAGGAGGTGAATAGTATTCACAAGACCTGGAGGATCAACTCTTGTAGAATGATGGAACAATAAAACTCTTGTAGTTTAGAGAGTTTATTCTTAATGAATGTATGTGTTATAATAGCTAGCGGGATGGCCTTATATAATGAGAGCTAAAAGCCAAGGGTTAGCAAGAGGTGGGAGAGTGGAGAACATGAATTTCGGATCTAATTTGAAACTTTCATTCATCAGTCAAAATGATTGGATCTCTGAGTCCAATCGATTGGTCTTCTCGAAAGTTCCGTCCATCAATGTCCAATCGATTGGACCTGTAGTTTTTTCCAATCGATTGGACTTCCCCAAGTTCAGGCACTAAGGCCATGAACTGAAGTCTTGCTATGTGACTAAGATTTTAGGCATATCAATTAATTAAATCTCCTAATTGTACGGCCTCTAAGTCACTTACCAACCTAGTGAGCGGGCACGTTCATAAAAGGACAAATATGACGAGTCTTCAGATGAATTATTCTTCAATCATTTGAGTCTTCTGTCTTCGTCTTTTAGTTTTCAGGAAGTCAATAAGTGATGTGTACCACGACATACTCAAGTCCCCACTAACACTCATAGAATCAATTACAAGGTATTTTATGTCATAGGGAATTATACCAAAATAGAATATGGATATATTCCTTACACGATCTAGCAATAGCGATACCTAGAACGATCAAGAATTAAAAATTTTAAAAAAATTATTTTAACAATACCGAAAAGTTCCTAAATTATATAAAAACATCTTTTATGAAGGAATTTTTGCAAAAAATGACGTTTATTATTTTTAGTAATCAATTTTCCACATTCAACTCAGTCCTAACAGTTACCGTAAAAAATGGTTAAAAAGTAAAATTTTCTACTTGTATGAATTTTTAAAATATCGAAAGACCTCTAAATTGAGCAAACCATATATCAATCTTAAACTACTCAAAAATGATCTTAATTTACATAAAATAAAATTTATAAAGTTTTGTTTTAAATTTTAAAGAAAAATTGAAAATGGGTTTTCAAATCTGTATTTTTTGCAACTCAGACAATTCTAACCTTTGCTCAGTACAACGACTGTGTAGGACATCCCTGATTTAATCACATGACCTTGCCACCTATGGATGGAAATCTAACAGAAATGACACAACTTTCCTATTTTGGACAGGACTAGATTCGACATACTATGTGCGAAATTAAGTGCAAGTCAGACCGAAGGTACTGAAGGCACTAAATCTTGATAGTAATTTTGGGATTGATGCCAATATCTCATGTATTGAATATAATCCACAATTTATAAATTATTTTACAAAATGCTACAAGGAGTTGCGAATCCAACCCCTTTGGAATCATGAAAATATATTGTGTATAGATCGAGATCTATTCAAAACACTTCAGGGATGCCAGATGCAAAAATACCGATTGATAAACTTAAATTATCAATCAAGATAATGAAATAATCTATTGTCTAGGGTCCACAACTGTCCCATTAATCCAACAACCAAGTTTTCATGCATGTCAAATAAATCAAAATAACATAAATTAAAATCTATGCTCCATCTTCAAACCTATCAGTACTCGTCGGTACGTCCTCTACCATCCCAAATCAATCATTTGGCTCTAATTCATCTGAAATTTATCGATTTATATCACGTGCTTAAAATGCCCAGTAGAATAGACACAACATATGTACCAAAATACTAAAACCAACCTATCATTCAATATTCCAATCATATTATAGGCATGTAATTGCAAATAAAATAATCCAATAATTTTTAGTATATATAATACCATACACGGATGAATTAATTAAAATGGTGCACAACCTAGCTACCAAGGTCTCTTTCTCCTTTACACCACGAGAGTAGATCAACTAATAAGCTCTTCTGTAAGGGGTTTGAGCCTTTCAGCCTAGGGCTTCGGGCCTTTCTTGCTTTCCATATAGCCAATCACTTCCAATATGATGCATGTAACCATTATAAACCTCAAAAACCTTTTCTCTAATTTTTCATACTCCAATTTAATACCCATGATTCTAGAGACAACATGTACAAGAAGAGCAAGTAAATGCATGATAGCACTATCATATTTATAATTAAATCACATGTATAACACAAGCAAGAATAAAAGAATAAGAGACCAAATCCTAGTATAAACGTAGGTGTCGTACCTACCTCTTTTGCTTGAATGGACAATGAATAACATGTAGAACTTACAACTCTCAATCATTTGAGAAGAGAAGAAAGGTGGAGAGAATACATACATTCCAAGGTGTGTGCGGTGGCTAGGGTTTAGTGGGGCTCCCAATGCTTTTCATAGTTTTGGGGTTTTATAGTTTTGGGGGACGTCCACATCCTTAACGATTTTGTGGTTAGGGTTTTGAGGAAAATCCTCCAAGGTCTACACGTTTTTGGATTTTGAATATTGGTTGAAAAATTATTTCAATATCTCATAAAATAAGCAATCACTTTAAAAGATTTTTATTTTTCCTCAATTTAAAAGTGATTTTCGTCACTCTATAAGGGGTGTGTCTATCAACCCTTTAAAATTTCCGTTGTAAATTAAATATGAGCTAGAAATGGACTTAAGTCCCATATATATATATCAACTAAGCTTCAATTAGTGTCATTCTCAGGCCCAAAAGGTCTTAAATATTGGTCATAAAGGCCCACCCAATAATTATAACCGACTAACATGAAGTTAAGCATTAGTACTTAATATTTATAAATAAATAATTATTAAAATAATAAAAAGTAGAATAAAAAATTTTAAAATTAGTTAAGGATTATTTAATTAATACTAATCTATTTTTCTAATTACAATTATTATGAACCTTAGTTATGGTGTACCAAAAGGGTGTATCCCTACTCACATCCTCCCTAGAGTGTAATTAATTAATAATTACTTATACACAGTTAATTCAATTACAAAGTCATCTTCTATTTATCTCAATTATTTTCAAAAAGGCCCTGGGGTTAGAAATATGTCTAGAAGGTTTCTAATTAATATATGTGAGTCCCATTAATTATGCAATTAATAAAATTATATTTATTTATTAAAAAAATTAAGTATTATTTTGATCCAATTATTTCCAAGGTCCATTATGTAGCGTATTTCTGACTGTTGCTCAATTTATTCATCTAATGGTAATACTAGCATTTCCGAAGTCACTAGGTCTCTTGGTGAGTCCCACTACCCCTAGATTTATTATGTTCTCAAGTGATTTTAAATGGTGTCTAATTCATGTCCCTACATAATTATTCTCAAGAGTTTTAGTACCGAAGTGACATGTTAAGTGTCCTAAACAACCCTAAGTGTTCAAAAATGTTGTGTTATGTGTAGGTTCTCTGTATTAATTATATGGTTCACATATGATAAGGTGTATAATTATAATTAAATATATACACATAAGAAAATTTTAAAATGTCAAAAATACCCCTATACTAGCAAATTACCATAATACCCCTGGAAAACATTTAGGGTATTACAGGTCATATTAACTCCCAAGATGTAACCAGTGTGATTTAAGACATTCTTCTCTACATATACTATTCAATTATGGTGGACAGGCTTTTTGATGGGAATCAACTCACTGGGAGCATCCCTTCCACACTAGGACTTGTGAAGACACTTGAGGTTGTGTGAGTATCTTGACCACCTAAATGAGTTATTTAATAATTAGATTTTTTCTAATTGTAAATTTGTGTGAAGCTTATTTCTGATTTTTTTTTTTATCTTGGCAACAGACGACTCGATAGGAATTTCTTAGGGGGGTCTGTCCCTTCGAACCTCAACAACCTTATAGGTGTCAGTAATCTGTGAGCACAAAAACTTGCTCCCTAATCTTTGGGATTTGTTTAAGGGAAGAAAGAATTATCCTGCATATTGCAAGTTGCAGCTTTTGAAAGAGATTTTGGTTTTCTATTTTCAGGCATTTGTCCTACAATAAACTGACTGGCCCCATGCCAAACCTAACTGGCATGAACCTTCTCAACTACATGTAAGCAACAACAGTTTTATTAATTCTACCAAGATAAATAAAAGAAGTGCTAAGATGCTGAAAACAATGCTTCGAGCGGGTCCCAACTCTTTAAACCCAAGCCTAACAAATAAGCTTTGTACTAGGTTAGGTCTTACTGGCCAGACCCGATCTTACTTAATGTTATTCTCATGGCCATTGCTAACGCAACATGATTTGGTCCTTGCAGGGACTTGAGCAATAATAGTTTTGATGCGTCAAATGTTCCTCCATGGTTTTCAAATTTACAGTCCTTGACCACAATGTATGTTACACCTCTCTTTCTGAAGTTCTCTTAGACAAAGGTTGAAAGCTGTTCACCAATAAGTTAAAATTTTTGTTATGTAGAGCGATGGAAAACACACAACTTCGAGGAGAAATACCACAGTCCCTCTTCAGTTTACCTCGATTAGAAACTGTGTGAGTATCTGCTGACTCTTTAAGTAATTAATGAATGGTGGGGCAGGTTCATGTCGCCAACCCCATATAGTTGGGATAAATTACTGTTAATGATGATGGTGATCAAGTAAAAAATTGAATCAAAGTGTAATTGCCTCCAACATATGTTGCCCTCTTATTTAACATGAATTATACTATACCTAAGAGTCTAACGAAGCTTTATCTAGGTTGGTCTTCTAAGGTTTTTAGCATCTGCCGTCATATCCTCTCAAGGATTCTCCCAGTTGCTATTTGTTGGGTTATTTGGAAAGAAATTAACAACTTTATTCTTTGGAACAAGGTTGGGACAGTTGTGTTGGTCATTGAGAAGGTTAAAGCCTCAATCTACCAATGGTCAATCTACCTACGTCCTCATGTACAATGCAGATGTTTCCACTTCTCTCTGATCTTTATTACCATAAAAAACAAGTCCAACACAACTAAAAGGAGTTATATCCTTATAACATGTAAATAGATGTTTGGAAGCTGATATTTTGAAAATGTGGTGGCAGGAGTCTAAGGAACAACCTGCTAAACGGCACCTTGGACATCAGCACATATAATAGCAATTTGCAGCTCATTGATTTGCAGAATAATAAGATTTCGGTTGTTGTGGGAGAAGAGTACCATAATCAGTTGATGTAAGCCACAGTCTTAATTCTTCTTACCTCTTATCATCCCCGTTCACAGTGGGTGTAGTCTCTCACCCTCCTTTTTGTTTAATATATATACATATTCTTTCAGACTTGTAGGTAATCCATATTGTGAAGAAACAGGAGCTACAAGCAAATATTGCATGCTTCCACAACAATCCACTCCATATTCAACTGGCAAACAGAATTGTTTGCCCGTTCTCTGTCCTTCGGACCAAAATCCCAGCCCTAGTTGTAGATGTTCATACCCATACATGGGTACCCTATTTTTCAGAGCCCCTTCCTTCTCAGACTTGGGAAACTCCTCATACTATGTTTCTCTTGAAAAGTCACTTATGCTTTCATTTCGGACCTATCAACTTCCCGTGGATTCAGTTTCTCTTAGTAACCCGAACAAGGATGCAGATAATTACCTTGAATTGAGTCTGAAAGTTTTTCCGTTTGGCAATGAACATTTCAATCGATCAGTCATTTCACAGATTGGCTCTATGCTCAACAACCAAACAATTATGCCCCTAACATTTGGGTCCTTCTTTTTCATTGGTTCAGACTATGGATACTTTGCAGGTAACTGTAAATATCACTTAAAACTAATAGAGGAATTTGTTGCAATAAATGATCATGATGTAATGTGTCTCACTCTACATTTATCATTTAGAATTGTCCAAGGGATCGAAGAAGTTAGTGAGCCTTGGGATTATTATTGGAGCAACAGGTGGTGGATTTCTACTTGCACTGGTACTAATTTATGCAGGAGTTTATGCTTTTCGTCAAAAGAGAAGAGCTGAAAGAGTTATTGAACAAAGCAAGAGTTTTGGTACGTAACACCTTGATTTAATCTAACCAAAGCTTTTTGTTTTCATCATATGGAATTCTCTAGGGCTTGTTTTGTTTTCTTTTTTGCTTTCTAAGGGTTATTAATACTACTGCCATGTCATTCCAATTTAGCATCTTGGGATCCAAGTAAAAGCAGTGGTAGCATTCCTCAGTTAAAAGGATCAAGATGGTTCTCTTTGATGAACTTAAGAAATGCACCAACAACTTCTCAAAAGCCAATGAAATTGGATCCGGGGGTTTCGGGAAGGTTATTGTTGATTTCTTATTTCATGTTTGAGTATAGGCTGCGTTTGGGTAAGCTTAATCTGAGCTTATAGCTATGGGTTAAGCATCGGATTTGGGTATGCAAGGACCATTTGATCATTTGAAAGGTTATGAAATGATCAGAGCAATATTTCCTATCATTTAAAAAGTTTTATTAAAGTCATTTAGAATTCGTATTGAAATAATAGGACATCTTAGGTGTTTAAAGAGTTTCGTTAGAGTTTGAATTTGAGCATGTGTGTTTTAAAAGTGCTAGGTGCACAAGCTATGTGCAATAAGCAATAAGCCAGATTTCAACTGCTTCTGCTTAGCCCTGCAAATTAAACTAAAACCTGGTAAAATTGCTTTTCAATAAGCTATAAGCTGATTTGTAGCTTATTTTGAGCTTATCCAAAAGCAGCTTAATGAATGGTTCATGGAATTTGATGATGATACGTTTACAGGTTTATAGAGGGACACTAGTGAATGGGCAACTGGTTGCCATTAAAAGAGCTCAACAGGGATCCTTGCAGGGTGGTCTTGAGTTCAAAACAGAGATTGAGCTACTATCTAGGGTTTATCATAAGAACATTGTCAGCCTTGTGGGCTTTTGTTTCGAACAAGGTGAACAATTGTTGTTCTATGAATACCTTCCAAATGGCACTCTAAAAGAAAGCCTTTCACGTCTGTGTCTCTCTCTTTGATTGGTCTAAGATCCTTCTTTTTATATATATATATTTCAATTCTAGTTTAATGCAAATTTGCAAGTAGAATTCGTGCATTTTATATATATTTCAGATTTTCAAATGGTCTACTTAGTGACTTCTTGTAGAATTCTTTTTTGTCATGGAAAATTCAAGTTTACATCGATGACTCTTAAAAAAGTTCATTACTTCCACGTTTTAGGTTCTAGGAATGGCTTTTCTATAATCAATCTCTCATGATTTTCCATGGATGTCCTACAAGTTTTTAGATGGTTTCTTTTGGACTTTTTGACTCTATATACTTTAGGTTTTCCATAGTCTACGAAAGCTATTGGTTAATGCTTAAAGAAAAAAAGAAGAGGATGATTTTTATTTTTTATTTTACTAGCATAGACATGAAATAACCTAGGTATATGGATCCACATGACCAAAGATACCTAGAGGGGGTGAATAGCTATTTTTAAAAATAATCTAATATTAACAACCTAATCAGTTATTTGGTCCAGGTATAGGGTATTAAATCGCATACAATAAACTAGTAATGATTGATTATAATTATCAAGGTGATTACCTCAACCAATTCAGATTTAATATACCAGATATATATTATTTCTTTGTCGTTTGAGTTAATCTAATCAAAGTGTGGAAATAAACAATCAGTCAACACATGAGATTTCTACGTGGAAACCTTAGCCATATTTCACGAGACCATGTCCAGACAGTAAAGTCTCACTAACTGAAAAATTCTGAGGTACAAAGGTTACCTACGCAGCACTAACGCATACAACCTCAGCCAACTGCCGATGCGTCCATGTCCTTTTGCTCCACGCGTCTAGTCCACGAGCGCCCTTCCAATCAAGATCCCTTTGCCATAGATTCAGTTTGCTCTAGCCCCAAACCTACCATTCGACCAGTCCAACCCTGATCTTCTTCTTACAATCTGGTCCAACCCCGAAGTGCAAAGGATCCGATAAATCCCTGAATCACACAATCAATTCAAAATTAATTTTGAAGAATACAGAACCATGTGGTCTCTCTAGTACATCTAGGTTTAGGTTTAAACTAAAAGAATACCTAGATGGAGAGTGATCAAGCTTAGATAATATTCAATGATCTTTGATCATCAAGAATAGATCAACCAAGGAAATAAACCAAAAGAATAGTAAAATATTACATGAGGCTTCTCCTTGAATATGATTTGTTTGGATGGCTTCTTTAGGTTTAGAAAGGGTTAGAGATGCTTAGGTTACAATCTAAAAGGTTGTATTTATAGCCAACTAAGAGTCCTAGAGAAATAGCAACTAATAGGGGCAAATTGGGCAAATTTGAAGTTTAAAAACCCATCTTTTGTCGGTCCAATCGATTGGGCTCAGGGTTCAATCGATTAGACAGAACTCGTAATAATTTTAGTTATGTCAGGACAAGTCCAATTGATTGGACTGCGTTTCAATCAATTGGACCTCATCAGCATGCCTAAAAATAGTGTTTTACTGAATCGCTGCCAACCGCACCTATGACTTAGTTTAAAGTGTATTAAGGGTCTACCACCTATTTCTAAGGCATCTAAGTCACTTACCATCCTATGTTGTGTGATTTTGTATAATTTGATAAAGCACTAAGTCTTCAAATAAATCAATCTTCAATCTTCAATCTTAGATCTTCTAAGGATCAGGCTTTATCGTTGTAGTCTCCAGGCATTACTTGAGTGATGCAACCACTGACACACTCTCAGCCTAACTAACACACACTAGGTTCGGTTACAATGTGTTTATGTCATATGGAATTATGCCAAACAGAATATAAATATATTCCTTTACAATCTCCCTCTTTGATAATTCAGTGACAAAAACACCTAACATATATAGAGTAAACAAAAATATGAAATTACAAATCCAACTCATTTACATGAATCACTCACTATCTCACATTCACTTAGAGAAAGACAAACAGATATAGTATACGGCTTTGATCTGTTTCTTGCACATCTGCCAACATCATATACCATGTAATATCATCGGTGAAAAAATAGGAATTGAATAGTGCAGTGAGTGATTTGAGTAAATGCACATCGTTAGGCATATACTAGTAGACGAGGTTAGAGAAATGAGAAAAAATAACAGATATCATTCATGAGGTACAAATTTTTTTCTCCCAAAAATTTCTTTCTCCCTATCTCATGCATCTACTTGTTTAACTCTTTTATTTTCTCACCCCTTTTTGTCACAGAATGACGAAGGTACAAAAAAAGACAAGTAAATAACTAGCATGCAAAGATATAATCAGTGAAGAATAGGTGCATTAGGTAACAAGAATGATTTAAATTTTTGGTGAAACCATCTAACCAATCATAAATTTTTTTCAAAAGAATTTTAAATATTCAAAATATCTCTGAAAAGATTTACTACTCACAGAACTCAAATCGGATCAATTCGGATTAAGTCGAATAAAAAGCTCAAATCCAAGTATGTTAAAATGCATAAAAATTCAAGTTAAATGCAATGCAGAATGGGTTTCAATGTGATAGGCACTAACAATTATCAAACCTAGAATTTTAGACTTAACTACATAGTTTAATCTATAATAGTTCAAATACAATAAATCTAGGCTATTTGTCAGAGCCAGTCAGTCAAACTAGTTCACTTTAGCTGAATTTTTAATTTTTTTCACTTAGGTGTACTCTGATTTGACTATCAACTTTTTAGGGTATAAGACATATATTAGTAATATTCTAAATACTTACTCAAAATCTGGAGGTATCCTGTATCAAATTATGAAATCCTCATTAGAGCTATTGGGTTCTAACCATCTTCTCTTTTATAAGTGTATTTGCCAAATTAATGATCATTATTTTTTTAGCAAATGTGACTGTTTTTAATCACTTGCTTTTATCAAAATTTTTTTTTTTCAATTCTCATCTTTTAACAAGTAGTTCTGTTTTCACTTGTTTTAAATGGTACTTTTCATTCTTCCAGGATAAGTAGCCCTTTTGTAGCAATATGAAATCAGACACCATAATGTAATAGGGTCGTACAAATGGATTTCACTCTATCTTTCAAATGTGCTCTTTCCATGGAGAACTATCACACAGGGAGGCTAATAGTCGATTATATTGTAATTTCAAAATCAACTAAGAGTAGAAACTCTATTAATTTGAAGTCATAAAAGTATAGGTTTATTCCTAATCCCCGTAAAGTACTAGATTTGTTACCTCTATTAAATCAAGTCCCAACCAGTGTTTAGTCAGTGTGCATGTGATTTATCACATTAAAACTTATGAACATTCACTAACTGAGAAATAGTATAATAGACTAATCATCTAAATTTTCTCTAGTCTCAATTTACCTAGTGTCAAGTCTTGGTTCTAGAATTTTTAGAATCAATGTCCATCATATTAAATTCAATTATGCAATGCACAATTCTAAAATAAAATCCTAACAAGACACAAAATAATTTTTTATTTTTCAAATTTTTTATTTTTGTTTTTAAATATATGAACTCACAATGCAAATAAGCAAAGGTCTAAAACAAATAAAAAACTATAAAGAAAATAAAATCATAAAATAAAACTACACACCCAACTCACAAAGGATATGAAAATCACAAAATAGAGTAGAATATGAAGAACCATGCTAATTCAAACAATGGGACAAGTGCCACTAGACTCCCTAAGAAGTTCATTTGAAATGGATACTAGATCAATCGGTTATTCCTTTCTCACCCACATGGTTTTATACCTTGTAAATAGGTTCTGTCTTTTCGCCATTTGCACAGGGAGTGAGGGAGAAATGATCTTTCTCCTTTTATTTCTCTTCCTCTTATTCTGATCCTTCTGAGTTTGGGTGCCCTTGAGTTTCATAAGGTTAGCAATTTCTCTACTCAAGCCATCCGACTTTTGATGCAGGACTTTCATATTCTGGAGTAGATTCTCCTAGCTCTCTAAAGGTTTCTTCTTGGGAAGAGCCTAGTAGTCTCTCTTTCTTTGGAGGAAATTCTTACTAATGTGACCTTTACTCCTACAGTAATTACACGTATCACTACTAGAAAAAGCACATACGGCGTCGGTTTTTATTTTTTGGAAAAACCGACGCAATTACTTGTGACGCAAAATATTTGCGACGATTTTTTATCGATGCTGAAAGTTAGGAAATGGCTTTGGTTTTTGGAAAAACCGATGCAATTTAGTAATTGAACCAAAAATCGACGCCAAAAGTTAAATTTTTTTTTAAATATTTCTTTTATTTTTTCAAATGTCGCCTATTTCCAACCTGCATATTCCAATTCATATTGGCTGTGATCAATCAACTGACCATTCAAATTCAATTCATCAAAGGCAGCTTCAAATGACATGCATTTCATTCATTCACCAATACAACTGACCATTCAAATAAAAATAAATAAAATTTCAATTCAGCAATAGTTTTGATGTTTTTCTTAGGTCTGGGTAAGCTTAGTAATTACCTAAGCATCAAACCATGTACTAGGTGCGTAGTTGGTCACGTAGGTGCTTAAGTGTTGGCTTTTACAACACCAGTGTCAAGCTTTTCTCGCTCCAACAACCGTAGATGAGCAACTATGATTTAGAAAAGTAAATTACTTTTGTGGTTGATTTGGACAAACACCCTTGGAAATTGGTAAGACCCATCAGAGAAGTAATAGATTTGTGGTAGCTAGGATTAACTTATGGGTCCCATTAGTTCATTGAGAAACAAATTCCAAGCTGGATAAAATGCTAAAGAAGGCTTTAATGGCGAATATTTTGAATTAGAGTTCTAGACTATAATGTGTCACTTCTTTTGTGTTTTTTTCTTTATAAGTTAGAAGTATGATTAAGAAAAGGAAGAACCCCACAAAGAAGATCACACCACCACCCAAGCCATGCATAGACTTCAAATACAAAGTCAGGATGCAATAATTACTTAAACAATTGAGTTGAAATTAATGTGAAAGTAAAAGCTGCAGGGTGACGTATACTTTCGCATAAAAAAGACCAAAAAGCCCCTATAAGTAAATAGAATGAAAAAACAAAAGAAGCAAAACTATATAGATTTAAATGGCTTGGTCAGAAAAATTGTACAGATTTAGAAGAAGATATACCTTAATTTCTCAGAAAATAGCTAATCATCTACAACAATATTAAAAAATGAAATGAAAATAATTAGCTACAACCAAAAAATGCACATGCATTAGCTTAGAGATAAATAAGAAATGATGACAAACAATTTATGTCAATATATATACCTCCAAAATTTTCTTTGAAGAACTCAATCCATTCAACTCTACATTCCGTCAGCTCTTCAAATGTGTATTTAACTTTTGATTTAAAATTTTTGACCTAATTAGCAGAAAAATAGGTAGAGATAAATATTAATAAATTAATTTTACTTATTAAGACGTACACATCAAGAATACGTAAGAGAACAAATGTCTCACCGAATGTTGAATTGTCCACAAGATTTCATATCTTGTTGTTTCGGGCACTACGTACAAGCATATAATAAGTCGTTAATTAATAAGCAAAAAAATTAACTTCTGACCAATAAAAAATAAGTATCAATAGAACGTGAATGAAATTACCGCAACTACTCTTCATATTGGTTCCTTCTTCCTCATTCTGTGGCCTAAATTCGCTTTTTCGAATATTTTGAAGGCATTGCAAGAACGAAATTGAAACAATTCATTTAATCTTTTTTGCATGTATAAATATTGATTAATTTACTAATATAAAATTAACTTACCTTTTAATATTGGCTTTCATATTTTGATCAATTAAATTATTCATTAAGCCAAAATAATAGATTGTCATCGATAATAAGTCGATTACAACCAAAATCTAATGTGCCCTATATAAACAAGAATCGAGTTAATTATTAGCAAGACATTTATAAAGTTATTAATTATCAAATCTAATGAGAATCAAAAATAGAATTTACCCAATGTTTAAGGGAATAAACAAAATCTTCCCTTCGGTGTATGTAGATACAAAGATATTAACAAGATATTCCACATAGTTTCCGTGCCTTGTACATGCACTGATGGCTTGAGTACTAATCATCGCAATTTTATCATTCAAATGCCTTTCAATTAACATTTGATATATGTGACTGAGAAATAAAAAAAAATTATTAAAATACGTCGTCATCATATTCATGAAATTTAGATCGATAAAAGAAAGTCTAAAGTATCTTACCATTGATATATGCCACGCACTGTGATGACACATCTTGTAGTTCACACACCAAAGATACATCCATAAAATCAATCTAAGTCGTCTTTGTTGCGCCAAATACTTCCGATCCAATAGTAATACCCACGGATATGGAAGATGGGTTGCTTGCACAAAGATGATCATAAAATTCTTTGATGAAAGTGAAATTTTCAATTTCATATCTATTCTCTTGTACCTATATATAATCAAAATTAGAGTTATAATTAATATATATATATATATATATATATATATATATGAATATATTAAATCAAGTAAATATGAGAAAATATTGACAGATGTGTTTACATGATCAGCATTTGTGGACACCACTCATACTTTAGTCGATGCCACGATGCTCCTAACTGCATCTCCCACTGTAGCAAACACATCACGAACTGGTACCGGGAGTTCGGCATCCGGCACTATGGGTACTTTGATTGAAACAAGAAAATAATCAAGTCCCAATGGGATAAAGTGCACCATTTGATTAGGTGCACTATCCAAAATAACCCCTTCAGCAATAATGTTGAGAGGGGTATGTACTGCCAGCCTACATGGTTTTTTCTATAAAAAAAAGTTAAAAACTTAATAAGATAATTTAAATGAATTGAATAAATTAAGGTTCACAGTATGTACCTTTTCCCCCCTATGGCTGGGGCCCGGTAGTGGCATCTCATCACCAGTCCTCTGATGCGCACGTGATTGTGATAAACCATCACCAGGGCTAGGACAACAACATGAGGCTACCTTCTCAGATCCCGGTGCTGGGGTATATTGCGATGGCATATGTTGCGATTGAGTCAGCTGCTCGAGCTGTGCCTGCATCATCCTTATCATTTGAGCATGACTCTCTATTTGTGATGCCTGGTTCTCTATCTGTGACATCATCTGTACTTGGTTATATTCCAAATGAGTCATGTGTGCCTTATTTCCACGTTTTGGGATTTTGAAGTATTTTAAAGGGGTAACAAAATGCCCCTTACCCTTTTGGGATGTTCCTGTGTCTCTAATGCCATTGTTAGAATATCATTACTTCCCTCGATGGATAGAGACCCCTCTTCAACCTGCCGTCTTAAATCATCCTACAAAAATAAATGTCATTAATTGGCATAACTTATTATGTAATTCACGAGATTCAAGCAAGTTGATTGATGAGGCAACTTACAGTTTTGGTAGCCGTGTCCCTAATGGTGTCATCCACATACTGTCCAGCGTCATTTTGACGCGCCCTCTTCCATAACTCACTCCGATCTACTTCTTCGGAGTGGTTGGATTGCTTCTGTTATAAAATGAACAAATTACATTAGTACTTGTATATTGAGAAATTCTATAATTACAACATTTCTATAATTACAATAAAAACTTACCAACTCCTCAGCCAAATTGGCATAAGACTTTCTGCGAGGCGATGGTTGTATTTATTCATTGCTCGTATGTCTTTTTGAGCTTCACGATAAGCCATCCCCTCTATTGATATTTTTGAATCTACAAATGCTGCCCAATCTGCTTGATCAGTGAAATCATACTTAAGTGGCTTTATATTTAGAAGATCGAGCTCCGCCATATAAGGAACGATATGATCATGAGTCAACTTTGTTTTAAAATCTCTCCATCTTGTACCAATAAGAGACAATGTCTGGCGTTTGCTCTTTGGGTCCAACACAAAATGTTCCTGCAAGTTAATTAGAATTAAATAGCATCAGCAAGAGTTTGAAACATCATGATCAACTAATTTTAATTTTTTACCTGAACACATGTCCATAATTTTTCTTTCAACTCATTTGGCACGTCTTTCCAAACTGCATACCTGATGAGAACCATTTGCCGTGCAATAAGACCAGCATATGTGGATAGAGTTGCTCCTGACTCTCCTATTGGTACCCCGTCGTCATTATATTTCACTACTAACTTCTCATTTGACCTTAATAATTGTTGCAGTTTTGTAGCGCCTCAGCTTTTCTTTTTTGCAGAAGCTTCACTTGTATGTGGTTCCATACTAGAACAAAGATGAATAGTTAGTACATGAAAGAACAAATGTAAAGAAGCTAGTACATGAAATAACAAATATGAACAAAGACTTTTAGATAGCCAAAATATATTTTCATTAATAAAAATAATCCAATACATTAGGGGGGACATCCAACCTTACCCCTATCCCACAATTTAAAAAAAAAATATAAATTATGAATTTCTAATATCAATCCAAAGTCCTTCAGAATGATCATGTTGCAGATAAGACTCTTCAATGTCATCGTCAATTGGTAATATACTAGTAACAAGCTGATGTTCATTACAAACATCAAGGAATTCATCATCATAGTCATTTTCAGGATACACTCTCGTAGGAGTTGAGAGAACAATTGACATTTTAGGATCAAGTTGGTCTTCTATGTAAAAAACCTATTTTGCTTGGGAAGCCAAAATAAAAGAATCAGATTTGTGGCCTACTCTACCAAGCTCAACTGATGTTAAACCAAGCTCATCTTTTTTTATGACATTCTGCTGTCAACCCAATCACATTTGAATACCGGAATCTTGAACACGTGGTAATCAAGCAGCCATATCTCGTTAATAACACCGTAAAAACTCATTTGTCCAATGATGCATTTTTATCTTTTGCGTTTGCGATTTGAAGTGCTTCGGCCACTATGCTCACTCCGCTGTTCTGGTTCACTCGTAAACTATCCCGATTTTAAGAGTATGTTTAGCTAGATTCCCGCATTTTTTACATAGACATTGTATAAAATCGGGGTCACTAGCATTATCTTTGACAAATTTAAGAAATCGATCAACCCTGTCACTATATTTCCGTGATCTTCTATCCTTGATCATCCAAGATTTATCTATTATGTTGGACCTTAACAAGTATTGCACGATTCCTGAAATATATCGTGCACATCAAAACAAATTGAG
Source organism: Euptelea pleiosperma (assembly GCA_035048495.1). Taxonomy (NCBI): domain Eukaryota; kingdom Viridiplantae; phylum Streptophyta; class Magnoliopsida; order Ranunculales; family Eupteleaceae; genus Euptelea; species Euptelea pleiosperma. The sequence goes on along the minus strand of CM068542.1, from coordinate 1,066,473 downwards.
ATAAAGACTAATATGCATGTGTTTGGACACTTATCCTATTTTATTTTCAGTCTCTATCTAACTTTGCTAACTCTAAAGTTTTCTAACCCATTCAAGAACTGATATTGCTTCTTATTTGTCATATATATGTAGTATCCATATTAGTTTAAAATTCGACAGCATTTCCCACACTTCACCTTATATATATTTATTTTATGTTGACTTTCATGTCGATCCAACTACCAAAGTAGTTGAGACATAAAAAATCAACAAAAAATAGTATATAAAAAGAAGATTTGGGGAAATAGTACCGAATTTTAAACTAACACGGAGACTACATATATATGACAAATAAGAAGCAATATCAGTTCTCAAACTGTCCAAACTAGACAATTCAAGGATCACAATATTTGTATAAGCTCACATTCATACAAATAATGATCCTTTAATGGGAGCGCAATTCTATGTTAACTCATGTAAGAAATTAAAGACTGGATCTCAGATAAAATTATAGGGTTCAATCAGGCCATATACAATGCGTATATGATGTGTGCAACTTCTTATCTTTGATGGAGTCTTCAAGATCTCATGATTATTATATGCTAGTGCTTTGTGCAAATGTGAATTAATATCAAGCAGCATTTTAACTTTATATGCACAATTATAAAGAAGATAGGTACAAACACACCCAATGTAATCATCCAACATCAACCAAACAAATCCAATATGTACAATTATGTATTCTCATTGATTAGAAAGTTAAAACAAGAAAAATTGATTGAGATCAAATATATACGGTTCAATATAACTAAGAAATTAAATCCATTTATTTGTTTAAATCCATTTATTTGTTAATGCACATAAGAAAGAACCAAAATATACTGCAACTACAATGCTAACGGTGTGTAATTTAAGTTGATTAGGTTGATTTTTTATTTGTATGACCACTTAGGGATTGGCCAACATCGATACGGTCAGCATCCTTTACAAATATGCCATAGGGCTCATATTGTTGGCAGTCATTGTGGAGGATTAGTGAAGTTTTACTCCTACCTAGATGGACATACATACCAAAAAAATTAGCATGTTTAGTAATTTCTAATAAGTGTTGGATTTGAGTCAATTTCATGGATTGATTTTAACTGTAGAATTTGACATTATTTGGGGTACAAAGATCCAAAGATCCAAAGGTTTGAAATCACTAATCTAATTTTTGGTTTGTATGTCCACTTAGGAATTGGCAAAACATCCACATACCAACATACAAAGATCCAAAGGTTCGATATAACTAATCGGGCTGATTTTTTGTTTGTAAGTCCACTTAGGGATTGGCCAAACATCCATACAGTCAGGCCCTGCTTGGTTCAATGCAAATCAAATGCAATGCACTCACTTGCCACAGTTTTCGATTACAAGTGATTGGTTGGGTCTTGCAAATGAGCTGGCTTGCAAGTAGTTGCCAAGCCCTTACAAACTCTTTAAGAAAATGGATGCAAGCATGTGCAGTCCAAAAACTGTGGTAAGTGACTGCAAGATAAATCAATATATGGCTGATTTTTGGTCCTCACCATATAGATCAACCCTACAAAAACTCAGCTCATTCTGAAATTTCTACCACCATGGACTTATTTTTGATGAGGTTGGTGTACCCACATGGAAGATAAATCAATGGCTGATTTTTGGTGAGTGATCTCCTCACCATATAGATCAACCCTACAAAAACTCAGCCCATTCTGAAATTTCTACCACCATGGACTGATTTTTGGTGAGGTTGGTGTACCCACATGGAAGATAAATCAATGACTGATTTTTGGTGAGGTTGATCTCCTCACCATATAGATCAACCCTACAAAAACTCATCCCATTCTAAAATTTCTAACACCATATATCAAATGTGGGTTTCAAGTTAACATTAAAAATAGACTGTAGATAATTCTTCAACTTCTAAAACCGCATGACATGAATCTATATATTAATGATTTGAACTTATGTGCGGGCGAAGAGGGATAGAGACTTACCTCAGAGGGCGCAATGGGACGGTGATGGCGACGGCAACGTTGGGTTACAGCTTGGAGGAGCAGCACTAGGGCTTCGGAGAAGACGAGGGGAAGAGGGGAAGGGTTTAGGGCGCAGGGTTTTAGGTTTATAAACCAGGTTTATCGCGTTGGTTTTTGAAAACACCGACGCTATATATCGAGATATCGCGTCGGTTTCTAATAATTTTCACAATTGCGTCGGTTTTTCCAAAAACCGACGCGAATTTTCTATCCTCGAAAAAACTGATGCTAATTGTTTTCGCGATTGCGTCGATTTTTGAAAAAATCGACGCCAATAATTTTCCTTGTGATATGGCGTCGATTTTTGCAAAAACCGACGCAATCGCCCCTACGCCGAACCATGTTCGTCTAGTAGCGTATGTATGTTCTTGGGAGGTTTGGATAGGTTAACATTGGGTGCAGGAGGAACAATGGCTTTAACAAATTTAGTTTTTGAAGATGATGCGGTACTAGCAGAATGCACGTAACCTAATCCCCTTTTATCTCCATCACTTTTTCCCACACATAGAATCTTGTCAAGCTTTTGAGTGCTCTTAGAGAAATAAGGAAAATCTCTTTTTAGATTAACAAGTTGATTTTCAAGAGACTTTCTAGTATCCATTCAAGTCTGGAATTCGCATTCCAAGAAATTATTTATGTCTTGAAGAGATTTCATTTCTTCTTTAAGCTGACCAACTAGCACAGACAATTCAATAGTAAAAGCAACATTTTTAGAGTCAAGAATTTCAACTCCTTTAGTCAATTTATTATTCATCTTGATCAGTCTGAGGCTTTCTTTATATAACTCTTGATAAACAGCATTGATATCATCAATGTCCTCACTATTAGAGTCAATGTAACTCTGTGTCAGCTGGTTACACTGACTATCTGTTTTGTATGTAGTAGAGTCAGTAATTGTGGCAATTAAGGCTTTAAGATTTATAGCATTGCCACCATTAGAAGAGTCATCAGACTCATCTTTATTTTTATCCCACGTGAAGTTCATTGCCTGATTCTTTCCCTTTAGTCTCCTATTTAGACAGTCATTGTAGATATATCCATATCCTTGACACTCATACCATTGAACCTTATTGACTTAGGTTCTTTCTTTTTGAACCTATCATGAGATTTGGATTTCTCCCTTGAGGTATGTGTACTCATAGGAAAATTTATTTTCTTGCCTCGGAAGATTTTTATGAACTTCTTTACAAGGAGATCCATTTCTTCATCATCTTGACAAGATTCATTATCAAACTCATCAAAGTCAGCCTTTGAGACTTTTAGGGCAATCCCTTGGTTCTCTTAGGCTGATGAAGGTAAAGTTCAAATGTCTGAAGTGAACCAACCAGTTCATTTATCTTGAGAGCATCAATATCTTTACTCTCTTCAATAGCCGTAACCTTAGATTGGAATCTCTCAGGTAAAGATTTAAGAACCTTTCTCACAACCTTGGACTTAGGAATTTTCTCTTCCAAATTAAAATAAGAATTAACAATATCAGATAGTTTAGCATAAAACTCAAAAAAAATCTATTGTCATTCATTTTAATATATTTTCAAATCTAGAAGTTAATATTTCAAGCTTTGAGATCTACACAATAGTAGTTCCCTCATGGGTAACCTCAAGAATGTCCTATGCTTGCTTACCAGTATCACACGTCGAGATCCGACGAAATTCATTAAGGGTAACTACATTAAAAATAGCATTGAGACCTTTACTATTCAAATTTGACAGTTCGGTCTCATTCTTGGTCCATTTTTCACTAGGTTTAGGAATGCACTCATTATTAGCAAATTCTACCACTAGATGTTTTCAACCTTAAATAGTTATCATCCATACTTTATCATCAAGAGATTTAAGAAACGCTCTCATCCTAGCTTTCCAATAAGCGTAGTTGTTTCTATCAAACAAAGGTGGACGAACTATAGAACTACCCTCTTTCCGTGAATCCATTAACTCAGATATTGAGTAGGATCACACTCATGTTATTAATCATAATAGAGTGAACCGCTTTAATACCAATTGAAATAACCTGGATATATGGATCCACACGACCAAAGATACCTAGAGGGGGTGAATATGCATTTTAAAAATTAATTTACTATTAAAAAACTAATCAATTATTTAATCCAGGTATAGGGTACTAAATCGCTTACAACAAACTAGTTATGATTAATTATAATTATCAAGGTGATTATCTCAACCGATTCAGATTTAATATATCAGAGATATATTATTTCTTTGTCGTTTGAGTTAATCTAATCAAAGTGCGGAAATAAACAATCAATCAACACATGCGATTTTTATGTGGAAACCTTAGCCAATGAAAAACCCCGAGACCACGTCCAGACAGTAAAGTATCACTAATTGAAAAGTTCTGAGGTACAAAGGTTATCACGGATCACCATTTACATACAGCATACAACCCTCGGCCAACTGTCGGTGCGTCCACATCCTTTTGTTCCACACGTCGAGTCCACAAGCGCCCTTCCAATCAAGATCCCTTTGACGTAGATTCAGTTTGGTCTGGCCCCAAACCTACCATTCTATTAGTCCAACTTTGATCTTCTTCTCACATCCGGTCCAACCCCGCAGTGCAAAGGATCCGGTAAGTCTCTGAATCATACAATCAACTCAAAAATAATTTTGAAGAACACAGAACCATGTGGTCTCTCTAGCATCTAGGTTTAGGTTTAAACTGAAAGGAATACATAGATAGAGAGTGATCAAGCTTGGATAATATTCAATGATCTTAGATCATCAAGCATAGATCAACTAAGGAAATAAACCAAAAGAATAGTAAAAGATTACCTAGGGTTTCTCCTTGAATATGATTTGCTTGAACGGCTTCTCTAGGTTTAGAAAGGGTTAGAGAGGCTTAGGTTTTCAATCTAAAATGTTGTATTTATAGTCAACCAAGAGTCCTAGAGAAATAACAACTAATAGGGGGCAAATTGGGCAAATTCGAAGTTTAAAAACCCATCCTTCGTCGGTCCAATCGATTTGGCTCGGGATCCAATCGATTGGACAGAACCCTTAATAATTTTAGTTCTGTCAGGATCAGTCCAATCGATTGGACCTCATCAGCATGCCTCAAAATAGTGTTTTAAGGCTTTGAATCGTTGCCAATCACACCTACGACTTAGTTTAAAGTGTATTAAAGGTCTACCACCTATTTCTAAGGCATCTAAGTCACTTATCATCCTATGTTGTGATTTCGTATCATTTGATAAAGTACTAAGTCTTCAGATTAATCAATCTTCAATCTTCTGAGGATCAGGCTTCATCATTGTAGTATACAGGCATTACTTGAGTGGTGCAACCATTGACACACTCTCAACCTAACTAACACACACTAGATTCAGTTATAATTTGTTTATGTCATACAGAATTATGCCAAACAGAATATGAATATATTCCTTACGAGACATTTGTAGCTTGTTGTTCCTCCTTTGTTTAGATTAAAAAAAAAGTCAAATGCACCACCAAAGAGTTTGTGGGAGATATGTTTAAATCAATTATTCACTAGAATTTTTATAATTTGTTGATCATCTCACTACCAATTTATTGGAGTCCATGCATTTCCAAAATTGTGTCAAAGTCTTCAGTCATAGCCTTTAATAGTTTATAACCCAATTTCATAACATTTGTCTCTTTGTTACTCAACATATATGTTTTATGCAGGGAAGTCTGGAATCTGGTTGGATTGGAAGCGGAGACTTCAAGTAGCTCTAGGTTCGGCCAAAGGTCTGTCTTATCTGCATGAGCATGCAAACCCTCCCATAATACATAGGGACATCAAGTCAAACAACATCCTCTTGGATGACCATTTAATTGTAAAAGTTGCCGATTTTGGTCTCTCCAAGCTCATGGGTGGCGATGAAAATGATCATGTTACTACTCAAGTCAAGGGGACAATGGTGAGTACTGAATCAACTAAAGCTCCACACTAACAATAGATGACTCCGTTTCAGCTATAAATGGCAGGAAAGGAAGAGAAGCTTATGAAGATAATGCATATGCAAATTTGAGTTATATCCACGAACTCATTATTGAGAAATTTTTCATCAAGAGAACTTGTGAGATCAAAAACACTTTTTCTCTTGGGAAAACACAGATAATTAAAGTTAAAATTAAAATAGGAAATATATATTTGAGTTATAGAACTTGATAGTATTATACGTCGCATGATCTCCTCAATTGGCTAAGGGCATACTCGAGCTTGTATTGGTTAACATCTGTTGACCAAGGGGAGGGAAAATGTACAAGTGTACTAGATGTGCGGCATGGATTCCTGGAGCTCGGCCCTCAAGCACATGAGGCACACTGAATAACAGTGCCACAATATTCTCTGAGAAAATAAAATGTTTAAATATTTATATAGGATATCTAATTTCTCTCCAAAAAACAAAGTTTTTATCTTTCAATGAACCTCAAAAAATTATGAGATTCTCTAAATTATTGAAGATATTTGTCTCAGTGGTTTGAGTGCGTTAAAGATTCCTACAACCTATTTTCAATTTCTCACTGGAATGAATGTTCCTTTTGATGCAGGGCTACTTCGATCCTGAATATTACATGACCCAACAATTGACTGAAAAGAGTGACGTTTATAGCTTTGGGGTGCTAATGTTGGAGCTGATAACTGCAAAGAGGCCAATAGAACGAGGGAGATACATTGTAAGAGAGGTGATACTGGCAATGGATAAGAAACAAAATCTATATGGTCTTCATGAGCTTCTTGATCCAACCATTGGATTGGGCACCACCCTTGGAGGATTTGAGAAGTTTGTGGATCTGGCAATGAGGTGTGTTGAAGAATCTAGAGCAAACCGGCCTACAATGAGTGAGGTGGTGAAAGAGATCGAGAGCATAATGCAGCTGGCTGGTTTGAACCCAAATGCTAAATCTGCATCAACGTGACCTCCTTTGATTATAGTGGTGGTGCATTACTTCCAGGGTAGAACCCAATTGAGTACAAGTGTTCTTGTTTGCCTGAGAATTTGAATTTGGTAACATTTTTCTCTCTTAGTTTATTTGGTAGGGACATGTAATTTGCTTGAGCGTTTGAGTGAGATGTGTGTACCATATTGTGCATGACAATATTTGTAACTAGATGACTTATTAGCTTGTGTGAACAAATGAATAACAAAAGAGACTGTGTGCTATATTTTTTATTTTATCTTTTTTTTGGGGGGGGAGTATTTATTAATATGATTAACCAAGCATACACCTAGTCGGGGAGGGGGGTACATATACCTTTCCCCCTCAAAATGCTAATGCAGAAAAAAAAAAAAAAAAAAGAGAGAGAGAGAAACTAATGTCTGAGAGTAAGGAGTACAAGAAATGCAAGCTTAAACACTAGTGTAAGGGGTACCAATTCTATCCAAGTGAATAAAACTAGCAAGCTTGGGGGTATTGTATCTAAATTCCTTGTAAAATCTATTAAGCAAACCATTAAGAGCCATGTAACCCGTAGCAATATGATTGATACATAATTAAAACTCTTTTAAAATGTCATTGACTTTCCACCACCAAGATTTTAAAAACTTCGAATCTGAGTGAATATTAACTTTGTAATAAACAATCTCCTTGCACAACTTCAACCCATCAAGAAAGGCTCTCAACTCAGCTAAATTATTAGTACCCTCACCATAAAAGGAGTGAAAGGCCATAAGAAGTTGACCATTATGACACCTCCACCACTAGCAAGTTTCTAACTAGATGATGCACTTCTACCGCATTAGGCTTCCTCCAATAGACAGTTGTAACTATTTTAGCCAAAATTCTTAACATCCCCAAATTCAGCCTCTCAACAATCTGATTTAGGTGAGATTCATTAGCTTTAGTAGGAGAGATGAAAGAGTTATTGTCACTGATACAACACTAGACTTTCCTTTTGATAATGATGATATTATTACTTTTTTCCTCATATTTGTGATTGTTTATTTCCAACCAACTCTCCCAAAGAATAACCAATGGGGCGATGATGTGAAGGATACCCACTTGAGAATGCCTAGAATTCACAGTGAACCATTTTCTCAAGATAACTCCAAAAATACCCTCAAAATGTTCGCACACGGCTTTGGCGAGATCGCTATCCACGAATAGATGCTTGATATTTTCGGTATTAGGAGATGAACAACAATAATATCTAGAAGCAATGTTAACAAAGCTCTTCTGTAACATAGAATCAACCGGAATGACACCTTGGGCTAGCTTCCACATGAAAACTCTAATTTTCGTTGGCACGTCCTTATGCCGAACCCATTTTATTAGAGGCCACAATTTATTTTGAGATCTGAACCTCCTAAAGTAGACTTGATAGTGAAATTGCCATTGCTAGAATGGAGCCAAATCTGCATTTCATCCCCATCATCGGTGGAGAAAAGGTTGTCTTCATATAATTGAATGATGGTTTCCGTGTTCTCTTAATTAAAAGGTTCTAAGAGGAAGTTCCTCTCAACCGCTATAACAAGGGTTGCATTTTATCTAGAATATCCTCAAAGTTAAAGTTGTCTCCAATTTTCAATCCAAAAATTTATACCTCCCTCTTTAATAAGCCAAGAACAATTATGACATAAAAACTCTAAAGAATTCAATGAATCCCTCCACAGCCGAGAAACTCCGGCCTAGGATCTTCCATAAAGTTAAAACATGCAATACTCATATATTTAATATGCATAAACTGAGCCCAGAACGAATTTTTCTGAGTGATCTTCCAGAGTCTTTTCATTCAAAAACATTCTATCACTTTATATATGTCTCTAATGCCAAGCCCACCCTTGAGGCTTCACCCAACACCGTAGGTAGCTTCACTTGCTCATCTCTCCATCTTAAATGCGACTAATGTACTCTATTCCCCAAAACAATCCATGTTATTAACTATTTTAATAATTTCAAAAACAACCCTTATATGTGAAGCGCGAATGGGCAAGTGGCAAGTTGAGTCTTGTTGGGTGGAAGATTGTCACTAGGCCTAAAGGCAAAGGTGGGGATCAGAAATCTCAAAAGCATATTTGAAGCGCTGATGGGCAAGTGGCTTTGGAGATATAATTTGGAGAGGGATAGTCTGTGGCATAGGGTAAACGTTTGGAGGTACAATGATAGTGTGTTGGTTGGGTTAGTAGGCTACTTGGAGGCCCATATGACTGCAAGAGGTCTAGTGAGATATCATGAGAGGTTTATAGAAGTTCAAGGGAAAGGTTATTTTCAAGGTGGGGAAAGGTAATAGTGTGTTATTTTGAAAGGATCCTTGGTGTTATGAGGATAAGTTGGAGTCCAAGTTTCACTACCTTTATACTACCTCCAATAAAAAAATTGGCCTCTGTTTGCGAGGTGCATGTAAGTGGTAGGTGATGTTCTACTAACTTGAGATTTTAGCTTCTAGAGCAACCTCAATGATGAAAATATGTCGCATGTGGTGAATCTCCTTTTGAGAGTGGGGGGTATACCTCTCTTAGCAAGGTGGAAGATGTTAGGTGGTAGAATCATGACAGCAAAGGCAAATTCTGTGTGCGCTCTTTTTATGAGACATTAGAAGTTTGTGAGGGAGTATAGTTCTCTATGACTAAGGTGCGGGGCAATAAGGCTCCCTCCAAAGTTCGCTTCCTGACTTGGTGTGTGATCCGGGATAAGGTGCAGACCAGGGATTTCTTATGGAGGAGAGGCATTAGGGTGATTGACCACTGTCCCATCTGCTTAGAAAGTGGAGAAATCTAGAGACCACCTCTTCCTTCATTGTAGAGTGGCTTGGGTGATTTGGTTTGAGTTTTGTAGAGATTTTGGCTTTAGCTGGGTTGTTCCTTCCTCGATTAAGGATGTGCATGTTTCAAACTTGGTCTTGCAAGGCGTTTAGTGGACGTCGTAGGAAGCGATTGTGGTCCCTGACTCCACTAACTATCTTGTGGGGTATTTGGAAAGAGCATAATAGTATGGTGTTTGATGGTAAATACTCCTCATTTGAAGCTTTCTTGTTGGAGATTAAAGGTCTTATTTTTATTTGGGTCAAATTGTATGAGGAGCGGGCATTATATTAGATTTGAGGAGGTGGTGTTCAATTTGTTAAACAACCATTTACCTCAAAAGATCGACATGTTAAGGAAAGGCGAAATAACTATGTATACCAACGGGTCATCGGGCCAACACAACACGTGCTCGGGAACACATCATCCGCTAACACTCCCCATCAGCGAGCTAGAATACACTCCGCTGGAGACTTGAACCCGCGACGTCCCAAGTCTTAAGACTCTGATACCATGTTAAACAACTATTTACCTCAAAAGATCGACCTGTTAAGGAAAGGAGAAATAACTATGTATACCAACGGGTCGTCGGGCCAACACAACACGTGCGCGGGAACACATCATCCGTTAACACTCCCCATCAGCAAGCTAGAATACACTCTGCTGGAGACTTGAACCTGCGACGTCCCAAGCCTTAAGACTCTTATACCGTGTTAAACACCCATTTACCTCAAAAGATTGACTTGTTAAGGAAAGGTGAAATAACTATGTATACCAAAGGGTCGTCAGGCCAACACAACACGTTTGCAGGAAAACACATCATCCGCTAACACAATTGACCTTCCTTGGTTACGAGAGATTAGGTCTTTCTGGGGTTGATGTGTTTTGTTTTCTTGGGGTTCCTCGGTCTTTTCTAGCTAGTTTCCGTTTGATATTTTCCCTTTGTCTTGGTGGCCTTCTCAGCCTCCTTTTCCTTAGTAAATTGTTTTACCTATCCAAAAAAAAAAAAACGAAGAAAAAGAAAAAGAAAAATCAAAGAGAAACATATATCCAGTCTTCTAGACTCAGCTCACTGAACTCTTAAAGCATTATCATACAAACCTAAACGACATCTTCATACCCCTTTGTCTTCTATGTATTCTACCAAAATAGCCTCCCTTTATTGGGTTGGCCAACCAAGGTCAAGTCATGGGTTTCTCCAGCAAGGCTGAGAAGTACCATTCGTTCTTTTCGATTCCACGGTCAAACTTCATACCTTCATTCCACCTCAGCTTCTTGAACCCGACCCGGTTGAACATGGGCACATAGGTGGTATTCAGCTGCGACCCGAGGCAGAAGAAACGGTCAAGCCAGAAAAGCCCACCAGGCCTCAACACCCTATAGATGTCATAGAGAGTGAACTCAAGCATGGCGTCCGGGATCCAGTTGCTGAGCACGTGCATGGAGTGCACTATATCCAATGTGTTCTCAAAGAATGGGAGTCGTTGGGAAACGCTAACATGGATCGGGATCAACCCACGAGATGCGATGAAGCTGTTAAATGGACCGTCAAGGTTCATCGAACTTGTGATGATGGTCACATTACGCTCCCTCATCCTGGCTGCAAACGTCCCAGTTCCTCCTCCTATGTCGAACCCAATACGGATCGTGCCAGGTGGTCTGGTGCTTAGCACTTGGTCAATCCCATAGTCAAGTCCACCATTGTCAAAAACCCAGCGGGTCTTCTCCCGACCCTGCAAGTCAAAACAATCCTTGCAGTCAAAGTATCCTTTAGTGTTCTTCCGCTCTATAAGACACTCGTAGCTTTTACAGCTATACGGGTCCCACACAATGCTAGTGTCTGGTGGGGTCGTCCATAGGCTAGCAGGGAACGGGATGGGCTCCACGTATCCAAACGGGGACTTGGGGTGGCATCGTCTACGTGGGAGCGGCTCGCAGCCTTTGAGTATGAGTCTTTGCGCAAAGATATCATCCACCGGGCATTCCACTCCAACGTTGTATGTCATGTACCGGATCAGCTCATCTTGGAACCGCAGACACCCAGCTCCAACTGGCGGGTGGACCTCGTCTGATCCCATCCTTGGGGAGTACCCAAGTGGGAGCTTGTGGGGAGCTATCGCGAGCTTGAGCTCATCCGACATATCCATCTCCTGATCATCTGACTTGACTGACGACTCTTTGACATGACGTTCAGGAATAGAGTCATGGAAGCGGCCTAGTTCAGAGAGGAGGGCTTCAAAGAGTGAGTTGGCGGAGGCGAGTTGTTGGTGCAACTCAGTGAGTTGGGTTTCACTGGCAGCAAGTAGGGTTTGGGTGGTGTTGAGTTCTTGCAAGAGAGTTGAGGTGTCCCAGAGAGGGAGGCGGTGAGTGTATTGAGAGAGATTGTTGAAGTTGAGGGAGGGACCTGTGAAGATGTAGATGGTGAAAATATTGGTTAGTATGACCAGCAGAAGGATCTTGAGCTTGGTTTTGTTTGGGTTCATGGCCTGCTGATTCGGCTTTCGAGGGTAGTCGTCGGCGCCACCCCCCATCTCTCTCTGTGATGAGTGTTCGCTGTTGGGAGCGAATGGGAGTTGTTTATAGAGACGAGAGAGTACACTATATATAGGAGAGTGGAGGAGTTGAGTGGCTGACGATGGGGGGGACTAACGAACACATCTCGAGGCTTTGTGATTTTTTTAAGGGATATTTTAGTAACACCTCCCTGAAATGTGAAAGTAATTAGTAATACGTCCTTATACTTTCAAACTTTATGATTACCCTGGTCCCTTTAACCAAGTTTAACAGTTGTTGACTTAAGTTACAACGCACCTTTTGAATCAAACGTCGTTAGAATTGTACTTGCAATATTATGGTCCTTCCAAGGTATAAAAGAGACCATTTTCATGATATGACCAACTGGGGGTGTTACCGTTAAAATGGCGCCCGTTAAAACAAATTGTAATGGACAGTGGCAAAAAATGGAAAAATAGAATTTAACAGAAATATGGCCCTGAAATTCAAAATTAATGAAATTTGAAATTTGAAATCTGAAATTCAAATTTAAAAAAATAAATAAACAAAAATAACGGGCGTTAAAACGAGAAAATGGCTGTTAATTTCAAAGTGTCAAAGCGGTTCTTAATGTGACGGGGTTGGGGCATTACGTTAAAACCGTGAAAATGGCGTTATTTTAAACCATGGGTCCTTCCATAGGTGGGTTAACAGGCGCATGATTGGTGAAAATAGGTAATTACTTACAATATGAAAGTATAAGGGGGGTATTACTAATTACTTACAAATTTCAGGGGTGTTACTAAAATACTTTTTTTGTAAAAAAATTCGGTTTCTTCGGTCTTCCTGTAAAGAAAGCGGGAAAGACGCAGTTTCTCTTTCTCGTTCACTGTGACACGCCGTTTTTGCCGTTCGAGAAAAGATAAACGGCCTAAAACTAACATGCCACCGACGCTGCAATAAATATTGTTTCCCACCGAGTCAACTCAGAGTTGTGTTCCTGTGTTGCTGTCAGCCTTTAGTGGACGTATGTCCTCCATAAGTATACAACGTTGATGATTCTCTTGATAAATCACACGAATCTCAATGACCATCCAATGAGTATTTTTGCACCGATAGGCGAAATCGCTGAGCTGATTCGGAAATCCCCGTGTCAACTCAGTCTCTCTCTCTCTCTCTCTCTTTCTCTGGGTAAAGGTCAACGTTCAGAATACGGGAGATTGGATTTTTTTTTGGGTCGTGATGTAACAAGGTATACCTGAGATCTTTTCATTTGCGGAAGCGGCTTTTTCGGTAGTCACCACTGCCATCTGGGCCCACTGACCGCATGGATGTTTAGCCCACCCTTTAATAGACATTCATACCAAAAATCAGCTTGTTTAATGATTTTTAGCCGTTGGTTTTAGTACTCAAAAGATGGTTGTATTCAACGGCTATAAGAACGCCTTAAATGGTGCTAAAAAGTGTTAAAATCTAATGGTTATAGATTACCAATCAAGATGATTTTTGGTATGTATATCCACCAAGGGGTGAGATAAACATCCAAGCGGTCAGTGGGCCCAGATGGCAGCGGTGACAACAAAAAATGCCGCTTCCGCAAATGAACAGTTTCAGGCATACCTTGTTACATCTTTTTCCTTTTTTTTTTCTGTTCCCAACTTGCCATTGGGATGTGAGAGAAGAATTATCTGCAACACCGCACTCAGCTTCACTTGCTCACTCCATATCTTAAATGCGACTTATGTACTCTATTCCCAAAACAATCCCTTCTATTAACTTTCTTAAATTTTAATAATTTCTTAAACAACCCTTATATTAACTATTTTGCAGTTTAGTCCTGTGTAACTTAATTATTTTCAGTATTTGACCATATATTAAAGGGAATTTTTGACATACCCCACCATGTTTTGGTCGAAAATTGACATACACCTACCCCCCCCCCCCCCCCCCCCCCCATGATAGAGTCCTCCGTCTGTGACCGTGATTGACTCGTCATGACTAACTATTTTCTTCTGAAAAGACCAAACTACCCATTCCTTCAAATAAAAAAAAAATTAATAGGTACAATGGTTTATTTGCAGAAACCCTCCCATCTTTTTCATCATTTTTGACACTCAAGTAATCTTTGAAAAGAGAAATGTTCCAATTGTTTCTTGCCATTAAAGACCGTAGTGGAGATCTAGCTTCGACGGTAGTTGCTGATTTCTTTCCATTAAGGAATGAAAACGTCAACAAGAACAGGGGCTATCTACAACTACAACCAAAAATGGAATCAGGTCGGGTCTGTTGAATCTATACGGCTTGCACGAACAGCAGCAATGAGAGTTTTGTGAAAAAGATGTTGCATACCGTCGGATAATCAACTGACCCGGAATGAGAGTCTAGCATCGGTGGGCATGTCCGAACAACGACGGTTGTTTGAGGTTGTGAGCAGCAGCGATGAGTAGAGTAGAGGCAACCTTGGTGGTGGATGAATGTTGCAAAAAATAAAAAGTCAGAAACTTGGAAAAACATATGCAGCAACCCTAGAAATTAGCAGACAAATCAATGGAAACCTGAAGCATGAGCTTGTTGAATATAAATGCAATCTTTCCACATGATTTCGATGCCATGGCGTCCTTACTGAGAGAGAAATCCATGGTGTTTGAGAATTTTTTTTTTTTTTTTTTTTATTGTAGGAAAACCTGCTGTGATTTTTATCCATTGTACTGCTTTGTTCTTCTTCTCTAACTCTGAAGAATTGTTTTTCACTAGCAGCTTCGTGCAAACAAAAGGAAAAGAAAAATGAAAATGAGAGCTTTGATCTGGATAGGGTTTTGGGGCCGAAAGCATTATGATCAAAGGTTTAGGACATGGGTAGTTTGGTCTTTTTAAAAGAAAATCGTTGGTCATCACGAGTCAATCACAGTCCTAGATGGACGACTCTATCATGGGGGTATGTCAGTTTTTTCAAATTGTGGTGGGGGTGTATGTCAAAAATTGCCTATATTAAATCAAATTTCTTCCTATGGCCACCCAAAGATATAAATTTTGGTGTACTCACATAGAAGATGAATCAATAGCTGATTTCTGGTGAGGATGATCTCCTCACCATATAGATTTCCCCTACAAAATATCAGCCCATCCTGAGATTTCTAATCCCATCAAATGTGGTTTTCAAGTTACCGATAAAAATAGACGGTTCATAATTCATCAACTTTGAAACCGGTCTATGAATATCGGAATGATTTGAATTTTTTTAAGGATGATCTCCTCACCATAGAGACCATCCTCACCAAAAATCATCCCATTCCAAAACTTCTAATTTATAAATTGGCCTGCGCCAATTTTTTGTTGTAGAAATTATGGGTTTTGAAACAGAATTGCACGTGGTTTTAAAAATGTCCATTATAACAAAAATAACGGCCATTATAAGAGCAACGCCTTTATAACACCCAAATCCCAAAAAGGGGATATTCCGTTATAATGTTATAGCAGCTGTTATTTAATAAAAAATTCAAAAAATTTTATAAATGAAAATAAATTGTATTTACAAAAACAAAAACAACTTTCTGACATTTAAAAAATAAAAAGAAAGTAACGAAACACCCTTGGGTGTCTCTTCCTGACAAAAAAGTAAATCTGAGAAAAGGCTGACAATTCTACCAAGCTGAAAAAGTGTTTGCCCATAAATGCATAAAACTTCTATCACAATACGAGCCACGTGGCACATTCTTAGTGGACGCTGACCGTATGGATGTTTGGTCACTCACTGGGTGGACCTACACACCAAAAATAAATATCATCAGTGGTTTATAAGCGTTGGATTGAAGTTATTTTCATGGGTTGATTTTAACTGTAGGAATTTGAGCATTATTTGAGCGCAAAGATCCAAAGGTTGTAAATTAGTAATCAGGCTGATTTTTGGTTTGCAGGTCCACCTAGGGACTGGCCAAACATCCATAGGTCAGAGTGTGCCACGTGGCTTGTATTGTGATAGAAATTTTATGCCTCTATAGGCAAACACCCTTTTAAAGGGCATCCACTAAGAGTGTGCCACATGGCTTGTATTGTGATAGAAGTTTTATGCCTCTATGGGCAAACGCCCTTTTAAAGGTCGTCAGTCAATTTTTTCAGCTTTAATTTTTGCAGACAGAGATGCCCTTTCAAAAGGCGTTTAGTTACTTTTTTTTTTTGTAAATGTCAGAAAGTTGTTTTTGTTTTGCAAATACATTTAAATTTATTTTAGTTTATGAAATTTTCTGTAAAAAATATTTTTATTTTGATTTTTCATTATTGAGTTTTTTTTTCTTAAATTATTAAAATAACAAATTTCTGAACCTTATTTTTACTCGGAAGCGCCTGATGTGATGCTGGTTGTAACTAACTGTAGCCATCTTGACCCATACTCTTAGCAAAGTAAAAGAAATGAGAGGGATCGATTCCGACCTAATAGCAGCAAGTGTTTTAGTCAATTTTGTGCGGGCACGCTCGAGGCGGTCCAATCGATTGGGCTGATTAGAAGACCAAAATTTGGTCTTTTTTTTTTTTTTTTCTTTTGTAATCATCATCGAAGCCGGGCTA
This sequence comes from Euptelea pleiosperma, assembly GCA_035048495.1. NCBI lineage: Eukaryota > Viridiplantae > Streptophyta > Magnoliopsida > Ranunculales > Eupteleaceae > Euptelea > Euptelea pleiosperma. The sequence continues at coordinate 1,049,657 of CM068542.1, read as the reverse complement.
AGCCTGGACCCGGTCATAACGTTATGAGCGGCACAACCGCTCAAAGCAGGAAACCTGCCTGCGTGGGTTTGAACCCACGACCTCCCAAAAGAGGTGGATATACACCAACCATATGAGCTGCCATTTTGGGTGTAAAAAATAAAAATAATTAAAAAAAATGGTCTTCAATGGAATTGAAATCATGGTTTAAAAAAATGGCCGTTATAACGGATTCGGACTTCTCCGTTACGTTACTTACCGTTAAAACGCCCAGAAAATATAACGCCCGTTCTTTTCGTTATAACGGCCGTTATTCTTCTGTTATAACGAAAATAACGACAAATGGTTGTTAGTTCCGTTTTTTGAAAATCTGAAACTCAAATTTCAAATTTCAAAATTTGAATTCTGGCACCATTTTTTTCATTATTTCTATTTTTGCCCCTGAGTGTTATTTTCGTTATAACGGAAAAAACGGTAAGACCCCCAATCTGTTATACCGTTATAACAGCCACTTTTTTTTGTCTTGAATCGATTGGAGGCAAAAGGTGATCTAGAGGTTTTTTTTTACAAACTTGGATCGATCGGGCTCAAGTTCCAATCGATCAGACTTGTGTAGATTTGCACAGAACCTCCTCCTTTCAATTCCTTCTTAAACTCAACCACAAGCTTAAGGAACTTAGAGATGTATTAACTTGAGGTACGTCCATGGATCCACTCTCCACAAGCCAAAAATCATCTTGATTACTGATTTCAAACCTTTGGATCTTTGTACCTCAAATAATGCTCAAATCCACATGTTTAAAATCAACCAATGAAAATAATTCCAATCCAACGCCTAGAAATCACTAATCCGGCTGATTTTCGGTTTGTGGATCCACCCTAGAGATTGGCTAAACATCCATAGGATCAGAGTCCTTTAAGAGTGTGCTACGTGGCTCATATTGAGCCCTGTCATCAAAGTTTTCCTAGTTTGAAATCAAGGTTTAAAAAACGGCCGTTATTTATAGTGGATTCAGACCTCCCCCGTTACGTTACGTACCGTAACGGCCGTTTTCATGAAAATAACGGCCGACCGTTATTATTTTTTGGAAAAAATTGTGAAAAAAAAAACAACCGTTATTTTCCGTTTTTGAAATTTTTAAAGCACCATTTTTTCCTGTTATTTTCCATTTTTACCCCTGAATAACGAAAAAAAGGGTAACGCCCCCAGTCCATTATACCGTTATAACGGCCCCCTTTAAACCTTGTTTGAAATCTCTAACCAAGCTGATTTTTGGCTTGTAAGTCCACCTAGGGACTGGGAAAACATCCATACAGTCAGTCCTCTAAAAGTATGCCACGTGGCTCAAACCGCGTGCTGTCATCAATGTTCTACTCCCCCATGATGCGCTGCATCATGTACAACAATCAGATAGCGGATCTTCTCCGGTGGTGCAATGTCGTCACTCACAACAGCGTCCACCACATAGCACAGTTGGTCCACATACCAGCCAATCAATCACATTCATTTGAAAGTTAAAAATTCATTTAGGGCGCGTTTGATTCCCAATTTTTGGGAAAACACAATTTTCCATTATTTGATAGCCATTTTAAATTGGCAAAATTTTTCTGAGAAAATAAACTTTTTCCCATTTAAAACCGGAATTCATTTCCATTCCACCAAGGCGAGAATTCGTTTCCACGAGAAAATACACCCTTATTTTCCACATAATTGAAAATTTTATATTTTCTCTGGTGCAATCAAACAGCCATTTAAGGCATTTCTCCCAATCCATTTTCTCGAAAAATTTCTCGTATGAAAAAGAGGATTTTCTTAAGAAGATTATCTTCATCAAATTCATTGTTGGTAAAAAGTGTTGAACTCCAATCTCAGCCTCTCTTAAAACAAACATCTTCTTCAAAAAAGTGAAAGGAAAAGGATTTAAACGGTATTTAAAAAAAATGTGGGTTTCAAAATTGTATGGTCAATAACAATATTTAAAAAAAAACCGTTGATTGGACGGCAACGAATAAAAATGAATATTCAGATAGTGAAAAGTAGAAATCACTCCCGAATCCGAACATGGTTCAAGAACCCACTTTCTGACCATGTTCAAACTTTAAAGATATGGCAAGACTTATATTTGATGTCAAGAATAGAAATCACTATATTTGATATCAAGAATCGTGATATATGAAATTAAATAGGGTCGGGCTCTAGTTACCGCCTTAAAATGACAGGCTCCGGTTACAAGACACAATATGACCCACGTGGCACACTCTTAGAGGACTCTAACCATAGGGATGCTTGGCCAATCCCTAGGTGGACCTACAAACCAAAAATCAGCTTGATTAGTGATTTCTAGGCGTTGGATTTGACTTATTGGATATAGAGATGGGTTGGAGTTAGATTTTGCAAAAAACATCATCAAATTTGAAGTGATGGGTTGGAGTTGATCTTACTAGAAAGTCCAAATAATGTAATCTTTAATTAGCCTCAATATTTTATTTTATTTTTTTATTTACATTTTAATTTTTGTGGTCCGCAGAGTAAAACTTTGATGACGGACATCCATTACGGACCACAGTATAAGCCAATGTCACACTCTTATATACGCCTAATTTTTGGACTGTAGGTCTACCTAGGGATGGACCAAACATCCATACGGTCAGCGGCCTCTAAAAGTCTACCACGTGGTTCATAATGTGGTCCATCATCAAAGTTCTACTCCCATTGTGTTTTTGTTATGTAGGTCCCACCTAGGGATGGCCAAACATCAATATGGTCAGCGGTCTCTAAGAGTGTGCCATGTGGCTCGTACTGTGATCACTGCTTCCCAAAGGAGTCCCACTTTGTCTCGGGCGAGATGGGCCGATCCTGTTATGGATCGAACCGATCCATATCGGGATTGGTGCCCACCGATCCAGCATCTGATCTCGAGATTTCGAACCATGTTTAGAACCAATGTTTAATTAATATAAATGGTTGAACAATTGAAATCCATTTGTTTACTTTATAATTCGATGCGCTCTTTTACGTCTACTTGCGAAACAATTTCAGATATGGATTCAGTCCCAGCTAAATTACCAATTACCAAAATCAAAAAAAAAAAAAAAAAAAAAAAGGTCCAAGAAAATTAGATGGATTATAATTATTTCTCTTATGACTATAATAATTTACTGTCATTTTCTTATCCAAATTTTAAGCAATTCATCAAATGTCCCCGTTGATCGGACAAGCTTGTGCTAGTTTCCTAAGGTTGTCGATGATCATGACCAGCTTCGTATTGAGTCGATTCACGAAGCACTTCGGCAGCCATCCTGCAGGGTCCAACTGGATTGACAAGCAAAATCAATTTGTTAATTCATTTTCATCTTCTTTTTTTTTAACTATTTGAGCAAAATGTAGAAATAGTTATTGGCTGATTTAAGCAGTTATTACCTGAACAACGTAAGTTACCATGCACGAATCGTCTTCCAGCTTCTCCACTACCCACCCCGACTGCAACAACAGTCCTCGGATCGCATTATTCCGCTTTGGGTGCAATCCGGCAGCAATCTCTTTCGGCAGTGAAGCGACTGCAACCACCTACAAACCCAATTAAACTTGCAAATTAAGTTAGTATTTATTTATTTTTATTTTTTTGGTTGAGAAGTTGGAAAGAACTATTTTACCAAAAAAAAATAATAATTACTTAATAATTTAGATTTTTCATTATTTACCAGGGTCCCGTCGTCCATGGTTTCACGTCGCTCATAGACAATGAATTCTCTGTTCTTAAAGAGGGGTTTTGAGCCGTCTCCGAATCTGAGACGAATAATGCTAAGGTTATCGTCAAGATCCTTGATGTACTTGGCCTCTGCTAGATCAGGATCCCATTGCTGATGAAACAAAAAAAAAAGACGAAGGAAATTTAACATGCGCAAGCATAGGTAATTTAAATGCTATTTGACAAGAAATTGAGTTTTTAATTTCTAAACTTCGGCTTAATCAACTACACGAAAGGACGAATTTTAGTCATCCTTCCATAAAATAACCACAAAAAATTGTCACTTTCGGAGAAAACGAGCGCGAAAGCAAATTGCATATTAAATATATACAGTGCTAGGGACAAAACTTGACTTTCTTGAATTGTTGAATTGACCCCCCTAACTAATTATATTCTTGGGGTGTTAAAAAGCTACACAAATTCTAATTATGTGATCCAAGCGATATAAGGATTTATCTCGACAATTATGCGATAAGAGATGATCGAAAGTCACCTTTGCGGCATCGATGGCACTGGCCACAGTGATGAATTGTTGGGGGGAAACTGATCTGAGCAGTCTGCGACTCCGGAAGATGTGAAGTGAACCTGATCGGCGCTTCGATATCTCGACATCGTTGTTAAGTGTTACAACCTTCCATCCATCGTCACCATTCCTGACCCGGCTAGTATCCGAAGCTGACAGCAGCTCCTGTATGCAGCTTTCACTTGCAAAGTACACATACCTTCTTAGTGAGTCCTCACTAATGGACCTGCAGAGACCCAAAGGAGAAACAAATCAACAATAATGCAAACATGGTAAAGAGGGATGGAAGAGAAACAGGAGTTTGGGCTGTCAAGAAATACTTACCAGGACTTGGTGCAGGAGTTTGGGCTGCTGCTCATCTTAGGATATGCTGCATCAACTGTCTGTTAAGAGTCTCCTCCCCACATTAATGTAATAAATGGAGAAAGAAAGAGAATGCAGAGAGTACAGAATACAGAGTCAAGATTAGTATGAGAGGGAGGATGGAGGATGAAGAATAATATGAAGTGGGCTGTGGTGAGTGATGCACATGCTATGCCAGAAGAACCTCCATGATTGGAACTGCACGTGCCATTTCCACTCTCTCATATAAAAGAAAGATTCTTTCCTTGTAAAGGGACAGGGGGGGGTGGGGGGGTAAGGGTGGGGAAGCTGAAGCACATGGAGTGTTGGTGGGGCTAAGAAGGAAAAGAAAGGAAAAAAAGACTAAAACCAACTTAAGGAGTTCTACTCATACATATGTTACCTAAGCTTGCCTGGTTGGGGGTGACAGAGACCATATCCAGACACCCTTATAAGGACCCCAATCACGTGCTGGCAGCCAAGGTTTCCACATCATACAATAGGACAGACGGATTGGGTCCCACGATCAATGGATTCTCTTGCATTGGTGGGCCATGATAGTCCTTGATCCTTACTCCTCATCATCCATCCCAATCTTACCTTCTTAATAAAAAAAACTATATATATATGAAGTGATAATGCAATCTTCTGTCACGAATTGGAACTTGAGTCTTAGATCCTGTCCTCTTGATACTAATTTGTCAGGTAATGGTGTGGTAAAAGACACATAAGAGAAGATTGTTCAAATGCTTAGAATACATGGAAGCAAAACCAAGTCAGAATAACCATTCATTCATATAAACAAGGGTTGGCTATAAAAAGGTAAAAATGAAGGTGTGGTGCAACAAGCCCAGCTTAAAAAAGCTAAAGGCTGACAAAATCTTACTGTAAAAATACATAAAAGTTTAGACTTAGTCAAGAATTCAGCTCCTTACAACCTATTACATTCATAAAAAAAATTAAAAATAAAAGGAAAACTAAGCAAATCATTACAGAAGTACAATTCACTGAGGATTATTTATTGCATTAATTATTAGCTAAAAAATGGAATGTGAAAGTATCTGCTGTTTATGATTGTGACTTTTCCTGCCCCAGGAAGCCTTTTGCTTTAAGGCTCTCCACTGAGTCTAGGATGGCATCTTCGATTGGGGTAAAGACCAGGCCCAGATCGATCAGCCTCTTTGCCGCATCTTTGCATCCCATTAGACCCGGCTGGGTTTCCTCAGTAAACCTGTTTTACGATTCATATGAAAACCAATGAAATGCTTAGTTGAGAAAAAATGGACAGGGAAATGTTTAAAGGTAAAAAAAAAAAATATTCCTAAACTGAGAAAAGATCATTAAAAATAAGTTAGGGCAGTCATCATAAAAGAAAGACGACATGCACTGCACAGAGTAGTGGGGGCATTTTAAAAAGACTCTGCAAGGCAAAGAAAAACAATTAATGGTACACAACTTACTCAACAACAAGATTTTATAATTTCAAGTAATATATCACCTTTGGACCATTATTGGGGCTTGCTATCAAAAGGCCAAGCTCAGCTATTTTGGGCCTGCAGGCTGAGCCCAGACTCGGATATTTAGATCTGCTTGACTACCCGGACCGGCTCAGTCAAAATATTGATAAGAAATTGAATTAGGCCTGATCCAAGCCCGGTCTTGAACATCCACTGACCGGGCTTGGGCCTAAAGTCTATCATGCTGGGGCAGGCCTGAGCTAACCATACTGGATCCAGACCCAGCTCATTAACTGCTCTACTCGGAACCTTAGTCACCAGAACTTGTTGGAACCGAGTGGCAAAGTAGAAGGTAAAGTTAACTAAAGTACCCAAAAAGTCCAGGAATAGTGAGATGCGGAAGCCAGGGAAGCTCCCCAAAGTTGATTAGTGAAAAAGTTGATAGAATGTGAAAAAGTTAACTAAGTGTAATGAGTGAAGAAGAAGAATAGTAAGTTTGAGGAATAATGATTTTACAAGGTTATTGGTTGGTAAATCTATGCCATTCTTGATCCAAATGTCACTTAGCCATATAATTCCTGCACACCATTCTGGTCCATAAATGTCTCTATGCATAAAAGGGCTAAATTAATCATTTTGGTCCATAAATGGAAAAGGCGCAAATGGACTAACAAATTGCAGATTCGAATTTTCTACATTAAGATTAAACATGATACGATAAGATAAGAAACCTCGATGAGAGTATCCAAATCAATAGGCATACACATACAACACAGGAAATGACCACAAAGGCTTCAAAGGAATCTCCAATAACCATGTGCAACTGACATAATGGACCTCAATGGGACCAAGTTTAAGATGGAAGGACTGAGGAGAGTTCATGGACCACAATGATGTACTGATGATTGACAAAGATGGACATATATGAATGATGAAAATAGAAAGAGTGCCCATCAAAAGAACATGGACCTACAGAGAGACAAAAACAGCACTATCTGCCATATATGCTCCTAAAATTTCTTGCCCAAAAAAAAAAAAAAATTTCTTGCACAAGAAAAATGGCATTGCAATAAATGAAGCTCCCAACTTTTTGGGTCGGAACCACCACCATTCCACCTCTTCTTCTCCAATCCACTAGATCTGGAACAGCGTTTATGAAAAAAAACAGAAAATAATTGAGTTCTCGAATAAGAAATGCAAGTTTTGAGCTGTTACAATTTTGCAAACTTGGTATGGAATGTAAAGATGGGATACTCAGGGCTCTCATGTTAAATGAGTGAGCATCATTCAAAATGATTCCCATTTATCGTGATAGTCTAAGGCTGCAAAGTGGTCCAAGCAATCAAGTGAAGAGCTATGAAACTTAGATATGAGGTGTTGGGCAAAGTGAGATATCAGACTAAAAACCCAAAATGAGTGGGCGTCATTCGAAATGATTCCCAGTCTTAGGCAGCAAAGTGGTCCAAGCAATCAGGTGAGGAGCTATGCAACCAAGGAAATAAATTTCACGAAATTATCGAAATATTTCGCGAAAGATTTCCATTTTCTAGGTTACCGACAGGAAAGAATATTTGCATCGAAATAATGTTAAATTTCCCGAAATATTTCTATTCACGTCGAAATATTTCCCGTGAACAGTAAATTTCAATCAATTGACAATGTAAATATGTATTATTTCGGTCGAAATGTTTCGACATGTATGGAAACATTGGAAACATTTCAATCGTAGGTATGAAACATCTCATTTGAGCTCAAAACCGCTATAAATCTCATATTTGATCCATTTAACCCTTTTCCATACATTTTGTTTATACAAAAGATCAATCCATTGTAGATATTTTTGGTTCGTAGATTGATCGTGAGGAAGAATCAAATCTCGTTTGGGAGTTTTTTCAAATTCAAAATATACATAAGGATAAATTTTTTTGCTACAAATAAATAGGTTATGTGTAAATTCATTAAATTTATGAATCTATGATGCATTTACACTAGATTTGTGCACAGATTGAAGATCGTTTAGGGTGAAATTTTGGAATTTGGAAAAAATTCCAATTTCATTGGTTTTTACCCTAAACATCCATGATTGTGCATAAATTGATTATATGTTACATAACTTAGCCTGTTCTACAAGTTGGTTGGGTTAAAAAAAATTAACCCTAAATTTTTTTTTTCAAACAAAAAATTAAATAACTATTATAAGTTAATAGTAAATAGGTTTTCTAAAATTACATATAAGGTTAAGAAATTAATGTAAGTGAATAAGGATTTGTTAATATATTACCTTATGACTTTTTTATAATTAGCAATTAAATAATAGTTATATAATTAAATTAAACCTTGACTAATTAAAGATACTTGCCGCGACATATTATAGACTATTATGGTCATTCATTTCCACACTACATATGGTTGTATATTATGGTTTGAAAGCTTATGAGTGTTTTTATGCTTGTTTATTCTTTTCTCAAACTTTCCACAAACATTTCCATAATATCTCCATCATTTCCACGAAAAATGTATTATTTCCACACTAGTCGAAATATTTCCAAGAAATATTTCTATTTTTAGACTGGTCGAAATAAACCTCGAAACCGAAATTTATTTCCTTGTATGCAACTTAGATATGAGGTGTTGGGCAAGGTGAGACATCAGACTACCCAAAATGCTAATACACCCATAAAATTGTATGTCCGATTCCTTTTAATGGATCAGCTGGCTAGAATCATTTGATGAAGTCAAATTTAAGCAAAAATGGGTCTAATTCCCATTTATGGGACCTCTTGAATGGTAAGGCTATGTTTGGCTGCATAACTAGTCCAGGATAAGATCATAAGAACTTACCGATTGTTTGGCTCGCAGGGGAACAAAGGATGAGGTTACACTATCCAAAAAATGGTGCTTTTTTGTGCTTATTTTGATATGAAAAGAGATCAGAAAAAGAAAAGAAAAAAACAAATATACAGATTTTCAACTATGTAGGATGAGGAGGCATAGTTGTAGTTTTAGTAGCATAGTAACAATGTACCTGTGAACGGGGAATTCAGGGCAGAGTTTGGAGACGGTTTGAGCAAAGTCACAGAATTGGTAGATGCCATTGGTGCAAAGGTACCTCCCAGAAGCCGATGGGGTCTCAAATAGCAGAACCTGGGCATTTGCAACGTCCCTCACATGCACCGCCCCCAGCCAATAGTACTCCTGCGTCTCCTTGGATCCTTGAAGCAGCTGTTGCAGCACAGCGGAGCTGGCATTCAAAGAAGGCTGGAGGAGTGAGCCCAAGCATGTGGACGGATGGATGGCCACTACATCCATAGCATGCTTGTCTGTGTAGTCCCACGCTGCTTTCTCAGCCAACGTCTTTGACACCGGATACCATTTCTGTTTCAAGGAACATCTCAGTCAGTCGGTTATAACATTAGAGAGTTTCTGTTTCAATACCTCAATCAGTTAGTTATAGGTTGTTTTAAATTCAACTGGTGGGTGGCATGTGCATCTGGACGCGATTCACAAAATTTTACAAAGGAATACTGTATAGTGTGTTTGAGGTGCACCATGTGTGCCACATATTTTCTCAGCCTGCAATTCATGCACATATCGTCAGTCAAGCAATATAATAATGTATGTGTTTACATTGATGAGTTGGTGATGAGTTGGTGAGCTATTTCTATGATCCCCAGCACTTCAGACTATCAATTATACAGTAAATATTCTAAGCGTGCCCACATTTGGTATTTTTTATAAGTAATGAAGGGGTATATAGATCATGGTTAGCAATTCAGCCCACGGCAAAAATGCAGTATGGAAAAAGAGCGAGTATAATTCAGGGTTGCCATTCAAAAATTCAGTTAAAAATTCGGCAAAGAATAAAATACAATTAAAAAACAATAATTTGTTCCATTTTTCTGCATTTTTTCACATAAAAAATTACTAGTTTTCAATCGTTCGGAATAATTCATGTATAATACGGCTCCTCATAAAATTCGCAAAGTTTACTGAACCTGTTAAAAGTTCAGTAATATAATAAGTTTTCCCAAGAAATCCAAAATAATATGCGAATTATACACAAACTTACTATGTTATAGATAGAAATAGACAAGATAAAAAGAATTCCACACAAAAGAAAGAAAAGAACTGTGTGCACCACATTAGCTCAAGAAAAGTAAAAAGGCACTAACATAACTTTATGCTCGAAACAAAATCCTAAAAATTATTTAGGAAGTCTACAAAAGGAAATGCTGTTAAACTCTTTGAGAATGAAAAATGATAGCCCAATGCGAAATGGAAGCTTTAATTTTCTTGATCACCTTATCTAGCATATCAACCTTATCTATGAAATGTGCTGATTCCTCTCCTTCCAAACACACTGTCCTGAAGCAAAGGGGATCAGTTTCAAAGCTAATCACCTGTTAACCTCCAAACCATGTAAATGACATCCTTGCAAGAGGAGCTCTAATAAGCTATTAAGAAAGGTCCAACAGATCTGAACTTCTCCAGTAATTTGTTCCAGATGCTTATAGTGAACTCAAAATGTATCAAAAATGATTTATTGATCCTCCAACAGCTTTGAATGGGAAACACATGTGGGGCATTATCTTTTTCCTTTCCATCAAATTATCCAAAGGAGTTTGTCCAAAGCAGTTGTTCAAATGGAGAAAAAACCACCATCGTGGAATTGGTGTGCTCTAAAATAACTTAGATGGGAAAGAGGACAGTGGGTTGCTCTACACACATGCAAGGTTAAAAAAGGCTAATTCAGGTACTGAGGCAATTTGCCTCCAAAAGGCGAGGCGTGGTCTCAAGGCGGTGCTAAGGCGTAAGCCTCATTTAAGCTTCATTTTCAAAAAAAAAAGTTGCTTGAAAAATTCTAAAAAAACAAATAATCAATTTTAGAAAAATTAGAAACAACATACCATGTGAAAAAATAATTTAAATAAGCATAAAAGTTATTGAGGCTATAGCTTTTACCTTAAGAGTGACACTGTTGGGCAGTCGGGCTGAAAGCCTAATGTTGATATCAAATCTTAAGAAATATAAATCACATAACTAAATTACAAAATCGAAATAGTTAATAAACTAAGTCCACTAACATAGTATCAGTTCTACTACTAACAAAATAACTAACAAGATAGAGCTAGAAAAATGGTAGAGCAAGTCTATAATGTTTTGATTTCTTTCTCGAGCCTGGTGAGGTTATTCACAAGAAAACCATATGAAGTGACGGAATCAAAATCCGATGAAGTTTGAGCTCTCTGATAATTTCTCTCAAGTGGGGAAAACTAGGGATAAAAGCTTAGATTTTGGGTTTCTCACAAAATAAAAGGTTTTAGAGAACCAAATTAAGACCTTTAAGGTCGTTTTTATCATAAAAGATTATTGGGGAGGGTATTTTGTTGAAAAAAGGAGTGAAAAAATTTTTAAAAATGAAAAATAAAGGGTTATGATTTTGGGTTTTAACGTGTAAAAGTGAGGCTATAGCCTCATGTGCGCATCGAGGCTATAACCTCAATGGCCTAAGGCTTAAGCCTCAGAAATGACCACTGAGGCTATAGCCTCAAGGCTGTTTCTTGGAGCCTCAAGGCGATGAAAGCCTCAAAAATCCTTTTTAAGCCATAATGAATTTTTCAATTTAACATAGAGAGATGCTAATATAAGATAGATTGTTTTGTGAAAGAACTTTGGGGCTTATAAAAGTGGAATTTCTGCTTAACGTCCTAGTTTGACCACCTTTTTGGAATTATATAAAGAAGGATGTTTTTGTGCCCAAGTACACAACAGAAAAAAGTCACCTCTAAAGAACTGTATATTCAATGGGTTTACTCCAATGAACAAAATAGAAACAACCTGGGCAACAAATTTATCAATCAAATTGAAGCTCTAGACAGTGGTAAGTGAAGCACTGTGCAATGGAGCCATGTTTGGGGATTAAAAAGTAAAAGATATTAGGAATAAATAGACTACTACTACTACTACTACTACTACTATTTCGATACTTATTGGATGGGATAGTCCATAGAATTATAGCAAGATAACCGGATTAAGATCATTTAATTAAATCGATCCAACTATGATATGTTGGTTCTATATTATTTAAAAGCGTTTCAAATTTCCCTCTTGTTTCAAGAGTTCCTTTTTGGGTTGTAGACCCACATGATTGACAAGAGAGAGGTTTTGATATTTGACCAATTGACGTTCACAAGTATGCTACCATATTTTAAACAGTTGCTTTTTTTATCATTTATTGGAGCCATTTATAGTTGTACCAGGCTGTATTTGTGGCTTTCTCGCCTACACAGAGATACACATATGAAAACCTTCTCTTTACTCTTTCTTTTTCCTAGTTAAAGGGATTTTCTTCATTGATATCTCTTCTTTGATCTTACTTCACTTTAGCATGGTTCAAAGTGACTGGTTTCGTTTCGGTTTCGTCCATGGGTGAAACCGAAAAGTTTTGGTAGTTTCGGTTTGAAACTGACCGAAACCAAGTGACATTTTATGAATAAAAATTGGTTTTTATCAGTTTCGGTTGGTTTCGGACGAAACCAAAGTAGTTTCGTCGTGCGAAACGTTTCAATTTCGGCCAAAACTTGAAACCATGCACTTTAGTGGTTTTGTTTACAACCAAAGAAGTAGTGCGTGTAGGTGTTCTAATTGGACCATATTTTGGCGGTGGAGGCTCGATTAACCTGAATGGATCTCAAACTGTCCAACACTCAATTCAATCCAAACCTTTACTAAAGCAATAAGTTTCAATTATTCTTCTCCTCTGCATGTTTTTTCGGGTTACAAAATGTTAAAGTGCTTTAGATTGATCGTTTTTTCTTATACAGTTCAGAAAAAGCTCTATGTTTCCCTTATGAGGTATTTATATCTGATTTTATCCACATATTTGTGTGCATTGTTCATTCAACGTTAAGTTACAATGCATAATCTCTTTCCAAGCATCTATTAAGTGTAACAAGTTACATAATCTACATTTCGTTTATCTAATTTTATTCTCTGTTTTCATCATCTTTAGTAGACCCCAACCAACATTATCTTTGTTTTGAGTCCCAAATTTGATGAAGATATGCTGAGATTGGGACAATCCTCACCATTCAATCTAGATTTTTAAAGTATGATAATGAAAAAAAAACACAAATTTAGAAATTTCTAGTTCTATGAGTACATCTAATATGAGAGGGGGAGAGAGAGAGAGAGAGAGAGACCTGGTGGGATTTGCAGAATTCGAGATCGGTCCAGGAGGTCTCGTCGAAGGGCTTGGTGGTGGGCCAGGCTGGGTTGGGGACGATGGCTGAGATGGAGGAGGTGAGGACCACCCGCCTCACCTGGAACTTCCTAGAAGCTTCGAGGACGTTGAGGGTGCCCTGTACGGCTGGGAGCACTAGTTCCAGCTGCGGGTTCTTGGGATCCTCCAGGGTGCAAGGGGATGCCACGTGGAACACTCCTGAGCACCCTTCGACAGCCTTGGAGATGGCCTCTCCGTCGAGGATGTCGGCCTCAAAGAACTCCAGACGCGGTTCAGTGACATTGGCGCCGGGGAGGGAGAGGAGGTGGGAAGCGTCGGAGCCCGGGAAGACGGTGGCATGGACGGTGTAGCCCTTATGGAGGAGAGCCTGAACCAGCCACGAACCGATGAACCCATTGGCTCCAGTCACGCACACTACCTTGTCCTGCTTCTCTGCTGCCATGCTCTGGTTATGTTATTTTCTTAGACTAGATTTGGGATTGGGAATATCTGGCTTTGAAGAGAACGAGGGAATCTTCTACTTTATAGTAGGGACGCCACGTGCACCTTACTCGTGGAAATCACTTTACACGTGGAAAACATTTTACACGTGGCATAATCTTATAGATCACTGACCGTATGGATGTTTGGCCATCCCTAGGTGGATCCACATGCAAAAGCTCAGCCTGATTAGTGATTTCTAAGCATTCGATCGGAGTCGTTTTCATGGGTTGATTTTTAACCATAGATTTTGAGCATTAAGTTATTGAAAGAGAGCTGGTTAATGAGGTTCTGCACTAGGCAAAGGAATAGAACTTTGATGATTATGTCTCTCATCATCCTTGATGAGAAACCACAATATAAGACACGTGGCACATTAATAGAGATCACTTACCCATATGGATCTTTGGCCTATCCCTAGTTAGATCCACATATCAAAATTCAGCCTGATTAGTAATTTCTATCCATTGGATTGGAGTCTGTATTCATAATTTATTTTTAACCGTGGATTTTGAGAATTAATTGGGTTACTTAGGTCCAAAGGTTAGAAATCACTAATCAAGCTGATTTTGGTATGTAGATTCACCTAGGGATGGAACAAACATTCATACGATCAGTGTCCTCTAAGAGTGTGGCATGTGGCTCATGTCATGGACTATTTATCTGTCATCAAAATATAAAATTTCTATTTATATAAGTTACGTATAGAACTTTTGAAGGTTAAAAACGGTAGGGGGTCTTATAATTAAGGAGATATATATAGCAGCGGAGGACATGGACCTCCATATTTGGAGATGAGAGGAGTGCTCTTACCTAATCTCCAAGTATGGCTAAGTAGTTGAGGACACTGTTGGAGAGCCTTTTTCATGGTTTTTTCACTTTATTTTGAAATGGCTAACCAACATGAATAGTTGTTGGAGATGCTCTTAGGTTGCGTAAGACTATGAATTCTAAGAAGGATCCGGTGACAAGTAGATGATTCAAGGAGTGGGTTGTTATAGGATCGCCTGTTGTTAGGGCTGCAACTTAGGCGGGGGCTCAACCCGAACCTGACGGGTTCAACCCAACATTGGGCCTTAGGGGTGGGTTGGCCCTTCAGTACTTGGGTTGGGCTTAGATTTTAACAACCAGATCAAATTGGGTTGGGCTAGGGTTGATAGACAATATATATATTTTGTTAATTTGGTCATATTTAACATGATACATAAATGAAGCCCAAATATCCATGGTGTTGAAGAATGTGCCACATTGCTCATTTACCACCTGGCACACTTTTGGAGACCATTGACCCTACTCATTTGATTGGTAATTTCTAGCCAATGGATTTGAGTATCCCAAATAATGCTCTAATCCCACGACTAAAACTCAACCTAGGAAAGACTCAAGTCCAACGGCTAGAAATCTCCAATCGGGCTGATTTTTCATTTGCGTGGGGCACATAATAACATACCACAAGGCACACTTTTTCAGGCCCACTGATCCATGAATGATTAGCCCATCCCTTGACGGAGGAACACACTAACAATTTACATGGGGTGATTTCTAGCCGTTGTATTCAAGTGATTTTTTGGGTACTCAGATCAAATGGCTAGAGATCACTAATCAGGCTGAATGTTGGGGTGCGAGTCCATCAAAGGGTGGACTGAAAGAGTGCCACACAGCCCCACTGGAAAAATTCCCCTCAGAGTAAATTTTGTCCTAGTTTTGGTGTACGTGTGATTCATCTGAAAGGGAATTTTGGTGTATGATCGCATGTGGGAAACATCTATACTACTTATAACGAACAAGTTGCGTTTGAGACATTAAACAATTTTTTTCAAAAATGCCCATGTTGTGTTTCTTTATTTTTTTTTTAATTTCTTTACTTTTTAGGGGTACTTTAATCTTTACCCAACTTTACTTTTTCTCTTAGTTAATGTGTTCACATTGATGCGTAAACTCCTTACCTTAGAAAATTTTTGTGATGGAAGTTCATCATTAGCTCGATGACAGACCACAATGTGAACCAAATAGCACTCTATTAGAGGTCAGTGACCATATGAATGTTTGGAACATCCCTAAGCAGACGTACATAACAAAAATCGGCATGATTAGTGATTTCTAACCTTTGGATTTGAGTATGCCAAATAATGTTCGAAGTATAATTCAGTTTATCGTTAACAAAAATGTGTTACAAATTTGGTAAAAATAATTTTATAAATAAAATAAAATAAAATGAAAAGTAAAATATTGACAACTTTTTGTCTTATAAAATGATTTTTCATGTTCAAAGTTGAATAATTCGGAAAATTTCATGAATTATTCTTATTCGGTCATGTTAAAAAATGTGCAATTTTTTTCAAATCTTTGAATGGAACACTGTTTTTCGTTCATTTTTTAAATAATTTGTACCCTAATTCGAGAATTTGCTAACTAGGGTTAGGTTTGAATCCAAAAACAATCTGAATGTGTTGCCAAAAATATCTAAATCCAACGCAAACCCAAATCTTGGAATCCACTCTTCATAAGGCTACAAATGGTGGAATGACCTAATTTTTGTGAGGTTGATATCCATGCTGAGAAGAATATCATCACCAAAATCAGCTCCTAACTCATCTGTATGGGGACCCTACGTCCATTAGTCCATGAAATGACTAAGAATGGAATGCTAGCAAACAACAACTTAATGGCATAGATGTTACACATTAAAGGGTGTGAATGCGTTGGGCCAGGCTTTTCATAAATTTTGAATGGGCCCAAGCCCAAGGCTAGATCTAATACTATTCAAATTCAGGCATGGATTTGAATATGGACGCCTTAATTTACCTCAAAAAAATAAAGATAAAAATGGTAGGCCCATTCTAGGACTCACAAGTCTAGAGTTCTATAGGCTCATTTACAAAAGGTCAAAGGCACATCAGTTTTGAGACCCAATAACCATTCCACTGGAAGAAGCCCAGAATACCCAAATGTCAAGAGGCCTATAATAGGCCCACATGATTTGAGACCCAAAGACCTATTATAAGGTCCAAATTTATAGAAGCCTAAGGTCAAGATAACGCAAAAGGTCGCCTTAAGCAACATGAGAACTAGATAATATAATCAATATTGTGGGTTGATTAATGAACATGAATTAAGAAATTGATTTGAAATTATAACTAAGGGTCAGTTTCGACCGTGTACAAATCTCGCACGGAAAATATTTGCACATGCATGCATATTACATTTTCTTGTGTTTGACGTACCGTGTAGTTGCTTGCACCAATGTTTTACGGGGTAGATTGTGATCAAATCTCGAGGTTAAAATTTTATTTAAGGGAGGATAGATTGGCATGCCCAGCATCAACTAGAAAACTCTCTTAACATTTTATAATGTGTGAGAGCAGTACCTGTAGTTTTCTTGATTTTTCTCAACATTTCGGTCCGTATCATGTGTTAATCTAAGATTTGTATGCTCATTCTTACCCGGGATGTGGTCTAGAGAGAAAATTTACCTCTGAATACATGTTGAAATCTTTATCCGTTTATCTAAATGACAAGTACATGTTGAAATCTTTACCTCTGATCACCGAACATGTCTACTGAGCCCATGAACAGCTCTGTCTCTCATGCACTAGTTCAACCAGGTTGGACTAGACTAATTATTTTACCAGTTGGCAAGGTTTAACTATTGATTAGTTGACTAGTTTGATTCGGATTAACTATATTGACTAGTTTGATCAATCCACTAGGTTGACAGGGTTTTTTATTGACTAGTTCGACTAGGTTGGACCAGATTAACTTAGTAGTTAACTAACTGGTTGATTTTGACTATATTTATTAGTTGACTAATCGAACTAGACTGGTATAAGACACCAAATTTTTATAGACCGAATTGGTATGGGCGATAGTATAAGCCCATAATGATCTTCAAATGGAGGCCCATTAGGGTCATGGACCATTTTATTCTGAGATAAAATAAACTTTTCTAGGCCAACCAATTATATAGTTATGAACATGTTATGCGTGTTTAATTGTTTGACAATAATTTTACATATAAGGGTAAAACGGTAATATTACTACAATAGCATTTTGTAATTTTTCAACCTAAGGCCAAATTTATAATTTCAACTTTCTACGGACATAAATAAATAAATTAATAAGACACTAAATAATTTTATTAATTAACAACACTAGAGAGCCTTTCGAGGATATTTTGATAATTTCACCCCTTAAGGGTATCTTGATAATTTCGATAATAAGAACATAATGTTTTACTGAAATATTGAATTCAAGATCCGTTTAATATTCTAAAATCATTGATTTAAGATCAATAAATTTGAGATTTTGATATTTTGATCCCTGAAAATAAAATTAAAATTAAGTATTTTATTAGTCATAGGAATGAAAATTTTAATTGTCAATTAAGGCTATTTTTGTAATTTTATCATATGAGGTTATTTTTGTCTTTTGGACAAATGGGTGGGTCCTTCGTGTGTGCGAAGAGTGTAATTCATTTGGATATTATGCATTCATTCTCATGCTTGGGTGGTCTTAATTGTGGTGTGATTAGTACCAAAGCTCATTAAAGCATATTATACACACTAACAATTAAATGGCACATTTAGTATTTTAGGGTAGGGAGCCATGGGAAGATGACTCCAACAAGCTCTCTACACTCCGTGGGAGTAAAACTTCATTGACAACCCAAGATGATAGCCCACAATACGAGCCACGTGGCACATTTTTATAGGATGTTGACTGTATGGATGTTTGGCCAATCCCTAGATGAGTCTACAAAACAAAAATCAGCCTGATTAGTGATTTCAAGCCTTTGGATCCTTATACATCAAATTCCCATGGTTGAAATCAACACATGAGAATGACTCCAATCCAACGCTTATAAATCACTTCAGGCTGATTTTTGAAAAAGAATAAATGTTTTGAAAAAAGAAAAATGGGGAAAAAGCAAAAGTAGGATCCTTGTCAGTAGTTTGGCGAGCCTTCTTGGCTCCCTACATGTAGCAAGGATGTTGAGGAACTCGGCCCTAAAGTGGCTAGTCAAGTGATTAGTCTGTTGGAGGTATTTTTTTCTCTCCATGGCTCCCTATTCTGACAAAACAGCCAGAATAGGGAGCATGTTTGAGATGCTCTAAGAGCACTTAGATAGATTTTTTAATTAATTAATTAATTACAAAAACATTCGAGAGAGAATCGCTCTCTTTCTAAGTTTAAATTGAACTTTTTGAGCATGTGTGGTGACATGACATGTGTTTGAAATTATACTTTTTGTATTGCCAATTTCATGGTTGTAACCAAAAGGGTACTTGACTTTGAGGATTCTAGAGAAAATGTGTTGAAGACTATCCAAGATTAGTTCAAGATTCAAGTTTAAAGATTTGAGGAAGAACTCCTCCATGGTACTCGGCAAGGTCCTTTGGTAAGAATTTCTTCACTTTAAACTTTTAGACTTTATTAGGCTATAACATTTTTAGTCAATTATCCGTAGATTTTGGCTATTTGGCCAAAATGCTGAAAATCATATTTTTGTTCTGACCAAAAGTGTATTTAAACTTAATATATTTTTGTCAGTCTTTGTATTTTAGTATCATTTTTTATAAAGAAAATTATCATACTTTTAAATTTGAAAAAAGTCATTTAGTTTGAAAGTCAAATTTATTGATCAACTGCCGACATTCGAATTTTGTTCTTAAACTAGAAAATAACTTTTTGATTCCTTTGAATTTGGTTTTGGAAATAATTTTATTGAATCCAAATGGGGGGTATTATAAATATATTAAATAAATGATATTTATAATGTAAATATTGTGAACTTTGTCTAAATGAAAAATTAGCATGTTTGGACTCTAGTTTGGCCTCTGGACTATTTTCTATTGTGGCAAATCGATTGACCCTTCTCAGGACTGGTCAACTGAAGAGACCAGGTGACCCATCTCAAGACCAATCGATCGGTCTCCCCTCAACTGATCCACGTAATTTTCTCTTAACCAATCATTTTCACCAGCCAATTTTGCCTATAAATAAACTAATTCTCTACTTCATTTAATTTCTCACCAACAAACAAGAATAAACCACCAAAATAATTTCTATCAAACCTTAACCCATTTAAACTCTACCCAAAACCATCCTCCTCATTTTGAAGCCTCAAAAACATCCTTAAAAACCTAGTCACCCCTAGTGATCTCTCTCATCTTTCACCTCTCACCCCCTACCCCTCACCTCTTACCTCTCATCTCTCTCTCATATATCTCTCTCAGTCTTGGAAAACCTTGAACCGAAAGAAGACAGTCATCCTATCCTTCAGGGAGGAATCTTCAGTTTGAAGAAGCCCTAAAAAAGTCCTAGATGATAACTCCTAAAAAGTTCATATTGAAGTAGAAGAGAAAGAAGAAATGAGAGAAATAGAAGAAAAGAGGAAATCCAGAACTAGAGGTATGTTTTCTTTCTTGTATTTCCCATGTATAAATTATTTCATCTATAACATGTGTATGAATATCTCTATTGATTATCCATAGATGTTTAGAAAGCAAATGCTAAAATTGTTTCTCTGATTTATTTTCCTCAAGCATGAATTGTTGTATGATTGGAAGCATGCTAGTTGAAACAATATAGTTTACTATGCTATGAGGTACGTGCCGTTATGGTGCATACACATTCATATGCATGTTGATCATTGCTCACATGATGAATGTCATGGAAAATTTTCAAATAAGAGATTAATAAGTGTTCTACGAAGCCCTAGGGTGAAATAGCCGAGAAAATAAAGGTGGGTATTTGCGGATGCAAGGCTCTAAATGCATCAGGAGGTAACTCTTGGGTGGATATGCCCAAAAAGTATACGAACCCTGAAAAGGTGTTCAATAATGTCATGTGCATTCTTATACATATTTGTGTGTGCCTTATGATTCGTATTATATTATGTTTTGGTATTATGAATTTACACTTGAGATCATGAGAAGATATTTTTCCTTATAGGCTTCATAGCTCATGCATATCATTGCAGATACAACTAATTGACTGGAGCGAGGCAGATTGCAAGAAAGGCGATGAGAAGACTTCATCTCTACATCTTAAGTTTTGTTTATGTTAGTTGTTTAAGATTTGGAAGGTAATAAAACACTTCGAATTTTGATTTTGTTGGTATTTGTTTAGATACTAGTAGGTGCCCCGTGCCATCGGCACTCCTCGACAAAGAATTTGCCAAAATCAGGTGAGTGGCAGAGATCCACCATCCATTTGGGGGAGGATTAGATCTCAGCCCTTCTTTGTTGATGCTTATAAGAGGAGGTATAAGTAGGGAGACAACCAATGTGTTTTGTTATATAGAATAGTAAATGGCCCATGCCCACGACACTCTCCGACAAAAGTGTTTACAAAAATTGGGTGCCTTCGGCACTCAAATGGCATAACAGACTGAGGCGTTACCATTTTTTCCATTATAACTGCTGTTATAACGGATTGTAACGCACAAAGGAAGAAATGGGAAAATAACAAAAATAACAAAAAATAACCATATTGAAATTTAAATTTTTAATAAATTGAGGTCAAATGAGGCAGATCGAGTGGCTGAAATCTAACCGTCCACATTAGATCGATGGATTTGATCTTAACCACTATTTATGTAACCATCCACATTAGATGGATAGATAAGATAAGAGAATACAATTGAGTTGTCTTGATATATGCGTGGGTGGCCCTGTGCCTGCGGCACTTTCCGACAAAGTGTTTGTCAAAATCGGGTGGGAGTTAATCTTGGCCATCGATATGAAGCATAGTGGATCTCAGCCACTCATTATTGAAGCCATATAAGATAAGAGGGGTATAAGAAAACCATTAAATTTCCGTTAAATTCTATTCTTTTTTTAAATTTTAAATTTTTAAATTTTAAATTTTAAATTTTTAAATTTTAAATTTTGAATTTTTAAATTTTAAATTTTGAATTTCAGCACCACTTTTTTTCAGTTAAATTCATTAAAATCCATTTTTGCCCCTTGCCGTTTCAATCCGTTTTAACTATAACACCCCTTTCGAGGCATAAAAAGTGAGGCTCCTGAGCCTGGCCCTTGGGCTATATGTAAATCCAACCCATTTCATTCCTTATATGTACGTAAATAGTAGGTGACCCGTGCCCACGGCACGCATCGACAAAGCGTTTGTCAAAATTGGGTGTGAGTGGCTGAGATCCACAGTCCATTTGGTGTGATAAGATCTCGGCCATCCTTTATGAAGCAGGATAAGAGGGGGAGACAATCATCCTATTTTGTTATATAGATTGGAATGGGTATATATATATATATATATATATGGGTTTCTTGGACTGGATCACCTAATATGGTATAAAAATATAGTGAGAATACGGATATTATAAAATAAAGCTATAAAAAAATTCATGAAGATAGACCTTTGACTAAATGAAAAAAATATCATATGTTTGAATCTTTGCTAGTTGTACACTTGTAAAGAATAAGCTTTTCTTGACCCATGGGTTATGGGTCAACTCATGGATCGCATGCCAGATCGGCCCACGAATATCGTTCGGGTCGCAAGTTGAGTCCTAAACCCTAAGATCTAGGGGCATGATAGTTAGAACTAAATTGATTAGTTAACCAGTCGACTAATTGAATAGACTTGACATGTGTTGACTAGTTGCCTATACTTGGCCTATGTTAACTATTGTTAATTAGTTGATCAAAATTACCCTTAATTGACCTAAATCAATAACCTTAACTTAACTTGAGTAAAATTGATAAGTTTGATTTAATTAAATTTAAGGTTTATAACAAACTAATGTTAGTTACTTATATCTTAAGGTGTCTATAATAAACTTAGGGTTTCTTTATAGACTATATCTTCATTTAAATATTATATTTTTATCAATTTCAACTTAATTTAATCGATCGCATTTTATTTTATTTAAAACTTCTATTATCTTTCTAAATTTAAACTAGGATCTTAAACTTTTACATGGTGTCTACATATAGCTTTCAAGAAGATGGAACAACACAAGAAGATAATTTGGAAGTTAAGATTACTAACATTGGAGCTGAGAAGAAGAATTGGACTAACAACTCAACTATTGAAGAGAAGTTGAAGCATTCAAAAATGTAAGTTTCCTTCTTTCTCTATACATGCTTTGAATTTGTAAGTGTCTTTACCTCTTTCTACATGCCTTAAATTTAGATTTTCACAGACATTGGTTAATCTAAATTAATTTATTTTAATTGTATTTGAAATCTAATATCATTCTTTTTGTTTTATTCTGAGTAATTATTTTTAAATTTAAAATTTTAACTCGAAATATTAAATTTATTCATTTATGTTTATATATTTATATAGCGAATATTTTATAGTATTTGGACCAATTACACTATTTGACGGATCTGTTACATGGTTTGACATATCATTGAGCATATAATGAAATATACTGTATTTGTGATTTATGTGATTGACTGGATACTAAAATAAATGTTTGCCTAATAAGCTATTTGACACGAGAGTAAGTAGGAAACCACCTTAGATTTTTTAGAATCCTTAGAAAATCTACAGTCATCAATGTGTGTTGAAGGCAATGACTGAGATAAGGTTAATCAATCATATATTGTGTATTAATTTGTGTGTTAAAGGTAGTGACTGAGAGGGGGTTAATTAGTCATTGTGTGTTGATGTGTGTTGAAGGCAGTGATTGAGAGGATGTTATTCAATCTTGTCTTAGAGACCTTGATTTGGGTGGTAAGAAAACCAATCGTATTTCTAGTGATCTAAATAAGTTTGTGGGACTAGATACCGATTTCATAAGAGAAATGATGATTAATTGAGAAATTAGATATTATATTACATGTGTATAAGTAGATTTATGAGTAACGTCTGTTATGGGGTAGGAGGTTACGACTAAGGCTAACCAACAGTGCAACGATGTCGAGAGTTGTATATATTTTTGTTGTTGCTCTTATCAAAGTATTGTTTATGTGATTTTGTTAGTCTTTATGAATATATATATTTGTATTTGTAGCCATGGGCTCAGCGATATATATTTGCTTGCCAACAAGTGCAAAGTTATCAGCAATTTGATAAATCTTGTCTATGTAATCATTAATGGACAAGTTACCATAGTTGTTTAATTTGGAGTTGATTTTGTAATTGCATGATGCGAGTTCTGGACTGCGAAGCATATCTTTTGTCAAGAGATTTCCACAAATCTCTAGAAATAGAAAACCTCGCAGTAGTCAAGAGTACACTAGGGGTGAGTGTAGCATTGATCCACCTTAAGAGGAGTTGATCATGTTGCTACCAAAAGAGATAATTCGGATCAACTTAAGAGGTTGTGTTATCATTCTTATCAACGAGAAACTGTTTTGGACAAGGCTATGTTCCATTGACATAGCCTAGCATGTTGTAGCTCTTTAGCATAGGAAGAAATTGTACCAACCATATGACGTAGTTGATTTGATCGAAACCAAATGTGAGATGTTTGAGATGGAAGAACAAGATGTCATGAGAAGGAACAAAGAGAGAACTGGGAAAAAAATTGCTAATACTATAATAACTGAAAAATCTTTCTTGCCTTTCCTATGATTTACAACGTATAATATAGGCATATTTACAATCAAGATCCCAATCAAAATCCCGATTCAAGGAAGAATGAGATAAGTATTATAACCTTCATTTAGAAAAGATTTAGTGGAGATTAGAATCAAGAGGATTTGATGGAGAGATTCACGGAGCGATGGGTTGTTTGATTGGGTTGACGGAGTCAATAGGTTTATCACCAAACGTGGCGTAAATTCTTAATTGTCAAGACCCATTTATCCACCTTACCTGGTTGGCAGTACCAATAAGAGTTTCATTTTCCATCTCCATTTATTTTTCGTATCGCATTTCCTTTTCAATGGAGCATTGGAAACCGAAGAGCAATGATTTTTTTGTACTCGATCATGCAGAAGGGCCAATGATGTCACCCTGCTTGCATAGGCTTTGTATGGTGATCAACAAAAAGTTTTACCGAAAAAGGATTTGTATGTCAAAAAGTGTTAATACAGAAAAAAGTTTTATAACATTCATAATGCAAAAAAATCATTTTCTAGAAAACTTATTCAGGGCAACCTTAGAAAGCCATGCCTAGGCAAAGGGTTCCAAAAAACACACCTACTCCTCAATATGAACTTGAGCATTTTCAGCGTTAACGATTAATGGTGGAAGAATTTAGATGATTCTGAGTCATACTTGTCATAAATGACTTAGCTACGTAGATGTAGCACTAGCATTTTGTGTTTGCATAATCAAATCATGGGGGTTGATCCAAATGATAGGCTTTACACAAAAGTCTATAGAAGTGGTTGTGGGAGTTTGGTGCTCGGAGCGGCTAGAACACTTAGGGTTAGGGATGTACATTTGGGTATCCTGACCCTGACCAGGCCCGGTTTTTTCCAGCCGGACCAAAGCTTGAGGAACCCTATGCGGTACATGGGCCGGACCGAAGCTTGGGCTAGTTTTCAGGCCCACTAAAACTTGTTCTTTTAAAAACTCAAAATATTCAAAAATAAAAGGTACAAAATATACTTTTTTTTTTAAAAAAAAAAACTACTTGAACTTTTTCTTTGATTTTTTGGACTTTTTTTTCAAATGTTTAAGAATTTATTCTGACTTAAGTTCGGGCTGGTACGGATTCGGGCTGGTTCAGTTGGAACCAGGGTAGCCCATGTTCAAACTTTCAAGCCGGACTAAGGTAGCGTGAAACGGAGGCTCGGGGGACCGGTTTTACATGAAAATCGGGCCAGTTTTCGGGCCTGGGCCTGTATGTACACCCCCTACTTAGGGTTAGGGTGTAAATGGTGGGTAGGTCGGCCCGTGAGAGGTGTGGGGGCTGCATTTGAATTGTATTTACTTATCTATATATTATAAATTTATCAAAACCTAGTGTCAGGCTTGGCCCATGTACAACCCTATTTAAGTTGGTAGCGGCGGTGGAGGTCAAATTTCACATCTTTTTTTGGGTCCACATGGATGTGGATGTACATGCCCCAAAATCATTCTGATCAGTTATCTCTAGCCATTCGATTTTAGCACTTTCTAAGATGGATCCAACAGCCAGAAATCATCAATCAATGAGGGGGGGACAAGTGGGTCCAAAGAGTGTGCTACGTGGCATCGAGTTTGACTCATAAAATTTGTTTCCTTCCTCGTCCCCCAAAAAGAAAGTACATTTCATGTGCATTTTACTTGGGGGGTAAATTTGGAGGTTATGTCACGTTGAAGAGTCAATCACGGGACACCTGCGTGACTCGGAGATACGTACAAAACAGATTCTGCATTTCATCTGTCATTCACATGTGGCACGTGAGAAGCTTTGAAACCGAACAAAACAGCCCCAACCCCTTTCTCGTTAGTTACGAAATCTAGTCAACACACGTGGTCCCACCTCAATAATATCTCATTGAGATGTGTCTGTCAGTCTTGCAGTCGGTCAATCAAAGGTCAAGTCACTTGGTCAACTGTTGACTGAGAATTAAATGAATCCAACGGTTCGGGTGGCCCCTCCAACTCCGAATCCCTGTCTAGTCAAACTGTCAATTAAAGACTGGGCAGGTAACTTACATGTACCGCAGCCACGAAAGAAACGCCCTAAATATATGGATTACGGTACACAACGTAACGCCCGCAGTATAAACGGCCGTTAAGGGGCGGTAGGGTACAACTTGTATTGGAGTTCGGGGCGTTAGGGTTAGGGTTAGTGTTTGTACTTGTACATTAGTAGAATGAGGGAAAGGAAATTACTGTAACCCTAATTCATTAGAGATGGTAAAAGAGCTCTTCTCACCCCTGTATATAGGCATACTGTCGAACCGTATAAATTTGTTGTGTCTGTGCGATTGAACTTTTCGATTCTGGCTGGTTCATCGAAAGTCAATTTTCAACACACCTAAGCATCATCACCTTCTGATGCTTATTTCCAAAATATTGTGGATATTGTTGTAAAACCTCACAATCCTATAAATATTGTGAATTAGAATTTTCAAACTAATTCCTGCATGGATTGTTATAGGGTCACCCATCGTTGGACACTTACAACGTCCAACTGTTAATGAGAGTTCCAGGCTACTTAGGGAATCTATCCTTTTTAAGAAAAAATAAAACGTGCAAAACAAAAGGAGAAAACCGGTTGGCATAGTCTCCCAGTTTCCTTAAAAACACATGTCATAAATTTATTTTATTTCTTATTTTCATAGCATATTTTACTTCTTCAAGAACACCAATAATTTTCACTTTTAGCGTCGACGATTATGGGATCTATACCGACGGTCGTTGGCCGTCACTAAAAGTCTTTTTCTTTCTTGTAGTGGTTATTGCTCTAAAAATAGTAAAATGTGTAGTAATTCTCATTTATTATGATTTTTCTTTCTATTAGGTTGAAGGTGTGGCCCACAAGGGCCACAACTACTATTAGGTTGAAGGTCAACACTTTGGTCAGTGATATCTTTGGGAGGCTAGAGCGACGACTTTGTAGGTGGAAGACCTTTTGTCAAGTCTTCGTTATTATTTTTTTTTTTTATAGGGAGGTCGACTCCATTCGTGGACGTCGCATAGGGCCTCACTGTGGACTAAAAACTATATATTATATTTTTTTATATCCATTTTCCTTAATGTCTCGTGTGCATGATTCAGTATATCATGTTCCCGACTTTCCTGACTAATGTCATATCATGCCAACCTGCTATATATATGGTGGATCCATCATCCATCCTCCACGCCAACCCCTTATTGAAGATGTGGCCCCCTATCCAACCACATTCAGTGGGCCACCTTTTGAATGACAAGAGGATCTTATATATTCTTTAGACCTACATATAGAGGTGAAGGTGATCCAAAATTTAGAAGATTAATAATAATAATACAGGGAATTATATATCCCCCCTATCGATCATGGTTCAAAATCTTGGGATCAGTGGTCGACAACCGCTGATCCCCGCCGATCCAACACTTTCTCGGACCGTCTCGCTCGAGACAACGTTAGGTTTCTTCATGGAACAGTGCGTTGCGGACGAAACGATCCCAAAATGAAATGGATCGGTGCTTGTCGATCTTGATCATCGGCCGCCGAGACTGTGGCCTGGTGATGAATGGTTAAGATCAATGATTTGATGGGTCTCGTGTTGAGATCATGGTGGACAATGAAACTTTTGTCTTCATTAAGATAATCTAGAGATGGAAGGAAATTTTGAAGGAAAAAAACAAAATTATACTATATAATGATGGTGATTGTTTAAGTTGACTCTCTACACCAATCAAATAAATTTTTCTTACCGCTTCTACCCTTTTACTCTATTCCTAATTACAAGTTTAATCACCAGTGTCTAGTCATCTCAACATGATTGGAAGACCCTTCTAGAACCATGGTTCGAAGTCTCGGACGATCCCGTTCTGGATCGGGCGATCCGGATCTGGATCAGTGACCATCGATCGAGATGATCTGAAATGGGGTTGTCTCGTCCGAGATGCAGTGTTCATAAAGAAACCTCACGTCAGCTCGAGTGAGACAATCCAAGATGAGCGATCCACCCTCTAATCCGGATCAGGATCGGCGCCCTCCGATACCAAGATTTTCAACCATGTTCTAGACTCAGCCTCTACAATATCTAAAAATGTTGAATGTAAACAAGGGCATTTTGGTCGTTGTAGAGCACTTATCTATCAATAAAAGCACGTTTGGTAACAATTATGGTGAAATGGATTCCTAGTCCAAAACTAATTCTACCAAAAACTTGTCTGACAAAAACAGTTTACCATACATATCTCTACTACTCAGCAGCTCTAGATCCAAATTCAACATTTAGTATCATGATCCAAATCCGAATTCAGATATATCCGACTCGGATCCGTGACACATGATCCAAATCTAAAATCATGATCCATGGGAGAAGATTTAAATCCGACCCATATGTGGAATATGAGTCAAATCCACTACAAAAATGAGTTTTAGTGAGGATCCAACTTCCAAACCTAGAATTCGACCCGTTTCGAATACCTAACACTAGTATCCTAATTTGAACCATACCCACATGTATTGGATTAATTTATTACATGGATCCATATCCGACACGTTTTTCATTCGGATCATATATAAATTATTCAAACCCACTAAATATGGGGTTTGAATCCGGTCGAAGATCCCTTCTTGCCCTAGCAACAACGGTGGAGAGCGAGTACTGACAACAACCGATCGAAATGAAGAAGAGAGAGAGAGAAGAGAGAGAGAGAGAGAGAGAGAGAGAGAGAGATTTATATTATTATATAAATAATTTTTTTTATTATAATTTTAATGAGAAAATGATTTATCATTATGAAAAAATAGTTTATGTCGCATTTATTGGTGTTGATAATGGATTATATCAACCCCATAATCAATTACCAAATGGGCCCTAAAGGTTTTTTTTTTTTTTTTTTTTTAAATTACGTAGTATATTACATTGAGGTCGGGTTTTTAAAGGGAATGGTGAGAACATGTTTCATAGATCCACTCTCCAACTATGCACTTATTCGTCCCGTCCTTGTCGTATAGACTCGGAAAAATTCCTAGCCTACAGTGTACCCACAGCGACGCTTTTGCTACGGGCGCATTTTAAAAAATGCTCCAACCCATGATAAATAAATAATTTCACTCTAGTTTAAATTGAGTTAGAGCATTTTTTAGAAGTACGTGTACACTACACACCTAGCCATCTAGCTGAGATGGTTAGTGTGTACTCTCCTCTTGTGGGAGGTCGTGGGTTCAATCCCACATATGCAGGTTTCCTTCCTCCAGTGAGCAGTTGTGCCATGGAGTAGAAATCCCCCTTCCCCGGATTGTCCACCTTCCCCGGATTGTCCAGGCCAGATCTAGCCTGGTTGCTCCTGCTTGTACACGTCACTCTAATAGGATAGGTAAAAATTTTGTCTCACACAGTGCTTGACCCAAAATGTGACATTTAATCGAGGGCCGTTTCTCAATACATGGGGAGGTGGGGTCATAGCACTTTTTGGAATGTGGGTCCCACCTCCCCATATATTGATGGACATCCCTTGATTTGCATGATGACATTAAGGTCAAGTATTGTACGAGGTAAAAAAATCTCTTTTGGAGCTAGATGGGCAATTTTTTCTTCTTATTTTATTACTAACAGGTGGCCCGTGCCCATGGACCCTGAGAAAGCATTTGCCAAAATTGGGTCTGCATGGCACATTGAGATCCACCGTCCAATTGGGGGATAAGATCTCGGCCCTTCTTTATTGAAGCCTATAAGATGGGGAGACAACTGAGCTCCCTTGTTAAATAAACTAGTGAGTGGCTCGTGCCCATGGCACTCCCCACAAAGTATTTGTCAAAATTGGGTGTGAGTGGCTAAGATACACCATCCAGTTGGTGGATAAGATCTCGACCCTTCGTTGTTGAAGCTTATAAGAGGGAGAGACAATTGAACTCCCTTATTATATAGATGTGAGAATTGAAGGAGGAGCTTGCCAGTATTAGGGTTTAGCATTTGCACAAGGTTTTAACAACAGAGGAGACCCTAGTTGCTAATTAGCAAATTATAGGCGACTTTTAGGTTTTTTTTTTTTTAAAAATTAATATGGCCAAACAAGTCGATTGTTCATAAAAAATCTTGAATTTTTTGAGTTGGGTTAGCAATATAACTCTTGAATTATTTAAAAAAAAAAAACTAATTTCAAGAGGAAAATTATAATTAATCATTTTTTTTTTTTTCGGTTTTTGTTAAGACGTCGTGGGATGATTAAGCCGAAGTGGTTGGTGAAGTCGTAATTAATTTATTGCTTCCGATCGCAACGTTTGACTTTGCACAGCAAGCGGCACGGAGTGACTTGCGCTTCGTCCTCACAGCGCTTGACGGAACGGAATTAAATCTACGGAATCCGGTCCAACCTTGCACAGTTTATATTCAGCATATATACGATATTATAGGGGGTGTTTGGGAATAAATTTGGCAAAGAATGAAGACGACGCTAAAACGCTCTTGCATTTTTGTACTCGAAGAGAAATGCCTCCAAGGTGGGCGGAGTTACCGTTTTTTCCTGTTATAATGGATGGAACGCACAAAGGCAAAACGGGAAAAAAAATGAAAAATAACAGAACGGACGTTTATGTCACAAATTTTGGAACATAACGTTATGGGGGAGGTCCGAATCCGTTATAACCGCCGTTTATTTAGACCATGGTCCATTCAGTGGTGGCCCATGGATTAAATTATCAGGATTCATTCATAAGTATTCTATATATTTGGTTTGGTTTTGTTTGGTTTGTTTTGGTAGACTATGACGTCATGCTATTTAAAATCAAGTATGCTTGTTTGCCACGTACACCTACACTCAGTGAAAATTAAAAAAAAAATTTGTGGAATAGAATACGTGGCAAACAAGGTTTACCCAACACCTGGCGTACAGAGAATCTCAAATCTTTTAACTAAGGAAGTAGAGAGTAGGGGGTTAAAGAGAGAAGTAGGGTACGTGGGTGTGATTGATTGGAGAAAAACGACAGGTCGAAGTGGTATCAATAATAACAAAATAATAATAGTGAGAGATTGGACGATGGACGACCAGGCCTGACACAGTCCATATGGTCGGTGATTGGCTGATCCCCACCTCCCAGTACGTACTCCCACTTGGGGTGGGGTCCATAGCCGGCTTTGCTGTATTAATTTAGATTTTACACTGTCCGTCCATCTTCATTGTCAAAACACGCACCTCTATGTGTCTCTGTCTAGAATTCACGTACAATGGTGTGGGGGCGGGGAAGGTTTGACGACCGCCAAAATGGTCCACACCACGAGATCCTTATTAGGATGGCTACATCTTACCTACCCAAATGGGCCCTCATCTACATACTTACTAGTCTGGCCCAAGCCCAAAAGGAGACCACTGCACCTTTTCATTCAACAAGAATCTACCTAGCCCTTGCCCCACTCTACAAACCCTAAACCCTTCTGTTACGTAACTTTTAGCAGATGACGAGGTGGTGGGCCGATATAAAAACACCAAGCAACACCTTCTTCCGTGTTTTTGCTTTCCATGACTGGGATTGTGAGTTTTCATGAGCGTATTTTGAAGGACAACAAATACATTTTGCACTTATGCACCCAATTATTCATCCAACCACAGCTAAAAATAAACAAGATTGTCACAAGCTTGGAATATTGCTTACGAGCTCGTGACGAGTGACGGGTCTTCTTTGAAAATGTATCTACACGCGCAAACTGATAAGAAACTGATTTATTGGATAATAATGGGTGTTCTCGATCTCCACTAACACTCCTAAGAGGTAGAAAGAGACTAATTTTAAGTAATCTAGCCTAATTACTTAACATTTTTCCAATGGGTATAGGACTTTTTTTTTCATTGGTTATAAGACACATTTTTAATCTAAAATAATTTTTCAATAGGTATAAGACACTTTCCTAATCTCAAACATTTTCTCAATGGGTGTACAACACTTTCCTTATTACTATCCTTCAAACTAATGAAGATTAAGAAGCACTGTGAGTTTTACAAAATTTAATTATAGACATCAAAGTAGGGATTGTCAATGAAGAATGTCGTCGAAGAACTAATTGTTATCATATATATATGCTCGATTGTTTATATTCTTAGAAATAATAATTGCTTTAGCTATTCAATGAATCTGAAATCACACGAATCATACACTAAGTTGAAGAGATATTGTCAAAATACTACAACTTTGTTGTGCTGTGATGAGAATTTAAGATGATATTAGTTGATCCGAACAGTGGTAATCGTAAATAGTTTACCACAACGATGTTAGATGAAAAATAGAGAAAATAACAAACAAAACATACCTACATAAATAAATTAAAGATATCAAAACTGGATCTGAAACTGTTTGATGGTAATAAAATTAAACCCAGACACAACCCAATGGCCCTATAAAAGTAGCCCATACCTAGGACAAAGGGTTTGAAAACCCATCGGTTCAGTCCAATCCAATCCAACCCATTAACACCTCTTACCCAAACCCAGGAAAGCAGGTCTGCATGCAAACCAACCAGCTCATTAATTACGATCACCCACTAACACCTCTTACCTCACCTATAGGAGTCTCCCTATGACAGTACTCATTGATAAGGTTGGGGTCTAACACGTACCAATGACTTTTAGCAAAAGCTTAGAGAGCTAAGTCATTTTGGAGTCAACAAATACATTTTGCACTTATGTTTCCAATACATCCAACCATAGTTAAAAAGACCATCAGAAGCTTGGAATAAGTCAAAATGTCTAGCTATTGCTTACGTGCTTGTGATCGGGTGGGCCAGAGGCGGAAGCCGCTGGTGCTCCAATTCCAGACTTTCGAGCGGCGCATCAGGCCGAAGAATCCACTGAGTGACAGGTCTTCTTGAAAATCCATCTCCACATTGAGATTTAACACGATGATAAAGAGACTAATTTTAAGCAATCTAACCTAATAAAAAGGTGTATGACATCAGTCTTCCTACGTTTAACAACTGGCATAGAGGTGGGCCGGCCATGTGTACAGTGCGGTGGGTAGGGTCCATTGACAACGTACGATGGATATGTTCACTCGTGTAAAATTACTCTTACAAGTCAATTGCGAGTAGATAAAATTATTATATTAAAGTGGGTGAGAATTTTGTTCCTAGCCTTCATCACCTGTGAAAGCACGAACAGATTTCTAGTTGAAAGTCGACTGACTGATCAACGGACTTTGTTCGGGTAGGTTTCTTTATGGGGAGGTGGGTTTGTGGTAGGACCCGGTCACTTTCATTAATGAAAATTCTCTCTCCTTTGATCTTTCTCTATGGAACTTCTCTTTCTTTTCACTCGTTTCTCTAATGGCGGATCGAGAAAGTCAGTTTTTATTAAACAGACAGAACCGACCTTGATAGGAATTACTTGTCTTCTACTACTGTTGAGAGAGAGAAAAGAGAGAGATGGATTTGTTGTTGCCTTTCTTCCATAATTCCTGAGGACCCGCATTTTCCATGTCTGGTTCTATAATGAGACACGGTTTTGCTTTTTCGTTACAAAGAGAAAACGTTACATTAAAAGAAACTGAGAAGCTAAATGAATGGTGGGGATGAAGGGATTGGAGTGTCATGATTGGTCCATGAGAGATGATACATCCAACAAGTTGTAAATCTAATAAATGCAAAAAGTGCTCTCCAGAAGATTGTGCGGTGCTTACTAGTCAAAATATAAATGAATCTGAAAAAGATATTCAATGAAATGAAAAAAAATCTATACAAGTCAGTCTTGATCTTTGTCATCATCTGGAGAGTGGTCACGGGCTTCCCTTGACTATTACTCCTCACACCTCACCTCCAACCCATTCGTTCTTCCCATCCCCAACGAGGAATTTTGTTCCCCAAGTCCCACACCCCTGCCCCCACCTCTCTCTCTCTCATATACACTACGTATATTTACGCGTATATGTTTTTAGGACTCGCACCCACAGACCCCTACCGCGTCCTTAGGGAGCGGCATTATTGACCCCCAACATATGTTTGTATGTATGAGAATGAGGAAATACAGGTGTGCACGTAATTCCAAAAACATGTGTATATGTGTACAAATGTAGGAGAAATTTTTTGAAGTGGCAGGACTTTTGAAGCGGCGATCATGCGCTAATGCTCGCACGCCACATAAACCCATGCGCTAATGTACGTATAATCCTAATGGTTAAGACCTAAGCTTTATGCACCTCTATATCACACGCCTAAGTACTTTTAGTGTATTGGTTTGTATGATGGTCGTATATATAGATATATAGGACGTACAGATGAGATATTTGGATAAGGAGAGAGAGAGAGAGAGAGAGAGAGAGATGAATGGGGACCGGAGAGTATCTTTAAGACTATAGAGATAGGATGTGAAATGGTATTTTGTTGGGTAAAAAGGGAAGGAAAAAAAAAAAAAAAAGGGATAGCAACAAAACTGACGGTGGAGGAGCTTGGGGCCAAGGCCACCGCTAACGGGCTACAGCCAACCTGTCCTCTTCTCGAGATGTCCCTTTCACATTTTTAACACCTTAATGCAGGCCTCCTCCATGTAGGGCCTGAAAGCTATGGAGATCTTTCTCCAGCTCTCTCCCTCTTTATCTCTCTTCTTTCTTCTCTTAGTTTCTTCTTCTTCCTTTCCTAGAGAGAGAGAGAGAGAGAGTAAATTTTTTCTTTGGAAGAAGACAAGACGTTTTAACCGTTTCTCTGATCATCCTTACCACTTGCACCACTCTCTCAAAACGTGCAAAGCTCTTGTATAAAGAGGAGGGCTAAAGTTAGATGAGTTGATGAGAATAGATTGTAGTAGTATATGGCAATTGCGGCAGCCATGAGCCACGACAACGATAAAGACGACCATGAACATGACATGGTGATGCCCGGATTCCGTTTCCATCCTACTGAGGAAGAACTCGTCGAATTCTACCTCCGTCGCAAAGTCGAAGGCAAGCGCTTCAATGTCGAACTAATAACCTTCCTCGATCTGTATCGCTACGACCCATGGGAGCTTCCTGGTATGATCCCCCCCCACGCACCCTCCTTGTAGAGGACCCCTTTCCCTTCTTTCCTACTCCTTTCTCTCCCTTCTCTTTCAACAAATTGATCTAATATATATCCCATCTCCAATTTTCTGATATACATATGGTTGTAATTGCATGCCATAATTTTGGTCAATTCTTGTTCTGATCCTTTTTTTCTTAACATTTCTCTTGAGTTTTTTTTTTTTTTTTTCTCAGCATTGGCAGCAATTGGAGAGAAGGAATGGTTCTTCTATGTGCCTCGAGACCGAAAGTATCGGAACGGCGATCGACCTAACCGTGTGACTACTTCAGGCTACTGGAAGGCTACTGGCGCCGACCGGATGATCAGAACTGAGAGCTTTAGGTCAATTGGGCTTAAGAAGACCCTGGTCTTCTACTCTGGGAAGGCTCCTAAAGGCATTAGAACCAGTTGGATCATGAACGAGTACCGTTTACCGCAACACGATACTGATCGGTACCAAAAGGTACTTAAGAAATGTTTTTTGTTTAATCAGATTGAAACAAAAAGAAGAATTGGGCTTTAGGTTTTCTTATAATATCTCGAAGAAACTCTTTACTTTTGCATCTTTGATTTCTATATATCCTCCTGTTATCCCACTAGGCCTAGTTCTCACAAAGCTGAAGACATCTTCTCTTGGAGCAAATATATTTCTTCTTGTGTTCTTTTCTTTTTCCCCTTCAATCTACTGTATATTAATACCACTGGCAATTAATTGGGTTTTGAACTTCATTTTTCCTTTTTGTTGGGTATGTTAAACCTAGCTTGTCACCAAAACTTTCTTCCTCTTTTCTTAGGTCTTGCTTAATTCATTTATCATCCATTAATTCACCATCCTTCATCTGTTCATTATTTTCTTAATATCCCTTTTGCGCTTTCAGGCGGAAATTTCACTTTGCCGAGTCTACAAGAGAGCTGGAGTAGAAGACCACTGCCCACTCCCTAGTTCCCTTCCTTCCAGTAGGCCATCCTCATCAAGAGGAATCCAATCAGATAGAAAACAGCGAAACATGGTTCATCTCGCGACAGCAAGCTTCGAAGGACATTCGTCGCCAACCGACATAAAGAAGTTGCATGAAGGAGATGGAAGCAGTAGCGCGGATGCCGGAACTGCTCTTGGGCTAGCCAATCATACAGTTTACAGTGCAATAGCTCCAAGAACTTCCACACTATCACTGGCTTCAGTTGAAGAGGATGGTACACTCCTACACCATTCGAAGCAAGTGGACTCTCTACTGCCAACCTGCACGACACTCTTCACTTGCTCTTCTTCTATGCCTGTAGCTGCAATGGATGAGCTCCATAGATTGGTAGACTATCAACAAGCTTATACGCAACAGCAACAACAACATAATCATCATCACCATCCAACCCAATTCCTGCCGTTACCGTCCCAATCGCAGTCGATAGCATTCAACACCCTACCCACTTCGCTGCCAACCTTCTCCGACAAGCTCTGGGAGTGGAATCCCATCCCAGAGGCTAACAGAGGTTACACTAGTCCTTTTAAATAATCAGTGAACTGCAAATACATACCTAGATACAGTTATATATTTACTGATTTCGATCTCTACTCTAGGACTTGTAACTTCCAAGGCTAATTGATGTTGGACATAATGTATCGATCATTGCTTGCTCCAATGGGCTAGCTTTATTCCATTTCCGCGTATTAAATTTTGCTTTTTAGCTACTCCGATCTATGTTTTAGTCTGATATGAGGTTCTATAGAGGGAGATGTACGTTTAAGTATTAATTCTTACATACTAACATATACATACATACATACATACATACATGTGTTGCGATGTGTCGACTTTTTGTGCCTTAGTGTCATATCACACCAGTAGCAATGTGAATCATAACATGTTACAAAACCCTTTTGGACGGCAGGCTTATTTAGAAAGTAGAATAAGATCAATTTAACTAGATCTGAATAAAATTTATTAGAGTGTTGATTGATGTCTATAAAATAATTTGCTGTTTTTTGCAAAACAGCAGACATCATTTTTGGCCAGTCAAGGGCAGTGCCCACATTGGATTTTATTTGATATGTTTCTTGTTAAGTGCTAGAAAAACTTTAATAAATAAGAGAATTGTGTTAGTAAAAAGTAAGGAGAAGGGATTTGACAAAAGAAAATGATTTACTGAATCATTTGAGGTATTCTCTACACTAAACCTAAGAGAGTTTATATAGAGAATTACATATAATGATGAGAAATGGAAAGTAAATAATTTGTAAACTTAAAAAGTGAATAACCATATGGAAATGGAAAATAATCTATCCTAACTAATCATAATCAATTAATATTAATCGCCAATTTACACCTTCATTATTACTCCCCCTCAAACTAATGGTGATCGAGGATCATGATGATCTCGATCACAATGAGTTTGACAATATATGATCTGTAGAAACCATTGTAGGAATTGTTGTAATGATTGTGAACATTCACATGTCTGCTGGATGTGTTTCCAAGTGAGAGAAACCAAACACCTCTTGCTTTGAGGAAGTAACCTGCCGATAAACACCGCTAAACAATATGGATGAGCAAATATATATATATAGCTCAACTTGTGTGAAGAGAAGTAGGGAATAGAAGATAGGGATGAGGAACAATAGGCTCTACTCAAATCCGAGATGATCGATGGCCAAGATGAAATGGGAGGTGGTAATTTTTTGCCTCACGGCTTGGGGTATATTTTTCCTCAAGCAATTTAGTGGATGTGAGCATCTTTTGGTGTCATGCTCCGATCCCAGGTCTACCGGACCCAACCCGTGAATTCGGTCTTATCCATAGTCCACAACCCAGACCCATGGTCCTGAGGTAGAAGGTAAAATATAGCAAAGTTTGGTTATATAGTTGCTAAGTTCCAAAACACACATGTAAATTAATTAATGCCTATTCCTAAAAATCAAATCTACTCTAAAAAGGAAACCATTGAGAAACATCGATCGGCACATAAATTTTGAAATGGTACAACAGACTAGGGTATCTGAACAAAAAATTATGAAAAGCGGTACATTTTTCAATTTCTAAATAAAAATCTGCAAAAACATCAGCCTTGCAGAAAATCCTTAGAACTCGTTACTAGGAGTTAAAAAAAACTTACCACCTATATCTAAAAATTAGACTTATACATCTAAGTAAGAAAAATATAAAAGGTAGGTGTTGTGTGGGGTATTTTTTCAAAAAACGGCAAAGAAAACATAAAAATATTTCTGTTGTGCAAAAACAGATTAGACACTATTTTAAAGTTTGAATTTTAGAAAACACCTTTGGAGTCCTCTTGGGGCCCATGACTCCAATATAAAAAGAAGGAAGATAGGGACATTTGTTGAAATTTTTTAGGGGGTCCCATAGAAGAAAAATCTAAAGATCAGAAGTCCCAAAGTTGACCTTCAAAAATCTTTAGGAAAAACCCAACGCTGCAGTCCCATGGTGTAAATTCTGTAGAAAATCACCTAGTTATCCAAACCAAGTAATTCCAAAGGCGTTTTAAAGAAGATTGGAAGAACTAAGTTTATCATATTTTGATTGAAAATAGAAAATGTGAAGATGATTTCTTATGTCGCACCTCAATATCAAATCAAGTTCTATTCGAACGAGAACCTCCAAAGGGGACAGATCATGAAGGTCTTAGGCACTGGTGAGGTACCAACCAAAGACGCTCTGACATTCAAGTTAGCTCTCCTTCTCCAAAGCTAAGTAAGACCCATTAGAGTTAATGTTGCATACCTTTCATGGTTGGCTCATCTTCTCATTACAGATTCATATCATTCATAATGGTGTCTTCGCGCGCTCTTCAAACGTCTATATGCCAGCCTAGTTTCATCGAACCCTATTTTTTTCTCATCTATATATTCAGATAGATCATTTTCTATCATTCTCTTAACTCTGTTTCTTTTTTTATCTCCAACTCCCATCAATAATGGCCTCTACATAATCCACTCCTTCCAAGGGAACCTCTCCAAACGAACTGAACAACTCACTATTCTTGGCAGAGGTGCAAAGTCTTGTCAACCTTCCCAACTGCATTTCAGTGAAGCTTGGGTGGAAGAACCTTGCTTCTTAACCTAAAGATGATTAACCCAATCAACTCAGATTAAATATATTTAATATATACTAATATTAATTCATTATGTTTAATCTATATAGATTAATATGTGGAAAATAAACAATACATGTGATTTTATGAGGAAAACCCTCACAGGGAAAAACCTCAGGACCACGTCTAGATGTGAAAGAATCTACTACGAGAAGTTAACGCTGAACAAGAAGTTACTACGCAACAATGTTAGCACGGTCGATCCCATTCGATTCACTCAAGCCAACTATTGTTGCATCCATACCTTTTGTCCACACATCATGCTTTGAGTCCCACGAATGCCTTCTTTGTACAATCTCAATCACATGAACTATTTTGGTCTAGCCCTGAATCCCACCACTCTAATCACACGAGCAAAGAACAAAGCAAAAGCTTCTTGGGTGGTTATGAACTCTCTCTCTCTCTTAGAACTAGGATAGAACATGGTGTTCTTAGAATGATCTTACAATTAAGAGATATTAAACTAGGGTTTTGAAAACCTAAAGCTATGGAGATCAAGAACTAGATAGAAGTTCTTTTCTAGGAGTTCTTATTCTTATGTTTTCATACTAGGCATCCATATATATAATATGGATGAGCTAATCTCCAAAATAGGAAGTAGTTTGAGTCCAAAATGAAGTCCTTGCAAAAATAGAAGTTATGTCTGCGCAAACCCCAATCAATCAAATAAAACAACCTGATCGATTAGAGGCTAAATTTGGATCTGAGTACAAAATTGATTTTTGAACTTTGATCAATTGAATGTGTTGCCCCGATCGAGTGGATGTCAAAAATCTAGAGAACATGCATATGAAGATTTTGTTCTCCAATCGATTGAATGTAACACCCTGATTGATCAGATGTACCCATACTTAAAAATTTCAGAGAACATGTATTTGGCTATTTGTTCTCTGATAGATCGGATGTGACACTCCGATCAATCCATTACTAAAATCATAGAATATTCATAGACATGCATCCTCTGATTTTCTTGAATGATCAAAGCTCCTTTCGAGTACGAAAACCAATGGTCTAGCAGTGTCACTTAGAGATTAATGTACATTGTTAAATCACCTAAATTCTAGGTCTCCAAGTCACATACCATCATAAGTGTGATCAAGTGAAGCTTTTATTTCTTTAGTTAAATTTGCAATGCTTCTAAATGTTTTGGTTGGCTTGAGTGATGTAGATATTGAACACTCACACAACCTACCAAACACACTAGGAAAGACTATGAACACATTTTGTCATATGGAATTAGACAATACTATAGACGTTATAGTTTCACTTGATATCTCTTGGATCTGCTTCAATAAGCAATCATTTGCTCTCCTCTTGCCTTATATTGTCTTCTGGTTTGACTCACGATGAGCTGAGAATCATTGAAGATGATTAGGTTATTAATCTAGCTAGAGTTCCTTTGCCATCAATAAGCCTATTATCATGGCCTCGTATTCAGCCTCGTTTCAAAACTTGAAACCCTAACCTGACTAACTTCTCTAGTTTTGTATTATCCAGGGTAACAAGAACAACTTTGATCCCTACACCATTAGAGTTGGAAGAGCCGTCCACGAAGCTCGGATGCCAAAGATTTAGCTCATTTTGAATATCAACAATCGATGATTTTTCTTTTGTCGTGTCATGTTTGCTTTTGCTAAGATCCTAAACTAAAATGTCAACCAAGAATTCAGCAAGGACCTAACCTTTCTTTGATACTGTCAAGATAAATTTGAAGTCAAATTCTCCCAACTAAACTACCCACTTGGCCATTCTCCCAGATAAATCTACTTTCCCAAGTATCATTTTTAATGGGTACTCAGTGATTATAGTAATGGTATGAGCTTGAAAATAGGGTCTGAGCTTCTTGGCGGAGAATACCAGTGCTAAAGCCACCTTCTCCATTCTAGAATACCACATCTGTACATCCAAGACAGTTTGGCTAACAAAACATGTCTTCCACTCTCACTAGTATTTGACTGATGAAGCATTCGGATGTGCCAAGATAAAAGCCCAAAATCTTCCCCTCTATGGCTTCAAGAGGATTGGAGTTTCAAGCTAAGATTTCAATGTGCAAAAAGCTCGTTTGCATGCATTCATATGTCCACTGGATGTCAATGTTTTCTAGAGGAATGAAAAAGAGGTTTCCACTTCTCTAATGATCTTAAAGTAAATCTTTTTATAGCTACTATGCATCCTGTCAGCTTTTGCACATCCTTCTATTCTAAAGTAATGGCATTTCCATGAGAGCTCTGATTTGGTCGGGGTTTACCTCGATTTCTCTTTGGATAACAAGATAACCCAAGAACTTTCATGAGGTAACATTGAAGACACATTTCTTAGGGTTCAACTTCATCAGGAATTGCCTTAACCTATTGAACATGGTCTTGAGGTCGGTTAGGTGCGCCTATCTTTTCAAACTCTTTACTAGCATGTCGTCTATGTAGACCTCTATTGTCTTTCGCAACATGTGGTGGAACATAGATGTTACCAACCTCTAATGAGTACCTTAAACATTCTTTAATCCAAATGGCATGACTCGTAACAATAAAGGCCTCATTTAGAAGTGAACGAAGTCTTTTCTTGATCATCCGAATGCAAAAGGATCTGATTATACCCTGAGTACAAATCCATGAATGAGAGGAGCTCATGCCGAGAGATGGCATCCACCAGCTTATCTATTCTTAGGAGTGGGAAGCTATTTTTCGGGCATGCCTGGTTCAGGTTTGTAAAATCGATGCATACATTGATCTTCCATTCTTATTCAGTACTACAACTATATTCGCCACCCAGTCTAGCTAGATTTTCCACATCCCTAATTAATTTGGCTTTACAAAGTTTTTCTATCTCTTCATTCACCATTGGTGCTTATTTGGAGTACGTTTCTTAGTTTTTTCTGACTGGTGATGTACCCAAAGCTATGTGTAACCTATGACAAGCTACCGACGGATCTATTCCCAACATATGCTCCAAAGACCATGTGAAGGCATCTCAATTTTCTACCAGGAAGGTTATTGGCCCCTCATATCGTCTAGACTTTGATAAGTTCCAATAAACATTTTGTAGGGCTCACCCCCGGCTCCAACATCTACTAGCTCCATGGGTTCCAATGTAGGCGACTCT
Source organism: Euptelea pleiosperma (assembly GCA_035048495.1). Lineage (NCBI taxonomy): Eukaryota > Viridiplantae > Streptophyta > Magnoliopsida > Ranunculales > Eupteleaceae > Euptelea > Euptelea pleiosperma. The sequence continues at coordinate 1,007,145 of CM068542.1, read as the reverse complement.
CTGAGCTCTTTTGCGTTCAATGGTAGTGTCGAAGGGTCATCTTGTGATTACTATAACTTCACTGATCTTGACTCTCCCCATCCTGTGTGGTCTGCATGGTCATGAGAGTTCTTCCTTTTAGGGTTGTGTTATAGCACCTCTTGGCAACGACTTGATCTCCTCAAATTCCTATCATTCCTTCAAGGGTTAGAAGTCTGATGAGCTGATGATACGAAGATGGAACAATTTTCATCTTGTACTGGATCCATGACCTCTCTAAAATAACATTGTACGTGGATGAAGCCTAGACCATGATGAAAGTGACCATGAGTGTAATTGGTCCTGCCACCACTGGCAGAGTGATCTCCCCTACCGCCAAGGTAGGTTCTCCATTGAATCTTAAGGGGGGCACTTGCGTTGGGTAAGCTCGTGCTCCCCAATCTTCATCTCCTTGAAGGCTAAGATAAAAATGGATATTAGCGGAGCTCTCTGCATCGATCAAGATCCTCTTGACAATAAGTTTCTCGATCCTTAATGTGAGCACCAAGGTATCTTCATGCGTAACCTGCACATTTTCTAGGTCAACGTCTATGAAACTAATCGCCTTACTCCCGTGATGAAGCTCCATGTCCTTCACTAGATGAGGACCCAAAGTGATCTTAAGTATTTCATGAATTTTTTGGAATTTTTTTATTTGATACCTAGTTCCTCGTTCCCTCTCTCACTTGGTAGACCTCAAAGCTCCCTCATAGATTACATTATCAATAGACACCGGCTTTTGCTTTTCTTCATTGGCTTTAGTTTGGGCTCTCTGAGGTTTACTCTAAAGTGGAGGTTGTGGAGTAGCTACAAATTCCTTCAGATAGCCTCTCTTGATGAGGTCTTATATTTCATTCTTGAGAGGTCTGCAAGTGGCGGTATTATGCTCGTTTATCTTCTGAAATTGTCAATACTTGCTCTAACCTCAAGTCCCTATGGCTCTTGGAATGAGAGGTTTCTGCCACCATAAAAATGGTTGATCCTTTATTGGGCCTAGGATGTGATCCATTAAGGCAATCAAAAGAGCACACTACTTGTTCACATGATGCAACTCTCCCCATCCTTGCCCTAGTTGCCTTTCCCTCTTGCGCATATTAGCCTTCTTAGGGTTTGGTTTTCTTTCAAGTGTCGAAGGTGTTTTAACTATAGACTGAATAGTCAATGCCGACTTTGCATTACATGCCACATCTTCTTCGAGTTTAGCATACTTAGCAATCCTCTAAAATAGCTCCGCCATGATTGAGGGTCTATTTTTAGTGAGGGATTCGTAGAAGAGGGATGATACGGGTAGTCCCTTCTTATAGACCAATAATATTGTCAACTAGTAGTCATAGTCTTCGATCATGAGCACCTCATTCCCAAACCTTCTAGAATAATTATAAAGTGCCTCTCCGTCCCATCTCTGTTCATGGTTGCATGAGTATTAGGCGACGAATAGTTCTCCCAAATTGGCAAAGCTGTTCACCAACCTCTTTGGGATCTTGTGAAAACATGTGAGGGTTGGGTCATGCAGACTCAATGGGAATACTTTGCAAGCACATGCATAATTATAGCCTTTCGATAGAAGAAAATGTGATCAACGGGATCTATTTTTCCATTGAACGAAATAAACTTCGAGATCATGAACTTCCTACTCACCTCCTTTTTCATGATCCATTGGGTGAAAGCTAACTCCATTGTTTCTCTAATGGCGATCTATGCCAAATAGTGTAGTGTTTCATTTTTATGTCGGACGAAGAGGTAGGCAAACTCCACGTCTTTCTTCTTTATCCATTCATTGAGAGCACTTGGATCTGCCTTGGCAGTGGTGACAAGGTTTCTGATCTCAGGTCTTCCTCACATGCTTCGGTCTTGTGTGTTTGTAGAGCCGGATTTAGATTCTCCACTCCCATCATGACCATGCTTCTGTGTAATATGTTGTGGATTTCAAGTGACATCCTCAACAACTCCTTGGATTGAGGTTTTTCTTAACTTCTTCTGAACAGTAACGAGTTGAAGGTAGAGTTCATCCATCTCCCTTCGATGCTCTTACCTCTCCTTAGTTATCCATTCCTCTAGTTGTCATTAGAGGACTTTGGACTCTAGTAAAGGGTTAGTGGGCAATGCTTCACTCTCCGTCTGCTTGGTTCATCATCTTGGAGCCATTAATTACTTGTGTGAACTGATAATGCTTGTGTTCCCTCATACGATACCAAAAGATGTGGGGACGATTTCTAATATTCGCACCTCCTCAATATCAAATCAAGCTCTACTTAGACGAGAACCTGCAAGGGGAACAGATCGTGAAGGTCCTATGCACCAGTGAGGTACTGGCCAAAGATGTTTCAATGGTCAGGTTAGCTCTCCTTCTCCAAAGCAAAGCAAGGGTCACTAGAGTTAATGTTGCATACCTTTTTATGGTTGGGCTTGGCTCCTCTTTATATGATGGGGCCGGCTTCCTCAAGATAGAAGGTTTCCTCCTTGCATAGGAGAACCTTCCTTCCATCTGATAAGCTTGCTAGATCTTTACTTCATAACACAAAACATCCTTATCTCTCCAGAGTTAGGAGTATTCTTGGTTTGGGAACTTATCATTCCCGGTCAAGAGACCTTCTAATTAATATTAGGAGTGTGCCCTCTTTAGGAATCTGTGCTAGGTGGGTTTATTCAGTTCATTAATTGGATCCTCCTAAGATTATAGAAAGCTTGCGGAGCTTGAGGTCATATCTGACCATCCGCGGAGATGGCTACAAATCTGGCAGAACAGTTAGTAGCCCTATATTTGGCATGGCTTAGATGAGCTCATCTTGCTTCAAAGAGCTCTATTACCCTTTGAAGATCTCTATCGAATGGCTTAGACGTATCCTTATGAAGATGCAGCTCTATTTTATCACGTGTGGGGGCCAATCCATGCAGAATTATGCACCCATAGAAAAACATACTGATTTTGTCAAGAAAATCAATTTACATGATTTTACAGAAAAAACTACAGAAAATAAGATAAAAACTTTTAAAATATACTAAAGATTGTAGAGTACATATTTTTATATTAATTTTTGTAGAGATGCAAACATGACAGTCAAGAACCAAATGGCTTTAGAATGAACCAAAAATATTATGTGTGTTAAAAATTATGTTAAAAATAATGTAACAAGGTATATATAGAAAAACAACAACATTTAGGTAATGAAATTAACTCACGTTCATTCATTCCAAAGCAAACACATCAACCAACTAATGTAAGAAGCCATAAAATCCATCATCCATTATATCTTAACATGAAAAGTAAACTATACTACATGATCTAAGAAAGCAATTAACATAAATAACTAAACCATTCATCAGCTCTAACAACTAACCACTTGCTCCCTCAAACAAATCTAAAACATATGAGTACGGGGTGAGCCTAAAAGCTCAATAGGCACGCTTCAACACTCATGTAGCCATTGGAATGAGACGCTAAACACGATAAAACATGATGCATCAAAAATGTAAGTATAAGAATATAAGATAAAACAAAAAATCAAATCATGAATCTCAACTAGTAAACCAACCCCTGTGAACCAAACAACTAGATGACTAAAAATTAACCCGATGCGATATACTAAACATATTAGATTGCCCACCCATTCTCAGCTTTTGCAAAGCCCGATGGGATGTACTAAACACTCCAGGGGCCTCATTTATACACAACTGTCCAAGCTCTAAAACACTTCACCACTTGGTACCAAGGATGTTTCGGTTCTCATTCTTAGAGCCTACATATCCTGTTGCTCATGTTTCTCATCAGAATTAGAAACATCCAAAGATTAACGACAATCACAAATTATCAAAACTCTAACACCGCGTACCCATGCATGATCAGTTAATTTTTGAACATTAGACCTTTTGTCCATAGTCAAGAACCCATGACAAACAATATCCAATCCACAACCACACTCCAAAATAAACAAGTAATGAAACCTGAAATATCAAAACAAGATATAACATTAAAACATGTAAATCGAATTGCAAAACAAGTATAATAATCAAAAAATTCATAACACCGGATCTATTAACCCTATTGGCCTAAATTGTGAATATGTATTACAAGATGAAGAAATCTCATTGTTCTCCAAAATTCAAACCGATCCGACCATGGAAAGGGGTCCATGTGACCTCTACAAACAATCTAGTTTTAGAAAACCAAAAATAGTAGATACCTCCAAAATTATGCAAAAACATCTAACATATCTAATACTTTGCAAAAGATAAAATAATAAATTCTAACAAACATATATGATGTCTAATATAATAAAACAATGTACTAACATCTAAAACATGTATCTAGAATGTAATAATTTGCAAAAACAGCCATGGAAACAAGGGGATTGAAGAGAAAAACCTACATTATGTGTAAGTAAAAAAGTCAAAATTATAATGCAGGGGGGCAGCAACTTCTTCCTCATTCCTCTCTTCATCATCTCTTCTTCTACTCACTCTAGGGTTTTCTCACAAGGAAAAGGGGGTTGGAATTTTCTCTCACTTAAGGGTATTGGAATGAGTGAATTATATAAAAGGTATGGTGTTTAAATAGGTAGCTAGGGAGGGATAGGTGTCCATCCTTAATTGACATATTTCAAGGATGTTCTAGAGTGTTATTGGCCACTCCACCTATGCTTCTACATTTTTTGCTTGGGTGGGGTCCACTAAACACTAAACTTCTACTTAAATATGAATTTGCATAATTATTAAAATACCCAAATTTTAAACCCAATTTATGGGTCTAAATTTTTGAAATAACAACAGTTATTTGATAATCATAACCCAAGGTTTTTAGAACATCAAACAAGTCACAATTCTGACATCAAAGTAAAAAAGTTATGCCCCTTACAAGATGATTGCCAAAAATATGCTTATGTGACTTGCCAACTAGATATTTATGCTCTAATTATTAATTATATTAATTATTATCCTAGTCATCAATGTTCTAAAAGCAATGGTGTAAGGTGTATTGACACACACCCAAACAAGTTAATGTGTATGTTATCTAATTAAATTGCAAATTAAATAATTAAACTATGTTAACAATGTACGTCTATTAAAATTAAACGCAACCCAAATCAAATAACATAATGCATTCGAAAGTACCTAGGTCTACATATTCATAGGATCTAGCTGGGGGTAAATGGGTCCAATTCAAATTTTAAAATAATTAACCTATTTTAATCAGTATGTGATCTGGGTATCCTATCTCATGCAATTGCTAAAGTAGAAACTATTCAAATCGACCAACTTTAATCCTAATATATTAAAGATATATTATTCATAAAATCGTTCAATCCAAAGTCAAAATAAACAAAAAATCAATCGCACGATGCACACGATATTTTACAATGAAAACTCAACTGGAAAAAACCTCAGGACTACATTTAGACGGTAAGGTACAGAAACATAAGATAAACCAGTATATATTGTTACCAACACAACCAATGTTCCACACTGAATCATAACCCAATCTTGTCACTCCACGCCTCAAACCACACGAGCGCGCCTTTGTTTGCACAATCACCCCATATTAGATCCAACCACACTCGCAACCATGAACAACACACTCAACACAATGAGTGCAACACACTTGAAGGTTTTGAGTCACTCAAAGAGATATTCAACACTTCATGGAAGAAAGATATTCGACTATGAAAAGTTCAACACACTCAAACAAGAGATCAAAAAGTTCTAACACCTACAAGGATTAAAGATCTTGAGCTCACAAGATGGACACCTTGAATAAATTAAAAATATAGAGGAAACTAGTTATTAGAAACACACTCTTGTAATTGCTTTTTTTTTTCAAAAGCTTATTCACTCTTACAAAAATACTCAGTATTTATAAGTTAAAACCACATAAGAAGAACCCTAAAACAATTAGGAACAATTTAAACACACAAGAGTATATCCATTTTGAGAAGGTTTCCTAACTAATCTGCCATACTTGGTTTGACCCAAATTTTGGTTCCTTCGAACCAAGTGTAATCTCGTTCATACCTAGTTGGAACCTCATTAGAACCAGAGAAACTCTACACCCATACAAGTACTGTCTAATTCAAATTGCTGGTTTGAACCAAGTTGAACCTTGTTTGAATCAACTGAATTTTGGTTCGAACCAAACTTAGGAAATTTCTCAAAAATTAAATAAAAAGATCCAAACTAATCTCCTAAGTCAAAGTTAAGGTTAAAGTATACCTCTTAAGGTGAATCTCGGTATCTGAGTCATTTATCAACTTAGAGTATAAGTGTGGTAAATTCAAAGGGCCTTGGCATGCATCAAATCATCTTCAACCTATTGAATCTTTAATCTTTACTTTGTGATTCATCTTCATATCAAATTGACTCTACTGAAGCCTGATACCTCATATTACTTGAGTCACTAACCAATGACTTAAATGGAGTTTTAACATAAAATTTGCCAAATATAAAATGTGGAATTTACAATCTCTCTCTTTGACAATTTTGTGACAAAACCATTACAAACATACATACTCGAAAAATTATAAAATGAACTATAAAGTATGACTAATGTTTCTCCCTAACTGTATAACCTCCCCCATCTATATTACCATCTTTAATATGTCTTCAATAGTCTAAAGTCCTTCTTTGTTTGCATGTTTGTCTACTTATCACTTAATCCATACACATATCATAAAAACCTATAAAGCATAAAAGTAATATAATAGAAAATGTATACCATAAATGTGTGTAAATGTTATGTGAAATCTTTCTCCGCCTTTTTGTCACAAAGTGGTAAAGGGTAAGAACAAAGCAAAGCAAACGAAAGACAAAGATAGCATATATATAAACATGGCCAAGCAAAGACAAGATAGAATACTAAAAGTCATGTATGTAGATATTAAAATATTTTTAGTACATCAAGGTTTAAGAGTACATTGATATAAACAAATCAAAAAAACACTCAACCTCACTCTACATACAAAAATATACAAAGACTATAAACAATCAAAGGTCAATCAGCATCGCTCTCCTCAGACTGGGAAAGTCGTAGTCTCGCCTGAAGCTGTAGGAGGTAACACAGGACTGGTCAAGGTGCAAGGTTGGAGATGCGATCGAAACTCTCCACGATCTCTACAAGATGTTGAAGAATATATCCATGCTACTAGATGATCGTATCCTACTACTATAGTATCTACGCCAATTGAGCCTGGATGATCTCGAATGTGTTCGATGTCGGCATAGGAGTAGAAACAGGACTAGGAGCAAGGGTGTATGTAGAGGCAAGAAGATCTGTTGTATCATCATCATCATCATCACTGGCATCCAAATCCTATAGAGCTAGAACGGAAAGATTCCTAGGCTGAGCCTCACTCTTTCGAATAGTAGATTTGTTAATAGCTCCCTTTAGGCATACGCACATAAGTCTCTAGATGCGCTCTAGGAAGAAGAAGGTAGAGTAGAAATGAAAAACACAAAGGATTTGGGTTGATATATGGTTCGTTCACATGACTGTTCAAATTCTCATTCAAACTAGTCTTGTTCCAACCAAGCAACACTTGAGGAATGCATCAACTACATTATTAAAAATATAGTCTAATTTTTTAAGTTTTTCAGACATTATATTCAATTTTGACAAATAGACAGTTCAATATAAAAAGCACTTTTCAAAATCCAATCTGTGTCACTAGTCAACACTTAGTAAATTTTCAAAAAAAAATCTCTTTCATGTCTAATGAACTGAGTAATCTCTAGTTCAAAGTTGATCTTAATTGATGTCAAGACTTTTAGAAAATCAAGCGCTCATCGGTATTTTTCCAAAGATTTCAGAATTTTCAAGTTTTATCATCAAGTGAAGGTGATACACAATGAATGCAATGATGTTCTATAACATGAACAACTTATGTTGAATGATCAAACATGGGATGACTTTCACACTAATTTTTTTAAGTTAGGCAACTCTTTTCATGTCATTTACGTACCATGTTAGCATTCACACTAACCCTAGGTAGTCATTTCCTCAAAAATATGAATGATAGCCTCAGTTGATCAAATTTTTTGATATTACTAATGATAAGTCAGTTGAGGAGTAGAAAATGACTAATCAAAAATAAATTTGTCTAAGGTCAACTTTAGAAACTCTAAGGATTTATTTTTTTCAAAACCGTCAGTTTTAGATCAAAACATCACTAGAGATAGTTTATAATGCATATGCAATTTTCAAAGTAAAATATTCATGAATCTCTATTAACCAAAGTGTGTTTAAACGAACTAATCAATCAAGAATTTTAAATACTAAAAACGTATTAAAGTTTTATTTTCACCAAGTGTCTTTATAAAATATTTTGAGTGTTCTAAATATGAATCAATACAATCCTAAAATACAAAATGCGAGTGATCCTAAAGATACTAAAAATAAGAAATGCAGATAATTAAGTATGATCAGGCATGTAAGAATGATATCCTAAATAAATGCAAAAACTCACTAATAAATACAGATCATAGATCTAGGGAACAAAAGAATAAGAATGAACTACACCTCTATACTGTGAATCAGAAACATCAACACGTCATTCTATAGAGCAAATACCAAGAAACTTTCTAAAGAACTCAAACCTAAGAGAATCTAGAGGTTTAGTAAACAAATTGGCTAAGTAATTTTCTATTTGAACATATTCAAATGAAATAAACTTCTTCAACTAGATTACAAATAAAATGATGACAAATATCTATGTGTTTAGTCCTTGAGTGTTGAACGAGATTTTTTGATATATTTATGGCATTGTTATTACAGTAAATAGTCATAATTCTTAACTGATCCCATAATCGTGCAACGTCAGCTTCATCCGAAGCACCTGAGTATAATAATTGCCAGCTAAGATATATTTAACTTCAGTAGTAGAAAAAGATACGAAATTCTACTTTTTACTTTTGTCAAACAACCAAATAATTTCTCACATAGAAACACCCATCATTGGTGCTCCTTCTGTCATCGGCATTTTGGGTCCAATTGGCATTAGAGTACCCAGCTATCTCAACATTAGTATCAAAATAATACATAAGACCATATCTGTGAGTTCCACTCACATAATGAATAATGTTTTTAACTACAAGTACATGAGACTCTTTAAGACTGGCCTAATAGTGGGCATAGGCCCAATACTAAAGGCTATGTCAAGACGACAAGTAGTAAGGTGCAATAAACTACCAATCATGCTTCTATACAATGTTTGATTAATGTACTTGCTTGAAGTGTCCTTACTTGGCTTAGTAGTTGTGCTTGTAGGAGTATGAGCATGCTTAGCCGAGTCCAGACCAAACTTATTTTTCAGGTCTCAGGCATACTTGGATTGGGAGATAAACATCTCTTTCTCCATCTATTTCGCTTGGAGACCCAAGAGGAATTTTAGTTCACCAACCATATTCATCTCACACTCAATCATTATCTAATCAATAGAAGTATGAGCATGCGTGTCCAACGTGGTACCAAAGACAATACCATCAACATAGATTTAAGCAATAAATACATCACTCTTGACTCTTTTGAAGAATAATAATCAATCTCCTTTCCCTTTGGAGAATCCTTATTCTAGAAAGAAGGTCGTAAGTCTTTCATACCAAGCTCTGAGAGCTTATCTCAAGCCATAGAAAGCCTTTTTTAGACGATAAACATGTCCTTAGTGATGTGAATCCTCAAATTCCTTTGATTGCTCCACATAAACCTCTGCCAGAAGAATGTTATTCAGAAACACACTCTTCACATCCATCTGATAGAGTTTGAATTTTGGATGACATACAACGGATGTAGAATCCTACTGGACTCAAGTTCTGCCCACTAGAGAAAATGTCACATCAAAATCAATACCCTCGATTTGAATGTATACCTAAACAACTAACCTAGCCTTATTGCGAATAACATTATTGTGTTCATCAAATTTATTCTTAAATATCCACTTGGTAATGATCATGTTAGTGTCCTTAGGCCTAGGTACGAAATACTAAACATCGTAACTCGTGAACTGATTCAGCTCTTCTTGCATAGCATTGATCCAATTTTCATTAGTAAGAGCTCGAGTTACATTCTTGGGCTCAAACGTGGAAGTATATCTGACATAGTTAATCAAGTTTGTGTTTGTCTCTGCACCTGAACACCACTTCAAATTTCCAATAACATCAGTGAGAGAATTTCTCTAATGAACCCAAGTAGATGCACGCTTGAGAAGAGTAAGAAGACTATTCTTAGGTTGTGTGCCAAGATGCTCAACACTATCAGTAAGGGGGTCATCTTCCACTTCCTCATGCTGGTGTGCACAAGATCACTACTGATATCATAGATCACCACATTGATTGATTCCATATGACAATCTTAGTTCATGACATATCCAATGAAGATCCCTTCATCACTTTAGGCATCAAACTTCCCAAGTTTTTCTTTATCCCTTATGACATAATACTACTTACTCCCGAAGATGCAAAAAATACTTCACATTGGGTTTCCTTCCAGGCTAGAGTTCCTATGGTGTCTGAGTGGTACCCAGTCAAAGGTAAACACTATTAAGAATATAACAGTAGTGTTAATAGATTCAGCCCATAGGTTTTGAGCTTATTTTTTTCTTGTGAAGCATAATCTAGGCCATTTTATGTAACACCCTGTTCTTCCTCTCAGCAACTCCATTCTGTTGAAGTGTCTTAGAGGCAAAGAATTCATACTTTAAACCATCTTAAAAAGGAAAATCATGTACACGAGTCCTTAAAGACTTTTACATTAAACATCCTCATCAGAAGTGCACAAATATCTCTTGTACATGATAAATTAATCATTTATATTTTGTAAGGAAATCAATAAAGATGTATTTCTTGCAAATATTTTAGCCATTCTCTTAATAAAAAGTTGTCTCTTCGATGAGAAGAGATATAATTAGTGATAACAATCAGATCGACGTCCCACACATAAATAAATAAAAAACATGATTGTTAGATCAATGGATTAGATCAACCCAATTCATTTCTATAATCCATATTTCAAACTCTCCCGGTGGGACTTCACTACTCATTTCATCTTTGACATGGCTAATCTCTTCTCAGTTTGATGTGGTTTGTGTATCCAAAGGTTATAGGAGCATTGTAACATAGGTTGTATATCAATGTTCACTATCCAACGACATTTTCCATCGTCAATGACATGCACGTAGGCAGAATTTTTGTTCATACCACTACCAATTTGATTTACAGACCAGATTGATGATCCGATCGCAACCACTCAACACAGCTGCATGACCATATGGTTCACTCCCATATTGGTATGAACCAAGTTCTATGCACCCTAGTGTATCAACTCCCTCTAGTACACCTGTTGTGTAAACAACTACAAACGGACATAGGAGCCTGTCTCACACGTCAGGTGACAAGTGTACCAGCAACTAGAAGTGTCACGCATTGTATCACTCACGGTGGCTAGCCACTGCGAGATGACGTCAATACTCATGTGATACCTCGCCGTGAGGTGATGATGTCACTCATGGTAGATTGTTGCCATAAGCTAACGTTAGTACACAACAAGGTGATGTCACCACTCATGGTAGCACCCTATTGCAAGTTGACGTCACCACCCACGGTGGGATAGGTTAGGCCTTGTTAGCCCAAGCCCACTTAAGCACCACCATAGACCCAAGTCCAAGTGATGCCCATGTTAACCCCAATTAACATCAAGGTTCCCATGAGTCCTATGAATTTGATATATAGATCCATCTATGGATGGGCCAACATCCATACGATTAGTGCTATCAAAGAGTGTGCCATGTGGCTCATACTATGGTTCGTTGATGATGGGCGTCCATTAGCAAAGTTCTACATGGATGTTTTCAAGAGTTGGTATGCTTTTTTTAAATCAAAAAAAATTCTTCAATAATGGGTGAGTGCAGAGAAGGGACATTTAATGAATTATTTTTTATTTTGTAGAAAAGTTCTCATAACATTTAATGAACTAACAGATTAGCTACCAAAAAAACAAGAGAACTAATAGGTGCCTAGGTGAACATCGTGGGAGCATCATGTGGCAACCCAAATTTTAGCTTTTAAGTAGTAATAGATGTGTAAAATCAATTGCTTCAGGCAAAGTTCTGAGACACATTGTACTAAGATATGATTGTTGGGTTACATATGAGATTAGCTTTGATGGACTATCTTGTAATCTATGTGACATATTGTTAGAAAGAGGAATTTAACCCAACATGACGGTGCAAGTGTGGAAGGAATTTAAGCTATAGAAAGTAGACCTACTGCCACACCCATGATTGGCTTTAATGGGTTACACGTGGCACATAGGTCTACTTTCTATAGGAATTTAAGTTGGTTCTCTAGAGTACTCATGAAAATCTGGAAAAGCTCATAACCACAACTGTAAGAACATGACAACGTTTCAGAAGTGTTGTGCGTGTAATATATTGGCTCAATTTACACTTGAAAGTTAGACATCAAAATTTAGTTTATTGGACAACTAGTAAATCCGATAAACTTACACTAAATAGAGGTCCAAGTCCAAAAGACACATTTGTCTATACACAACATATCCAATTTACTCTTGATTTTACTTTTAAAATTTCATTCATGTGGGGGATTGTTATAATTTTTTGAATGGAATTTTTGTAGTAGAACCCTAGTTAGCAATTCAACATATGGCAAAAAATAAGGTATACGAAAAGTTCAAGTATAATTCGGATTTGTCATTCAAAAATACATTTAAAAATTCAGCAAAGAATAAAATAAAATAAAAAAGTATTAATTTTTTTAAAAATAATGGCTTCTTTGCCTTTTTCCATAGTAAATTGTGTGGGACTCTTTCTTTAGTTGTTTCCTTTTAGTTGCTTTATTTAAGAAAAGGGTGAAAATCAGAGAAAAAAAATCATAGAGAGAGCAAGAGGATGAAGAAGATATAGTCATCTCTATTAAGGCGCTACTCTTCTTCTGGTCCAAGATGTTCGAGGAATGTAAAGGGCTAGCCTTTGAGGATTTGATTTTTAGATGGGAGTCTATCATGAGAAAGGGTAGCTAGTAGTTCTTTGTTTTTTTTTCATCTCTGGAGGTTTTCTTGACCTCTAGGTAGTATATTTTCTCTCTTTTAATAAAGCCTTTACCTTATCAAAAAAAAAAGAGGATGATGAAGAGAAGAAACTTCTTCATCTCTACACCATCTACGATACTCTTTTGTTGTTTTTCTCAATTTTATTTTATTTTTTACATTCGAGGGTGACAATCAATGTGAGTTCGCCGTCCCAACTATTGGAGTGCTACCTTAGGAGGGACCTCGAGCTCACCGCTATATCCTAAGATACTTGCGTCATATATAGTGCCTTCAATACTAAAGGTTTCAACTTGAGAAGAGCGTTAAACACCTTAAGGACATAAAATGTCCAACAAGTGCCTCGGTGTATTTTATTTTATTTGCAAATATTTGTTGAAGCACGCGCTCCCCATAAATCTCTTAGAAATTCTGGTATGTTTTTATTTGAGGAAATATTCTAGCTCTTTTTTTTCGGTAAGCGTATATTATTATTCCTAATATTAATCAAGATTAAATTTTCATTATTTGGGTTATTGAGAAGGAAAATAATTGTTATTTTCTTGATTAATGTGAATAGTAGGGCATGTTTGAATTGCCATTTTGGACTAGAAAGTCTTTTTTTCACAAAAAGGATTTTTCAAAATAACAGATTGTTTGGATGACCATTTTTTAAGAAAGTTTGTATTCCATAAAAATATATTTTTTAAGTCAAGGATTTTTTAATTTAATTAATTTTTTTTTTTTTTTTAAACACCCAACATGGCAGCTCAAATGGTTGGTGTGTATCCACCTCTTTCGAGAGGTCATGGGGTCAAACCCACAGAGGTAGATATCCTCCTTTGAGCAGTGTGCCAGGAGTAGAAATCCCCTTTCCTGGCTTGAGCGGTTCTAGGTTTCACCTGCCGTCTTCCGTGGGGCCCTCCCACGATGGTAACGTACAAAAAAAAAAAAAAAAGTCAAGTCTTTTTAATAAAAAAAAAGGAAAAAGATGTAACAAGGTATGCCTGAAACTGTTCATTTGCTGAAGCGGCATTTTTGGTAGTCACGGTTACCATCTGGGCCCACTGACCGCTTGGATGTTTATCCCACCCCTTGATGGATATACATACCAAAAATCACCTTGATTTGTAATCTATAACCATTAGATTTTAACACTTTTTAGCACCATTTAAGGCATTCGTATAGCCGTTGAATACAACCATTTTTTGAGTACTAAAACCAACGGCTACAAATCATTAAACAAGCTGATTTTTTGTATGAATGTCTATTAAAGGGTGGGCTAAACATCCATACGGTCAGTGGGCCCAGATGGCAGTGGCGACTACCAAAAATGCCACTTCCGCAAATGAAAAGGTCACCCCCTAAAAAAAAATACATGAAAGTCATTTTTCAAGTCAAAAAATACTTTTTTTTAATTTTGCTAGATCATGAACATGATAAACAAAGAAACCCTACTCCCACCCCTCCCATCTATCATTCTCATCAATTATGGTGGTGGGGCCCACCAATGGAAGATAAAGACACTTTGCATTAATGATGATTCAAATAGCCTTTTTAAGAAAAACATTTATTTAAATATATTTTCCGAAAAGTCATTTTTTAAAATAAAATATTTTTGAAAAATGGCAATCCAAATTGGTAGATTTTCATTATGGTCTTCATGTTTACGAAATTGTTTATTAATTATTTATTCCTGAAAATTTTGTCCAAAAAGGTGGACCCCACAAGCAAAGAGTCTCCGATTGTCACTGTATGCGCACAACCTACAGTAGTAGAGTCAAGGCTGACTCTTCCAACAGGGGATGATGACAATATCCTATTTTTGTTTCTTCTTCTTTCTAGTTGCTTTGGAAGGGGAGATGGATGTACATCCAGCAACCAGGAAATTCTAGCCCAACAAATACAGAGTCTGGTCTGATTTGGAATTGGAACCTCAGGTGCACGTACGTAACTCATGTTGCCTCTTGCCACTATTAGTGCAAGCCCATCCAGCCAAGGATGAAAGTCTCGGGGATCGGAGGCTGGATCTGTGGGCTCCGATCCCGATCTGGAACGGTCTGGATCGGACCATCTCGTCCGAGACAAAGTGAAACTCCTTTGTAAAACAGTGATCTCGGGGCGAGACGAGCCTGGTTTGGATCAGATCGACCGAGACTTTGAACCTTGCATCCAGCCCATGTGAAGTATAGTTTTTGGTAGGGGTAGGTTGTAGGTGGTAGAGAGGTCCTTTTGGGAGAACAAAGAGTCCACAGAAGGCTAGAGGATCCTTCACCCCTCAAAATAAAATCAGCAAACAAATGGATTATAATCAGTAAAACAAATAGCAGAGAGACGAGATAAAGATCAGACTCAGAGAAATGTAATGTCTTTCCAAAACCAAGGTGAAGAATGAGAAGGTACTTTAAAGAATATTGAAACCATGTCTGGCTTGACTTGGCCACAATCCAGACCATGGTTCGAAGTCTCGGCCAATCCTGTTTTGGATCGGGCAATCCGGATCAGGATCGACAGGCACCGATCCATTTCATTTCAGGATCCGTTCCATGAAGAAACCTTACGTTGTCTTGAGCAAGACGGTGTTGGATCAAACCGGTCCGGATCAAGATCGACGCCCACCCATCCAGCCTCCGATCCCGAGACTTCGAACCATGATCCAGACTGTCCCATCTGATATATGAACACCTAGCAGTGCCCTTTTCCACATCCTACTGTCATTCTATATCCTACCATGTATTGCACTTTTTCCCTTGAAAATGGCGGCCATGAAATCACATCGAACTTGGTCGCGTACAAAAGATCAACTGGGCAATCATTTGGAATTTGTTTTCTTTGTATACCAAGCAAGAGACACTTCCCAGCTGAGTGTTTTGGGAGTTAAGCCCCTAGCTCGGTTGGACGACGCAGGTAGCTGCAACATTGAGGTTGTGGGTCCAACCCCAATTCATCTATCGAAAGGAACACACTACATGAAATATATCATAAATGATAACCTAATGGCGAAGATTCAGCTCGTACCCAATACAAAAACTTGGTGTAACAAGCTTTAGCCATTGTTGGAAACAACAGGAAGAAAAAAGGAAAAAGGCTTCCTCCTACTACTGATACTCAAAACAGCAACCACCCACCTCTCTAATGTTAGGATGGATAATGGTAGTGTGGGCTAGTCAGGTTCTAGGATGGTCAGAGGAACTTCTCTTGTCGGATAAGATCCTCTCGGGCATCCTTCCAGCCAATTGGCTGCTCTTACTGCCACCTCCCGCTTTTCTTAGAACAGAACGCTGCATTATCCGGATTGGAATCCCACCCATATCAAAATCTTCCTTCAATGACTTGGTTAAGAACCTTATGTCTGTATCCAAAAGTTGTTGCTTCCCAGTCACAAAGGCTACGAAGGTCGGCGGGCGGGCCTTGACTTGTGTGAAGTACTTGATCTTAGGTTGCGCTGCTTGATCTTTCCAAGAGTGCCTGCTCATAACCTGAAAAATAAAAAACGAAACTATATGATTATACCGTGTTTAGGGTCCAAACAACACACATTTCATGGCTCTGCATGGATGAATTACTAAAGAAGAAAAACAAACACCTTGCGCAGCCAACGGTTAAGACGAGCTGTTGACAGCCTTAAACACCATTTTTCGTATGTATCCACAACCTGACGCATGACAGCTGTCCGTCCCCTTCCCTCTAATGCTGAAACAAATACAACCGGTATCCCCGTCACCTGCTAACAACCTCATGTCATCGACAGTTCATGCCTAATTTATCGTCCACATTACAATGTAGTACACATACGAAAAAGGACAGATCCATTATGGGTAAAAAGGATAGCAGAACATCATAAACTTCCATGCCTAACTTTGAATGTTCATACTTCTCTTATTGGCAAACTTAGGTCTCTATTTCATTTAATTTTAGACTAAATTACAGACACGAAGGTAGAAGATTCCATTACTTGTGAGTTGCGTTACATGGTTACTCCATCCACAGTCTGCAGGAAACATGCTCACAAGTACTTTATAACTTGAAATGGATTTTCATGGTGATTTGCACGTGTTTGAGATCAGATGAGTGCTGGAAAGATCAACCATCATCTCCATCTGGTATATGGTAGTAAGCTGGGGGAGATGCCCTCTCTTCCTAAAAAAATGCACTGACCATTTAGCCAAAATTGTGTATAAATATTACCTATTATGTTATGGCTGAATGAGTCCAACTCTTACTTGGATCATCAGAGACGAGCACAGGTAAAGTATTATCTGAAATTGTAATGTTTTATCTTCTATTGAATGCTAACATGTTGAAGCCTGTGCACCAAGGTTACATATAAAAAAAAAAAAAACAGTACACATCTGTGTGCATGCTCATGTTCTAGAAATGTTATATATAGGTGTACTTGGATACCAGCTCAAAATTTCAAACAATATGAAAACTGGTGCAATAAATAATCTCAGGCTTCTCAACATTCGAGTAAACCTCTGCATGCAATAGTTTAAATAATTCCACTATGCAAAGAATAGGTGATTCAAATTGGATACTAGTAAATTTCTAAAGGCAACCTTGAAAAGCCATATTGAGACAAACAAATCAATGTCATGGGTATTAAGAACTAGGAATAACAAACCTGAGGTATAACTGTTTGAATTTCTTCTGGTACAGCCTTAATGATCTTCTCGTATAACTTGGAGTTCTGTTTCCCTCTTAGAAGATCCATCTTGTTTACAATCACAACCAGACCACGACCTTCTTCCACTGCTCGCCTTGCTATAACTACTTCAGCATGCTTCATGCTACTTCTGGCTTTTGCAATCTAATGGACTCACAGATAGATTAACATAATTAAATTGAGCAAATATATTAGAAATGGAATATATAACTTTTCTAGATTGGACTATTTGTGTTCGATAAAGATACACAAGAGCCTTGGGGGCTAATTTGTTCCATATCGAAGAATCAACATGAGAGAAACATATGCACCAGAACAATCGTAACAATATTATACATACATATACATGAAAAACGCATGTATACATACATACATACATACATACATACATGCATGCATGCATTGCCTGTCACAAGCCCAAAGGAAGGAGGAGAGCTGTCTCATGTTTGCAGCCAGCAGAAAACTTTTCCAAATCCTCTCACATCAATCCCGATTCGTTTGTTTCAAGGGATCTAGATAAACTTGAATGGCTGACCAGAATTCATGCTGCCAATCCCAAATAGTTGGGGTAAGGCATTGTCAATTATGATGTACATACATAACTTCATATATGTTTCATGTGAAAACTACTATTTCATATGACAACCTAATAGGATTGCTAGTGTGGCAAGATATAGGTGTATGGACACATCAATTTTACAAAATATGGAATAGGTATGGCATTAGTAGAGTGTGTCAAGTCGGGTTGGAATATTGCATCTTATAATTCCCATCCCCCCTTGGATATGTGTAAATGGTTTATCGAAGGCCTTGGAGGCTAAGGAAGCCTGCCAAAAAGCTATAACGTATACAAAGGAAAAGAATATACATCAGAAAGAAAAGGCACAAAAACAAGTCACCCACCACATCCTACCCCTAATCGCTCGCACTACTAACCAGATCTGCCCATTTAAAAACAATGTCTTCGAAAGCTATACCTTTCCCTTCCTCATATAGCTTTACCCAAAAGTACACAAGGATTTAATCTCCAACACCAGCTGCTGCTCCTTGAAGCTTTTACTTTCTCACACTATTATTCCTTTCCTTCCACAATCCCCAAATAATCGCCAAAGGAGTCAATGCCCACATACGTTTCCCAAGACGACCTAAAGCCTTTCCTTTCCAAGAAAAAAATAGCTCTTTAACCGTCTTGGGAACTACCCAATACACCCCAAACTCCCTGAAAAACCCTGTCGATATCATCCACGCGCTTCTACAATGTAAGAACAAGTGATCCACTGATTCCCCACTACATAAACAAAGTGGACAATGATCTCCCCCTTTTCAAAGATGTGAAAAAAAAGGACTAATCACATTTTCCAAGACAAGAAGGCTGTCCAATAAGCATTGCAAGGAAATATATTCAAGATTATCAAGCGGAAAAATATTGAAATATTTCAAGTTTAAATAACAGATAATGCCATTGATAGGAAAGTCATACAATGTGGGAATAAACAAGATGAAAAAACCTCCTTGGAATTCAGCCGTTGGAAGAACCAAGCACAATTTCTATGATGGCTCTCTTAAAAACCATGGTCTAATACGGATTCAAGGCAGGAGTGTAGACGAGATGAGCAAGTCGGTGAGCTTCACAGCTTGACTCATCATGAGTCAAGCCTGAGCATAGCCTAGAAGCTTGCAGGCCAAGCCTGAGTCTCACTCTACGTTCACAAAATAAGTGAGTAGGATCAAGCCTACAGGTTCTCAGGTCAGGCAAGGCTCACCTTGCATATGATCGTATATAATAAGGAAACCATTTGATTGCCCTTGATGGCTTTAAGCTCAGATCGACCCAATACTACTTGCCCAAGTCAAGCCTGATATTTTGAATTTGTTTTATAAATCGATCCCTAAGCTATGCACTCCCATCATGATCCTCGGCTCAAACTCTGGATCATAAGCTTGCTGAGCTGGCGAAAGTTCTTTATACCACAAATTCAAGGTTTTTCTAGATGTGAGAGGAAATAAGAATTGGAGGTATTCTCTCTGCTTCCATCGGTTTGAAAGAATTGAAGGAAAAGGATGACTGTTCATTATTGGAAGGGTTTACGACTTTTCATTCTCATTTTTGAGGGTCCTATAGAGGTAGAACTCCTTTAGTGTTATCTTGTGAGCTCCTAGGACATTAGAAAGGCCGTATAAACTTTCCAACATTGTCAATCAAATCAGAGTTTTGACCTGATTTTGGATATTTTGATTATGTATAAAATATTAGAACAAAAGGAAGTGCGAATTTATTGAAAAAAGACTACATTGAATTTTTGTACATTGGAATGATCTCTCTTAGGTTTTCTCTAAAGTAAAACTTTTCTTTTATCCAACAAAAGAAAAAAAACAAATTGAGACAATAGAGGGCTCTAGCCCGTACTTCAATTGGTTGAGGTACTGCACTGCAACCATGAGGTCGTGGATTCAATCCTCCCTTACCCGCGCACGCGCACGAGAGAGAGAGAGAGAGGAATGAAAATGCGGTGCATACCTCTTTAACAAATTACTTAAATACCTGTTTGGTATCATGCCAAAGAGGTCAACGTTTGAGGCTATCTTTGTATTTAGACAGTTAATGGAAAAGTTTCAAGAAAAGATGAAGAATCTACATATAATTTTTATTGACTTAGAAAAAGCATATGATAGGGTTCCTAGAGAGTTAATTTGGTAGGTATTAGAGAAAAAAAAAAAAGAGTCCCGAGTGATAACATTGATATTATTGAGGACATGTATGTAGGAGTAACTAGGGTGAGGACAGTCATTGGTGAGAGTTACAATGGGTTTGCACCAAGGATAGTCGTAAGTCCATCTATTTTTGCACTAGTTATGGATGGATTAACTGCACATATTCAAAGAGAGGTCCCTTGTTGTATGCTATTTGCAAATGAGTAGTGTTGATTGATGAGACTAGGGAGGGTGTAAATGCAAAATTAGAACTATAGAATGAGACTTTAGAAACTAAGGATTTTGACTTTTGAGATAAGGACCAAGACTGAAAACATGAAGTGTAAATTTTTAGTACAAATAATGGTAGGGATAAGCCATTAGTTATGATACAGGGGCAACAAATACCCCAAAGCGACAAATTTCGTTATTTAGGTTCAATTATTCAAAAAAATGAGAGATCGGTGAGAATGTGACCCCTAGAATTAGTATTGGGTGGCTAAAGTGGAGACGTGCTTTTGGAGTATTATGTGATCGACAGATACCTATCAAACTAGAAGGAAAATTCTACAAGACAGGTGGCACCTGCTATGCTTTATAGAGCTGAATGTTGGGCAATTAATTGACAAAATGTCTATAGAATGAATAAACAAAGATCAGGATGTTGAGATGAATGAGTGGAGAATCGAGGAAAGACAAAATCAGAAATGAGCATATTCGAGTAAACCTAAGAATAGCCCTAATAGGAGATAAGATAAAGGAAAATTGATTGAAATAGTTTGGGCATGTGAAACAAAGACCAACGATGGCACCATTGAGAAGGAGCGCTTTGGTGCAAGTTGAAGGCCTTAAAGGGAAAGAGGAAGACCGAAAATGAAGATACAGCTCTAAACATAGTTGAATGGCGAAATAGGATTCATGTTGTCAACCCCAAACATTTGGGACAAGGCGTAGATGATGATGATTGGGGCAGCGAATGCAAAGAATAAATCACTATAGAAACACTAAATAACCCTAATAATCGAATAATTTAGTGAAAGAAATGCTCAATTCACAATAATTGATACTACCAAAGAGCATGAAATATGCAAGCATTTTCCTGCCATGTGGGTGCATACACAAGGAAAAGGAAAAGAAAATGAAAGTCAATTTGAATCAAGCACAGCCAGAAGAAGATTAGAATAGCGGAGCGAATGAAAAGAAAGTAAAGGGGGTTGTCCATGATACTTCAAAAGGAACACTCGTGACAATTAAAAAGTCAAGGGGCACTTTCATTATAGCAGATCAGATAGGCTTTTAAAGTCAGAAAGTTTTTCCTTTTTCCTCATTTTTGGCCATGTTACCCAGATATGGCAATAGGCCTTTAAAATCAGAAAGCCTCCCTTTTTTCCTCGTTACTAGCCATGTTACACAGATAAGGCAAGGACACAGGACTTATACAGTGTGCTACGATATTTACAATTAAAAATGAAGTATCCAACACAAATACAATACCCATTTTGAAGTATAATGGTAACATAGGTTGCCGGAATCAGATATTACGTGAATATTAAGATAGGAAATTATTAAATAAGAAGAACATGTTGTATGCCACACCTCTTCTGCATCAAGCACCAAAGCAATGACATGAGCCCTCATAAGACTTTTTCTTGACTGCATGACACTCAAGGATGCAGGTCCTTTCTCCTGCTTTGTTCTTTGCAACCAACCTGCAGTGTCAACCTGAACAATAAACCCCAAATCATACAATATCACAACCAAACAAGCTCCAAACAACCTTTGATACTTCAGATGATGTCTAAATAAAAGAAACCAAAATATTCAGTTAAAATTTAAAAAGCAGAAAAAGAAAAAAGAAAAAAAAAAGAAGTTTGATCCAGCAAAAAATGGAGTTTATAGAGATGAACCAAGTACCATGATTCCAGCGAAAAGAAAAGAATCATAGATGGCTGATCTTCCTTGTGTTAACTTGATAAGCTAACATAAATGAATATATCTATCAATTGAAATGCAACCATTCTCGTACCATGAAAATGAAGTCCGTTAGTCAAATAATAGTAATTAACTTTTGATACATTATAAATAAGAATATTAGTAAACTAGGAAAAACCGATCAAACTCATCTAACGTTGCGCAAGAATAAAAATGGGGGAAGCTAAAAATCAATTCTGTCATGCGTACTTGAAATAAAGTTTCACATTACATACTGCATGTTTATTCACATCCAATTGAAAGTACTAACCAATGTGTTCCTACTTTCTATACAAAAAGATACAGGTCTACCAAATCAACAATAATAATATAATAATTTTATACCATAAGTTGAACAAAACTATAACAATATTTGTATTCAAAATGGATGAAGGATGTCAAGGATGGAATTTGGGGAGAAGTGGAGAAAATGGATGGTGTGTATTTCTTCAGCGTCTTTTTCTATTCTTGTTAATGGGTCACCAGCAGGATACTTTACCAGTTCGAGAGGGCTTAGGCAAGTAATCCTTTATCTCCATTCTTGTTCGTTGTAGTGGTGAAAGCTTTGAGCCGAATGACGAGTAAAGAAATAGGAGGGAAAGTTCTAGAATAAGGCTTGAAGCCTATATAAAGGGGCAAGCCCCCTCATTTGTAATCATCCTGGAATCTTGGGAATCCAGAGTTGAGCAATACAAGCTTCCTCATTCTCTAAGCTCTCTCGTGTTCTTGTGTGCTTGTGTGTTTCTTAAGTAAGAGTAGTGCTTAGGCAAGGCTAAGTCCTAAGTCACTTTGGGGAAAGGCTGACTTGAGCTAGCAAATAAGCGACTAACTCAAGTGTCGCACAGTCTTTAGCGAGGGTCAAAGACTAAGTCCGTGACATATTGCTCAGATTTGTTTAGGATTCTTACAAGTTTAAATGACAATCGTTTGCTTCTTAGCATGACTGTCCATGGAATTGCTCTTGGATAAGTATCTCTTGAAGTAGAAGGTGATATACTGGAATTACCTACTTCTGAGTGATTTGCCCCTAGTTCTCTTTTTTCTTTGTATTTTTCTGTTTTCCTTTTGTTAATAAAATACTCTTTATGCTAAAAAAAAATGGAATACGCAATATCAAGCCCAGTCCAAGATTGCACTGTGTCATTCCTATCCACAAAATCATTTTCATGGAGTCTGAAGCATGAGATGTCCACAAATATGCTTCTGCCTAATGCCAATCATGCAGAAAGTAAAGGCAGCATTTTGCAACAGATCACAAGCCACGGAATGTGTAACAGAAAGCCATGCACCTAATACTAGACGTACAATTTACGTTCAAAATATATATACAGGAGAGTACCACTACTTTATCACTATAAGAAATAACAATGCAGCACTTATAATGAAGCAATCTTGCCTATACTGATTAGCATCATTAACTCACGTGCTTTGACAAGGACCATAGAGAACAATCTTTTGTTACATAATTATGTACAGTATCACTTTCTCTGGCATCAACATACTAATCTTATTGTTGTCTATAGCAATACAGGGTTGACTTCCAAATATATATGCCATGCAAATTTTGGCAGAAGATTGTATTGTTTCAAAATATGCATGTCATAATCAGAAAATTGAAAACAATACATGTAAATCCAAGAAAATCAGAAATCATAAAAAACCTGGTATTTACCAAGTATATAGGTCGCCCTTGAAATTGGAACTGAACTCTAACTGAATCTCTAGTCAAGCCGGCTTCTGGTCCCACCAGAACACGATCTTGTTGTAGTAAGGCATTCAGCAGTGTAGACTTTCCAACATTGGGCCGTCCTACAATTGCCAACTGCAAAGGTAACTTAGACTCCTCAACCTCGGAGGAGCTATTGCCCTGACTAGTTCTGTCTGAGATAGAAAAGGAATAATATATTGAAAATCAGAGGATGCTGACAGAAACGTCCAGACTTATATAAAAGCAAGTCCAATGTAATGAGGCAACAAATAGAATGATTAGGCCTTAACTTCATCTCACAAAACTGTTTAAAATAGTACTCCCTAGTTCCTATATTAATAGGTATCTTAAGATTGTCTATAGTATCAGTCAATCTTATCAATTCCCCAAAAATACAGGTTTAGGTACAAAATACTTTAACTAAATAACAAGAAGACTGTAATAATGATGATGAAATCATATGGAACTACTAAACCTAGACTACAACCCCCTGCTCATATTTTTTTTTTTTTTTTTGTGATAGTATAATCTGATATTAAAGCAAAGCGAAACAGTACAAAGGGCCTAAGAGGTCGAGATGACCTGCAAAAGGCATAAACCAACACTATAGAGACAAAGACACAAAAGGAAAAAGAAAAGACACTCAGGATAGACCCAAACTAAGGAGCATCTCTACTACAAATCAAACCCCCTGCTCATATTTCTGTAGCAAAAAACTCAACAAAGGGTATAACGTGAAGAACATTAAGAACTGTAGAAGACTTAGATATTGTATTTGGCACCCTATCAATGTCGACAAAATTAACACTGGAAAACAGAGAGCTAGAACTGAAACGAAAAACTTAATAACCAATGACTGTAGAGTCATTTCTAACATAACAGATACATCATTTAGATCCCTCGCTCAAGATAAAAGAACATGGACACGCTTGTCAGGTGCACTTCTGAGCAAGGAAATAAATTTCGTGAAATTATCAAAATATTTCGCGAAATATTTCCATTTTCTAGGTTACCGACAGGAAAGAATACGTACATGGAAAAAATGCTAAATTTCACAAAATATTTTGATTAATGTCGAAATATTTTGCATAAACAATAAATTTCGATCAATTGACAATATAAATATGTATTATTTCAGTCAAAATGTTTCGACATGTATGAAAACATTTCGATCGAAGGTAGGAAACGTCTCATTTTAGCTCAAAACCGCCACAAATCTCATTTTTAATCCATTTAATTTCTTCCATATATTTTTTTATAAAAAATACCAATCCGTTGTAAATTTCTTAGTTCGCGGATTGATTGCGAAGACGAATTGAATCTCGCGTGGAGTTTTTTCAAATTCAAAATGTACACAAGTATAAAATTTATTGTTAATTTCTTGCTACAAATAGATAAATTGGGTGTAAATACATCAAATCTATGAATCTATGATGCATTTATACTAGATTTGTGCACGGATTGAAGATTGTTCAGGGTGAAAGTTTGAAATTTGGGGAAAACCCCAATTTCATTGGTTTTTACCCTAAACATCAATTATTGTGCATAAATTGATTATATGTTGGCAATGTTGCATAACTTTACCTGTTCTACAAGTTGGTTGGGTTAAATTTTTTCCAAAAAAAATATTTAAACATTCAAAAAAGTTAAGTAAATGTTATAAGTTAATAGTATATGGGCTTTCTAAAATTATACATAATATTAAGACATTGATGTGAGTGAATAAGAATTCATTAATACCTTGATTTATGACTTTATATAATTAACAATTAAATAATAGTTATCTAATTAAATAATGCATTGACTGACTATCAGATACTTGCCTCGACATATTACAGACCGCTATGGTCATTCATTTCCACACTACATATATGGTTGTATATTATGGTTTGATTGCTTATGTGTGTGTTTATATGACTGTTTTATCATTTCCCAAACTATTCAAAAATATTTCCATTATTTCCACCAAAAATGTATTATTTCCACACTGGTGCCTTACTCCCTTTCATCTTCCAGACGTCTCGTTTAACATTTCTCAAGTACATCACAGCAGTTGCATATGTATTTCTTCAATTTACAAAATATAAATCTTTTCAAATCTTACTAGACTATTATTTTCTTAGCTTAATTATCTATTTACAAATCATAAAACTAGAATTCACAAGTTTTTACATTATTAATACAAGTCAACAGCTTTAATATCTGTCAAGTTTTTACCAATAGATTCATGGGTTGCTTCATGGCACAGAAAGACCTAATAATAATATAGTTAGTATGGAGCTTATCTTGTGCAACATAAGTGACCCAATTAGGTGGCATGAATTCCAAGGGATAGTACATCCAGGACATAAGCACAATCGCGCAAACTTTGTTGATAAAATGAGCCACAGAAACTGAATACTATAAGCATGCACTGATCATATCGAGATGAATGTCGAGTATAAAAGGCATCAAAGAAATTCAAGCAAGGGTATCACATTAAATTGTTTCGCGATAGCATAAGAACGAGGTTGGTTCAGACAAGAACACTTTTAACTCAAACAAGCAGGACAAAACCTGGGAGACAGGTCTTACCATTTAAAACATGGAGCGTATAGTCCTCAAGCAGAGGCCGAAGAGCTTCATAAAGGTCTACCATACCCAATCCAGTCTCAGCGGATATTGCAATAGGATCGCCATATCCTAATTTATAGGCCTCCCCAGCTGCTGCAGTAAGAAACCCACTTTGATCATCAAGTGATTCAGATTTATTCATCGCTAAAATAGTATTGATTCCAGGTGCATGCTTGCGCAACCACTTTCCGACCTCCAAATCCATAGGCTGAAGTCCATCTCTAGTGACAAAAGTGGCACCAGAGAAGTTAGAAAATCCACCTTGGTTACCAACAGAATAAAAGAACATGAGAACAGCAAAATATCAGTATTTCATTGGATCACCAACACAACACAGGAAATTCAAAGCCCTGCTGAAGAATAATGCACAAAACTAACCTCACATCTATCAAGAAAATTGCAAATTGAGACCTTGCTAGCACATTTCCGGTCATTTCTGCAGTTCTACCAAGAATACTTCCCGAAGATGCTGCCATTTCTAGGCCAGCCGAGTCCAATACCCTAAACCGCAAATCACCCAATTTGCCAATGCCTTCTCGTATGTCCCGAGTAACATGGTCATCCGGAGTGTTGTACACAAGAGCTTCTCTCCTCCGGATGAAACTACATGAGCAGAAAAACAAGTGGTAGAAAAAGAAAATTTACATTTAAATATACATAATACATTTTTAATATAAATATATATCTCAAGCAGTTGGAGGCAATTTTACCAATTCACAGAAGCTAAAAAAGAGAAAATCAACAGGTCAACTCACCGGTTAAACAATGCTGACTTGCCCACATTTGGACGTCCAACAAGAATTACAGTTGGAAGTAGCTCCACATCAACTTTGCTGAACTCCACTATTGATTTTTTGCGAACACCTTTGGCTTTTGGTTCATCAGTACCAGTGACATCAGCAGAAACAACTACAGATTTTGAGAAATTATCACTTGACTCAGCAGATGGACAAGAATCCAGAAATACATCTTCTGCAACAAGATGATTTCTACACAATACCCCCAATTCTGGATCTGTCCTAGCAAGTCCACAAAATCCAACGGAAGCTGGTAATCTCCACAGATATGATGAGATCAACCTGCAGTTCACTCCCAGTGCCATTCTGGTGCATTCCCTAGCTGCAAAAAGGGTGGGGTCCAACAACGATAAGCATGAATAATCAAATGCCCATTAATTCCAATTAATGCATAAATTTAGCATCTATTTTATCCATTACCAAGCGCAAGCAAGCTCCGAATATTACCACTATATGGAGAGGATTTCAAGAGATCTCTTCCTTCCCAAAATCTCTTGCATTGTTTATGTTGTTAGGTGGACTGTGGCTAAGGAAACCAGAACCATAATACCTTCTAGCCAAAAGAGCTCGAACCCAAGACTGAGACATCACAGGACAACAGTCCTGCGATTACAACTAAAGAAATGGCTCCACTTGCATGATGACGATATTAGGAACTCCAATTTTCCAATTTTATATATTGCTACAAAGCACCTATCTATCTGGAAATGAAACTGAATAAGAATGCAACGCACAGAAGTAAGTACATGGTGGTAATTAAAATGAACACTAAGGATCTGAAGAAAATTAAACAGATAAAGATTCAAAACCAAGTACGCAACTGTCAACATTTCAGTTTTCAACAACCATTTCCTTCTTTCCGCTTGATTCCTTTGATAAAATAAAAGAAGAAATCAAAGATGATGAGAAGTGAGAGAAGAAATAAGAAGATAGCCCCCAAGGTGGTTTCTCTTTTTTGTGGAAAGGGCTTTTTTTTCCTCGAAGCCAGTTCCCTTGAGAACACTTCAAATCAATAGGTTTCTGCATCCCAAACGCCAAGAAGAAGAAGAAGAAGAAATCAAGAAGGGAGTTCACCTGCTAGAAAAATGGCTGGCATGACCGCTTGAGCTATTGGAATCGACGCCGATGATGGTGGTGGAGATGCTGATGACGGTGGAGGTTGAGGAAGAAGGTCAGTGAATAAGAACCAAGTCTCGTACTTAAGTGAGGTGCGGAAAAATGACCGCCCTTTTGGACCCAATGTCCTACGTACCAAGAGTGTGTTTGATTGCCAATTTTCCCGCGGGAAATTGCATTTTCTCGGGAAAATATTATTTGGTCCTGTTTTATTGCCATTTTAAATTGGGAAAATTTGCTCGAGAAAACTAGATTTTTCCATGCAACCCTGAAATTCATTTCCGTTCCACATAGGTGAGAATTGGTTTCCAAAAAAATCTATCCTTATTTTCTCACATTATTGGAAATTGCATATTTTCTAGGCATATTTTTTTGGGTGCAATCAAACAACCCTACAGACATATTTTCCGAGGAAAATTTTCTCAAGACAATTTTACATTCAATCAAACACGCCCCAAGGATAGTTAGGCTGCATTTGCATTGCGGAAAATAAGCAATAAGCTAGCTTTTTGCTGTTTTGGACCGCAAAAAGTTGTTCAGTACGTGACATTTGGTTAAGTGAAAAAAATAGCATTTCAAAATTGTAATAAGCCAAGAAACAGCAAAATGTAGAAGCCATTTTGAAACGGCTTTTGCGTTTTGCGTTTGCAGACCGTGGATAACTTAAATTTTTATTGACAATTTTATCCTTAAAAACAAATTTATATGACAAAATTGCCATTGTTTTCACCGTACAAAAGAGAAGGTTTTACATTTGGGGTGGGACCTCCCGTCGGCCATTCGGCCCATTCTTAATCTCTCTTTTCTTCTCTCTCGCATCGATTTTTATTAGTTCTTGCGCAAATCCTCTCCATTTCTCTTCCTTTCAAGCCTCTTGGCTTCTTGGGTTTAATTTCTTTTTGGCTCCTGCTTTTGATCTGGTTCCCCTACCAGAAAATCTCTTGATTTTGGGCCTTTCGCGGTGAAATCCACCAAAAATTTCATGGGTTCTCTTCAATTCCAGTAATGGATAATTGAAGACATACCAAAAGAAACTCAGACAGACCAAGCTCTCAAAGCCCTTCAACAACTTCATCTCTCATTTCACATCTATAAATCCCACGCAATTGCCTTCAATTTAGACACCCATCCTGTTAGAGGAGCTCAAGCACACCACTTATTCGGTACAATTTCCCAACGAAATCTGTCTCAGTGTAACAACTTATTTTTTGAGTTTTCTCCAAGCAATCTCAATCAAGAAGCTTTGAGTCTCTTCTCTGAGATACACCGATCCAATGTACCATTGATTGGTCCACCCTCTCATGTGTTCTGAAGATTTGTAGCTGTTTGTCATATCAAATGTTTGATAAAAAGATACACTCTTACTGCAGCAAATCCAGTTACAATGTAGATGTTAGTGTTGGGACTTCTCTTGTCAATTTGTACATGAAAACCATTCACTTTTACGTTCTTGCAGCTTCAGCGGCAAACGGTACAGTTGAGAAGGGAATTCAAGTTCATAGCCACGTTATCAAACTTGGGTTTGAGTCTACCACATTTGTGGGTAATTCTTTGATAAATATGTATTCTAAGTCAGGTCTAATTAGAGAAGCTAGAGTAGTGTTTGAGAGTATGGAGAGCAAGGATGCAGTTTCTTGGAATGGAATGATCACGAGATTGTACTAAATGGGTTTGATTTTGAAGCATTGAAACTATTTTATCGGATGAGACTTGTAGGTATGAAGCTGACTCAATTGATTTTTGCTACAGTAATTAAGTTGCGTGCAAACCTTAAAGAGTTGAGTTTTGCTAGACAGCTACATTGCCGGGTTCTAAAGAATGGATTCAAATTTGATCTAAATATCAGAACAATGCTTATGGTAGCTTTCGATTAAGTGCAGTGAAATGGATGACGCCTTCAGTTTGTTCTCAAGCATGTATGGAGTTCAAAATGTGGTGTCATGGATGGCCATGATTTGTGGGTACTTACAAAATGGTGGGCTCGGTCACATTATTTGTGACATGTAACTAGAGTGGTGATGTGTCTCTTGTTTTTGTCATTATAGGAAAGGAGATATGTTATCTAACCTCTTTTAGTAGTGGACACTCGGTCACATTATTTCAAGAAAATATATCTTAATTGGTAGAAATGAGTCTTAATTACACAACAAGTAGGTAGATCAATTAAAACAGTCACACCATTGCCAATCTCAAGATTTTTGCACAAGATTCTTCTTCAACGCACTTTACATTGATATTTGGTACTTACATTTGGAACTTGTATAAAAATGTAGTCATACATGGTCTAACTTGAGCCAGTAACAACTTCTACGGAACCATTTATGTCAACTTTACTGTTTAAGGGGTAAAAAAGTCATTTGACAAGTTATTCCACCAAAAAATATTTTTTCTGATTATGAAACCAAACACCGTAATAGTGTTTTTTCTTAAAATAAGCACTTTTTTAACGGGGTGAGCCAAACACCCAAAATTATTTAAATTAAGTTATTTTAGATTAATGTGCTTTTTTAGAAGCATTTATTTTCAGCAAACAGTAATGCCAAACGCAGCCTTACCAGAGTGGGAAACTCGAAAGGAGAAAAGCTATTCTCAAAAAATAAAATCTCCGCCCGACGTTTTTCTCTCGAAAACAAAACGAGTTGGCTCCCTCTCCCACTCCCACTTCCACTTCCAAGAACCCTAGCAATGGTGAAGGTGGTTCTTCTTCCTTCTACCTCTGGTTTTGCCTCTGCAAACCCTAGATATGGTTCTTCTTCAATTTGTTCTATCGTGAACGAAGCAAAACGGGGAGTGAAAAAACTCTGGCCTCCACGTAACCTTTCTCTCCCTGTACTCTATCCTTGATTCTTCTGCAAAATGTATAATTCTCTTTCACCTCTCACAATAATTCAACTTAAATCTAAAAAGAAAGAAAGAAAAATCAAATTTAGAACATGTTTGGTTTAAGGTTCGTTGATCCCAAAACATCACCAGTTGTTCCAAGTCGCCTCTCTACTGCTTCTCAATCTGTCTCTTCTCTCTTTTCTACTCAGCACTATCGGCACCAGAACTGTGTGTCTTGTTTTCTCTCTGTTTATTGTTGTTGAAATTGATTAAAACAATTTGTAGTCTTATTGTTTGATAAAATGTCTCAAAGAGCTGAAACAATTTTTTTTCTTTTTCTAAATGATTCCCAGTTAATTGTTATGTTGTATTTACACTTTGGAGTTTGGGCACATTCTGGAAATTGGGGTTTTCTCCACAGCTTCGATTACCACTGATCTCTGTAATTAATCTCGACGAAGCTAGGAGAATAAGTGATCATGGCGGGAGGGAATTTCATGAACAAAGTTCTATCTTACGTCGTTAATGGTTTTGCCAACAATTGTGAAGAAGATGCAAGAATTTGCGAAGCAAGCGAAGGACTTATCCAAGAATTTTGAGTATCACAAAGACCATTGAAGAAATTGTTTTGCTACATAACTCAGTGAAGCACTTTGGTGAAGGGTGATGCAATGGGAGCGTAATGTTAAATGATTAGTGTAAAATTGTTTTCTTCTTTTTTGACTTTATAAAGATAAATTTATAGGTTGCTCTACGGGCGCCCACCTCCTTAACTTGGGCACCAACATTTGATTGGCACCCACGACAATTAGAAGGCCCATGTTTGGGCACCCCATTTTGCTAGACACCCACGTAACCAACCCACACGTAACCCATGGAAATCAAAAAGGGTTTCCTTCACTCTCTCAAACTCTAAATCTCCTCTGTGTTTTCCAAGGGTTTCACTCTTCCAAAGTCTTCATCGTCGTGGTCGATCGCCGATATCCCCTTCACCTTCTTGAGCAAACTACTTCTCCACATCTCATTGAGATTCTTCTCCCATTATTTGGCTTGTTAAGGTAAAGAGTCCGGGGGAGAAGAGGGTTTCGTCAGTGTTGTATTTGCCTTCTCCGACTCATTTTTAGTCTTTCTACACAATGTACATTTTTGTTTACACTATATGATCTCCATTGTTCTTTAGATCGTCTAGAATGTGATCTAAATTGTAAATTTTGCATTTTATTACGTAGCTTATTCATTTTATTACGTAGATTATATGCATTTTTTGATGGGGATTTTAGTTTATATTGTTTACATTGCCATTATGTGTATCTTGATGGGGATTGAGTTTGGATTGAATTCAATGCATTGTATGCTTATATTTTGCATACCATGTATTTGTTAAAATGTCTAAGAGATTTTGAAGTACCCTTCCCGAGTTTGTTTACATTGTCATTATGTATATCTTGATGGAGATTTTAGTGTGAATTGAATCGCATTGTAGGCTTATATCTTTCATACTATATGTTTATTAAAATACAATATTTTAGCTTTGTTTTACACTATTGTTTGGTAAAATATCTCAAATGGCTATATGTTTGCAATTGTGCGTGTGTTTGTTTTCTTGAAATGTCATTATAATTTTTTCATGCTTGTAAGTACAATGAGTCGGACACGAAGCTCTGGTAAAATAAAAGGGAAGGAAGTACTTCTGCGCCAAGTAGACGAATTACTCTTACGGCATATGAAAGAAGATGTCGTAATCTCCCAAAGCAAGCTAGAATTGAAGAAGAGCATGTATACGAAGAAGAGTGACAATTTGATGTGTAAGAAGAAAATGACTAATGAGAACAACAAATTGGTCCTCTTGAAGAGGAAACCTGTGAGGAAATTGAGGTTGATGAGGCTCAGCATGCATTTGGACCATTCAGTGGAGGTCCAGAAGACCCATCAATTCTGAAAAGTTATAAAAACCATATTGCATATCAGATATGGCAAAACAATATGAAAAATCGATTGTTATACTGCATATATTTTTTTAATGTTTATTATAGTCTAATACATTTTGTCATCTGCAGGAATGACTCCCACTAAAGTGCATTCAACACACATAAAAAATTGGCACATGGGATTGGACAAAAGAGCGTACTCATTTTCAAAAATGGGTGATCCAGTCGGAGTTAATAAATGTGGTCTAATATGGTTATAAATCAATAAATAAAACAATGATATCAGCGTTTGTGGATAGATGGCACCCTGAAACAAATACTTTCCATCTCCCATTTGGTGAGATAACCATCACCCTAGACGATGTGTCCCAGATTTTGGGCATCCCTGTGCACGAAAATGTGGTAACGTGTGAGAAGTTAGCTTTGACAATCAGAGAGGCTGTGTTGGTTGGTACATTGGGGGTTGACAGAGATGTGTCTATTAAGGAGCTTCAATTTAACGGTGGGTGCATAGTCATGATGAAGTGGTTAGTTGACAACTTCAAAGGGCTTGACAGAAATGCTTCGAATGCGGACCATGATTGTGCAACAAGAGCATTTCTGTTGTGT
This sequence comes from Euptelea pleiosperma, assembly GCA_035048495.1. Classification (NCBI taxonomy): domain Eukaryota; kingdom Viridiplantae; phylum Streptophyta; class Magnoliopsida; order Ranunculales; family Eupteleaceae; genus Euptelea; species Euptelea pleiosperma. The sequence continues at coordinate 973,181 of CM068542.1, read as the reverse complement.
GTTGGGTTGCTCTTTATTATGTGACAAGAGTGGGACAAAGGTACATGTTCTCTACCTTCAATTGTTACGAAACATTGACCAAGTTCATGAATATGCATGGGGAGCAACGACACTTACCTAGCTTTATAAACAATTCAGACTTACTTCGAGGTCCGGAGTTAAACAAATTGCTGGTTGTCTCATACTACTTGACATATACTGATTAAACACATACCTTAAAGTTAGTATTGATTTTATTTAAGTTTTTTGTATCATTAATGTTATTATGTAGGCATGGGTATATGAGCACTTTCCAACTACAAGGGGTATGCCAGACATGAAGTACCAATTAAGTGATCCCTGAATTAAATGTTAGATTCCAATCACACCAACTAGAGATCCAACATCTCACACCAATTAGAGATCCAATGTGTGTGTGTGTGTGTAATTTTTCACATATGTATATTGACATGGTTGCTTCATTTTTGCAGGTTAAATGGGAGCCCAATTAAGAACATAGGGATACTTACCCCTTTCTGGACATTGTATACTTTTGCAGGTGCTTGAGGCCATTTGATGTTATTGAACCCTATCACCCTGCTTGGGTTCATTGCTTTATCTCACTGTGTGATTTATTTACCCCATGTCAATTTGTAACAAAAGGAGAAGAGATGGGATCAAGTTATAAGGAGGGAGATAAATATTTCTGATCATTACATGTAATCCTTAGTATTTTTTTAAAAATATGAGTTAGGGAGAGTTTTTGTAAATTTGAGATATATTTTACTAAGTATGCACGTTAGAATTGATATCACACTCATTGCACAGTATTATCTTAGTTGTTTATAGTTTATATTTTATTAGACTGTAACACTTGATGGGTATTGTTTATAAATGTGCATATGACAGCCTATGATAGACTATAACTTATTCTAGGAAAGTAACAAATGTATGTTTGTTTTCTCTGAGATCACGAGAGAATGTGAGTGAAAACATATAAATAGTGTAACTGTATTGTTTATTTTTTTTATTTATATCTTGGTATGTATTTAATTTGTCACGGAATTGCTAAAGGGGGAGATTGTAATGTCCAATTTTTAGTATTGGCTAATTCTATATGTCAAAAATGTTTATAGTCTTTTTTAGTGTGCCTTGTAAGTTGAGTATGTGTACAGTTTGAAATCACTCAAGTCAGTTATTCAGAAGATAAACAAGCATTGCAATTCAACTGAAGATTTAAAGTCTCACTCGATCACATTTAGGATGGTAGATGACTTAGAGACCATAGAAACTAGGTGGTAATTTGACTTTAGTCAGCCGCTAAGTAATCTTGGATTAATGGGTTTCTTATTCTATTAAAGTTTTAATTTTGTGTTAATTTGATCTCGAATCGATTAGGGTGTTACATCTGATTGATTAAAGAACAATATGATGAAAATCATTTCTTGATATTTTTTTAGCATAGTGACACCTGATCGAACAGAGAAGAAAATTAGAATGTATAGAGACATATTTTGTCTTCCATTGATCGGACACTTCTTTGCGATCGATCGGAGCTCACGAGAACAAAACTTCTATTTTTTTAAGACTCCTTGCACCCAACTTCTTATTATTCCTGGACCTTGGTTCATCCATTAAATATATTGGGTTGCTTAGAACTAAAACCCTAAATCTTCAATCAAGTTTTTAAAATACCAAAAAAATTAAAAGTTAAAAGGAGAAAGAACTCTAATGGAGATTATTTAAAATCAAGAGCTTCATTTGATGTTCAAGTTGAAGGTTGTTAATTCATTGTTGATTTTCCAAGCTTGATATCTTAAGAATAATCATGTCTTATCATGTTCTTAGTTTCACTTAGACACCATTATAGCTTATTAGAACTCAATCTTTTTTTAGTGGTTTGCACATTTGGAGATGGACTGAGTTGTTGTTCGTTATTGGGGCTAGAATGATTCATCGTGGTAGGTTCGGGGATGGACCAAACTAAATTCGTGTATTTGGGATCACTTGATGAAGGCACCCATGGGATGCGGTATGCAAAGATTGAAGAGAATGTTGATGCAACAATAATGCCTTGAGTGGTTCGAGTGTATGTTGTGTTACCATTACTGCATATGTAACCTCTGACTGTTTCTGTTTAACTTCTCATAGTGATACTTTCACACCTGGATGTGGTCCTGGGGTTTTCCTTATAAAAAAGTTTCTACGTAAAAATCCCTTGATTTATTTGATCTCCGCTTATTACTCTGTGTAGAATAAACTAAACAAATAATAAAAATTATATATTTGATATATTTAAATTGAGTCGGTAGGATTAATCATCTCGTAATAATCAAATTAGTTAGGATTATTTTTGCATGCGATTAGTTACCCTTTTACATGATCAGTAAAGTTATTTAGGTTGAAATATTTAGATTAATATTTAAATAACCTATTCAACCCCCTCTAGGTTATATCTATTGAATACTTGAATAATTTCAGAAAAATTGAAATAGAATTAGCCATTGATTTTATCAAGACGGTTCTCCTCGCTTGTGAGAGGGATTTAGCCTTCTACCCTGCTATAATGTTGGAAATCCTCTTGAATGAGTGGGAGAAGGTTTTTTATTTTGATTTTCTTATAGAGAGGGGTCTCAAGGTATTTTTTTCGAGAGGTTTTTTATGTTTAAAACGAACAAGATGATTTTGTTTTTGTCTACGATAAATGTCACTATTAAACAAAATTCTGGACTTTTCAAAATTACTTTCCTAGCCCAAGGCTTCATAATAGGTATCCATGGTATCCTTCAGATTTTTAGTCACAAGATCTGCTCGACATAAAATGAAGCAATCATCAACAAAGAGGAGGTGAGAAATATGAGAGGAAGACCTGGATAGGAAGTGAACGGGTTTTGCGGTCTTCATTGTATCCGAATTAGTGTCAATTAGGGCAATGATCAAAGGCGAAGTTAAGCAGGTAGGCATTAGGGAAGAGTTGGTATTGGCTCCAATCTCTCTGGCACATTGGCCAGACATTGTAGGCAACCTTTGTATCCCAGATCCAAATAATCTAGGGCACTCATGGATTCCATGTAAACTCTGTTAAACTTTCTCCCATTGATGAGAAATTTTCTGTACTGGTTTTCATATAGCCAGAGCCGAGGTATTAATTCGTAGCGCATCCGTGAAGTTGAAAAAAGCAATTTTGAATTTTAAAAAGTCGTACCTATCCCCTTTACTTTTACTAGTGCCATTTAAAGTGGTGTGGGTATTTCAGTAAAAAAAATAAAAAAAACCATAAACGGACTTTCGCTTTATAGTCGTGGAGATTTGTCCGCTGGATAACAAAAACGTCATTCTCGTCTCATCTTCGGTCTTCGTTTTCCTCTTCCATCTTCTCGTTTCGCTCCGTCTCGTCTCGTTTTTTTTTTTCCATTTTTTAACTGAGTAAGAGAGGGAAAGAAACTATGCAGCAAAATCCTTTCATTAGAAGATGATCAGCAGAAACCCTAGTCAATCGATTCTACAAACTTTCTGATCCAACCAGTAAAACCCTAATTTCGTTCCCTTGCTCTCTTATCTTTCTCGGGTCCTCCTCTAGGTCAAAATCTCTTCTGCAAACCGCCATCTCTCTCTCTCCTCTGTGTATATATATATATATATATCCAATTGTTTTTTTTTTAATCTTCCCTTTTCGTTTTTTTTAATCTCTCTGGGGAATGGAAGGAGCTTCGGGGCTTCATAATCCTCGAACGGTCGAAGAGGTATACAGGGACTTTAAAGGCAGACGCGCTGGGATGGTCAAGGCTCTCACCACTGGTTCGTTCGCTCGCTCGCTCGCTTTGCAACCTTCTAAATTCATCCTTTTGTTCTTTCTTTGTCTCTCACTTATTTTTTTATGGATTTTTTTATGATCACAACTTATATATTTTGTTGTTGCAGATGTCAACAAGTTTTATGAACAATGTGATCCCGGTGAGTTCTTTTCTCATTTTTAGGGTTTTCTACGAAATAAAGAGTCTGTTTCAATTTCAGAAAATGGGTATACTTCATTCTACTATGTCAGTACCCCGGCATCGATGTGGTCTGGTAATTGAGCCTTGTTTTTTTTTTTTTTGCACTGCATGTGTTTGCTCATATACAATCACTTGTATGTTTATGATAAATTATAATTTTTATCAGCAATAATACTGAAAGGTGAGTATGCCTAGCTTCTGAGATTTTCATATAGTGGACAAGAAGCGGACTCCTGTTGTTAACAAACAAATGGCAAAGATGTGAGGGTTTCAAAACAACGATAACGAAGCAGATCCCAGCTGAAAAGGGATATAACCCTTGAAAATGCCCCAAACTAAGATGGAGAAAATCCTAGATCAAAAGGTGGTGGGTCTGGTGCAAAACTTTGCAATGCCTTACATTGACGGATTCCCTACCAAGGACACGGAAATGTTTTTGTGCTGCAAACATATGCAATGCAAAATTTTGTAGCACAAACATGCAGGGCCTTGAACTCTTATGCTCTTTTGTATTTTCATTTTATTTACGAATTTTTCATAATGCTTGGGGATTTGCGTGATGCTTCTATTTGTTATTAGTCTTACATCTTTTATTTCTTATGTTACCTTAAAATAGATGATGCCTAGTCTGTGTTTTATGCACGTAGCCTATACTAGAATTCAATTCGATTGTTCACTTTATATTTTCAGCTGTTCTGAGTTTGACCTCAAGCGTGGAAAGTTAATATCCTCTGGTGGTATAGCTCTGAGTATATGCCTCATGCAGGAGGTCTACCACTAATTGACTGGTTCTGGGTTAATCATTAGCTGGCCCCAGAGTATTGTGATTTTATTTATTTTTCTGTTTTTTGGTTCTTGCCAACATTTACTGCTATTATGAATGCATAATTATCATAAATATATGGTATGAGATTTTCCATATTGTAGATATTATTACTTTTCCCAATTTAGAGACCTAAATCTGTGGCCATGGCCTGTGTATCATGGAAAGATTTTAGAGATTGCATTTTACATATTTATTTTGCCTTAGTTTAGATAATTTTACTGTGCTGTCTATTGGTGAAAGAGTGTTGCGTAATGTGTCTGAAGACATGAACGGTGTGCTCACAGAGAAGGAGAACTTGTGTCTGTATGGCCTTCCAAATGAAACTTGGGAAGTGAACCTGCCTGCTGAGGAGGTACCTCCTGAGCTTCCTGAGCCAGCATTGGGGATAAATTTTGCTAGGGACGGGATGCAAGAAAGGGATTGGCTATCACTGGTTGCAGTTCACAGCGATGCGTGGTTACTTGCTGTTGCCTTCTATTTTGGCGCACGTTTTGGGTTTGACAAGAATGATAGGTAATATTTGTTGTTTCAGTATCAAATTTGTTTTGCACAATACCACGTGTTTCTATATGTTTTATGGGTGCCAATTAACTCGGTGAATCAATAATTGATTGCACTTGTTTTGTTGGTAGTTGTTGCTCAATTGATATATCTGTACTCCCATGGATCCCTGTCTATACCTTTGGTCCTCAGATGCATGTCCTGTATAGTTCATTATGATTACAGTTTTGAGAGGAAGCTTGTTGTGCTTGTAAAGAGTGGAACTCATATGCCAGCTTCCAGATGAGGTAGTTACTCAATAAATTATCCTTTTATTATAGTTAATGGCCATTACATGTTATTGCCTATTGTACATAAATCATTGCTGATCTTTTAAAACATCAGTAGTGATTCTGATATAATGGTAAGCTAGTTCTACAACAAAGGAAGATGGTTATGATGTCTCTCCAACAGCAAGGAAGAATAGTCTCTCTTCATCGGGGTTTTACACCTCTAAAATTAGAATTTTCTTCACAATAAGCAAAATGTATGGGAGCCATCTCCACTACTACAACTATTTATAGTAATTTTCTTATTGTACCTTTTTAGGGTCCTAATGAAATTAAACTAAGTTAACTCATCTCTAAACAAGGAATCATAGATTAAAAAAAAATGTCTTAAACAAAAAAAAAATTAAAAAATAAACAAATAAGTTTTAGCTAATCTTTTGGGGTCCACTTGCTATGCATGTACTCAAATTTGGGCTTCTCTTGTGCCCTTGTTTTTTTAGCTCTTGGCCATGAACCCTTAGCCTAGTAGAATCTTTCTAAATTTTATTTTTCAATTCAATTGTTACTCCCCTCTCATCCTTTCTTTTCAAGGACATTTGGAATCCAGGTTTCCTTCCGAGATCAAAGCCTTTATGTGGATGGTGGCTCTTTAACTGTCCTATAAAAGGGAAGACAGAACAGAGACACTTCTCTTCATATTCACATCATGTGTATGAACGATGGTAAATTGGCCAATCATCTTTTCACCTACCATGAGGTGATTGAAGGTTTGGTATCACTTCCTCAATTTTATGAAGTTTTCTTGGGTGTTCCCTACCAACCTTTAAGGTTTGGTTGCCAAAATATGGGCCCTTTTGGTACATGTGGCCATGTGTTGTGGGCAAGCGAAGGTTTAAAATCTTGTTCCGTTTCATTGTCTTGGTAAGCTGGCGGAACGAGAATGGAAAAATACTATATTTCTCGATAAGGTTAAACAATTTTTAATGCTTAATTAAGTTACAACTGTGTGTTTTTAGCATGTATAATCTATAAGTGTTATAAAAGTGCATATAAAAGTACATATAGCATGAAAATAAGGTTCTAAACCAATTTTTGTACTTAAGTTGTTGGCACGAGACGATACATTCCCCTATGTATTGTCTCGGTACACCTTACCAGCACGATACGTCTCGACCGAGGCGGAACAAGATTATCAACCATGGGGCAACCTCATTGCTGCTCTCTTATAAGAATTTGGAAAGAAAGAAATAGAAGAAATTTGAGAATAAATTATAGTCTTTCAACTATCTTTGAGAGGATTAAGGTAATGGTCTTGATTCGGACTCTTGCACTAAATGAACTTAAAAAGTTGTAATGGTTTTTTAGAGATTGGAAGGTGGTAGCGTAGTCTCCCTTTGTCTTGTGACATTAATGAGGAATGCCGCCCTCAAATAGAAGTTGAAGTCAAGATCAACTAATGGTTGGGGAACCATGGCTCAATAGCTTTTGGTGGTGTCTTTCATAATTCCAAAGTGGAGATCATCTACATGTATTCATGGTTCCAACTCTATCTCTTCTTCATAGCTTAAAAATAGGCAAAATGTTAAAACTTAGCCAAAATTGTAGCTGAAGGCGACTATTATAGTTATATTCAGTGGGCTTCTGATTTAAAAAAGGGTTCGTGCAGAATATTTTGCATTGTCAAAGAAATCTGACAGTTGGCTTCTTCTTTGAAAGTGTCGTTCTCTTGTGTTCCAAGGTCGGCCAATGTCAAGGCAGAGCTCCTTGCAAAAGGGGTTGATAGGGTTTATATGGCAATTCTGTGGTATTATGATGTGTGTAGGATGTCTTGCTTAAGCTCTCATTGAGTGCTGTTGGGGTGTTGACCAATGCTTCGTTCATATTTATTTGAACCTTGGCATTGTGTATCTCTACTTTACATGGGTTCTTCTAAATGGGCGAAGTACCATCTCAGACATGTGTCAATTCTGACACCACCAGATTCTGGTGCAGCAATGCTGGATATCCTTTTTTTTTCTTCTTATGTCCTTTCACGTTATAAGTTAACAGCTAAAATAGATTATGAATTCTCGTTTTCCTATGGAAAGTTTCTCAGGCCGTTGCATTGATGCAGGTATGGTTGTCAGTTTCCCACGGGTATGAAATGTTGGATTCAGAACCCTAGAAAGTAGGATTTGATTGACTTAGCAGTATACTATTAATAATGTTAAATAAAGTAATTATTTATATATACAATAATTATGGTAATAATGGATATTGTGATCGTATATATTATGGTTTGTATCCTATACCTATTGACAACAAAATATTTATATTTAATGATATATTTGCTGCCAGTGTATTACTCATAACCATGGTTCAAGGCATTGTTTTGTCTTAGCAAGACAAATCGAGACATATGGGACATTTGGAAAAACTGTTGTATTACTTTTTTTTTTTTTGCAAGGCAAAATAAAAAAGATTCTTGTATTATTGCCATGCACATTTTTTGGGGCCCATTGACTCATGAATGTTTGGCTCACCCCTTAATATACCTACACACTAAAAATAAGCTTGATGTGTGATTTATAATTGTTGGATTTGAGCATTTCTCATCATGGGCTTGGACCAATGTTTATCACATATGGCTTGTTCATGTGGCCCATGATGAAAATTGCAAAAATCCAATAGCTAGGAATCATCCACCAAGATAAATTTTGGCCCGTGGGTTTCCCAAGGGGTGGGGCAAACATTCATTGGTTGATGGGCCCGTGTGCCCCAAAAGTGTACCACGTGATAATATTTGGCCCGACTTGCACACAGGACAGCTACTAGTGACCAGCACTTCAGGTTTTCTCTTAAGCGATCGTGAAAGATTAGGTAGTTCCGGTACTACCATACACATCCTAGTACCTAGTGTATATTAGAAAATGGTGTATCGTTTAATCAATCTTGACTGTCCAATTGATCCCATGTAAACCTCTTTGATGAAAAACCAGCTTCAAAACGACTTTAGCCATAAATAGATTGATTTTTAGTACTGCTGCTTTGTATTTCTGGCTGCCCAAAAATGTGGCAACAGTTTGGCCTTTGGGTGGTTACGATCATCCATTTGGGTTTAATTTGTGACCAAGTCGATCTTGTAAGGGGTGTCTGCAAAACCGACTTCTTGAATTTTTAGGAATATGTGGCTCTTTTATGGTAGAAGGCTTACTACGGAAAGAATATTAGCATAGGGACTACCTCATTTGTGTCCATGATATACATAGGAGAAACAATGAGTAGTTTTGCATTACATAAATGGTGCATCTTTTTATCAAATTGGACTGTTTAATAGTGGTGGTCCGTATGTGGGACATCTCTTAGAGTTAAATTAGTTTGATCTGCTAAATTTAATCAATCCGATAAATTGACATTTTTCAAGTTGTTGCCCATGTGTTTCTAGCCGATGCAAAAGAATTGATTGGTTGGTTGTTTCTTGGTGCTACATCACTTATGATGCTACCTAGTCTATATTGCACAATGGTGCTTATGCTTATGAACTTGAGCTTTTCAATCAATGGGACCCTAGTAAGAGGTGTGTTTTTTTGGTAAGTTTGTAAGAGATATTTATTACACAATGTTAGTTTATCTATGCATTAAACATAATTTATTGTAATGTATCATTGTGTTTCGTGTTGGTGTGTATTAGTGCGAAAACTGTGATTATTTAGTATAAATGGTTGTAGTGGTCATTTAATAAATTTAAATGTCCTTTTCTAATCTTATTTATGCATTGTCTCATTTTTTCTCAGAATGTTTCGGTTTGTCTTGCCAACTTTCCAATGTCTCTGGAATATTTTGTTTCATCTCGGGCTTTGACTCGGTTTTTCACTTGATCTGGACATACTTCAAGACCGAGATTTAAAACCTTACTCATAACTATGGTAAATGTTAATATCTTGCAAAGGAGAAAAAAAAGGAATATGGTGAGTATTGCACCAGAATCTATGGAGTGTTGGAATCCGCCATGGGTACTACATGGGTAATTCACCCTTTAAAAGAATCCTAGCAACATAGCTAAGTGGTAAATGTATTACAGTCACATATGACCCTTTCTTTTAGGAGGTATATGATGCAGTTCATAATATATACAATTATACAGTCCATTATAATGCTTATTATTGCTAGTGATTTTCTTTTACATTATTTAAATATGTCAAGTTCAGAAGTCCTATTTTTTAGGGTTCGCCAAATCCAACACTTTGTGTCCTTGTACTCTGACACTCGTACTTGTGTCATGTTTCAGATGGGATGGTATAAGGTTGAAATGTAACCATACACTATTCTACTTTTCTGATCTCTGCAGAACGGTTACTTTGTTGTAGCTCTTTAGTGACACTCTCTGGCTAGCCTTAATGCAAATGGAACCAAGATGTCTTTTTGGAGGCGTGGTACACTGGGGAATACTACAAACTTGTATCCTGCGAAGACGAGTTTTCACACGTGGCAGTCGAGGTGGCTGAACCAAATTGGTGCCACCTGGACTACCTCAACCCCTCTCCATGTGGCAAGTTTCAGCCCAATTGCCCTCTTCCACGTGGCAAAATAGTGTGTGTATATATATATATATATATACTGATTTTTCTTCACAAAAAATCCATTCATTTCGATAGTTATATCTCTATGAAAAATGGGTTACAAGTTGAGAATCTTGAGATATCTGAATCGTCCGTTTTTTGCTGTAAATTTTAAGTACACATCTGAGAGGGTTAGAAGTTTTAGAATGGGCTAATTTTTTTATGAGGATGATCTCGTTGTTCCATGCGGGCCCCACAAGGTGTTTTTTTTTGCGTGTTGTTTTTTTGCAAGTCAGAATAATGGGATCCTATATGTATATTATGTATTGGAAAAATATAAGAATGGGGCTGTCATTCATGGGGATAGAGTTTAATACCTTGTAGGGTATGGGTGTGATGTGGACAAGGCGCATTCCACATGGCCAACCCAGATGTTTTCTATCAGCTGGACAGTTTGCAGTTGCCATGTTGGCATACTTTATAGCAAGAAAACCCCATCTTAACAAGGTCCTAAGCCTGTGATGACAGCCCAGGCTACGTTTCGCTATATTTTTTTCTTCAAATATTCAGACCAAATTAAAGAAAGATCTTTGAAACCAAACTGATGCTGCTTTGGCTGGAGTTTGATCACAGGAAGAGGCTCTTCCAGATGATGAATGAACTTCCAACCATATTTGAAGTTGTGACTGGGGCAGCCAAAAAGCAACCAAACAAACCGACACCCACGCCCAACAGCAGCAGCAAAAGCAAATCAAGCGGGAAGATGGTAAAATCCAACTTTCTTTGTATTTTAGATATGAATTCTTTATTTTATGACTCTGGTGCCTCATTCGTTTTCTGTCTCCAATTGGTGCTTCTCAGCAACCTCGGCAGTCTGAATCCCAGACAAAGGGGCCAAAAATGCCATCCCAAAAAGACGAGGATGAAAGTGAGGAAGAAGAGGAAGATGAACAGGGGGGCACACTTTGCGGTGCTTGTGGTGATAACTATGGTAATGATGAGTTCTGGATCTGCTGTGATATATGCGAGAGATGGTTTCATGGAAAGTGTGTAAAGATAACACCTGCCAGGGCTGAGCACATCAAGCAGTACAAGTGCCCTGCCTGTAGCAACAAGAGGGCAAGAGCCTAAAAGGATAAGGTTGGAAGTTCAGAAACATCATATAAAGCATAGGTTTTGGAAGTTTGAGGGACCCTTTGAAAGCAGCAGAGAAGTCAGTTGCTCATAGAAACTAATGAATGAACCGATGGGTCGATTGCCATTGGGATTTCAGTTTTTGAGACTTTATTTAGTTCCTGTTGGTTTAAAATTCTTGGTAATTTAGCGTTTGTGTCAAGTGTTTGACAGCAATCAGATTGAACATCTTTTATAGGTTATTTGTTATTTTTTTTTTCAGGGTTATCGCGAATTACATATATTTCATCTCTCTCTACTGGAAAAACAGAAGGCATTACAGTCATACCACTATTTTTTGCTAACATACTCCCCATAACATTACCATTCGAAATGCGCAGGGTTATATTACACGGAACCCAGTTTCTTATGGGGAACAGCTCAATGGCCCTCCATCATGTCGGCCATTGTTTTATAACTCTTTTCTGAAACAGCTCTTTATAACTTCATTTATGCTCATGGTTTAAGCAAACGTTATAAAGGAGGACGTTGTAATGGTAGTGCCCCAACCCCGTTATGTTATTTAGAAGAAACGCACAAAACCAAAAAAAGGGCATAGCTGTGCCCTTCCAAAAGTATGACTAACCCTTTTAAAATTCTAAATGAAGTGCTTGATTCATCCTACCTGAACCCTTAAAAAACAGAAATGGGAAATGTGTGGAAAAGACCAAAGTAACACTGGCTGAAGCTCAACTCGGATGGTGCTTGGATAAAGAAATCTATTAGTACTGTAGGTCTTGACTTCATTATAAGAAACGATAAGGGTGTTTTTGTGGCAGCAGGATGTCAAATACCCAGGCTTGAATCAGTTGAAGCAGCATAAATGCTCACCTAGAATGGGGGCTGAAAAAGCTATCAAGCTGAAGTTGATGAGGTTTGAAGTTGAATTGGATGTTTTGGAGCTGGTCCAGAGTCCATACTAAGGCAAAAAAATATTCTAGGATATTTTGGTGTTGCTCACTGCCTTGCTTGAAGGCTAGAGCCACCCCTCAAAACTCTGGTATAAGTCCCATTTTTCTGTTAACTGGAGGGCTCATACTTTAATTTGTAATCCCTTGCTTTAGTGATGTCTGCCTTGCTTACGAAAAAAAACGACGACAAAAAGTAGGGTCATTAGGAGTAAAACTTTGATGACAGGGTGCAATATGAGCCACGTGGCACAATATAGGACTCTGACCATATGGATGTTTGGCCAATCCCTAGGTGGGCCAACAAGCCAAAAATCAGCTTGATTGGTAATTTCAAACCTTCAGATCTTTGTACTTCAAATAATGCTCAAATTACCACGGTTAAAATCAACCACCCAAACACCTAGAAATCACTGTAGGTAAACCTAGGGATTGGCCAAACATCCATATGGTCATAGTCCTCTAAGAGTGTGCCACGTGGCTCATATCACGCCCTGTCATCTAATCGAAGTGTTACTCGGGTCATTAGTCTTTGCACCACACCACAACTTTTCTTATTTTGACGAAAAATACCCTCAAACAAAACCAGTGGGAGAGGGCATTTCTATCAAATGTGAGAAGTTAGTTGAGTGGAAGAAGTAAAAAGCTCCCTGGAATGCCATATTGTAATCTTCAAAACACAAACCACCCGTTTTCTCTCTGCTGCCCAAAGTGTGACAGAGCACAATCCACACTCAGAGGCATTTTCCCAATCCCTATATGTATGTGTGTTATGGCTCAATCCCAATCCCTATTGAGATGGGTACTTCATCATCCTATTAGTTCAAGAAGGAGGTTGTTGTCGTTGTTTGGTTCTGTTTCTGGTTCTGCTTCTCCAACAACAACAGCAAGAATAACAAGATCGTCACAGACCCATCATCTAGGACTTCATCATGTTCAACCACAGATCAAGGCCTTTTCCATCACTAGTGGCAGTGGTAATGGTGGCAGCAACACCAACACCAACAACACAGATTTTCTGACATTATCGGACGAACAGCTGATGGGTCAGTGCGATATGGGCACGTTCAAGGCGTCCGGTCCCGGCGGACAACACCGCAACAAGCGAGAGAGTGCCGTCAGGCTCAAGCATCTCCCCACTGGGATCATAGCCCAGGTAAGGTACCCTTTCTCTAACTCTCTCTCAAAATAGTTGCTATCTACAAGCACCAATAGAGTTGACGATCCTCACTTTCTAGTCGAAAGTCGAAGACACCGATCCTCTCATTTGTATCTAGTCCTTTCTTTAATCCCTAACCCATTAAGGGAATACAGATAAATTCATGCATTTTTAAACTTTATACGATTATGCTTAATTTCCAAATGCAAGGTTCACTAACTTCTCATCGTCATAATGCCTTAAACAACACCACAGCTCATTCTAATATGGATTTGTTAGATAAATAAAGACCATGTTTAGTGCAAGATCATTACTAATATTTCCCCCCTTTGTCTGCATTGAAGATGTTTGAAAGGACTATACCCATTAACTCTTGTGGCCACTTTATTTTAAAAAAGTCTCCAGCACAAAAACAGAGGTTATGCCCTTTGGTTTGAACCATCCTTAGTTACAGTGGTTTCACTAGCAGGGATCATTAAAACTATTGTAACCGTAAACAATACATAAGCCATTTTCACGGTCATAACTCATAAGTGCTAGCATTTCTACCTTTACTAAGTTAATCTTATTCTTTATTGGCATACTAGTGCAGATCAAGACAATATACATTTAACCTCATGCGACGGAAAACATGTTGTCCTAGTATTTGAAATATTTATCAATCACTAAGATCTCAAGTAGACAAAACTTTGGCTGTATGCTCATTTGGTTATCTGAGTAACTATGTACAATAACACTATCTCCAATGTTTTAAACCCCGACTGGCCATTGAATCGGTGAACTATCCGGTTTGCCAATTCAAACGGTTGGTTAGATAGACAGCCCGTCTGAGTTTTTCAAGGTTATCTAAAACAAATAACAAAAATTTAAATTTCTGGGTTGATGCTGACTCGAACCATTTTGGGGACTAGTTTTCTGGTTCAACCGGACGGTCTGGTCCTGGTCTTACAGCACTAACTATCTCAAATATAAACCTTTATTCTCTTTACATGGAGAAGTTTTCATCTCTGTCTGTAACTTGATTCTATAATTTCTTAATCTGGAGAATTTGATCCGTCAAGGATTTATGTGTGCGCACAATATTAAGCAATTAACTTTTTTGATGAATAAGTATTAAGTTATAATATATAAGTCATGATGCATAAATAAACAAAACCCGTGCGCAATCACAATATTTTTATATAATGATATCAATGACAATTACATTAAAACATGAAAATAGTGACTCCCACTAAACAATAGAATCAAAACTATGTAACACCCATACAAGTTACATGCTCTTTAACTGCCTTAGGACTAACTCATTTAGTTTTTGGATCCACTATCATCACCTCGTTTTAAGAGATTCCTATCTCTTGTTCACGCACCTTAATACAAACAAACAAAAACTTGATGTCAATATGCTAGGATCTATTTGAGGGCTAGTCATTAGAAGCGAAATTAATTACTGCAGGATTATCACACAAAATTCTCAAAGTTCTTGAAATGGAATCAACAATAGTGAATCTCCCAATAAAATTTCTCATCCAAATTGCCTGAGTCATAACCTTATAACAGGCAACATATTCTGCCTCCATAGTAAAAGAGGCAGCCGGAGATTGCTTAGAACTCCTTCAAGAAACTACACCTCCTCCTAAAATAAATATATTCTCAGAAGTTGATCTTAAATTATCCAAACAACCTGCAAAATTTGAGTCGGAGTAGCAAATCACCTCTAACCCATTGAACCTCTTATACACAAGCACAAAGTCCTTGGTCCTCTGTAAGTATCAAATTCTTTTTTTACAGCTCTCCAATGAGCAACACGCAGAATGCAATGATATCATCCAAGCATCCCAAATCTAAAACCAATGTTTGGACGAGTACAAACCGTGGTGTAAATTAAACTCTTAACAACCGACTTCAAACTCTATGGGTCACGTCCAAAAAACCCCAGTCGAGCAAAGCCCATGGGTTGAACCCGACCAAGTACAATAATTTTATTTCTCGGCCCATACAATGGATCGAGCCTAACTATGTCCACCCATAGAGAGCTGTCCAATTAACAGACCTGGGCATAGCCATTCAAGCGGTCAGTCCAATTAATGGACCAAGCTGAACCATTGAACACAGGGTTTATCCCAAGATTGATGGGCTATACCATTCTATGGGCTAGCTGGTTTGGTTCAAATAATGAGCCAATCCAACACAAGAATCCATATGGATGGGTCCAAAGTCCATGGCTGAAGCCTGAAACAGTCCACATCATGTGTCCGTAACGGTTTCTCAACCAGTGTAAAACTGATCTTGAAAGGGTTTTAATAGCCCCCAAAACAATCTTTAACGTGGGGTTTGACACAAATGTCCCATTCAACAAACTCCTACGAACCATTCAAAGCCATCATTCTTTCCATACGGAACAACTTAATGCAGTGAAAGAATAACATAGAATAGAAACCAACTTATGCATTGAAAAAACACTGTAGAGCAGTTCAAGCACAATCAACTGTTTGAGGTAAACAACAGGCATCTCAGATCACTTGAACGTATAATCAAATACGTTGACTACACAGTTGCAGCCTTGATGGTCTGAAATTCGTTGCATGAGATTCAAAGGGTCTGATTTAAGGCAGACAACATTCCATCCAGATCATAAAGGATGTCATGAACACAGCGGGCATTGAACTTGGGAGTGTGATACTGTATGTTATGCTGTCATACATAAATAAATGCAAGAAAAACCAGAAAATTCAAAGCCGATGCAGCCATGAACAATACACATTAAGATACAAACACGGATACTGACGTGGGAAACAGTGATGCGACTCTTCATTTCCCAAAATCCAGGACAGATATGGATGCGGGTATCCCATCCAATATGTTCATACCCTGCTAAAAATTTTTGTTTTTCAAGTTATGTATCTTTATTTAGTAGTCACATCATGCCAAATATAATGAATTTTTCTAAATTTTTGAAGCTTCTTACAATAAAATTTGTTATAATACATTTTTTATATCTTCCTATTGACGTAAGGAATAAGGAAACTGTTAGGAGTTAAGAAAATACACAATAGCATAGTAGGAAGTGAGAAATCGGTGGCATAGAAGTATTTGGTACCAGTATTGGTATCGACATGATACGATGTGGGTACGATAATCATGTTAAAGTATCTGGGTACCATAGATTATATCACGTTCATATGGAGAATAGGATAGTCAAGGCACACCTGTAAACATGTTTGAAGTGATTTGACGACAGCCGCCCTTCTTGTTGTGCCTACAAGCACCAATAGAGTAGAGACTTGATCTTCTCCTGTTTGCTCACTTTCTATGATGGGGATCTTCAACAAGTGACTTAGAGAAGGAACCCACCCTCTCAATGGTATTTATTCCTTTCTTTAATCCATTATCCATAACCCATCAAGGATTAAAGATAGGGTCATGCAATTTAAACTTTATAGGTTTATGCCGCTACTGAAGCTTACTTTCCAAACACAAGGCTGCTAACATTTCATAGCCATAAACGTCTTAAATGATACCTTAGCTCATTGTTTTGGGTTTTTATTCTAATCTGGATTTATTAGAAAACTGATGGTCATGTTTAACGCAAGACTTCCTTAGTTCAATTGGTTGTGCATTGTTTCTTTTTTTGTAGGCTGTTGAGGACCGGTCGCAACATAAGAATCGTGCATCAGCCTTAGCTCGTTTGCGCACTCTATTAGCACTTAAAGGTTATTGTCATTTTGATTTGTTTTGTTTCGTGATTTCTTAATTGTGAATTTGTGATAAACAAATCAAACAACTTAAGTAGTTTCAAGGAAGCCTGGTGTGTACCACCACCAAGATGTTTTTCCGAAGTCTTGGTGATTCAAAGTTGTTTGAGATGCAAATAATGTCAGATTATATATTTTAAGGGCCATCAGGTATTCTCCTGGTATTAAAGTTCAATATGAGATGGATTTTTTGTGCTTTTATTTTTTTTAGAAAGAATGTAAGATCTTAATGAAGGTAGAATGCTTTTGATAGATTTTGACAATTTTTTAGAACAGAGAAGAGACTCCCTTGTATGTACAAGATAAAGGCCAGTAATAACTCTTCATGATTACCATCAGAGAGCCAAACACATGACAATTTAGAAGGGGATGGCAAGTTGGATTCAATTGCTGATAAATTGGGGATTGTGGCTGAAGACGAGGAAGGAAATAATGTGAAGTTATGCAAGCTTCTTGATATGTGAAGATCTCAAATGTCAGACATGGAGAAGATTAGGCAAAAAAAGTTAAGGGATATGAGAAAATTGGAGTGGAAAATGAGGTATTATACATATGGGAAATTTAAAAAGAAGAACCACTACAGAAGGAAAGAGGGGTGAGCAGGGTCAAAAAGATAGAATAATGAAGACATTGAGCTCGAATGTTAGGGGTTGGGATGTTCCAAGAAGAAGGGATCCACAAGGAGTTGTTTTGTAAGTCCAGCTTGATATTGTACAAGAATCGAAGAAAGATGCAATTGATGAGAAGCTAATTCGTGACATTTAGGGGTATAGAAATAAAAGGTGGAAAAAATTTCTTCAGTTGGAACCTATGGAAGGATATTGATTGTGTGGGACATTAACGTTATAGAATGTTTTGGATGAAAAAATTGGGAATTTTTCCGCTTCTATCCAATTCAAGTTCATCGAAGATGGTTTCATTTGGGTTTTGACAGGTTTGTATGGGCAGGATAGGCCTAACCTTTGTAACGCTTTTTGGGATGAACTCATAAAGGTTAAGTCTGTGTGGAATTTTCCTTGGGTTGTGGGAGGTGATTTTAATGTGCTTCGTTTCACTCATGAGAAGAGAGGGAGCAGCAAAATCACTCGAAGTATGAGGGGCTGTGCAAATTTTGTGGCTTTTAGTCATTTGAGAGACATTCTTCTCCTCGATGCTAATTTTGCATGGTCTAACCTTCAGAATATTAAGTTGGATAGATTCCTTATTTCAGTGGATTGGGTGGAAATTTGGCAAACTCACTCAAGAAGCACTACCAAGAGTTACATCGGAACAGTGCCCCATTATGCTTTTGAGAACATGTGAATTACTCACCTGACATTCAAAGAAGTTTAAAATGGTGGGCAGAATGAATCTGTCGGGTTAGGCAGGCCACCCACTCATGAAGAAACTTCAATGTGTGAAGTTAAAGCTGAAGGAATGGAACAAATGCACATTTGGCCTATTAGGGGAAACAAAGGCGAAAAATCATTTTGAAGATCAGAAAATTGGACCCGATTGAAGAAAATAGGGACTTAGAGGAGGACGAACGATAAGAAAGAGAAAAATTAAAGGCGGAGTTCAATGAATTCCTTAAGAGAGAAGAAATAAGCTGGAGGCAAAAATTAAGAGTAAAATGGATCAAGGAGGGTGACTAGAACACTGTTTTTTTAATAGAATTGCTTTTGGGCATAGGAAGGCAGAATTTTATCTCCAAAGTTAAATCAAATGATGTAGTTTAAAAGATCCGAGTGATATTCAAAGGAGCTCATTACTTATTTTACTCTCTTTATTCATCGGAAGATTGGTTATGAGTTAAGACCTAAGGTTTTGGGGCTCGAATGTGGCAATATTCCTCAGGCGAGGGTGGAATGGCTTGAAAGAAGATTTGAAGAAGAGATAAAAAATGCAGTTTTTTGAGCTTAGTAGGGACACAGCTTGACTCGGACGGCTACACCTTAAACTTTTTCCAAGTTTGTTGGGACATTGTAGAGGATGATTTGACTCAAGTTTTCGAGGAGTTTTTTGAAAGGGGAATCATCAACAAGAGTGTTAGAAATCAGAGTTCTAGGGTTTGAGAAGAGAAGAGACAAAGAGAAAAGGAAAGAGTCGAACTGGACAGGTTTGGCCCCTCCATGTGCTATTTATATTAGTGACTTAAGTGGTGAGGTGCACTTACAGAAAGAAAGGTGCACACCCACAATAATAGAAACATAGCCACAATAATAAAATAAGAACTCTAACACTCCCCTTCAAGCTGGAGCATACAAATCAAACATGTCCAGCTTGGTACATAGAGTAGAAAAGGAACTCCTAAGCAAGGCCTTTGTAAGAATATCACCTAACTGATTCTCTAACCTGATGTAGGGAGTAGTAATCCACTTGTTCAAAATCATGTCACAGATAGAATGACCAGCAACCTTAATGTGCTTTGTCCGCTCATGAAACACTGGGTTGCTAGCAATGTAACTGATGACCTGATTGTCACAATACATAGGCATAGGAGAAGGAACCTCAAATCCCATCTCCTTAAGTAAAGATAACCACACCATCTCACATGCAGTATGGGCTATTGCCTTGTATTCTACTTTTGCACCAAAACGAGCTACGACATTCTGCTTCTTACTACGACAGGTCACCAAATTACCACCAACGAAAGTACAATAACCAGAAATGGATCGACGATCTGTACAACCACTAGCCCAATCAACATCAGAAAAACCTATAATAGCTGAAGTCTGTGATGGTTGATACAACAACCCCTTGCCTAGTGACCCCTTCAAATATCTCAGAATTCGATAATTACATCCCAATGTGGCTACCGTGATGCATGCATAAATTGACTAACCACGCCAACGACAAAGGTGATGTCTGGATGAGTAACAATAAGATAAATCAGCTTTCCAACTAACCAACGATAATGACCAGCATCAACATAATACTCCCCCTGTTCAACATCAAGCTTTATTGTGGGATACATAGGAGTATCATAGGCTTGGAGCCTAACGTGCCTGTTTCAAATAAGACGTCCAACAAATACTTCTGCCGAGAAAGGCTAATACCAGTCTTGGAATGAGTATGAGTGCTATTTCCATTGCTCTCATCCCTAAGAAAGAAGGGGCAATGAAACCTAAAGATTTTAGACCTATTAGCGTAATTGGTAGTCTCTATAAGATTATATCCAAGGTTTTATCCGTAAGGTTGAAGAGGTTTTGATTTTAGTGGTTTCTTCTCAAGGTGCTTTCTTCGATTAATAGACAAATCTTAGATGGTATCTTATAGCCAACAAATGTGTCGAAGAGAGGAATAGCTCGGGAGAATTGGCTTGGTATGCAAATTGGACTTGAAAAAGGCTTTTGACCGGGTCAATGGGAACTTTCTTGCCCATGTCCTCAAGGTGAAGGGTTTTGGCCAAATATGGAGATGGATTAAAGGCTATCTAAGCTAGGCATACATATCTATTCCTCTAAACGGGACTCCAAAGGTTTCTTGAATCTTCTAGGGGTATTTGGTAAGGTGATCATACTTATAAAAAGGGGTGATCCACTATCCCCTTTCCTCGTTACTCTTGTGGGTGATATGCTTAGTGGGTTGTTGAAAAAAGTGGAGTTGCTCGATCTCATCAGGGGATTTAAGGTGGGTAGGGAGAGAGTGGAGATATCTCACTTACAACATGCAAACGCCACCATCATTTTTTGTGAAGCATGCATTGACGAAATGATAAATTTGAAAAACATGATGAGATGCGTTGAGTTGGTCTCGGGCCTTAAAGTGAATATGGAGAAGAGTAGCTTGGCTGGTATTAACTTTAATGGAGCTAGTCTAAGAAGGTTCACAAGGATTTTTAATTGTAGGGAAGAGAAATGACCTTTGCACTACCTTGGTCTACCTCTTGGGGGTAATCCTAGATCTAAAGAGTTTTGGGATCTGGTGGTGGAAATTTTTCAAAAGTTGGCGATTTGGATGAAAAATTCTCTCTTTGGGGGGAAAATCACTCTTACCAAATCAACACTTTTTAACTTTCTAGTGTACTACTTATCTCTCTTCAAGATTCCAAATAAAATAGCAAATAGGCTTTAACATCTCTCTTCAAGATTCCAAATAAAATAGCAAATAGGCTTGAACAAATTCAAATGAATTTTCTTTGGGAAGGTGGGGAAGATTAAAAGGATTACCACATCAATTGGAAAGAGGTATGTGAACTCAAGGAGGAAGGGGGCCTGAATTTGGTTCGAATAAGAGAGAAATTTATTCGTACTTGGTAATGGCTCTGGAGGTTCTCATTAGAAACTAGTGGCCTTGGTTTCAGTAATTAAAAGTAAATATGGCATTCATCTGACCAGTGGGATCCAAATCTTAACTCTAAAATCACTTCCTATGTCCTTATAAATTCATAATTGGTCTCTTTCCATATATTCGATATGATATCGGCTTTGGCAATAGGGTAAAATTTTGGATAGACCTTTGGTGGGGTGATCACCTTCTTTGTGCGCCATGTCTTTTCAATTTATCTTCCAATAAACATGCTCATGTTTCAAAAGGTAAACTCTCATTCTATTGGATTTTCATGGAATATTTGTTTCGTAGAGACCTTAGAGAGTTTAAAATCGAAATTGTAGCCTCGCCAAATGAAAAGTTAAATGATGCCTTTGTCAAGGCCGGTGTTAGTATCTAGTCCCTTGAACCCAATGGAATGTTCTCCTTAAAATATTTCTTCAGAGTTTTAGTTAATCCTTCTCCTCTATTTTATTCTTTCCCCTTTGCAAACATTTGGAATCCGGAAGTTCCACCTAAGATCAAAGCTTTTGTGTGGACGACAACACTTGTGAGAATCAACACGTGACATCCTCCACACGAGAAAAAGGAGAAGGCAATTTTTCCTCACATTTACGTGATGTGCATGAATGATGGTCATAAATGCGTGTACTAGAAATGCAGGTGTCGAAAACTTGAGATGGATGAGTGGAAAAACTAGGGAAGACAAATGAAAAGTGAGCATATCCGTGGAAAGCTAGGAATAGCCGCCCCAATAGGAGATAAAATAAGAAAACACCAATTGAGATGGTTTGGGCATGTGCAACAAAGACCAATGGTGGCACTAGTGAGAGGTGCGCTTTGGTGCAAGCCTTAAAAGGGAGAGAGGAAGGCCGAAAATGGCATGGATGAAGTTAGTAAGAAGAAATCTGAAGACTTATGCTTTGACAGAAGATATAACTAAATAGAGTCGACTGGAAAAATAGAATTCATGTTGCCGACCACAAAACATTTGGATATGGCATAGATGAGGATGATGATGATGGCAGTAAAGTGTAGTCCCATTTCTCAAAGTTGGTGGAGATGTCATGGGTGTTTCTTTCAAATATCCTTGAGTTGATTGCTCATTGGTTTGGTTTTTTTTTTGGGTAGTCGCGGCCATATGCTATGGAAAATTTACCTTCATGCCATATTGTGAGGAATTTGGGAAGAAAGAAACAAGAGAATCTATGAGAACAAGGTTTCTAATCTTTCTATGCTCATGGAGAGAATTAAGGTGGTGATTTCTCATCAGGCTATCACATCAAAAAGTTTAAAGACGTAAGATACGGTGATATCCTTGGAGATTGGAAGGTGATTGCGTGTCTTCACCTCCAAACCATGCATGGTGGAAGCCTCCAAGTGAAGGTGAGTTTTAACCTTAATTTTGATGGGTGGTCATTGGGCAGCTTGGGAACTTTGGGCATTGGTGGGGTTTGTCGGAATTCAAAATGAGAGATTTTATATGTTTATTTGAGTCCCACTGGGAATAGTGACTCCATTAACGCATGAAGCAATTTCCCTCCTCCACAGGCTTAAATTGGTAAAAAGGATTAAATTTCAGAACAATTGTTGAGGAAAGTGATTCTTGCAATGCATTATGTTGGGCTTCTGGTAGTATAAAAGGTTCTAGGAGATTGTTCCACATTCTCAAGGAGATTAGGCACTTGGCATCATCTATGAACATATCACTTTCTTGTATTCCAAGGTCGGCTAACGAGAAGGTGTATATCTTAGCAAAATGAGTTAATAGAAGCTTTTTGTACTCCCGATGTAGCTTGGCTGGTGTAACACTTCTACGTTTTTTTCCTTCCTCTCTTTGTTCTGTTTTTTTTTTCTCTTAATCTAATTTTTGTTCTTATTTCTTCTATACTAATAAATTCTTGTTGTTATTGATAAAAAATTAAAGAAAAAACTGTATGGTTTTCACCTTTTCCCTTTAGAAGATGTTTAAATGAATGAACCCCTTTCTTATAGCCACTCTGATGTTTGTTGAGTTCACCTCTTCGCTTTTTATCAAGGATTTTTTGTCTAAGCTTCTTTATGTCAAAATGGAAATGGATATCCCCACTGATAGGAGCATCTTCTTCTTTTGAACTAGTCAGGAATATAGTTGACCTTGACGGGTACACACCTCCTCCAGAACTTCTTCAGATTCTTCCCCCAAAGTCAACAATCAGAGGATCTGATACTGGTCCGCAAATCGGACCCAATAATTCAAAATTTGCTTTGGTATACATTCACCATCCTTTATTATGCCTTTTTTTTTAATTATTGTGCAGTTTACTTAACTAGATATGTGTGGTCAGAATCATTATGATCGTTCCTTCTTTGGTAGGGAATGCAAGCTCTATTGGATCTTATTTTCGCTGTTGGTGGCTCTGTATCAGATGCAGCAAAGTTATTGGGGTACATGGCATATGTCTATTGAATTCTCTACCTTTATACCTGTAGTTATGCATATTCAATACTTTAAACAAAGCAATTCATCGTTGCTCTTTTAATAAAACATGTAGTACTATAAATGTTAGGATGATAGTGGTTTTATTTATTTATAAGGATAAATGAATGTTGGGTGATAGAGCTGTCTTAGATCGTATGAAACATTAAGATCAGGAAGCAAGTGTCCCTGAAAGCATGTATTTTATGCAAGGATGCCAGTGGGACCAAAAAATAATGGCTTTTAGTTTTATCACCTGACCATCAGATCAAATAGAATGAGTTGTCTTGTTTATTGATTACTACAGGTTAAGCACAGGTGCTCTATCACGGCTGATATTATCAGATGATTCTCTTCGAATGGCAGTAAACGAGCTCAGGACATCTAAGGTAGAATTTACCTAAATAGGATTACTTCATAATTTTTCGTTATCAGTCACTAATAATTGCAATTCTTAACATTTGGGCCTTGCTCTTTTTTTTTTGATAAGTTATAAATGTATTTAATAAGAGGAGGGGAAAACCCCACAAGATACAACCTAGGAGGTCCTCTAGAAAAGAGTACACACAAATCAAGAGGGAGAGGATCCTACTATCGTCTCATCCCATCTGAAAACAAAATCCTCAAAGAAACAACCTCTGAAATCCGGCGATAATGAAGACCAGAACCTCAACAAAACTCTAGGGATGTCCTCTTTCCTTTCGAAGATGCAGGAGTTCCTTTCTTTCCAAATGGTCCACAAAATGGCAAATGGAAGGATCCTCCAAAGATATCTCCCTCTCCCTCTAAAGACATCCAAGGAAAAACCTTGGACCAGGTCTAGCTCATGTTCCGACATCACATAGTCTACGCCGAACCATGAAAAGAAGGCTTGCGGGATAGCAAATGCGAATGGATAGTGCATCATCAGGTGGTTAACTGACTCGACATTTGAGTTGCACATGACACATCGATTTAGCAACATCATCCCTCTGCTAATTAGATGGTTAACTGTCAAGATCATGTCCGACATAACGGTCCAAACGAAGAAAGACACCTTGGGCGGGATAGGGCCCCCCACACCATGGACACAGGAAACGAGCTCTAACCCATTGGCCTAATATGAGAGAAAAAAGACCTGACGGAGAAAATGCCTCTGGGCTCCTATCTCCACATACTCTTTGATCCGGCTCTGAAACTAGCATACGGCCATCTCCAACTCTAGACAAGAGTAACAAGACTCCCCACTTTCCAATCATGAATATTCCTTCTGAAGCCAAACTTCCATGCCGCAACTCCCTCTCTGACCACTACGCAATCTTGAATCTTGCCTCTCTGAGGATCTGACATATGAAATAAGCTAGGGAAAGCCCTACTTAATGGTTTTTCCCCACCACCAAATATCCTCCCATAATCGAACCTTATCGCCTCTCCCAACTTTGAAGTGGATGTCATCTTTAGGCCTTGCTTGGTTGCCCTGTTTGTTATTTGAAGGCTGCAAAGTGGAAAATGTTTCTCAAATTCAATGAAGAGTACCACTCTGAATCTTCAAGTTCAACTAGAGCTCCAACACCACCTCCCCCACAACAAGCACCACCAAAACCAACATGGACGATGGAGCATCTTGCACGAGCTTTAGAAAACGCTGATAAGAATATTTGAGTGGACGTACCTATTTTGATGGTAAAGTCGATCCCCAAAGTTACTGTGATTGGATTGCTTCTCTTGAAACTTTCTTTGAGTGGGAAGAATTATCGGAAGAGATGAAAGTTAAATTCGTTGCTGCAAAACTCAAAGGTCACGCCTTAGTTTGGTGGCAACAATACCAAGTCGCGAATGGACAGGAAATCTGCTAATTGATACATGGGCCGAAATGAAATTAAAATTGGATTACAAATTCCTCTTGATTATTCTCAAACTTCATATAAAAAGTTTTATCATCTCTGGCAAAAAGATGATAAAAGTGTTGTTAATTATATCGAAGAATTTTACAAATATTTAAGCTGGATAAATTTACAAGAAACCGATGATCAATTAGTAGAAAGATACTTGAGTGGTTTAAAATTGTCTATCCATGGTGAAATAATTTTACATCCTTAAGTAACCTTGATGAGGCATACCAAATTGTTTTACAAGCAAAAGAAAAGTTGAGAAGGTTGAAATTTTAAGTGGATTGAAAAGGCCTCTAATATTTGACCGTCAAAAGACAAGTAGATTGCCTCTTGAACTTTTGATCAACCAAAGCCACATGATGAGGGAGGACTTAAAGATCGTGTGGCTAATGTTGTCATGGACCTACTTGTAATATCTTATATTCTGCAGGGAGGTCTTTGTAATATGTAAACTTTCACTTAATATATATATTAGGTGAAATCGTGGAGGCTATTCTAAGCTCTACGCGATTTCTCCTCTTCCTCCATTCTTCTCTTCTCCTCTCCATCCCTCTAACCTTAATCTCTTATTCTGGTCACAATCCAAGATTTCAACATGGTATTAGAGCATGGTTATGTAACCATAACTCAATCCTAGAGGTCTGAAGAACCCTAGGAATTGTGGAATCCACTGTGAAGGACTTTCCAAAGAAGGGGATCATCTCCCATGGACAGCCGCATGCTTTAGAAGAGTCTGAAACCCTAGCCGCCCACTCCAGAAGGTTGGAGAAGTGCCTCTGAACATTATCTGCCACTCCAAAAGGCTGGAGAAGTGCGCCTCCGATGCAAACCGCAACCCCCAGAAGGCTAGAGAAGACCTTCCGGAGCAGGTCATACTTGTCAGGAGGGTGGAGAAACCCCTCTAGGGAAAACCACACCCCCTAGAAGGCCAGAGAAGACCCTCCAGGGCAAACCGCACCCCCTAGAAGGCCGGAGAAGACCTCCCAGGAGGTGCCGCACCCTTCAAAGGGTTGGAGAACTGCTCTTGGAGCAGATTGCACCCCCCAGAAGGTCGGAGAAGACCCCCAGGAGGTGCCGCACCCCTCAGAGACTGAGAGATCAGTCCCCGGAGCAGATCGCACTTGCTTAGGGTTCCTACGGAAACCCTAGAGCCAATCTCTCGTGTCCTTCGGGTAGTTTTGGACTACTCCGGACCCTTTCTGTCCTCGGATAGGCTGTTTTTTCCTTGCGGGATCTTATTCTGCTGCCATGAGTATCTCCGAAGAATCATCCTCTGCGAAGTCAGAGGTTACTGTTGCCCCACCTAGTCTGGGAAGTCATGTTGATCACAGCCCGGGCCTACAGATCACTACGGTGAAACTCGACGGGACCAACTGCCTTGTATAGTATCAATCTGTCAAGATGTACATCACCGGACGAGGCAAAGCCGGCTATATCACTGGACGCGTCGCTGCACCTGATTCCTCCGATGCCACGCTTGAGAAGTGGGAAGTTGAAAACTCGATGGTCATGTCATGGCTGCTTCACTCCATGTATCCGTTGATCAGCACAGGCTTCCTCTTTCTCCCGACTACCAAGGATATATGGGACGCTGCATCTCAAACTTGCTCCTAGGCTGGGAATTTTGCTCGGATGTATGAGCTTCAGCAGGAAGTAGCACATCTGAAGCAAAGAGATCTTCCTTTAGGATCATACTGCGTTGCGTTATGCAACAAGTAGGAAGAGGTAGATCACTACCAGACCTACACCCCTGCATATACCACGGATTCTACAGAGTTCTGGAAGATGATTGTGCGCACTCGCATATTTGAGTTCCTTGGTGGCTTGAACCAGAGCTATGAGCAGGTTTGAGCCAACATCTTGTGTAGAGATCCACAGTCGTCGACCCTCGCACGGGTCTATTCCTACATCCAGAGTGAGGACAGCAGGAGGAGAGCCATGAGCTCTAAGACAGATGCTGATGTTCCCTTATCTGAGAAGTCTGCCTTGACTACTTAGAAATGGAACAAACTCACATCCAAGAAGGATGGGGATCTTGATCATTGTGATAGACTCAGATGTGATCACTATAGCAAGCGCCGCCACACTCGGGAGACCAACTGGAGTCTTCATGGTCGTCCCGCATAGTTCTATGGGGGAAGCAAGGCTCCTCCAAGAAGCCCTCTGGTAGCAAACAGGGAACCTCAGCCGCTCATGTCACTAGTCAAGATTCCTCTGATGTGACCCCTTCTTCTGGGTAGTCCAGCATCTGTCTCAAATATATGCCAGTTAGCAAAATAAAGTGGCTGATGTGCTCAACAGGCAGTAGGACGGTGCAATATTAGTGAGTAGCAACTATGATTATACAGGTGGTTTGCTTTGGAAAGATCAAGGATCTGTACTTTTTTGAGATGCTTAGGGCAAGCATTGCAGTAGGGAGATGGTGATGTGCAGATGTAGCATAGTTTGGCTGGCAGTGTTGTCAGGGACCTACTTGTAATATCTTATATTCTACAGGGGGCCCTTGTAATATTGTAAAACTTCACTTAATATATATATTGGGTGAAATCGTGTAGGCTATTCTAAGCTCTACACGATTTCTCCTCTTTCCCCTATTCTCTTCACCTCTCCTCTCTTCCATCTCTAACCCTAATCTCTTATCCTGGTTACGATCCAAGATTACAACATGGTATCAGAGCATGGTTATGTAACCATGGCTCAATCCTAGAGGTCTGAAGAACCCTAGGGATTGCGAAATTCGATGCGAAGGGCTTTCCAAAGAAGGAGATCATCTCCCATGGATAGCCGCAGGCTTTAGAAGAGCCTGAAACCCTAGCCGCCCACTCCAAAAGGTTGGAGAAGTTCTCCCAGGCCTAGCCGCCCACTCCAGAAGCCTGGAGAAGAGCTATCAGGCATAGCCGCCCACTCCAGAAGGCTGGAAAAGAGCCACCAAGCCTAACCGCCCCTTCTAAAAGGTCAAAGAAGACCCTCCGGACATAGCCGCAGGTCTCAGAGGAGCCCGGAACCTCTCCCTAGTGCTACCGCACCTATCCAGGAACCTTTTTAGGTCATCGGAACCATTCACAAGTTTTCCCGCGAGTGGTTTTTTCTCCAATAGAAAATCTATAAAGGAGTTGTTCCGAAAAGGTCTGAATCCTGCTCGCGTTGCTCGCAGGAGGCTTTAAAAATAAAAATAAGGTGATTTGCACCTCCACAGCAGCAGTTTGGGTGATTTCTTATCAGAAAAGTCTTATCTACTACCATGAGTACATCTGAGGAGTCATCTTCTGCCAAGTCAGAGATCATTGTTGCCCCACCCAGTCTGGGAAGTCATGGTGATCACAGCCCGGGCCTACAAATCACTACGGTGAAACTCGACGGGACCAACTACCTCGCATGGTCTCAATCTGCCAAGATGTACATCACCGGACGAGGCAAAGCCGGCTATATCACTGGACGCATCACTGCACCTGATTCCTCCGATGCCACGTTTGAGAAGTGGGAAGCGGAAAACTCGATGGTCATGTCATGGCTGCTTCATTCCATGCATCCATCGATCAGCACAGGCTTCCTCTTTCTCCCGACTGCCAAGGATATATGGGACACGGCATCTCAGACCTACTCCCAAGATGGAAATTTTGCTAGGATGTATGAACTTCAGCAGGAGATAGCACATCTGAAGCAAGGCGATCTTCCTTTGGGATCATACTACGCTGCGTTACGCAGCAAGTGGGAAGAGGTAGATCACTACCAGACCTACACCCCTGCATGTACCAAGGATGCTACGGAGTTCCGAAAGATGATTGTACGCGGACGCATATTCGAGTTTCTTGGCGGCTTGAACCAGAGCTATGAGCAGGTTCGAGCCAACATCTTGGGCAGAGATCCATCGCCGTCGACCATTGCACAGGTCTACTCCTACATCCAGAGCGAGGACAGCAGGAGGAGAGCCATGAGCTCTAAGACAGATGCTGATGTTCCTTTATCTGAGAAGTCTGCCTTGGCCACTCAGAAATTGAGCAAACCCACATCCAAGAAGGATGGGGATCTTGATGATCGTGATCGACTCAGATGTGATCACTGTGGCAAGCGTCGCCACACTCGGGAGACCTGCTGGAGTCTTCATGGTCGTCCTGCACAGTTCTCTGGGGGGAAGCAAGGCTCCTCAAAGAAGCCCTCTGGTAGCAAACATGGAACCTCAGCCGCTCATGCCACCAGCCAAGATTCCTCTGATGTGACCCCTTCCTCTGGGCAGTCCAACACCTTCTCTAGCATGGACATTGACAGGCTTCGACAATTACTTACTCAGCTTGATGGCCCTTCTCCACCTACATCATCCTTTGCTCAGACAGGTACATCCCATTCAGCCCACCATGTGTCTACGGCACCCATTGGTCCTTCCTGGATCATTGACTCTGGTGCCTCCGATCATATGACTGGTATGCCATCCCTTTTCTCCACCTATAATATCTGCTCAGGTAAGGACAAGGTCCGCGTGGCCGATGGCACCTTCTCATCTATCTCAGGGAAGGGCACTATCTCTGCCACACCTACTTTGTCTTTATCCTCTGTACTTCATGTTCCTAAATTCACCACTAACCTGCTTTCTGTTAGCCATCTTACTAAGAGCCTAAACTGCAGTGTTACCTTTTTTCCTACTCACTGTGTTTTTCAGGACTTGGAGACGAGGCGGATGATTGGCAGTGGTCGTGAGGATGGTGGATTGTACCTGCTCGATAGCCAGCCGACTTTATATTCTGTTGCACATCAGTCTAGTGCTAATGTCAGTAGTTCTAGCGTTAATAAAGACCTGTTAATGCGATGGCATAACAGGCTAGGTCATTTACCGCTTTCGGTCATGAAGAGTCTGTTACCTCAGTTTGCGTCTATTCCATTTTTTGAGTTCAACTGTGAAACTTGTGTACTTGCAAAACAATGTCGGGTGTCTTTTCCGACCAGTAATAAAAAAAGTACGTTTCCTTTACAGCTTGTGCACTCTGATGTTTGGGGACCCAATCCCACCACTTCTATCTTTGGTTTTCGCTACTTTGTGGTTTTTGTGGATGACTATAGTCGTTACACTTGGATCTACCTTATGAAATCAAAAAATGAGGTGCATATTATCTTTCAGACCTTCCATAAAATGGTGTGCAATCAATTGGGCACCACCCTAAAAGTCCTACGCACTGACAATGGGGGGGAATACATGTACAGTGGCCTTGCCTCCTACTTTGAAGAGCATGGAATTCTTCATCAGACTTCATGTGCCGATACACCTCAACAGAATGGGACCGCTGAGCGAAAGCATCGCCATGTCCTGGAGG
The DNA here is from genome assembly GCA_035048495.1 of Euptelea pleiosperma. Taxonomy (NCBI): domain Eukaryota; kingdom Viridiplantae; phylum Streptophyta; class Magnoliopsida; order Ranunculales; family Eupteleaceae; genus Euptelea; species Euptelea pleiosperma. The sequence goes on along the minus strand of CM068542.1, from coordinate 942,198 downwards.
TTGCTAGGGCACTTCTTCTTGGTACTCGGGTACCCAAGGGTTATTGGGCTGACGCTGTGTTGACGGCATCCTACTTGATAAATCGGATGCCTTCTCGTGTCTTGGGGTCGAAGTCTCCCCTTTCACTCATGTTTCCTTCCTGTCCTGTGTTCTCCATTCCACCTAAGGTCTTTGGTTGTGTTTGCTATGTTCACGCCCATCACAGGAAGGACAAGTTAGATCCGAAAGCCGTTCGCTGTGTGTTCCTTGGCTATTCGTCCACTCAGAAGGGATATCGGTGTTTCCATCCCTCTACCCGTCGTCGGTTTGTTTCTCTAGATGTTACCTTTTTTGAGAGTCTTCCCTTCTTCTCAGTTGATCGGACTTCTCTTCAGGGGGAGCTTGGGAGTATTGACGAGAGTCCGATACCTCCACAGGGGGAGATTCCTCAACCAGTACCCCTTGATTTGCCTAATGAGTCTCCTGTACCCTTGTCCTTATCTCCTACTGACACTGTGCCACAGGATCCGCAGCTGAAGACATATGCTAGACGACGTCAAAAAGAGAAACAATCCACCATCCAAGCTCACTGCCAGGAAATCCAACTCGATCCAGGTAATCGTGTCCTCAGTGATCCTCATGATGATATGTCTGTTGCTCCTTCTACTATCCTTCCCATAGACATTGATGTACCTATTGCTCATCGGAAGGGTGTTCGGAACTGTGTTACCAAGCACCCTATCTCTCACTTTGTTTCCTATCAGCAGCTCTCACCATCCTACAGGGCATTTGCTACTTCCCTATCCAGTGTCGCTCTGCCATCCGGTGTCTCAGATGCCCTTAGCCAGCCTCAGTGGAAAGCAGCCATGCTAGAGGAGATGGCAGCTCTAGAAAAGAATGGTACTTGGGATTTGGTTCCATTGCCTAGAGGAAAGAAACCCGTGGGGTGCAAGTGGGTATATACAGTGAAATACAAAGCAGATGGAAGCATCGACAGGTACAAGGCCCGTCTCGTTGCAAAAGGGTACACACAGACTTATGGGATTGACTACCAAGAGACGTTTGCTCCTGTGGCCAAGATGAACTCAGTTCGAGTTCTGTTATCTCTGGCGGCAAATTTTTCTTGGCCCCTCCACCAGTTGGATGTCAAGAATGCCTTCCTCCATGGTGATCTAGAGGAAGAGGTCTACATGACAGGTCCTCCAGGGTTTAGTCCGACTGGGAGTAAGGAACTTGTGTGCAGACTGAAGAAAGCCTTGTATGGGCTTAAACAGTCACCAAGGGCTTGGTTCGAGAGGTTCAGTTCTGCAGTCAAGAAGATTGGCTACTCGCAGAGTCAGGCGGACCACACTCTTTTCATTAAGAGAAGTCAAGGTCGTCTTACTGCTCTTATTGTGTATGTGGATGATATCGTGATCACAGGAGATGACCCAGATGAGGTTTGTAAATTGAAAAAATACCTCGGCACAGAGTTCGAAATCAAGGATCTGGGAACCTTGAGATACTTTCTGGGCATTGAGGTTGCTAGGTCAAAGCAGGGTGTGTTCATCTCACAAAGAAAGTATGTACTTGATCTCCTTCGAGAGTCAGGAAACTTGGGAGTTAAACCAGCCGATACGCCTATAGAGCAGCAACATCGGCTAAATCTTGTTGATGGGGATCCCATTGCTGATACAGGCCAGTTCCAGAGACTTGTTGGGCGTCTCATCTACCTTTCGCTGACACGACCAGATATTGCATATGCAGTCAGTGTCATCAGTCAGTTCATGCATGCCCCTCGCTCTCCACATCTTGAAGCAGCACACCGAGTGTTACGCTATCTTAAGGGGGCTCCAGGGAAGGGTATCCTGTTTAGTAAGAATGGACACCTGCGAGTTGAAGCTTATACAGACGCTGACTGGGCAGGTTCAGTCACTGACAGACGTTCCACATCAGGGTACTGTACGTATGTGGGGGGTAATCTGGTGTCTTGGCGCAGCAAAAAGCAACCAGTTGTCGCTCGCTCCAGTGCCGAAGCAGAGTACCGTTCTATGGCTCATGGTGTATGTGAGCTTCTATGGTTGAAGACTATGCTCAGTGAGCTCGGATATCCTGTCAAAGGGTCTATGCAACTGTATTGTGACAATAAAGCAGCCATCAGCATTGCTCATAATCCAGTTCAACACGACAGGACAAAGCACATTGAGGTAGACCGTCACTTCATCAAAGAGAAGCTTGGTCAAGGACTTATTTGCACACCGTATGTCCATACTGCTGATCAAGTTGCAGATGTGTTAACTAAAGGTGTTACTAAAGGGATCTTAGAGCACCTGTTATCCAAGCTGGGCATGATAGATATCTTCGCACCAGCTTGAGGGGGAGTGTTGTCAGGGACCTACTTGTAATATCTTATATTCTACAGGGGGCCCTTGTAATATTGTAAAACTTCACTTAATATATATATTGGGTGAAATCGTGTAGGCTATTCTAAGCTCTACACGATTTCTCCTCTTTCCCCTATTCTCTTCACCTCTCCTCTCTTCCATCTCTAACCCTAATCTCTTATCCTGGTTACGATCCAAGATTACAACAGGCAGGTGCATTTGTTTTTGTGGGGAATGGTTGTGCATACCTTGGTTGTCATTTTTGGGACAAATTATATGAGAATCACATGCTGGTTTGCTCAAGTCCAGTTTGGTTGGGATTAAACTATGGCATTAGTGTGAGGATAAAGACTGGAGCTGTCCCTGCTTGGGGGCTTCTTAGGAGACCTCTTATGAGGTGTTCAATGACTAAGTTCCCCCTTTTTAGGTGAGTTGTTCATGCTTGGACACCCCTCAGGAGACCTCTTATGATGTATCCCATGGCTGAGAGACCCCTTTTTACAGTTCATACTTAACCAATGGCAATATTTGGTTCCTCCTATTCTGTACTCCCTTTACTGGTCAATGTATAAACTGAATGCAATTTGACCACCCTGTGAATGCTTCAATCCCTTTCTTACGCTGTTTAATGCAATTATTTTCTCTCTTAATGAGTCCTCGCAATTGTTACAAAATAAAAGTTACATTAATAACTCTAAAGAAACATATTAGATGACATTTATTCTCACTGATATTCAATCTCTCCTGTTGTGTTTGGATTACTTGATCAGTTGGCAATACGAGTTCCATCCCGTATGACTAATGTTACAATCATTTAAGTGTGCTATCCACCAACACTATTTAGCTCCAGTTCTATTTGAACTAAATTTTGATACACGTCTTTCTCATTTGTTCCATGTATTGATGGTTTCTGAATTTTAACAATTTGATATGGAAGCCACTGAATTACTCTTCATGGATTCTTTGTAGGGTATGAAGCCTCTCAAGTAAGATTCATGAGAAGAGCGATGACGTGCGTCAGTTTCAAGTACTATGCTTATGAATTACTCTGCACTTGTGCAATAGTTATTGTTTCCTGAGGATATAAGTGATTACATTGTTCAGTGGAAGGCCTGCCCAATGTCCCTAGTGATAATTCAAGATTAACATCAATCTTGCTAAATCATGTTCCCTTCCATCATTTCTAAAAATGACTTTTTTCATCTAGTTTGGTTTACTTATTTATTGCTTTCTACTGCATGCCATTATGCATTTATGGATGCCGTCTTGAAAAAGGGCATGTCGAAGTTGTATCTTCCCATTCATCAGAGTATAGATACCTTGTTGCAATCAATTGAGATGACTGGATGCTGGGAAGGCTGTGATTGAGGACAAAAAGGAGAGCTTTTTTCTCTTTATTTGTTTTGTTTCCTGTACTAGTTGAGCAAGGATTTTATTAACTGAAAAGTTCTGTACTGTAGCCATTCCATTCCAATCGCATGTAAAACTTGGAATAGTCTAGATTTGGAATCCCTTATCAGGCTGAACTAATATACCTCCAAGTTGAATTCAGGGTATTGAGATTGCTGGACCAAAATGAATGGACTGACTCAAAAACTTGACAAAATCCCTTTTTAAGCTGTACAGTGTAGTGTTGCATCTATGTACTAATACCCACTTCACATGTTCACTACATGTCTTGTCTCAATTTGTCTTTGAATGCTAACATATGGCTTGGCCCAGAAAACATGATTTATTTCAAATGATTTCTAGAGTTCATTTTCAAGTGAAAAAGAGCTGTAAGAGTTCATTTTTTAAGTAAAAAAAAAATTATGGGTTGGCTATCTTTGATAGTGCAAGGTGATTTTAACTTCACCGTTTGCATTCTATGATACAGTCAGTATTCTGGGTATTGAAATGCTTATTTCTGTATCTTAATTTAGATGGGTTGCTTGATAGATGTCAATGAATTTGATTAGGACCTCAGTTTGATGTCTTGGCATGAAAATCTCACATATGTATCTGAAACGGAGGTTCTTTGAATAAATCAATGGTGTGGATGAACTTTCACCCTGATGATTCTAGCTTAAGCTTCAAGGACGCCAACCACTAATATCATGTTAACTGCTGGTTAAATGATTTCAAGGCAATCAGCAACACCTCATTGTGGCAAAAAGGGCGAATTCCTAATTTGAACCGTAATGTCAAGCAAAACCACTCCATATTAGGTAAGGCTGTCAATGGTCCAGTTCGGCCTGGTATGGGCTTGGGCTGTAACATTATTCTAGCTTACGTGGTCTTCTGCCTGGTTTTGAAGTCCGCATTTTTAAAACAATAATATAAGGGAAATTCTATTTGCACCCAGAAATTCCAAAACAAAACTAAGGGCACCCCAACCCTCTCTCTCTCTCTCTCTCTCTCTTCCCCCCCCCCCCCCTCTCCGTCTCTCTCTCTCTTTCTCTTTTTAAACAGGCCCATGTAGCCACGGCTGGGCTGGCCGTGGGCTACACAGTCCCCATGGCACTGCACTACCGTGGGGCTTAAAACAGAGGGGGAGAGAGAGTTGGAGAGGGAATTAGAGAGAGGTGGAGAGGGAAGTAGAGAGAGGTGGTGAGGGAGAGAGTGGTGTGGGAATTAGAGAGAGAGAGTGGTGTGGGAATTAGAGAGAGAGAGTGGAGAGGGAGAGAGAGAGAGGTGGAGGGGAGGGAGAGACAAAGAGGGATGGGGTGCTTTGAGTTTTTTTTTTAATTTTGATTCGGGGTGCTTTTGGAATTTCTCGAGTGCAAATAGAATTTCCCATAATGTAATTACAAAGGAATTTTGTTGGGTCATGATGTAACAAGGTATACTTGAGACTTTTTGGCATGCCAAAGCCATATGGGCCCACACCGCATGGATGTTTAGCCCACCCCTTGGTGGACATTCATACCAAAAATCAGCTTGTTTGATGATTTTTGGCCGTTGGTTTTAGTACTAAAAAATAATGGTTGAATTTAAGGGCTACAATCATACCTTAAAAAAAATACAAAAATCTAATGGCTAGAGATTACCAATCAGGGTGATTTTTAGTATGTATATTCACAAAGAGGTGGGCTGAACATCCACGTTGTCAGTGGGCCCAGATTGCAGCGTTGAGTAACAAAAATTGTGCTTCTGCACGCCAAAAAGTTTCAGGTATACCTTGTTACATCTCTTCCAATTTTGTTTTAAAATAAAATTCTATAATCTTGCTTTTCTTATCTGATGAGATGCCTTCTACTAGGGTAATTTTTATTTTTCAAGAGACACTCTTCATTGATTAAGAGAGTGATTTATGGTAACTTCCATCTTAGCTGAGAATGACTAATTAAGTACCTTCTATTCTACTTTGTGTGTTTCGAGAATTTCGTTGTTTTGCCATTTTTTCAATGTTTCGTTTCATTTCGGAGTTTGTATAAGTTTTTCACTTGATCGAGACATTCCTCCGAAATGAAAATTTCAACCTTGGGTATTGGTATGGTGTGAGATTAGGAAGTGGAGAGTCCATAAGAGAATTTTTGTTCTACAACCAAGGGAGTAGAAATAGGCTTGCATATATGGTTTGGTTAAGAAAAATACTAGTAACAATTTGAGAAACTTCTACACAAATCACAAAGAAAATAATGAAGGGGCTGAGGTCTTCCATGACAAACTCTTGGCCAACACAATGGATAAAGTCATTAAGAAGACTGTCATTAATCATTTCGAATCATCACAATATCTTCAACACAAATAAGATGTTGTATAATATCCCCATGGAAATAAAAAACAAATATGGAAGAAAACGCTGTACCACAGTGTTGGACCTCTCGAACCATGCTCTAGGAGTATCATAAGTACCACGGTGAAGATGGCAAACATGGTTGGACCATATCGGATCAATATAACTAGGTGGTTGCTCCATGAAGACTTTTTGTTGAAGATGATCATGAAAAACCGCATTCTTCACATCAACCTGACGAAGACTCCATTGATGTTCTATGGCGAGGTAAGAACCGTATGGATAGTACATTTTACAACTATACTAAAGATTTCATCACAGTCGACTTCATGGAGCTGAGCATGCCCCTTTTCAACAAATCTCGCTTTGTACTGCTCAATCAAACCATCTAGAAGTAGCTTGGTTTTACACTAGCTCCCATCGAGAGTGTACCACGTTCATGCCAGACAGACGAGGAATAAGAGACCAAGTATTATTTTAGTGCAGGGCCTGAATTGAGGGCAGATGATCGAGTGATGTGTAACGCTTCTTTATTTTGGTGCAAAGCGTAAAGATCCTGACTCTTACTGCCTATCCTTGGTTCCTTCCCTATTATCTATTCTTTAATCAAGGGGACAGTGGATGAGACTTCAAAAATACAGTTTTAATCTAACATAGGTGAGATTCTCTTGAATTTTTGAAACCAATAAAATGTTTTGTAATTCAAAGCTTCCAAAAAGAGTATGCATAGGAATAAAATCGATATGAAATATATTTGGGGAAGAACCATTGCCAACCATGACTTTAATGGAATCTATATAGGGTAGCAAAAGAAAAGGTACCTACATCGTTGCTCATATGGGATGTAGCTCTACTATCAACGTACCACTTAGAGTTAGTGGGGTCATGAATAGTCATTGTAACCACAGCTTGAGGGAGCTCGAAAGAGAAGCCACTTGACTGCCACCATTATTTTGGGGGTAAGGCTTTGAGGACCCCTTTTTTTTTACCCTCTCGGGAGTGGGACTCAGGGTCGTGGATTTTGAGAATCCAACAATGGTTGATAGCACTGACTGCTGAGTTGGCTTTCACTTAATGAAAAAAGTGAATGCCAGCTCAGCACTATCAACCACAGTTGGATTCTCAGAATCCACGACCCCGATTTCCGACTTCCAAGAGGGGTCAGAAAAAAAAAAGTGGGGGAGGAAGGCTCCTGAGCCCGACCCTTATTTTGGGAAGATGAATGACGATTATTAGGATGAAAATTCCTTCTTGTGCCATTCCTTCCTATTTAACCACCTCATTGATTGTAAAGGAGATTTCTATGTTTAAAAAACAATGAGTTTAGGAAGGGAAATAAGATAAAGAACAACTTCCTCAGACGATAATTAAAATGAAAGGTTTGCAAGGATAGAAGTAACAAACATGTTATAATTTGGACAGAGGCTATGAAGGAGCTAAAAAGACCTTGTTTTCATTTGAGACATGTCTCTCAATGGCATCAAAGACATCACACAACTCCTTGAAACATGTCAAGTATTCTAAGATAAAAGAGGTGTTAGAGCATGAGTTCTTTGTTTATGTGACATTTAATTGATTAACTAAATAATAGAGAAATCAAAAAGTTAAACTAGCAATATATCTTAATTGAAAAAAGAAAGTACTCATATGTAGAGCAGTAATCCTAACAAATCATTTAATCACAGATTAATAATTGTAAAACAGAGAAATTAGACTTATCAGGATTAGCAAATGGCTGAGGCACGTGTTCAACGCGTTGTCCAAAGGTAGATTTAACTGTTGCACTTTCATGGTGTTGCTGACAGTTGGTCGGATGTCTAGCCCTCAGGATTTAACAACCGACTAAAGATAGGCACCACTCCAAGACCTCTAGCATTTATGAACCTACAATGGTATACCCGCAAGGAAAATTAGAAACAAAGAGATCAAAAGAGTTTTTGGACAGCAGAAAGTTTCTGTATTTTTATGTTCGTTTTGACACCCATCAAACCTCTCTTTAGAAAGAGATAGAAGAGAGAGATATCCAGTCTTAATAATTTTCATTAAGGGCTAAATGATAACAATCGTAAATATGTAGGTTGCTTTGAAGGAACGAAAATAAACAATAATATATTTTAATAAAATTTATTAAGCTTGTCTTTAAATAACAAATAAGAAAATCAAAGGTTTTAGCTAAAAAGATAGGTTGGGCTTTTAATTGCTCATAGCCCATGGTCAACGACTCGACCCTACTGGATTTGGCATGCGCATGTGTGTGTGACTACTGTGGTACATGGTTGTACAATATGTACAAAATTGGGATTCCCAAAGACTTTATCCTCTCATATGAGAGCTTTAAACTTTTAGTCTCTCAAGCAATGCGAGACTAAAATGTTTTGTAAAAGTATAGAGAGTGCAAGAAACCTCACTAGGTTTTCTTCTTAAAAAATTATTCAAAATTTTATAAAGTTTGTTTTTCAAAAAATGAGGAAAAAACATCTCTTTTAAATCTTAAAGGTCATGGGTTTAAAACCCATCAACCTTAAGATTAAACTAATGTTTATATTTTTATTTAAAATATTATACTATATGAATAACAATCCCTCGGATGAATGAAAATTAAAAATTGAGGGTAAAGTTAGAATTATTATGCATGGGTGTGGGTACCTTCAAGGCCATCTCCATCATTCACTTGTCGGCATACGGGCATGCAAACCTTCCCAGTAGGTAACAGATGAATCATACAAGGTCAGCTCCATTATTCACTTATCGGCATACAGGCATACAAATCTTCCCGGCAAATGAATCATAAAAGGCAAGTTCTATTATTCACTTGTCGGCATATAGGCATACAAACCTTTCCGGTAGGTAATAAATGAATCATATAAGGCCAGCTCCATCATTCACTTATTAGCATGCATACGGGCATGCAAACCTTCCCAACAAGTAACATATGAATCATACAAGGCCAGCTATATTATTTACTAGTCAGCATACGGGCATGCAAACCTTTCCGACGTGTAACATATGAATCATTCAAGTCCAGCTCCATTATTCACTTGTCGGCATACAGGCATGCAAACATTCCCGACATGTAATAGATGAATCATACAAGGCCAGCTCCATTATTCACTTGTCGGCATACGAGCATGGAAACCTTCTCGGCAAAATACTTTGGTACATATTAAAGCAGTTGAAATCCAACGAAAGAGAGAATAGTCTTAGACAAGATTTCTCTAACGGATTCAACCAATGAGAAGTGAGATAAAGAAACAGATCTCTAACAAAAATTGAAGGACGGATCACTAAAAAAGGTTATATATAGAGACAGTGACAGAAGAAGATGATCAAAAAATCGTAGATACACCACTCCTCTCTCCTATCAATCTAACTAGGAAAACAAGGATTTGAACTTGAGATTTCTTCATTTCTTTTCATTCAAGAGTGATCTAATGTGCACGTTTTGAAACACAAACTGACTAGATCGCCGGGGTGTTTTTAGCAGGTACACCACCCCGCCATTGAAGGAGTCAATTGATCATCTTCGAAGAAAAGGAATGTCAACCCGGAAGCTCAAGATTCAATCAAATAGTCAGACTACCTCAAGATCAGTCAGACATTTCCTCAGAGATTGTGTGGGATAGATTTGATATTTTTCCCCACAATGGGCAAAGGTGTCTTTTGGACTAGTTGAATATTTACTAGTGTAAGTTCATCAGGTTTACTAGTTCAATGAATTTGATGTCTTGAATTATCCAACTTTATAATATAAACTGGGACAATAAACTACACAACTTTTCCAGTACACTATAGAGTCTTAATAATTTTGCTCTTCTAGGCCATAAACTTAATTCAATATCCATGAGTGTTCTAGGGAATCAGCCTAAATTCTAATGAAAGTAGCCCTAATTTCACACATAATTAATTCTATCAATGTTGTCATATTGCATCTCACATGATAACTAAACTATACACTCATTAAGAGTTTAATACTCAACCTTTTTTATTTTAATAGGTAGGAGTACTGGCACCATAGGGATATGGAGAAGGTAATCTCCAATAATATAGTGCTTATCACTTATCACTCCAAACTAATTTTCCATTGAACTAAATCTTGATATTTCTAGTCACATAAGTTGGGTTTTTATTGGTGTGTTTTACTTACTTATAGGCTTTAAGTCCATTCTCCTCAATCTTATATGAATTATCTATTTGGTAAGTCCCTTCATCAAAGATCTATCAAGTTATCTTTTGATCTTACAAAATCAATCGTTATAATTATATTGACTGTTTCACAGAGTTATGCCTTCGACTGGAGTTGCATCATACAGATTACATTTTTTAGTACTTTCTCAATGTAGCGATTTCGGAAAGTTTCATATTACCTTCACTCCTCAAATTATATTAGCTTGACCTAAGTCTTTTATGTCAAACTTCTTGGTTCGCATTTCTTAGTATAATTAATTATTTTAATGTTTGTATCTATTATTAATACGTTGTTCACATATAGATAAACTAACGCATAAGAGTCTATATTACTTTTTATATGTATATACATTTATTAGATTCATTTATTTAAAATCCATCAAAGATCATCACATGATCAAAAATTTTATGCTGCACTATTTTGATGCTTAATTTAATTCGTATAAGGATTGATTAACCTACAAACTTTATGTTTTAGACCTCCGACTACAAGGACTTCTAGTTGGTTTATACAAATTTCATATTCTTATTCTTTATTTAGAAAAATTATTTTTACATCCACTTGATATATTTTTAAGTTGCAGATGGTTGCTATATATCTATGAGTACTCTAATAGATGTTATCTTTGTTATAGGAGAATTAGTGTAAAAAATGTCAATCCTTCTTTCTGTCCACCTTTATCTACCAACCTAGTTTTGAATTTCCCAATAGTTCCATCTGTTTTAAGTTTTTTTTTAATATTCATTTATAATCTATTGGTCTATTCCAAAAAGAAGATCAATTAACTCTTAAGTATTGTTTTGCATTATTGATTCTATTTTACTATTTATAACTTCCTTCCAATAAAGAGCTTCAGGTGACTTTCGAATTTAATATATATTGGAGAAGCTCTCTTAATTAAAAGTATTATAAAATTAAATCAAAGTTTTTAACTATTATAGCCATTTTACTCCTAGATTCTATATTTTCTTCTATAGCTTCATAATGGCTACTAAAAGTTTTATCTAAATTTTTTATAACTACTATATCTTGTGAATTAGTTTTAAGTATAAAGCTACATGCAAATAATTTAACATCTCCGAACTCCATGATAGTGTTTTCATTAACACCGTTAACTTTAGATTTGATTACTAAGAAATTATATGTATTATTATTTGGAGCATACCCTATAAAGACACAATCTACAATTTTATGTCTTAGTTTTGTTCCCTTAAGATTAGGTATTGTCACATTGGCAAAACACCCCCACACTTTAAAATATTTGTTAAAAGGTTTCCTACCTTCTTAAAGTTCATAACGTATTTATCTATTTTTTACAAGGTACTTTGTTTAATATATGACAAGCAATAAATATTGCTACTCCTTATAAGTTCGAAGGTAATCTTGAACTAATTAACATAGCATTCGTCATGTCTTTAAGTGTTATTATTTATGTTTTCTCTTAGTCATTTTACTTTGTTGTGGCGAGTAAAGAATAGTAATTTGGTGTATTATTCCATTATGTATACAGAATTTTGAGAGAGGAGTTGATTTATATTTATCTCTTCTATATGATCGATTTAAGTATTTTAATTCTTTTTCTTAATTAATTTTTAACTTTAATTTTATATATTTTAAATTATTCTATAGTTTTATCCTTACTTCATAGCAAATACATCCTATAGTATCTTGTACAATCATCTATGAATGTTATAAAGTATTTTTTTCTTCTTCTAGTTTGAATATTTTTAAGATCATGTAGATCACTATTATTAATTCTAAATTAAGATTATGTTATGTCTCTTTAAATATATATTTTTTTGAAATATTTAGATTCCACACATATTTTACATTTGTGTTCTATGTCTATAGTTGATTTAAGTATTAACTCTAGTTCATAAGTATTACAATAATGAATAGTTTAATTTACACGTCCTACTCTATCATGCCATAAATTAGAAGACTCGCAGATTTAAGCAAAAGTAAAAGTTTTATTCATATCACCAATGATTACATTTAGTTTGAACAAGTCCTCAGGCAAATATCCCTTCCCCATAAAGGCATCATTCTTGGCTATTACAATCTTGTCAGACCCAAAGACAAGCTTAAATCCTTTCTTACTCAAAGAGAACTAGAGACTAAGTTTTTGCGGATGTCTAAACTGTACAACACCTCATTAGCGTCAGGACTTTCTTGGAAGTAAACTTCAGAATCAACTTGAGTACTGGTAATACCACCGTGTGTTCGTAAGTACTGGAGGTGTTGGAGTGTTGTCTATCTCCGATCAACAGTTGAATCCTTAGGGTAGACGTCCGGGCAACTGTAAGCAACACTATGACAATGCAACGACGAAATCTGCCTTAGGACAACGCATCGAACACATTCCTCAGCCTCTTCTTCTAATTTGATAAGTTCAATCACTTCCTCTTTATAGTTCTACTCCTGCAATTATATTTGCAACCTGTAGGCACTAACTATTATTCATACATGAACTGTTTGCATTTTTTCAGTAAGATATATTGCACATTTTCTTCCCCGATTTCTCTGTTTTATTGTTTAATTCTATTTATTGCTACATAAACAAGGAAATCCAGCTTTAACATATAACTAGATTTCTTAGCCTCTCCAGGCGAGCTAGAGCTAAGCTTTGCTCCAACCCTTCCGGCCCTTTGTATGACATGTACCCCTAAGCCTGCCCCATATTACCATGTTAAAAGGTAACTAGTTAAGGGTGAGTTTACGGTGGGATAGGGAATCTTTGGGGGTACGTGTCGTGCAAAGGAGAGGGTTAGAGCAAAACTTTGCTCCGCCCACCCATAGCAAAGGCTTCACTGTATATTTATGTTTCGAGTTTTATTTGGGATCGATGGTAAAAGTTCGGCAAATTTGGGTAAAAGTAAAAGGGAAGTATGAAACTATGAATGTATGATTTTTTTTCATTCCTCTAAGGATCTTAGCATTGACCAACAAGGGTGTCGAGACAAAATAGCACATCACATACAAGAGCCCACCATATAAAACAGTAGTACATATTTGTGCATATAGAATAATGGAGACAGATGGCTCCTAAGAATCATCAACAAACAATAAAAGACAATAAATGGAGACAGAGAACATGTTGAAGATTAGACTCAACTGAAATGATGTAGATGTGGAAGGAGAAGTGGTGGGGTAGGTCTTGTGTTTGTGTTTGGTGGATGGTTTGCACTGGGTATAGATGGCTACATAGGCTACCATCTCCTTGCACTCTTATGAGGGAACTTGGGGATCAATCATAGACCATTTGCTCTTCCATGGGGGCGGCCGGAAGAATATGAGTTAGGTCTCTGGAGGTGCCATGATGTACACACATACTGAACTTTGATGGACATAGCAGTATTCATGAATTGAGCGATCCATGTTTGAGTTCGTAGGCCTTTTCTTTATTAACCATAAAAATACAAATCTCCCAGATTAACAGATGGTTAGATCACCAGAACATGCATGTTTTCTGCTCAATATTCAAACCCTTTTGTAAGGGATTTAATTTAAGGGGTACCCAATTTGTCACTCAAATGAGTTCATGCAGGTTGATTGATATAACACAGAAATTCTCCATCCTTAACCCACACACATAACAACACCTCCTCATCATTCTCCATTGCATCCCTCCTGTGCACACACACAAACAAGAGCTTAACAAGAAATAGCTTAGGAAGAAAACCATGTGTAAGTACCATTAATTGCCTACAAGTATATTAGTCCAAGCTTCTAACCTCTCATAAAATTACCATGTTTAATTTCCACACAAGTTGTGAATGGGTTATATTTACTACAAGGTTTTCCAAGTTTAATTTCTATCTCATCCTTGCATTCCGCTGCTCTTTCCTCGGCAATCAGATCATCTGCTATGCCCGGAGAACGATTTTCGAGTCTTTCCACTGAGAAATGTGAATTTTGAGACTCTTCTTCGTCGAACATGACCCATACTGTGCTTATTCTAGTCTCCATTCTAGAAGAAAAAAGCATACCGTTCGTTTCCTCTTTGGATTCTTCGCCGCCTATTTTGCCGACTTGGGCGGCTTGTGACTCAGGTGGCTTTGTAAGATCATTGTAAATTGGAGATGGGGACAAACTGCTTTTGATGTATAAAGAGCAGTTTCTTGATGATGGTGAACAGTTTAAGAATTGTTCCATGGCTGAAACATGATCCGTTGTGATGATTTGAACTGATGGGTAATCCAAGTTCTTACTTCCAATAGTTCTCTTGCAATTTTCGAAGAAATCAAGAAGCTCATAGCTCTGGCGAGAAGCTTTCTTGAGTATGTCAAGAGCTAAAACTTTTGCAGGATCTTTAAAATCGAAGAAGGAATCAACAAGAGTTGCAACTCCTTCACAGAAAGTCACATAAACTTGAAAGCTCTCTCTTAGGATGTTGCCCATAGCCGCCCGCGTAAGGCGATCAGAATTGGAAATCTCTAGTGGTGAACAATTCAAGACCTGATCAAGAAACACTTGACATTTGGGTAATCTATGAAAAACTATCTCGATCGACTTTTCCTCGTAGAATCGAAATTCCAATCCTTGGAACATGATGGGTTCAAGCTTTCCAGCTTGATTGATTACCCACCCCATCCTTTCTTCCAGGAAAGCTGCATAACTATGTAGAAAAGAGATTGAATGGTCTGAATTTCTTGGAAACCACCTTGTGTTCATTTGGAGATGGCCGGAGAGATGCGCATTACGTAGGTCTTGTTCGAAATGGCGATCGCCTCCACGCAAGAGACGGTGAACTAGCACAAGGGTCTTGAGGGCTACAATTCGGTCTCGAGTTTTGTCGAGTCGATGGGAAATCCTTTCAGCAAGGTAGGGAACCGACCCTGGAGAATTGGAGACTAGGAAGAGGATCTCATGCATGTGCTTGTCATCGATGGGGGTGTTATCATGTCCCGTGGCACGCACCACTGCAATATCTATGCTGGAAAAGCCGTCACGATTACAAATCATAGCTTTGCCAACGGAGGCATGGTCCTTCACTGAACCAAGAACTACCCGGAGCTTGCTTTGTACGTCCACCACCATTTCTTCCTTTGGTTGGATATGCAAAGGAGAAGCTGTTTAGATATAAAGACTATGGTACATAGATACATATAATCTTGAGAGAGAGAGAGAGAGAGAGAGAGAGAGAGAGAGAGAGAATTTCTAACGGGAAGGTTTGAAGTATCAAATCTAGATTTTCAGCATTTTTTGCTTTCTACCACATACTACTGAATGCTTTAATTGGTCAATCACGAAAAAAAAAAGAAAAAAAAGAAAACCTAAGCTCTTATCATCAACAAGGATATATTCCATGGAACCATTACAATCCAAATAGGCCAAAACGTTCACCAAATAATAATAATGGCCTAATGGGTAGTACTATGATTATGGTACAATGGGTCTCTAACGTACAACTGGTGCACATGCTAGTCAATCCAGATTCCAGACAATCAAATCAATGAGTTCCATCTATGATCTCTTGACCACTTTTACAATGCGAATGGAGGATCTAAGAGGTCTCCTAGATGAGGCTCACTGATTAGATTACTAAGTTTGGTAAAAATATGCACCGCTTGTACAATAGAGACCCATAACATGAAGATTATCTCATTCGGCTCAT
Organism: Euptelea pleiosperma; assembly: GCA_035048495.1. Taxonomy (NCBI): domain Eukaryota; kingdom Viridiplantae; phylum Streptophyta; class Magnoliopsida; order Ranunculales; family Eupteleaceae; genus Euptelea; species Euptelea pleiosperma. The sequence goes on along the minus strand of CM068542.1, from coordinate 926,335 downwards.
GCAGGTACTCTGGAGCCTAGTTGTTAAGTTCGGATACGGCAAAAAATTGAGATGAGAAAAGTTAGTAAAATTCGGTTCTGTGCTTAAAAAATTTGGTCAATAATTCGGCCAAAGATTCCAGGAACGACAAGTCTATAACCTTATTTATTCATGTTTTAATTCGTCTATGATCCAAAAATTAATCTGATGTTATAAATTCGTAATCAAAATATAAAGGTGCGTAAGCCTTAAAAGAGATTAAAGTTTAGGACCGTTGACGGGTTCCCACTTACTCGACTAGTGGACAAACAGTTAATTTAAGTTTGTGTGGGGCCGCATATCGTAATTAAATTAGAAATTAGAAGTAAAGTGTGAACTGTGAACTGTGAACAGTGAGTGTGACTAGAGTTGCAGGTGTGGTGTGGGTGTAACACACACACAGAGTACTAACCTAATTGGCAATCAATGACAGTGTAGACTAGAATTGCAACTTGCAGGTCGAGCTCTGTGGAAGGGATTGCACATGGAGGGAGGTGTGATGGTGAAACCGTGCGGTGGGAACTACAGATGTCACAGGGAGTGAGGTGGGATGGGGAAGAGAGATGATGACAAAAGGGGTAAGATCCATAGGGACCATTAGTGTTTTTTTTTTTGCTATTAATCCATTTTTTTCATTATTTTGGAACCTGATTAAATCGGCTAAATTAATCGCTAAAAATTCATACTCGCGTTCTATTCGTAAGACCCTATAAAATCGTGAATTATAAATATATTTTGATGTGTCCGTCCGTATAGTATGGCTGCCACCTAAAAACGATTAATTTATGAATTAATTAATCACGAACTTAACAACTAGCATGCTCTGGAGGGCATATCCAAAATAGAAGTCTGGAAGGGGTGCGCCTTCTTACACGTGTCATCTGAGGTGGTTGGTCCAAAAAGGGTCCACCTATTTCGCCACTTGACCCCCTCCTCAAGTGGAAAGTTCCAGCTCAATAGGCCTCTTTCATGGTATATATATGTTTTCAAGTGCATGCATGCAATATTGCAATGCATGGTGGGGTATGGACAAGGGTACTGTCTACATGGATAATCCAGAGGATGGTCTATCGGATGGACAGTCTGGATTGGTAACGGCCGGCAACCATGCATCCATGTGGCAAAAACTAGTAGGCGATCTATAAAGAGGTTTGGCGGCCTCTCTAGAGAGGGAGAGAGAGGATTGGGATAAAATGAGTGATGCTTTTGACTAATAAAATGCTTAATGGTTGTGGGGTCCATAATGAGTTATGGGTTATTTTTGTGTGGGAATATTCTTCACAGCATGGATATCAACCTCAAGAAAAAAAGTCAATCCTGACACTCCTAACCTTATGAGAAAAGTGGATTACAAGTTGGATTATTCTGAATCGTCCATTCTTATCGATAATTTTAGCTCCACATTTGATAGGGTTAGAAGTTTCAAAAAGTGCCAATTTCTTTATGAGCATCTTCACCAAAAATCATCCCTTTAACTCATCTGCATGTGAGCCTCATCACCTCAAAAAGTATTATTCATTTTATCCCAACCCATATATATATATGTACGTACGTATTCCAAGAAACGCATGCATCTCGTTCCACACTCGTTCATCCAGTGGCCACGCTATGGTGGGCCATAACCGATACCAAATCTAGACCACCTAAAACCAAGTTGCAAAGTTGGAACGATGATAAACGGAAGAAAAAAAGTCAATGCTATAGCTAGTACATATTCTTTGGGTTGTGGGTTTCATCGATGGTTGACCATTGACTCCCTAAACGGTCTGGATTGATTCCCCTATCGACCTGGTCTACAGTATTAGGCAGTAATAGTAGGAAGATGGGTTGTTATAGGGTCACTTGTAACGGGACATTTAAAGCATCCAACTATGAATGAGAGTTCCAGGCTACCTAAAAAATCTATCCCTTTTTCGAAAAACAAAATACCGCAAGAGAAAGAGAGAAAGCTGGTTGACATGGTCTCCAAGTTTCTTGTGTACACGCGGCAGAACTTTATTGGTGTTGGATGCTTTTTTTTTTTTTTGTCCAACAACGTTGGACACTACAATTACCCTATCCTATTGATGAGTAACAAACAGAGAAATTTTTTGAAGCGGCCGGATTTTTGAAGCAGCAATATTCATCATCATGCGCTCAATGATCTCATGATGCCACATATACTTGGGTTTAGAATTTAATTTTAATTTAAAAAAAAAAATAACCGTGGGTATATGTGGCGCGCAATCATTGGCGCATGATCGAGGGTTAAAAGAATTTTATATTTATTTTTTAAAATTTAAGTTTATGTTTTGAAAAGAAAGCTAAGGGATGTTTTGGTGATTCCACAAAGCACTATGATAAGCCTTGGATTCTTGTTTGAAAACTGAGTTGCTCTCATTATTGAAAAAAAAATGAGTGGGTTGAAGACTTTCTCCTTTCAGATTTAAGAAAAAGATAAAAATATTCCAAGAGTCAACCAAAGCTGTGTGTGTTGGTGACATCCCTTTTTGTGGGGGGGTAAGAAGTAAGAACCTCATTCCCTTAAAGGAATAGAATAGGATTCTCTCTCTTCCATCAAACTCTTCTTCCATTGGCAATCTCAACATTTTGACTTGTGGGTTTTCTTTTCTTTTTTTCTTAATTGATTCTTCCATCAACATCATTATATGCTTTCATAATTTATTGAAACTCCTCCCCACCCCACTTGATCAATTCAGGTCAAGGGGTTCTTTTATTCTCATACTTCCATTATTTAAAACAAATCTCATTATCTCCTTATTTCTAAAGATAAGGAGAATCAAGAACATTTTATGGAAAAAAAAAAAAAAAACAAAGAAGCAAAATGTGGATTACAATCCTTTTACCCTTGAGTGTTCAGACCAGTGACCAGAGACCAAAGACCTGTTTAATGATTTTCAAACATCCATATCTTACCTAGCGTTAATCAATCAGGTTCGGATCATATTGGATATCGGGGTAGTGTTGGGAAGAAAGAACAATAAACAGTCAAAAGAACAAAGATGCAATCACCCACACAACACAGAGATTTATGTGGTTCTCTCTCGATTGAGGTATGTACATGAATTATCCACACTGATTCAACTATGTTCTGTGGCAAAAAGAAACACTCACAATACAATGAACCAACTGAAGTATATATAACCCTAAGACGAAACTAGGGTTTCTGTATCTCTATGTAAAAGTACGAAAAATGCCCTTACGAGAAAAAGACCTCCCCAAAAATACTGATTCCACTAAGCTGGGCCGCAGTGTCGTGCCTTCATGTATAGTACTCTAGCACCATCAGATTCCACATAACATTAACAGGTAGGTCTAGACCCAATCCAATAGCTTATCAGATCACAAATTTAGATCCAGAACTGATCTAATAAACTATCGGAACTTATCGGATCAAGGTGACCTAACATCGAGTCGATCTAATCAATAGAGCTATTAAATTTGATTTAAAAAAAAAATGTATATTCTTATGTCAAATACCAAATAGTAGAAGATTTTATCAATATACATCACCATAGTCGAATAAAGTATTCCATACGGTAGCACCATGAATAGCGCATAGCAAAGCAAATCGCCCAAAAATTATCAACTCCCATCATATAAAATATGATAGCTTATCGGATCATGATTCCTAGGTCCAGACCCGATGTTATCGGATTGGATCGGATCAGGTTAACTATCGGGACAATCCCATCCATTGATCACAACCCTAATCTTATCTCATTAATTAAAAGTTTCAACATATATAACTTCTTGTCAAAGAAAAAAAAAAGTTTCAACTTAACCTACCATATAAAGACAACAAAAATAAATAATAAATAATAAATAATAAATAATAAATAATAAAATAAAATAAAATAAATAAAAAATAAAAAAAAATAAGAAGGCACGCACGCGTGCCCACTAGCTTAAGTGAAAGTGCTTTTTCCTGAAAATATATTTAATCTTTGTTTCAATCCACTGATGATGAATTTCCCTGTGCTTATGGGGTGCAATACACTGAATTTTTCATCATTGCAGTGGTGGATTTCTTTTGCAAAACCTTAATGCGCCATCTTTTTGGCTTCTCTCATCAAAATCAATCAAGATCTTCCTCAGCCACAAACCTTGCCATGCAACTATTTTTTTTTCTGGCTTCCAATGCTGTGGGATGCTCGACACGTGAAAGGAAAACAACGGGACATCGTTTTCAACTGGGTAAAGGGTCATCATCTCTCTTCTAGTGGATTTTTTTATGTGGACCCTATGTCAAGCGCCTGTTTAGCCTACTAATAAATGAATGAATGGTCCATCACTTGATGGATCTACACACAAACAATCAGCCTGATTTGTCATCTCTAGACATTTGGATTTGGAAGTATATTTCATTAGGTGATTTCTAGCCATTGGATTTGAACCTTTTTTTTTTTTTGGATACTTAGATTCAATGGTAGAGATTACCAATCAGGCCGATTTTTGGTATGTAGGTCCATCAAGTGGTGGGTTGGCCCCGAAGACTATGTCAAGTGGCCCATTTTTATGTGCTCCATAGCTCCACAGCGAAAAAAACGGTCCACAAAAAATTACTCTTCTGGCTTCTTTCCATTACCTTGTAAAGCTTTAAAAAAATAAAAATTGCGGTCCCCTCTTTCCTGAAACCAAGGTTTAAAAGGGGCCGTTATAACAGTATAACGGACTGGGGACGTTACCGTTTAACGCTCGGGCAAAAACGGAAAATAATGAAGAAAAAAATGGTAAAAACCGTGCTGAGATTCAAATTTTAAAATTTAGAATTTGAATTTAAAAAAAAAAGGAAAAAAACGGCTGTTTTTTTTTACAATTTTTTCAGAAAATAACAGTCATTATTTTGCGTTATAACGGAAAAATAACGGCCTTTATAACGAAAATAACGGTCATTATTTTTTGGGTGTTTTAATGGTACGTAACGTAACGGGGGAGGTCCGAATCCGTTATAACGGCCATTTTTTAAACCATGCCTGAAACTTCAAAAATCTTCAATTATCATCTTTTCTAAAACTTAGAAAATCGTCCCCTACGATTTCAATTTTACTTCTAATCTCTCTGTGGAGAATGAAAGGGAAACTACACTTTTCGCATTATAATTGTGGAATAATGTAAAGAAAGAAGAAATCAATGAAGAAAGGGAAAAAAAAATGGGATAATTTTATGAGGAATCAACGCCACAAGATTTGGTAGAATCAACACGGCTAAGAGATGGAATCAACACCACCAAATAAGCTTCAAAAGCTTAATGGAAATTCACTACCAAAAATTTGACCAAAGGTGACGGACCACGCTATTTTTCTCGACGGCTCTAAACCGTGGCAGAATAGTGACATTTTAGAGCTGTTGAGGAAGAGCAAAACGTCGTCGCAAATAATTTTTTTGTTTTTCTTTTCCTTTAGATTTTGAACCTCTTGTTGCATCAAGTCCCCTAAGTGAGAAGAACTCGACTCTATTGAGTTACAAACTAAAAATGTTCGCACAAATCCAAGTTCATCTATTGAAGATCTAGCTATATCTTTAATCCACATATTGTCTGATGATGGTCGTCCTTTCCATTTCACTAAGAACTTCTGATGGAGTCGTCGTCGAGTAAAGATAATTCGGTCATTCTCCTTCATAGGTTCATTATCTTCACACTTTCTCTTGGGTAATTGTGGAACTTACATCTTTCTCTCTTTTGTAGTCACTAGCTTCTAGTAAAGAGACAAATCCGCTACATTGAAGATCGTACTGAAGTAATAATCTTCTAGAATATCAATGTAGTAAAGCACTCGTTTCACATCTCTTCAATACTCGATATAAACCTATTTCTTTGGCATGTAGCTTGTGATAGATTCCCCGTGGAAATATTTCTTCATAAGTGATAATCATGACCACATCTCTGTATATTCTCACTGAGAGGGCGTGTTAGTGGATGGTGTGTTCCCGCGCACATATGGTGTTGGCCTGACTACCCGTTGGTATACATAGTTATCTCGCCTTTCCTTAATATATAGGTCAATCTTTTAGGGTAAATGGTTGTTTAATATGGTACCAGAGCCTTAAGACCTAGGAGGTCGCGGGTTCAAATCTCCGGCGGAGTGTTTTCCCGCTGAGGGACATGCCAACGGATGATATGTTCCTGCACACGTGTTGTGTTGGCCCGACAACCCTTTGGTATACATAGTTGTTTCACCTTTCCCTAAAAGGTTGATCTTTTGGGGTAAATGGTTGTTTAATTAATAATCTCCTTCTTTATATTTTACATGTCTATTTGCTCTTTCGAATGCTCAGCACATGGTGCAATAACCTTTCAAACATCTTCATCATGAATATCATGAATGTATTGAGCATAACTTTATGCATCTTTAATTGTTCGATTTCTTGTTAGTACAGGAATTAAGTCAATGGAATATATGTTGATGCTTAATCTCATAAGCAATCTTGAATGGTGATCTTCTCGTAGTTCTATTAACAGAACTGTTATAGACAAAGTATACTTGCGAAAGTTTCAAATCCCAACTGGCAATATCCTCATCAACTAAGCATCGCAATAGATTTCTCATTTTTTTGTTAATTACCTCTATTTGACCATTAGTCTAGGGATGATAAGCACTGGAGAACTTAAACTTTGTTCTCATGTTGCCCATAAACTCTTCCAAAAGTAATCTCATGAACTTGACATTACAATCAGAAACAATTCTCTTTGGAAGTCCATGCAGATGAACATGCAACTTCTTTAAAGAAGATATCCGCAACATGGAACGCATCAAAAGTCTACTTGCATGGAATAAAATGTTGAAAAGTGATCAACCACCACGAAGAAGGAATCATATCTTCTCTATCTTGGGTAATCCTAAGACAAAATTCATACTCGAGTCTTTCCATGGTGTATTAGAAATAGGTAGCGGCGTGTACAAGCATGTGTTCTGCTTATGTCCTTTATACAACTTGTAAATTCAGCATCTCTTAATAACTTGGTCAACATATATTTTTAAACTAGGCCTATAGAATCTCCCACAAGTAAGACTATTTTTTCTCACCCAAAGTATCTGCTTAAGTCACGTACATGTAACTTACACAATATGCTCTTTTAGAGAAACCTTAAGAATGCAAAGGGGATTACTATAGAAAAGATAATCATCTTGTACCATGAAATTAGGCTATTCACGATGAAACTTCTCGATTAATTGCATCAACTATATACTTTATTTTCAACACCTACTTTATGGTTAAGGTAAAATGCAAACTCCTGAATAAATTCACTCTATTTAGTAAATTCGGCGCTTAACTTCTTCAGAGAATTCAAATATTTAAGGGCTCGTGATTAGAGAACAACACGAACTCTCAGTGTACTAAGTAGTATATATCGTTGATGCCTCAATGTTTGCATAATTACTTAAAATTTTAAATCATATGACGTCAAATATCTTTTCTTCGCACATTTAACATTTTACTGGAATACGCAATAAAATGCCCTTCTTGGCTTAGTACAACTCCAATTTCCACATGTAACCCGGTGTTATCGGATTGGGTCAGAAATATAGGTAATGCGAATCAATTAATCTAGATGTATCAATCGACAAATCAACTATTATCTCTTGATAAATGATGTCTCTAGGTTTCCAAAATCTTAGAGAACCTAGAAGGATAGTTAAATATCTTTTTGACCTCTCTAGATATCCGATAAAATAACAATTGACTGTTATGGGATCAAGATTCTTCTCACTCGAGTTATATATCTTGGATTTAGCTGAACGTTCATAAACATGAAAATGATTCAAACTTGACTTCCTCCAAGTCTAGAGTTCAAAAAGTATTTTCGGAATTGATTTACTTAGAACCCAACTCAACAAATATATTATAGTCTTCATTGCTTCTCCCTAAAAAAATTGGTAGATTATGGTGACTCATCATGCTCTTAACATATGTCATAGGCTTCTATTCCTCCTTTCTGCTACATCATTTTGCTCTAGTGTCTTTACAATGGTATACTATAGTACGATGCCTTGTTCTTCCAATTACTATAAAACATTTCCTCACTTTTCCCTATATATATCAACTTTTCCATAATATTCGCACCCTCTGTCAAATATGACTATCTTGATTTTTTCGCTTTTTTTTTCTCCCCTTCTACTTAAAATTTCTTAAAGACATCTAAAGCTGTTAGATTTATAATGAATGAGGTACACATAAGCATAACTAGACAAGTTATCTATAAATGCACTACTAGCTACCTCTATGAGTAAGGTCCACAGATATTAGTGTGAATGGTCTTAATAGGTTGCTACTACGACTAATTGTCTTCTTTTTTTCCGCTTAGTTATCTTTTCCTTAATATATATATAGCTTACAGAAGTATCACTAAAATCTAGTGATCTTAGAACACCGTCTCTGACTAATCTTTCAATCCTAACTCTAGAGATGTGACCTAATCCTTGATACCACAGAGGATATATGTATTTTTAGGAGTGCAAGAATTCATTCATATGGGACAATGATCATGAGCTAGTACGCGCAGGATGAAGTAACAACTTAGACTCCAAATATAGAGTAAAAGATCCAAAAACGAAAGAGAAACCATAGCCTAAAGAATCCAACTTGGAGACCAAAATAAGGTTGTATCGCATGGTCGGTACGTAGAATGTATTTGGAATCTAAGATGAATCCAAAATCGAGGATCAAATCAAATGTCCATATACCTTCAACCCTAGCACATTCTGCATTTCCTATGTACAGAAAACTTTCTTTTTTCTATCTTTTATATATTTGTTAAAAATATTTTAAAAGTGTTCGTCATATGAACTGTGGCACCCCTATCAATCCACCAAGTGTTCAACTGTGTATTTATTAGGCTGTTTTCAAAACAAACTAGGGCAGAAGAAATTATTGCATGTTAATATAAACAAGAAATTATGTTATCCATGAGAGCTCATTGTTAACCTTTAATCTAGTTAATGGGGTAAACAACTAAATGGTCCAGAGTGTAATTTTGTGCCTATTTATATCCTTAATTTGTCAAGTCTTGTTGGTGTTGACAACCAGTACTCTACTCTAAAATCTTTAGGGTAAATGGGTCTAACAAAGGCAGAATGCTGGCCACACAACCAAACAACACACTCCAACAACAATCCCCCTCAGCACTTTGTCGGGGACTCGAACTTGCGACCTAATGGGACCTTCATGCTCTGATACCTTGTCGACAACCATTTTACTCTGAAAGTACAGCACAACCTTAACCTTATATCCCAGTGCTCGGATTATTTGATTTTTTCATGGGTACCAGTCACTTTGGCGACTACGAGAATTTCAATTCAATATCAAAAATCTGAACAGCCACTTACAGTTGTTACTCTTAACCCCAAGAGTACAAACCCAAATTCAAACAAATATCTTGTTTGAATTTCAACTAACTCTAATTATTAAGATTTTTTATTCGATAGTGTTTGATCCCATTCCCATAGGATCAAACCTGAAGTGAGAAGAGAAGAGCTCGCCCATGCCCGGCCCATACATGTACATGGTTCAGCACTTTTGAGTCCAAAACATGTGTAGATGTAGCAGTCATGGCCTAACCCTATCTATGCTGTGGTTCAGCCATATCGAGCTGCACTGGTTCGGTCTCTAATGGCCTAATACCCCATCAAAAATGTGATCTAAGCATTTCACATGATATTAATGATAAGAAATAAATCAAAATAAAATACAGCAACTTGGTACCATGGATGTCTTTATCAAATAATGCTCTCTTTGCTTCTCCACTTTTCTTCTCTTTATTCTCAAAATCATGTGCGGTGAAGATGAAGGATCTTCCACTTTTTGCCTTGCCTTGAGATGATGGGAAAGAGCACAATTAAAAGAAAAAAGTGAGGGACAAAGTGAGGTCTAATATAATTGGGATAGAAAGAAAGGATTTTGGAGATATTTTTATCTGAGGGTTTTAAGAAGAGAGAGTAGAAAGTGTGAAAAAATGCTAAAGCAAACAAACCCTTCAAGTTGAAACTCTCAAGATAACAAGGTTTACCAATTGGGCCATGGACTTGTTTGATGACATGGCTGCCACATTAGACGATGACATGGCAGCAGCTTTTTGAGCTTTAACAAACCCTTCAAAGTTGATCATGGAGTATGACAGAATGGTCAACTTGGATTGGTACATTCAAGAGCTTGAGGGTTTAGCAGACAAACTGAACATGAAGATATTCAACCATGACCTCGCAGAACGAAATGATCTCCAATTCAATGTGTTTAGAGTACTGGGCATGAAAAATCAGTTTTATTATCATATAGACGGTGCTCTTGTTGTCTTAAAAAGAGTTGTTGGAAATGACTTAAAAAGACAGATTTTGCAGCTGCGAGGCAAGGGCACGTGTGTCATCCCTTCCATATGTACCAGGATAAATCCCAGGGGGAGGCCCCAAGGGGGATTCAAACTCAGGACCTCCGCTTCCTAAGGCGTACGTGGTCCTGGCCAACTGCGCCCAACCCTTGTGTGATATTCTGCTTCAGTACAAATCTAACAGTGACTCAAATTAATGGCAATGCTAGACGTGGAACGTCTAGGCAACCAGACTAGTCTATATCATATGGTTTAAAAAACGGCTGTTATAACAAAATAACGGCCATTATAACAGATTCAGACAGGTAACATTACCGTTACGGATCCTAAAATTGCATGTAAAGTCTGATTCTCTCTGATCTGACATGAATTTCATGAGAAAAAACTCTACATTTTATGGCATATGCACAATCTCATCTTTCCTGACATCCCAACATTCTTATTTTTCTTTGGGAAGAGTTGAAATAGATTCTACTTCTCCTTTCTTTTTTGAACATTAAAAATAAAATAAAATACACAATTAATTTTACTGGGAAGGCTATCCTGAATTGATATTCAATATTCTCTCAGCAAGTAACAGATCGTCAGGGGTCGTAACCTGCAAGGGATGGAAGACAAAAAAAATAGCTTATTAAGGTCGAAATAGAAAGAAAAAATTCCTCTCACAAAGGGTAGAATGCATTTCAATGAGTAAGGGAATTTACATAACTTTCATGAATACAGAAAGGTTACAGTGCTCAACTTTGTAAGCTAAGACCAGATAGAGAGTTTGAGTACCTTGATGTTGGTGTAAGATCCTTCGGTGACGTATACGGGATGTTTAAGGTGCTCCACGATAGATACATCATCAGTGACTTCAAGGCCATTGCTGTAGAAAAGCACAAGCTTGTTATTGTTTCTTATCAATTATTTTTTATACTATATACAACAAAAAGAGAAGTAAAACTTCCCCAAATGAAAAACTTACACCTGTTTTAAGGCAAGGGATTTCTCTCCACCAGGAGTTGTTTGGTTGCAAAGACAAGGGAAGGATTTTCAAGAAATGGAAAACGGGCTCTTTTTCTTTTTTAACCGCTGCTTTCTGGAGATATGGACCTTAAAGGTTCATGACGCCCTATTCAAATCCACAATTCCCTTGAGACATAAAAAACAGTTAAATATTGCTGACTGCCCTTTCTCATTCTCAATTTGGATAGTGTGTCATTTGAACCAAACAACCCCCAAAAAATCAAACAATGTTGGATCAGTCTAAAAAAAATTGAGCTTGGTTTCACGAGTTTGTTCCTCGAATTCCTCATTTGTGGATGTGAACGCCTAACATGGAAAGGATAGAAAAGAATGCTGTGTTAGGTAGGTAGGCTTCAAGGTGCGTGGCTGAAGTATTACTAATAAAGTCAAAACTAGGAGTTGACTCAGTAATTTGCAAATCAAGCAAGGAGATCAATTGTCACCATCAATCTATTCCATTCAATTTGGCACAAGTCACGTTCACAGTTGTCTTTGCCCACTGCGATCAGTACAACTGGTCTATCACCATCACTGTGACTCATTCTCGAGACAACATCACTTTAACCAGCCTTCCTTGGCCAATGACATGTCAGCCAACCTACAGCACGACCAGACTATCAGCCACATCCGAATCTTAAGTTCTTCCTCACCTTGTCCACGCCCTTTTGTCACAACCTTATCACCATTGTCGTGAGATGAACTACAAGCTTATCTCCAGCAGATCCACCCTTAGTAACCGGAACCTCCCCCATTAGGGGTGTGGGTGCAGCTCCTGCTCCGAAACCTCGATTTCGACAGTTTAAAACCTAATTATTCTCTAAACCTCGCTCCTAAATTTTTGAATCTTGCTCCATTTATTTTGTTGACCACACTTTCTTTCTCTTGATTTTCACAACAAAAACTGTGTTCTTATGTTTACAAGATTTTGAGATGGGAAAAAAGGTCTTACATTAGTAAACAAAAATTGTAATCGTTGGTTGTCGAACGGCTTTAACTTTTTCAATTTGAGTATAAATTCTTTGATACGAGTCCCCAAGGATCTTCTAAAGCTCTGTACTTCAATCTTCGTGCAGACTCCCATTACGAATTCACTTCTTATTCCCTCAACTCTAATCCAATGGTGCTTGCTCACAATAGCTTTCTCGAGGGCTAGGAAGTGGGACCTTCATGGTTATTTAAAGACTTCCTCACACTCACAAATCTTAAGGTTTTGTTTTCTCTGGTTAATTTCCTTTTTCTAGAGTACAAAAGAATAATTTCATAACTAGCCTGAATTTCTCATACTAATAATCATCCTATGGGAAAATTACGGTCTATGCCAGTATGTGCACTTCCTCCATAATCAGTCCTTTCAAAATTAATTAATCATTAAACCCATATTTCTTAATCAATTAATTTCCCATTTAAATGGTAAATTCGTTTATCCATAAAATAATATATCTGTATATTTTTGGATTCCCTTAATTCTGGAAAATTGGCACCCTCAGAAATGTCTCGAATAATTCCCATTCATGGTGACAAATTGTAACACGGTGATTTTCTAGAAAATAATTATTGTAAATATATATAATTTCGTAAATTAAGTTACAAGAATTTTTGGATAACATTTTACAATTAATAATTCCATTTCGATATAAATTTGAGCAGGGCCGGCTCAAGCATAAGGCGAGTAAGGCGGTCGCCTTAGGCCCCCAAATGATTAGAAGGCCCCAGATTTTTTAAAAATGTTAGATGCAGACGACTTTGGATGCAATCGATGCAGAGGGCTCTCATGGCCCCATGTGGCTCATTTTTTGGGCCCACTAACCGCATAAATGTTTAGCTCACCCTTTGGTGGTTATACATACCAAAAATCACTTTGATTAGTTTTCTCTAACCATAGATTTTAGCACTTTTTAAGGATTGATTCCAGGCATTGGATTCAATCATGTTTTTTGCATATTTTTTAGTACTTATTCCAACGGCTAGAAATTATCAATCAAGTTGATTTTTGGTATGTATATCCACCAAAAGGTGAGCTAAACATCTAAGCAGTTAGTGGGCCCAAAAATGAGCTATGTGGGGCCATGAAGCTGTCTGCATCGACTGCATCCAAAGTCCTCTACGTCTAAAATTTTTCCCAAATTTTTTTGTTAAATATAGATCTACTTATAATCTATGTTTTAAAACTCGCTGAGGCGACTCGGGACTCGGCATACAAACTCGGATTTGCATGCCTCGCCGAGTTGACTCGGAAACTCGGCCGAGTCTTTACTGAGTCAATCATTTAAAGGCTGAGTCGACTCACTTTTTTTTTTTTTAATTTCTAAATTTTTTTACTATATTTTATAATTTTTCAACATTTTTTTAATAAATATTAATTTTTATATATTTAAATATTTAATAATTAATTTAATGACTCGCTGAGTCGACTCCCGAGTCTTTGAGGTGACTCGGCCCAATGGACTTCCGAGTTCCGAGTTTTAAAACATAACTTATAATCACTCACCATGTGTTTTGAAAATTAGTTTTCTCCTCTCCACGGACTGGGCATTGTTACGAGATTGACTCCTCTCTCTCTCTCTAATGTTGTGAGTCATTAAACCCCATTTAGAGTTTTCGCTTTAGGCCCCAACTTGTGTCGAGACGGCCTTGAATTTGAGTCCAGAATGGATACTTGTATTTGATTATTGTATACTATTGAGGCCTCATAACCCACATTAATCAAATACAATCAATCAAATAATCATTGGGATTCCACATGATGATCCTCTATACAAATCACACATTTTGATAATACCCAATGTAAACAAACGTCACTATGAATGTTTAATGCCCCAATGTTCCACATCAAAATATTCATCTTTACGTGTAAATTAGATCGAGTTTACTGCACTGAGACTAATATAACAATGTGCACTGAATGGGTGTAATTCCTAAAAAAAAGAGGAATCTCATAATACTAGTTCCCACCAATTCAAGCATCGATCCCATGCACGCGTGAGTCACGTGCCGTGAATTGAGTACCAAAAGGCATGAGATTCACGCACGCACAAATTCCATGTGTTTCCTCATTCATGTAGGATTCCGGATTTGCCGAAGCCAATCCCCTTAGACACACCCTAGCGTTAATTCCAATCACATGTATCAGGCAATGAAGGATTCCATCAATGGGTCTCATGGTCTTATCGCCATTCTTACCTTGTGATCGTTTTCGAAAATTTGTCCGTTCTATATTCCTGACACCCCAGTACATGAGGGAAATATAAGTTTCATCCTGTAAGATGATGTTCAACATTTGGGTACGGGTTAGTGTGTGGGATGTTGTGTTCAAATGTCTTGCTAGGCCATACAAAATTCCAAGAGTAATGAGGGGGCATATAAGAATTGGGATGCCTCAATGCCCGAATGGAGGGTCATCTAATCTACCCAAGCACCAAGGCGTCAAGAGGTTGCACGTTGCAAAAGACCACGTATAGGGTAACCTATTGATTATCTAGATGTAGGCCGCTTTTTACTTCAAAAAATTGGAATTATAACACGAGTTTAGAAATGACATCTTTTTTGTCCACTTGTAAGATAAACCTTTTCAAGACAATATTGACATACTATTTGAGTTTTTTGTGATAGATGATATGTGTGTGTATAACGCTCCGAATGCACTCCGAACCCTAGGGTATTTTTCAACTTGGCGCTTCCCACTCCAGCACTTGTACCTGCTCCACGCTCTGGACTCTCAGGATTCACCACATGTTGAACTCCACTCACAAGTCCACCATCTGCAGATCTCTCTCCAACCAATCACAATAGCAGGCTTACTTTGGCCCCTCTTGGATTTCCCCGACTTTGCTTTAACCCAACATCTATCTACAATTCATCACTCCCTCCTTTAAACTGAGCACCATTGCCAAACATTCCTCTGGTCCCTCTCAACCTTCACTTAACTGATCACCTTTCCCACACAAATCTACCAATCTTCCTTTTGCTATCTACTAGACCTTTGCTTAAACCACCAAATCTCAACTTTCCTATATCTACCTCTCCTATTGCAACCAAACCACTCACTAATCAAGTCTTGTTATTCTTGATCAAACTTGAAACCTTTAGAATGGTTGAAAAATCTGTGGTTCATCCCCATCCTCAGGCATGTCTCTAATCAATGACAGTTCTCTTTTGGTGTTTGAGCATTAAGATTTGCATGTCATGATTTTGTAGTGAGAATTGGGATTTTGTTAGTTCTTAATAAGGGCTTGAGTATAGACTTGAGACTATTTCTATCAAATTTAATGGTAAGAAAACCTTTTGGGAGTTTCCTTTTTAAGGAATTTTCTTAAGCAGAATGGGTTGTAGAGTACTGTTGCTGGGCATGATCTTATACTTCGTGACAACAAGGAACTTATTTAATGGAAAATGAACCCTGACATGTATTTGGAATTCTATGGAACCTAATAAAGCATTTAACCTAGGACCCCAATGCACTTCAAAAGATACGTAGAACTACTTTAAGAAACTATATTAACAGTCCAATCAGGCCTTGCCAATTTCAAGAGGGTATTCAAATCTCGGTGCATGGGGGCACCATACGATCATTTGAGTTATGTATCATCACCTTAGAAGGAACTCAGTTGATTTGAGATCCCCCACTTATTAGGGAACTGCGACATCGAATCTCCTTCAACCCTATTCACTACCCCTCCCTCCTCCCTCCCAGTTCGTTGAGGATTCATGCAAGAGCTATTTGCATGACTCAAAAAGGGGACGCTCGGGATTCTCTAAGTGAGAGTCTGGGATACCTAGCAATGAGATGAAGATAGAGGGGCTATGTCACTTGAAGTGGCTCAAAGACAAGATTAGCGAGGCTGAACTCAAGGGCATTTCCTCTTATTCAGACATGTTATCAAATCAAAGCAGAATTTTTGTAAATCACAAGAGTTTCTATAGAAGGGTCGAGAGAAAACATGACCCTAGAATTCAATCAAGACAATCTATGGAAAGGTACAGAAAGGACATATGTCTCCACTGGTGGTAGGGACGGCTTAACGTTGGTTGATTATGAATGTAGCCCTAATTTTCCCCAGGAGACCTCTAAAGAAGGTAGATTGAAGGACAGTACTGGCATACAAGATACCACTAGGCCAGAAGAGGTGCTCACTATAGACCTGTCAAACTTGAGCCTGGGTAACAGGGAGGCAAGTATGGAGAGTTTGCGCTAACCCAACCTCTCAATTTAATCAACTACACAGGAGTGGAAGCCGAAGAGACCAGTTCAAGAGCTAAGCTAGCAAGTAATGACACTCAAAATACACAGTACTTAGAAGGTCGCAGAGCAGGGTGGACAATGAAAAGATGACAACACAGTACCTTAAGGGTGATTTGATTCCCACGACAGATGTGGTGGCTTCAGACAGTGTTACCAACCGAGTGATGCATAAGATAATGGGTCTTACCAAATTCATTGGTGTATCTTATGAGGATAACGAAGTACAAACAATAAAGTTGTTTCAGGCCATCGAGGACAGTAGAAGAGGTGAGATGGGGAAGGCACACCCAAGGGATCCTAAATTTAAGCAGAAAGAAAATAACAAAGGAAACCAGGAAGGCAAGATTTTGAGGGAGGTAATAAATTTGAAGAGTGGTATAAATTATGATAGAAGGTAGGTCAACAAAGGGGTAAGTAATTGAAGAAAAGGAAGGGACTCCAAATCTCAGGTACAATAAAGCACTGTTTGATGCGGGACGTAAGGGGATCGAGCTACTAAAATGATATCTAGAAAGTGGAAGGTTGATATTCCGGCTATTCAAGAAACAAAGATGGAAGTTTTGGGGGATAAGACCGTCAAGGAAATTTGGGGCAACTCAGATTGTGGATAGGAAGCAATTACGGCTAGAGGGACAGTTGGGGGACTTCTATTGATTTGGAATAAAAACATAGTAAATATACTAGATTTATACAAAGGGGGGTTTTGAATAGCAATTCTATGGTAAAATGTTGAAGACTAATTTGCATGGACTTTAACAGGGGCTGATGAACCTAATGACAAAAAGACCAAAAAAATCTGGTGGGAGGAGTTGGGTAGGACCAATAACAGATGGGGGATCCTTAGTGCATCAATGGAGATTTTAATGTCAGTCACTTTGTTCATGAGAAGGACCAAAGCCAGATAATCAACAGCATGAGAGATTTTGCTGATTTCATAGAAAAGGATTCCTTGTTGGATCTTCCTCTTGGTAGCGCTCTCTATACATGATCTAAAAATCTAGACATACCTGTGATGTCTAAGTTAGATCATTTTGTGATCTCGTCTTAGTGGGAGGAGCATTATCCTACCATCACCCAAGAGGTGATCCCAGACCGGCATTCCATCACTCTCATATGATGCTCAGTTGTGGGGGAATCAGACAACATCCTTTGCCTTACAGATTTGGAGAAAACATGTAGTTGGAGTACCCCAACTTCAAAGAGTTGGAGGCAGGTTGGTAGGGCTCGTTTCAAATTCCAAGGAAGGGCCGGTTTCATTTTCTCTAAGAAACTTGAGCTCTCAAAGATGAACTCAAAAGGTAGAATAAAGAGATTTTTGGGAAAGTGAAGCTTACTTGTATCTTTGGTCATCTCTCTCTTCGGATTTTAAGGGTTGTTTCTTTGACACTTTTGTATTTAGATGGGATGATCTTATAGGCGGATATGATCTCATTTGATTTGTCCGGTCCCTTTGTAGTGAGGTCCTTCTCTAGATGTCCTCCTTTCTTGTTCTCTGCGGTTCTTCCCCTTTTTTCAATAAAGCATTTTAACTTAGCAAAAAAATAAACCAAATTCTAGAAGAGATTGCATCCATAGATAGGGAAGAAGAGCAGAATCAGCTGTCCATGGAGAAAAAAAGTGAAAAGAATGGAAGCCAAGGGTGAATTCTTGAAATGGTCTTCATAGGAAGCTGGCATCAAGAATTAGGTGACTTTAAGAAGGCGACAAAAATACAGATTTCTTCCATAGAATAGCCAATCTCCGATTAACAACATATCCAAGTTGAAGGGGACGTGATCACGACGGAAGAAGAGGACCAAATATGAGACCATGCGGTGCAATACTATTCCTCTCTTTACACTAAGATCCAGATGTTTTAGCCTAGGCTAAATGGTTTACAATTCAAGTAGATCTCCACAGAAGCATATGACACGTTGCAAAAACCCTTCGAAGAGGAGATTTTAGCAGCCCTTAAGGAGCTCAATGGTAATCGAGCTATGGGTCCAAATGGTTTCTTGTTAGCTTTTTCAAGAAGTGTTAGGAGATCATTAGGAAAGATTTTATGAAGCTGCTAGAAGAATTTCACGAGAGGTCTTATCTAGATAAAACTTATGCCACGTTTATAGCACTTATCCTTAAAAAAGATGGAGCGATGGACATCAAAGACTACAGACCTATATCTTTAGTAGGGAGCGTGTGCAAGATCCTCTCAAAGGTTCTGGGCCTTTGGCTTCGAGATTGAGAGGAGTTTTGAACTCTATTATTTCACCACTTCAGGGAGTTTTGTGTAAAGTAGATCATATCTTAGATGGGGTCTTAATCGCGCCAACAAATGCATTGACTCCAAACTTCACAGTGGTAACGCAGGAGTCATATGCAAGATTGACATGGAAAAAGCCTACGATCACGTCAAATGGCAGTTTTTGGATTACTTAATCAATAGGATGGGTTTTGGGGCCAAACGGAGGAAATGGGTCCACACATGTATCTCTTCAACTTCCTTCTCGGTGCTTATAAATGGTTCCCTTGCTCGTTCCTTCTGTAGCTCTAGAGGAATTCGTCGAGGAGATCTCATTTCCTCTTTCCTCTTCACCATTGTTGTAGAAGCCCTAAGTAAGCTGATTCAGAAGGCAAAAGAAGACGGTGTGATGGAAGGTTTCTCCACGGGGAAGATAATCCAATCATATCTCATCTATAGTTTGTCGACGACACTTTGATTTTTTATAAGTAGTCACAAGCAGTTAAGATACTTGAGATGCTTATTGTGTTGCTTCAAAGTAGTTTTGGACCTTCGTATCAATTTGGGCAAAATTGGAGTGGGGAGTTAAACAAGGTAGCGGATCTCGCCAATTCGTTGGGATGCAAGACGGGTAAAAATCATGGCTATTCCTCATTTGATTTTTATTTTTTTTTTATTTTTTTCTCTTAACTTAGAAATAATGGCTATTCCTCATAATGGCAGGGATGAAGAAATGGATTGGAGGTTTAATTCTTAATTACATGAAGCAGATGTTAGAGAGTCAGAGTGTGGGAGCGAGGAAGCGACAATGACAAACAAGTTTTAAATTGCTTCGTCTAGGAACCAAGGGCAAGAACAATACAGAATAGCATTTTTCTACAACTATGGCTTAGTTCTTGCAGGAAAATGTTGGTAAAAAAAATTTAATACTACTTGACCTCTTTGACTGATCTCTCTGTAATTGTTTACCTTTTAATGATAATTTATACTTACCAAAAAAATATCCAAATTCTCCTCCTAAAGCTATTGCTTTCACTTGACTTAGGATGCAAGGGAAAATCCAAACTAAAGTTCAACTTCTTGAAAGAAAATTGTTGTTAAAATATCATGTACACTTTACAAGAATGTAGTGGGATATTGTATTAATATCTCAATAAACTACCCTTATTCATGTAACATTTGGTTATAGGATGTTCCATATTTTATATTGACTTCTGCAACACCTTTTCACTGGAAGACCTATTGAAGTAGGGTTATCCTAGCGAAAGTAAGGTTATCCTAGAGGATATTTAAGAATTTCACTTGGCACTTCTTTTAACCTCTGTAATTTGGATATCTGAATGGAAAGGAATTGCCAAGGTTTTTTTAGGCCATTGTGGAAGACATTAAATCTATAATTTAGCAAATTAATTATTGGGTTGCAAAGAAAGCTGCAACCATGTCTTACTTTAAATCTCTATTTTTGTTTCTAATAAATAACTCGATTGGTATTTACAAAGCCTATCACCCTACAATGAGACCAAAGGATAGGTGGCTTCCTTTCCCTTCCAGCTGGATCAAGTTGAATTTCAAATTTTCAATGGCAGCAACAAAAGGTAGCAAAGGAAGAAGAGCAGATCATTTTCTAACAGCAATGGTAAAGTTATTTTGGCTTATGCTGATCCTGTAGGAGCCAAGTAGGCTGTGGACACTTCAGCAACAGCCGTTGAAATGGAAAAGAACTTTTATCCAAACCCTTCCTACTATGCAGCAGGTAGAACTTAACTATTTGCTGGTTAATTAAGGAATTAAACATCCCATGACATTATTTCCCTCTATACTAGGGAACATGGTTCGAAGCCTCGGGAATCGGCCACCTCCGATTCCGATCCAAATCGGTTGGATCAGACCAATCTGGCGTGATCCCAAGACATTTAAAAAAAATCATAAAATTAAAAAAAAATGCAAAAAAATGTCAAAAAATCATATCAAATCATTAAAATTTTGACTAGATCCATTTCAGCCTCTTTGGATGAAAAAAAAAAAGCCTAAAAATCATAAAAAATGGTTCGACCAACTCGGCTGGATCGCCCGATCCAGCCTGATCTGGTACACACCAGGGTATTTAGTCTCGGGGGCCTCCGACACCGATCCGAATCGCCTGATCCATACCGGGATCGACCGATAATTCTAACCATGCTAGGGAATCCTTTCTAGAGAATGTTATGATTGTTGGATTATTCACAGGGAAGGAAATCATGTTGATAAGCTAGCTCACACAAAAGGTTGTAGTAGTTCCCAATTAGTGTGGGAATCTATGATAGCCAGATACTCCAGCATACCTGTATCGACACAATAGGATACCAATCCTAGCACCAGATATTGCATGGATACTTCTAAGACACCATTTTCTCATTTCCTATTGTACTACTGTGTATTTTCTCACTTCCGTGCGGAAGATTAAATAGTGACACCCTCTTTAGCCAACAAGTCGGCATCCTCAATGACACTCCCATGCATATGTATTAAAGCCTACACTAATGTCTCATAATGTTATCCTCATTCGCAAGTCTTTAAGGGCAGTGCCTCGATGTTAACTGGTGTGTAAAGCTTCAATACATTTTTTTTTATTTGCTATCACAAGAAGTGATCCATCAGATTGTTCCTAATGTCTCAATTAACAAGTATGAACACAGGTTGAAAGACAACTCAGAGGTTGCTTGCTGCACTTGGGCATCATTCATTAACATCAATTAGTCAGTTTTCAGCATTTAAGCATCATTTCTAGCATAAATTTATGCAACATTACAGGCTCTTTTTCAGAATTCAATGGACAATTTAAATGTTCTTTAACATCAAATAGTCTAAAATTTGATATCATGATTTAAAAAATTACATACCTGTTGACAATGTCAAAGCCTTTTCTAAGCAATTCAGGCTTGATAATCTGCACACCACATTTTGTTATATAGCTCCATAAATTTCTTAATGAATATGTTCAATATACGAACATCCCTTAAACAAAAAATAAGTGGAAAATGGAAAGTGTTTCATCAATAACCTGTGGGGTCTGCATTTCCCATAGTGTTCTCCTATCAAGTGTTCTTACTACAAAAGATTCACTGTTTGCCTGCATAGCAATTAGGAATAAGGATTACAGGCTCTATCATGCAATGAGAGGTAAATCTCACTTGGTTGAGATACTGTGCATTAAATACTAACAAAATGTATTAATGCCATTTGGAAAGACATATAAGCTGAAGACAGATGGTATTATGCATCAATGCAAAAGAAACCTTGAAAAAATTGACCCAACACCGAACTGCTGATTTCCATGTTCGAATGGTGGGTTTGATGAAAAACTTGATTACTCATCTGATTCAATTGTAAATAAGGACAGAAGAAAGGGGAAAAAATGTGGAAAAAAAAAAAGAGTAAACAAAACATAAAAAAAAAGGTCTATAATGTAGCCTGGTGGGCAGGCGCAACCTCAATTCAGTTGTTGTAGATTAATCAACCAACGACCAATTCACAATCAAAAGGAGTAGAATAATAAGAAAACTGTAACAATATCTAACCAATGGATAGGATTAGACAACTTTATAATAAGCCATAACTAATAAACATTCATAAAAAAACACTATTCACGTCACTTTTCAATTACACCCCCTTTATATAAACCTCTGTAACGCATGTTTCCTGCCTAAGTTGACTATGACCTGATTAGAAACTTCTAAACTCTATAAATAACAAATTCTTCTAAGAAGACAAAGAAAGACCTTCCTAATAAATTTAGGATGCAACACAAACTCTAGAAACCTCCTAAAAAGTAAAAACTCATCATCATCATCATAAGATTTATCCCAACCAATTCGATGGAGAGGCGTTTCTTCCATTAACTTATCTTCAAATCTTTTCTCAACATCCTTTATGGCCTTCCCCTTGCCCTTTTAAATCCTTCAACCTTCATGTTCCTTCTCACTAGTGCAGTCACCAGTCTTTGTTAAACATGACTAAACCATTTCAGTCAACTATTCTTTATTTTATCACCTGTTGGGGCTACCCCTATTTTCTCTCCAATGCATTCATTTCTGATTTTGTCTATCCCAGTCTTTCCACTCCTCCATCTTACCATCCTCATCTTGGCTACTCTCATTCTATGAAAATGACGTTTCTTTCTTGCCAACATTCTTCTAACAAGCATAGCTGGTCTTATTGCCTTCTTATAAAATTTTCCTTCTACTTTGATAGATATGCTTTGGTCACATAGCACTCCTGAAGCAAGTTGCCACTTTGGTCACTTAGATCTAATGCTATGGGCACAATCCTCCTAAATCCCTCCCTCCTTATCCTAGTTGTTAAATTTGGATACTCCAAAAGTTTGAGACGGAAAAAGTTCGAGTATAATTCGGTTATAATCTAAAAATCCGGTGTTAAAAATTCGGCTAAATATTTGAGGAACGGCAATAATTCGCAACTACATTTATTCGTGTTTAGTTCAATTATAATGTAAAAATCCGGTGTTAAAAATTCATCAAATATATAAGTGTGCAAGATAATGATATATGCAATTAGAGGGAGAATTTTTTTTTTTTTTAACCTCCACAGAGGAATTAGAGAGATGTACACACACATATGCAGAGATATGTATACACACGCAGCACGTGTCCCACTATTGGTCCCAAACTTATAACCAACTGAGATAAGTGGTTCGCTCAATCAACCACCTTGACCCAGCTAGGCTGCTGGAGTCACTTGGCTCAGCTCTCAACTTGGAACGGGCCACCAGCCATTTGTGCATATACGCACCAAAAAATAAGCTTGATTGATGATTTTTAGCAGTTGGATAGAGTACCCAAAATACATGCTTGAATACGACGGCTAGAATCAGTCTTAAAAAAGTGTTAAATTCTAATGCTAGAGATAACTAATTAGGGTAATTTTTGGGATGTTCATGAAGGGTTATAGTCGGTGAACTAAACATCCATGATCGTGGGCCCATGAACATGGCCTGCATAGAGATATTAGGGCAAAACCCCGCTGAAGCAAAACGCCACCTTAATCTCCCCCCCGGCGGGTGGAGCAAAACCCCGTTGAAATACAGCTCGGTGGAAGGATACCATCTAACCCTGTTATGGTGTTGCAGCGGAGAGAGAGACAGAGGAAACCCCGTTATGGTGTTGCAGCGGAGAGAGAGGCAAAGGAAACCCCATTTTGGTGTTGCAGCGGAGAGAGAAACAGAGGATGGAGAGATGAGAGAGAGAGAGAGAGATAACCCTCATATGAAGATGGTGTTGCAGCAGCAGCAAGAGCAATGGGTAGACGAAGGGGACAGTGAAAGTGTGGGGACCATGGGTAGGGTGGAGACGAAGATAACTTGGGGATTTTGAAGGTTTTTTTTTTCCTTTTATTTGTTTTCTCTTCAACCGAACAAAAGGGCCGACTTATTCGTCTTCACGTATAAACGCGTTTTAATCGTTGGATCTCAATTATTCACGAATAATACCGAATCGTTCAAATATTCGCCCATTTGATTCGGTTATGTTGGTAAAATCATTTACTCGCGAATTATTCACGAACTTGGCAACTTGGCTCCTTATGGATGACTGAAACGAGATATCGGAATCTTTGAGGTATCTCCTAAGCAACAATCATAACAAGCACCTCATTTGTACATGTATGTGACTATACTAAAGTTGCACTCCATATACTATGTCTTGGATCAACTTATTTAAAATCCATTGGTCTCCAAAGCATCCCTCTATAATTATAGTTTTGCTTTTACTCACACTATGTCATCTGCAAATAACATACACCATGAGACCTTGTAATGCAGGGGCATTTTCACACCGGGTTCAAGTGGGGCAACCTACGTAAATGGGACACACTCGGGGTGGGATGGCCCGTGTGAAATGGGACCCACGAAGGAGGGTTCGACCGAGGGCCTCAAAGGCTATGAGATAAGAGGGATTTAATCTCACGTTACCAACAGTCGCGGCTTTTGGGGAGTACCAGTTAAATGCCCTGCATCAAAGTGGTATCAGAGCGGGAGGTCTCGTGTTCGAGACTCCTCACCAGAGATGCTTAATACAGGGGCATTTTCACACCGGGCTCGAGTGGGGCAACTTGCATAAATGGGGCACACTCGGGGTGGGATGGCCCGTGTGAAATGGGACCCACGAAGGAGGGTTTGACCGAGGGCCTGGATTTGGGCTATGAGATAAAGGGATTTAATCGCACGCTACCAACAGTCGCGGCTTTTGGAGAGTATTGGTTAAATGTCCTGCATCACCTTGTCTTAAATGTGAATACTTCATTCACACCTAGAGAAAAAGATACGACTCATGATTGATCCCTGGAGTAAACAAAATGGGGAACTCGTTTTCATAAACCTCCTAAAAACCAAACCTATTAAAGTCAATAAACCTTTTATTTTAAACCCCCACCAAAATGAGTAAATCAAAGAATTCACAAGGCTAAAAGTATGTTGTGAACTAAGCTGTAAATCTCAATGGTCCAATCGTTATCTCCTATAAGGAGGAATATATGCTAAAGTAACCAATGTCTTTAAAGATGGAGGTGTGGGGCGAGGCACTTCAATGGCCTAAAGTGTGAGGCATAAACCTTAAGGCATGGAGTGTAAGCCTCAAGAGCACGCCCTTTTAAATGAATACTAAAAATAAGATACAAATAAATAATAGGATAAGTTCAATAAAAAAAGATAACATAGGAAACTTATGGGAAAAAAACATTAAACTAATCCGTATGGGTGAAAGAGATGTTTTTGTTGTTATTACCCTAGAATAGCTAATTATTGTTAGACTAAGGGTTAGGCATGGTTGAAAATCTCATTCCTTCGTGGTTGAGACTTCTCGTTTCAGTAAGGTACCGAGATGATACACAGGGGGGAAAGAATCATTTCATGACAACAACTTACGAACTAAAATTGGTTTGAAACCTTATTTTCATGGTATATGTACCTTTTAGTGTTTTTTCCATTGTCTCGTTCCATCTCATTTCGTCTCGCTCAATACGTCTTGTTCCATAAGCTTACCGAGACAAGAAATGGAATGATGTTTTAAACCTTGAGGTTAGGTGAAAACAAAAAAAGGTAACTAATTGAGTTATTTAAGGTACAACCACCTAAACTTACCGCCAACATCATACATGAGGCAGGCAACTCTAACACAAGGCATTGAAAAGGTGCAAATAGTGTGAGACATACGCCTTTTTTAAAGCCTCAATGAATGAGACATGCCTCCCAAGCTTTTACGCCTTTTCAATAAGCCTCGAGGCGTTTTGGCGAAGCCTCACTCCAAGGCGAGCCTCAAGGCGTAAGCCTCAAAAGCCTTTTAAAACAATGATATTAGTAGCGATGTACCAAAACTTGGTGCAACCTGCCATACCAACTCCTATGTCAGCCCCTGCGTCTAACCCTCGAGGTAGAAAGCATTCATCCTCAAATCCCAGAAGTTCCAATGTTATAATCTTGCTACCAATCCTCCTATGTACACATAATAGGGACACAAATGCGTTTACGTTTAAGGAAATATGTATTCAGAGTATCGGTAGCATCACCCTTCATGTAATGTCCCGTTCCTCCTAACTCATGTTTTGTTGCTTGCGGAAGATGGAAAAGTGATCTTTGGATTTTTCTGCAGCAACTTTCTTCGTCGTCCCAAACTCATCTGTGTTGTATTTGATGACAATAATAATTTCAAATAAACAAAACTAGTGTTGTTGTTACAGTTTGTGGGGGGGAACATGAACTCCCAACACCTGAACAGACAATGCCAATTTGAGGTGGGGATATGTCCACCTTGTTACCTTCTTCACTTGCACCCACAACCTTTGGTGTATAATTCCAAGTTCCAACAAACTCGTTACTTGAACCACGGTTTTCTTCAGCAGCACAAGAACAATTACCTTCTTCAAAATACTGATATTATATTTATATCAGCGAGATTTTTCTGCCACTGTTTTCCAATTGAATCCATCTCAGATAATTGAACCCCCCCCCCCCCCCCCCCTCTTCCCAAATTTCTCGACACACTAGGTTGCAATACATGACTTTGATCATAGATTACAAACATCCAAACTTTGTTCATGCGTCTAGGTCTCGCTAAGTTGCCATCTATGCTAAAATTTCTCGACACACTAGGTTGCAATACATGACTTTGATCATAGATTACAAACATCCAAACTTTGTTCATGCGTCTAGGTCTCGCTAAGTTGCCATCTTTGCTACCCGGACATTTCAAAATGGCTACCGTATCCGTGTCAGACATTTCATTTTTCAGGTGTAATGCCACGTCTATGAACAAGTTGTCATCCAACTATTTTCCAAGCATTTTCGTGTTTTTCTCTGATACAAAATTGATATATGCGAGGCCTAATCATAATTCAGTTGTTGTAGATTAATTGGCCAACAACTATTTCACAACCAACCAGAAGCAGTATTCAAGAAAAATAATATGCAAACCGCAATAGTCATCCAATCAATGAACAGAAATAAACTAGAAAACTCTAACAAAAATACTCTTTATTAAAATAAACCAAGACTCGTAACATTTGTCACAAAGCACTATTCATACACCCCAGACATAGATCTCTAACAACTCCTAAAAACACTCGTAAAACATGTTTCCTAATCCTAAGTCAACTGTGAATTAACTAGAAACTTCTAAACCCTATAAATAACTCTAAATCTTCTAAGAATATAATTAAAGACCTTCCTACTAAGCTCTCGAAACCTACTAAAAGTAAGAAACTTACTGTTATTAAGCCCACCCAAATAAGTAAATACAGAAGTTTCTAAGGCTAAAAATATGCTGATTGTTAGGGGATGGTGTGTTCCCGCGCACGTGTTGTATCGGCCCGACGACCCGTTGGTATACATAGTTGTTTCTCCCTTCCCCATTAGGTCGATCTTTTGGGGTAAATGGTTGTTTAACATGGTATCAGAGCCTTGAGGCCTGGGAGGTCGCGGGTTCAAGTCTCCAACGGAGTGTATTCCCGCTGAGGGGGAGTGTTAGCGGATGGTGTGTTCCCACGCACGTGTTGTATTGGCCCAACGACCCGTTGGTATACATAGTTGTTTCTCCCTTCCCCATTAGGTCGATCTTTTGGGGTAAATGGTTGTTTAACACTGATGATGTCAGTAAATCTGTAAATCTTGTGGGGTCTACTCATCCTCTCCTATGGTGAGGATTATACAGTGTAGTGGCACCAAAATTTGGTGCACCCAGTTGTACCAACTCCTGCGTCGGTGTTGGGACCTATATTGCAAGAATTTAATGTTCAGAGATTTAATTGAAGTATCTTTATCTAAAATGAAAAAGAAGAGTAGAGATGATCTTAGGGTGTTTTGGATATGATTTCAGCTGGAGTGGAAGAAGGGGATTAAAGAAACAAAAAATATATTAAAGTGAAAACAAAAAATGATCTAGTTTTGTGATCTCTATCGTTCATAAATCTTAGTCAAATTTATGAGAAGACTGGTGAAATAATCAGACTTCCCCACCAATAACCTGTATTTATGTAAAAAAGAATTTCCAACAGTGAAAAAAAAGAAATAAATAAATAAAGCATTCGTGTGCCGGTTTTTGGAACCCGGCGCTTCGATCCTAAATAAGGCACACAGAACCCAATTTTTTACTGATCCTACATGAAACAAGTTTAAATTTTCCAATAAGAATACTTGAAAACTATCCTATGTAACTTCAATATAGACAAGTGCGTCTAGCATAACCCAATGAGATCAAATGTCCACACAGTTCATTGGTAATACTATGTACTAAATAAAAATAGATGCAATAAATTTAAGAAAAATGTCGTTAAAGTAAAAAAACTAAATAGCATTTAAATAATAACTGAAAGAAAGAAAAATGTCCGTGCTATGCTACCCGGATACTTCAAATGGGCGCCATATCCATATCAGATTCTTCAATTTTATGTGTAAATATTGTATCCACATCATATCAGTCCCATGTCCTTGCCCGTATCCAGGTAACATAGTGTTCATATTGTCTTTACAAGAATTTCGATGTTGCCTGGTATGTATGTCCAACGTGGCAATTACTTCAAAGAAACAAATTAGCCAATGTCACATAGATTCCATCAGATGCATATATGGAAATAACTTGTCAGAATTATATGAACCTCCTTGATTGTAGCTTTCACAGGAACACCAAGCACAGCCGCCCCATTCAGCCAGCCATCGATAAGAACCTAGCATACAACAATTACAATTCATATTAATTTTTAATTGGTAAGCTACATCCTACATCTGGATATATTTTAAATTGTCAAGATGCAGCAGCCCAAATGAAGGAACCCATAACACCACAGCAATTTGGGAAAACTTAATGTATTATAATATTAAAATGATATTGGTCATTCTACCACCTTGCGACCAACAAATTTGCTAACTGAAAGATTCTGTCTGAGTGCCATAAGATAGATAGAGCTAGAACCCAATCAAACAAGTTTTCATGTACATACATCATAGTAAGTAGATCACAGAATTTCCTATGTTCATCACATGGGATTTCAGATTCATATACACAAAGAAATAACTTAAAGTTTACAAGCCCACAAAAAGAA
This sequence comes from Euptelea pleiosperma, assembly GCA_035048495.1. Lineage (NCBI taxonomy): Eukaryota > Viridiplantae > Streptophyta > Magnoliopsida > Ranunculales > Eupteleaceae > Euptelea > Euptelea pleiosperma. The sequence goes on along the minus strand of CM068542.1, from coordinate 896,944 downwards.
ATAGAGATGGATATGAAAGCACAGTTATGACAGATCTAATGCCTCCTTAAAATCATACAAGGAATCATCTAAGATCCCCAACACAGCATAGTCAGAAATCCCATTCACGAATGTTTTGAAAATTTACCAAAAGGGTTCCCTCTCCAAGGATGGCCGAATGACCTTGATTAATAGTACTCTAATCTCCCTATCTATTTCCTCTCTTTATTCCCGATACTGTCGAGTGTAGCTAACAGTTTTTTTTTTCTTTTTGTAGCTAACAGTTTGGAAAGAAATATTAGAAACCTTTTGTGGAAAGGGACGGATGAGGTGCACAAATTCCATCTTGTCAACTGGAAGTTAGTTTGTCGCCGGTGCTCGACAGTTTAAGGCAATGAATGTTTCCCTTTTAGGCAAATGGTTATCAAGGTATGGGGGAGGAAAGGGGCAGCTAGTGGAGAATGGTCATTAGATGGAAGCAGGAATTACAGTTGGGATAGCAAGATTCAATCGTCCTCTATGGTTGTACGGTTTGGAAAGGAATCTCCAAAGTTTACAGTCCCTTCTCCAAGGGCATTCAGTTCAAGGTTGGAAGGGGTGACTCAATTAGATTTTGGGTTGACGTTTGGGGTGAGGAATCCCCTTTGCACCTGGTTTTTCCTTCGATTTATGCCATAGCTAATCTTAAAGAAGCCCCGGAGAAGGAATGTGTCTCTATGGCCGATGAAGCGGTTTCTTGGAATCTCGGGTTGAGAAGGAATCTCAATGATTTGGAGATTGATGACATGGCTGCTCTTCTCAACTCGACCGAAAGGTTGCAGGTAAATCCTTTAGAGAATGACAAAATGGTGTCGAGACGGGAGCAAAAGGGGAGGTTCTCAGTCCATTCCTTTTTTCTTAATATTATCCCTCCCAACAGCCTTCCTTTTCCCAAAAAATTTATATGGGGGTCTCCCATTCCTTCAAAGGTATCTTTTTTGGATGGACACTTATGCTTGGCAAGATTATTCTCAGTAGATAATTTGATCAGAAGGGGATTTCAGAACCCGAACATATGCTTCATGTGAAAGGCGGATGGAGAAACGGTAAATCATTTGTTCATTCATTGTAGTTATGCCAGGGATGTTCAGTGCGATTTTTCAGATTTTTTGGCATATGTTGGACTCTCCCCTTGTGTGCTTATGATCTCTTTGCAGAATGGAATTCTCATGCCTTTACTCTTCGGGGAGACATTCTTTGGAAGCTTCTCCCTTTCACTTGCTGTTGGGGGTTATGGTTAGAAAGGAATAGGCGCATTTTTTAAAGGAAGGACACAGATGTTGCAGCACTACTTTTGAAGATCAAAGCATCTGTTTCTAAGCATGGATATCAACCTCACAAAAAATAGCCAGTTCCGACATTTCAAGCCTTATGAAGAGTGGGTCACAAGTTAAACCACTCCTTTTGTCCACATTTGATAGGATTTCTTGTGAGGATGATCTCCATGGTGAGGACCAAAAATCAGCTCTAACTCATCTGCACGTGGACCCCAGACCCATGTGTCAAATTATTATTCAAAAAAATTAGTCATTTTATCCCAACCCTCTCTCTCTCTCTCTCTCTCTCTCTCTCTCTCTCTCTCTCTCTCTCTCTCTCTCTCTCTCTCTCTCTCTCTCTCTCTCTCTCTCTCTCTCTCTCTCTCTCTCTCTCTCTCTCTCTCTCTCTCTCTCTCTCTCTCTCTCTCTCTCTCTCTCTCTCTCTCTCTCTCTCTCTCTCTCTCTCTCTCTCTCTCTCTCTCTCTCTCTCTCTCTCTCTCTCTCTCTCTCTCTCTCTCTCTCTCTCTCTCTCTCTCTCTCTCTCTCTCTGTAGAATAACTTTACAATTTCACTAAATTGAGAAAAAGGATTCGCGAAGAGTCTAATACTCGCCAAAAATTTCAATTTCAAAAATTCAGTCAAAGTTCTACTTTTTCAAAAATTCAGTCAAAGTTCTACTCCATGATCCTGTTGTAATTCATAGAGAAGAAAATTTTAAGCTTTCATTATGCTTGAGCAATTGGAAAATAATCCCGAGATTAATGTTGGTGAGAGGATTTATACACACAGGCACTGAAGTTAACCATGGCATATCATCTCGATCTATTTCTGAGAGCCTCAAAAGATTGGCAGTAGTGTCAATACAAGAACGACAATTGGTGGAGATATCAACTACTAAAAGAAGTACAAAAAACATGGATAAATCATGCATGTCAAACAGCATATAGCATGAAGTTGAGGATAAAATCATAGAGATGCCTCTGAAAGAGAATCAAAGATTCGATGAGAAAAAGCATGGCATTGTCCATAATGTAAAAGTAAAATCGCCCTGCCTTAGTTCCACACCTTATAACCCACACAAAAAATACAACTTAAAATCTAATCAGAGGCTCTTTCTGCAGAAATTACATAGACCTTACTTTCATTTATTTGTGATATATCCACCTAGTTATCATGTTCAGACATGTAAACTCCAGTATAAATGATCCACTAGAAATTCCAATCATATCTCTCATAGCTGATCTATTGTATATAAGATAAGTCATCTCCACATTCACCTCCTATGATGGACAGTTCAAGTCCAAACAGAATGTAAAGTTACATGATTCACAGGCACTTTAAGAAGAATTTTACGAGTGTGCTAGATAGTATGTAGCTCTTATATCCAAACCTTTTTGATATCTCCAGGTGACACCAGAGGTCTTGCTGAATCATGGATGCATACGAGTTCTGAGTTAGCATCAATTGCCTGTGGAAGTACACAGAGAAGTGTCTAACTATATGAATACAAAATACAAAAAATGAATTTGTTCCTCATATCTGCATTTAGAAAAGATGAATGTTAAACATCCAGTACATTAGATGTAATCTGTACCACAGAACATTGTTCAGAAACGGTTTAACTAAATCATGAAATAACAATTTTAAAGTTGGAAGCATCAAATGCAGGAAAGTAACAACCATAAATCCAATTACTGATAAAATTTAAGGCCATTTGTCTATCCAAATATACAAATGAACATAGAGATAGTAAATGGACTTGTGCCTACACTATTTTAGTCAATCTACATTGGATGATGGAAGGACAGATGACTTTTTGCTTCTGGAAGATCGAGATGGTTGACTCTGAGAAGAGTAGTCCTACTATCTCAGCTCTCCTAATCGATTCAGGACCATCTTCAGAACCTTGCCTGCAATATCAATTTTGGAGCTATGTCAGGTGAGAGTTATTGTAGGAAAGGGGAGGGGGTCTAATCCTGTTTGATATGAAGCTAAATAGTGTTTCGTGGAATGTCAAGGGAGTTGAGCAGCCGTGACAGAAGAATAGTTACAAGGAGCTTGATGAAGAGATGGAAAGTGCACATAGTAGTCCTTCAAGAAACTAAATTGGATAATATGGAAGATAATGTTGTGCAGAAGATATGGGGTAGAAGGGAGTTTGGGCGGCATTCTAGTCCTGCTGGGGGAGTTGTTGTTGTGTAGGACATGAAGGTGGTGGATGCAGTTGATGTTCTTATTGGTGTTTTCTTCACGTCTATTCATTGGATCAGTTTCTCTAGATATTTTCGGAAGTCCATGGCCCTAATGATAAGAAGTTAAGACCTAGTCTATGGGAAGAGCTGGACAATGTTCATGGTCTATGGGATTTGACTTGGTGTGTAGGGGGAGACTTCAATGTGATATAGATTGTTTTGGAGAAGAAAGAAGGTTGTAGAGTACCTCATAACATGAAGGAGCTTAGTGATTCTGTTGAGCATAATAAGTTGATGGATCATCCTCTCATGGGGACTTCTTTCACTTGATCCAATAATCAAGAGACCCCGTTAATGTGCAGACTTAACAGGTTTCTTGTTTCTACCACATGAGAATCTCACTCATCAGATGCATCGCAAGAAGCCATCCCCAAAACAAGTATCAGATCATGTTCCGATTATGGTGGACTTTGGGGGGGCTTAGGAAGCAACCTTCCCCTTTAAATTCAAGAATTTGTGGCTCCAAGTTCTTAATTTTGAAGGTCTAATTGCCTCGTGGTGGGAGTCCTTTGATTTTTCGGGAAATCAGATTTCGTTTTCCATAAGAAGTTAAAGGCCCTTAAAGAAAAATTGAAAGTTCGGAACGAGGAGGTGTTTGGTCGGGACCCGGGTTGATGTTAAAATGGGAGATCGTCTTGAAGATATAGCTTCTATTAACTGAAGGGGGGAATCTAGACCCACCTCTCAAGATGATGCTCTTTGGAGAGTTAAAGCGAAAAAATGAATTGCTTAAGATGGCTCGATTGGAAGACATCAGTTGGCGGCAAGATTTCCACAAGATAGCAAATGTTAGAAGAAAAAGCAACAATATATCAAGGTTAATGGTTAATTGTAATCTCATAGAGGAGGAGGAAGCTATTGGCAAGAAGTTGTGAAGTTCTACTCCACCTTCTAATAGTATCAGCTCGGCCCAAAGAGATTGGCTGGAAAGACCTCTCCTTGAAGATGAGATTCTTAAAGCCCATGGAGATCAAGCACCATGTCCACATGGTTTCTCTCTTGCTTTTTTCAAATAACATTGGGTAACTATCAAAGCCGATCTCATGAAGGTGATTGAGAAGTTCCATGAATTGTAGTATCTGGATCATAGTTTGAATTGCAATTTCATTACTCTGATTACCAAAGGAAACGAGTCCCTTAAAGACTTCAGACCGATCAGTTTGATGGGAAGTGTGTGAGATTATCTCCAAGGTTCTAGCATCCAAGTTGAATAAGTTTTGGGTAGTGCTCTCCCCTACCCAAGAAGCTTTTATGAAAAGAAGACAAATCCTAGATGGAGTCCTCATAGCCAATGAGTGCATTAATTCGAGGATCAGGTCTAGAAAACCAAATATTCTTTGCAAGTTAGATATTGACAAGGCTTACGACCATGTCAACTGGGTCTTTCTAAGCTACTTAATGAGTAGAATAGGCTTTGGTATGAAGTCACCTACTTCCTTTTCAATTTTGGTCAATGTTTTCCCGGTTGGCTTTTTCCGGAGCTCTACAAGTCTTAGACAAGGGCATCCTCAGCCACCTTTCCTATTTATCCAGATTGTTGAGGCGCTTAGTAAGATGATTGACAAAGCTTTGATTGGAGGGATATTGGAGAGTTTGAAGTTTGCATAGAAGGGCCAATGATCTCTCGTCTCCAGTTTGCAGACAATATTATTCTCTTCTTTAAGATTCTCATCGTTACCTTGGGGCAGTTAAGATGTCTCCTTAGGTGTTTTGACGTGGTGTCAAGCCTTAAACCTTTCTAAGAGCGAGGTTTTTGGGAAGGGGAAGTGGTTGATCTCGAAGACCTAGCAGGCAACTTGGGGTGTAAGGTTGGCAAGCTTCCCTTCTTCTTATTTAGGGATTTCTTTGGGAGCTCATTTGATGTTGGATCTAGTCATAGAAAGGTATAAGAGAAGGCTGGCTTCATAAACGAAGGGTTACCTATTGAAAGGAGGTAAGTTACTCTTATCAAGATCACCCTATCTAGCCTGCCCATTCATTTCATGTCTTTATCCATGTTGGTCTTGCCATGGTTCGACATCTTGATTCGTCCCATTTTGTTTGCCCAAGGGTTTCAGTCTAGTAGTGTATCGAGACGATACACAAGGGAATGTACCATATCATGCCAAAAGCCTAATTTAAGAACTAAAAATGGTTTTAAAACTTGTTTTCATGATATATGCATCTTTTATAACACATTAAAATGTTAAACTATCAATTTGTAAAGCTAATTAAACCTTAAAAATGGTTTCTCCTTATTGAGACATATATTGTTTTTTTTCCATTCTTGTTCCATTTCGTTCTGTCTTGATTAAGACATCTCATTCCCTTTGCAAGCCCAAAAACAAGGGTGGTCTTGGGTTCAGACAATTTAAAGACTTCAATAAGGTGCTTCTTGGCAAGTGGTTATGGAGGTTTGGAGGGGAGAGTAACTCTGTATGGAGAAGGGTCATAGGGAGTAAATATGGTAGCAAGAATTGTGCTTGGGATTGCAATGTGGTTCTATTTCCTATGGAATTAGTGTGTAGAAAGGTATCATGAAGGTGTAAGAAGAATTCATCAATGGTGGAGAGGGTTAGAATTTGGGAAGACACTTGGCGTGGAAATTCTTCCATGTGGCATGCATTCCCAATCTTTTACTCTTTATCCGATTTCAAAAGTTCTCTCTTTAAGGATTGGTTTTCAGGGTCCTTTGGCATCTCTTCTTGGAACTTAGGTCTGAGAATGAACATTAATGATTGGGAGATGACTGACATGACTAGATTGCTTGAGTGGCTTGTAAAGAGCAAATTGTCACTTGAGAGCCTGCTAAGAGGATATGGAATCATGGTTTAAAATTTCAGAATGTTTCGTTTCGTTTCGTAGTGTTTCGCCGAGACAAACCGAGACATTACGATACAATCTGATAAAATAAAATAAAAACTATGATTTCATGATTTTGGGAATGTTTCGGAAATTTCGTTGTTTCACCATTTTTTCGATGTTTCGTTTCACTTCGGAGATTGTCTCAATTTTTCACTTGACCGAGACATTCCTCTGAAACAAAATTTTAAACAAGTAGGATTCTAAAGAGGTATTCACAGTGAGGTCTTTCATTTTGTTGATTATAGCATCTATTTATTCTTCTTATCCAGCATTGCAGGTGTATAATATTAAAAATTCCTTCCAAGGTGATCTATTTTGTAGGGACTGTATACATAATAAATTCTAACAATGGATTACCTAATTAGTATGAACCAATCCATTCCCAACATGTGTTTCCTATGCAGGTCGAGTGGATGCAAGAGTTTTAAGCACTAAAAAGAAACGTGTCCAAGGTGAGCATGCCAACATAAAATAGACTCTAGACTGTGTCGACTACTACTACTACTACTATGATGGGACTGAAGTGCGGTAGGCTCAACAGGCGGTCCTTCCACTTCATGTCCACTGCCAATCATCATCCTCGTCTCCAAGTCCTGAAAGACACATGAAGAAGGGGAAAAAGTGACACTATTGTTTAGGTTTTTAGCGAGAGAACTAACAGAAAGAAGGTTAGAAGTAAAGAGAAGGACATGCAAATCAAAAAATAAGGAGAACTTAGGAAAAAGGTGAACATTCCCTTTCCCCAAAACAGAAGATAGAGAACCATCAACAATTTTAACTTTATCTCTACCCCGAGCAAATAGAATAGGAAGAGAAGAGTGAAGGGTTACCCATTATGTGCTCCGAAGCACCCGAATCAATGACCCACGCAGGATTGGGAGAAGCAGTAGACACGTGATGGGCACTGCTAATGGTACCTAACTAAGCAAAGGAGGAAGTGGACGTGGCAGAAGGGCCCTCGAGCTGAGTACGAAACCTCCGGAGGTTTTCGATCTCAGACGGTTGCACGGGCAAAGTGGAGGAAGAGGAGCCCTAAGTGGCCATAGGTAGAAAGGGCCATGGGACGAGTCCTGAGGAACACCAACAGGAGTCTCGAAAGCAGCACTGTGAACAGTAGGTGTCGCTGAACGGGTCAAGTGGGAAGGACGCCCATGTAACTCCCAGCACTTAGCCTTCACATGTCCAAGACAGTCACAATAGTCACACTTGGCCGTTCACGAGTAGAAAACTTCCAAGGGGAAGGTGCAAATGTAGATGGTGCCACAGAATGAGTGAAGGGACAGGTCTTCTGAGAAAGTGGCGGAGCAGGGGCAGACACAAGAGAAGATCAGTCTGGAACGGAGGCTGGTGCTACGACACTACGTCAGCTCTCCTCACTTTGAACATAGGAGTAGACCTGATTGAGAGAAGGAAGTGAGTCACGGCCGCCACGGATCTGAATTCGGGCTAACTCATACTCTGAGTTGAGCCCGGCAAGGAACTCAAAAATCCATGTCTCCTCAATCAATTTCAAGTATCGAGTAACACAGAGGGGGTTAGTACAGTCAGGCCGATAGGTGTGATAGTAATCTAGTTCCTCCAGCATGCTCTGAAGCATAGTAAAATAGTTGGATAGACTCTTATCGCCCTATTGGAGATGAGAGATACTCTGTCGAAGCTGGAAAGCCTGGGCTAAATTCTGCTGCTGGGAATAAGTCTGAGAAGCAGTGTCCCATATTTCTTTCGTTGTGTTCAGAAATAAGAACCCGCGACTAAAGTGAGGCTCCATGGAATTGAGAAGCTTTGACAGGATGGTGAGATTCTCCATCTCTCATTTCTCATACAAGGGACCATCCACAATCTGGGGCGCAGCAACTTGCCCGGTAATGTATCCCAGTTTGCTTCGGCCCCCGATACACATCCTGGCTGCCCGAGACCACTCCAAATAATTTTTCCATTCAACTTAAAAGATGTAATCTCTAAGTTGGGATTCTCAAAGCTCACATGAGTCACCACTTGACCCCCGGACCCTGTAAGAGCATGTTCGGTAGACATAGCTACTCCTACATACCTAAACAACACACAAGAGAAAGGTCATCTACACGCACAGACCTGAGGGTGATATTGGAGCACACCCGAAGGGTTTAGAGGCTACATAGGAGCCCAAAGAAGGAAGAAATAGGGCCCACGGCCTTAACACAAGGTAGTTCCACCTCCCAAATAGATCCACAACACTCCCATAGAGATCACAACACTTCCATACAGTAAAGAAAAATCAACACTCGCAAGGAAGGAGAATCTAAAGGAGGTAGATCTCGAATCAAAACCAAAAAAGGGCTAGGCGGTAATAACTAGGGGGACTTTTGATCACCGGAACTTCAAAACTCCTCCAAATCGCATGAAACTTCTTTCAAAAACTCTAGAATTAGGAAATGGATGAAAAACAAGGGACAAATCCAGCCAAGAAATTCCCAAAAGAGCTGAACAAATCAGAAAAGAGAAAAGTAATTTCTCACCATTTTGGGGAAGAACACACATAAGTACCTCAAGATCTCTCCTAAAAAATTCCCAATAATCACCAAAAAACCAGAAAACCATTCTAGGTGGTTGCTGACATCAGCCTGATGGCGTGAAGACGTCAACACACATATGCGCGTTCTCTGAACTCATATCCTTTGTCTGCAAGGCTCTGATACCAAGTTGTAATTTAGGTTTAGTGAGGGTTTGTGAGAAGAGAGGAGAAAGAGAGAAGAATAGGAGAGGGGAGAGAAGAGAGATTAGAATTAGAGAATTAGTGAGCATGTGTATTCCACATGACTCCATACTTTTTTTTGTTAAGTATAAAATTGTATGGAAAAGGCAAAAGCCGAGCAAATTACAAAGGAAACAGCACTAGAGGTCGAGGTGACCTGCTAAAGACTGATTTAAAGCTAAAAACAAATATAATAATACGATTCTAACAATTTCATACATCCTTAGAACACAAGAAATCCCATGTGAAGACAAAATCTTCGAAAAAAAAGCCCTCTACAATCCTTGAACATCTTCGACCACAAGAACATATACCCCTTGATATTAAGAATGATTATTTGCGTTTCTTGACTCTTTCCTTCAAAGGTTCTCTAATTTCTCTCCCTTCAAAGACCCCAAATGATCGCAAAAAGAAGCATCTGCCAAATTATCTTCCTTCTAGTGGAAAATGCATTACATTGCCATTCTAATAGAAGCTCCATAAATGAACTCGACATCACCCAACTCATCCCAAACTCCGTTAGAAAGGAAGTCCACACCACTCTGGCTATATCGCAATGTAATAATAGATGATTGACATTTTCCCCATTATGCCTACACATCGCACACTAGTCGATGATTATGATCTTTCTAGTTCTCAGATGATCCACTGTCAATATCTTCTCCAATGAGACTAGCCAAGTAAAGAATGCTATCTTGGTAGGGATTTTAGAGCTCCATACCAAAGAAACTAGATATTTGAAGCCTGTGGGATCATCTAATCCCTCATAAAAAGATCTAACCGAGAATGTGCCTTCCTTGGACCAAATCCACTTTCTCTTGTCCTGAGCCGATGTCAAGAGTTGTACGTCATGTAATCTAGACATTAATCTAGTAAGCTGGTCAATCTCCCAATCATTGAGATTCCTCCTAAACCCAAAGTTCCATCTCAATGTCTCCGCTCCTTCTTGGACACAATCCTGAATTGACCGAGACTTCCTCTCAGAAAGAGAGAAGAGAATTGGAAACTCGCTCTTGAAAGATGTGTCACCGCCCCAAGTATCCTCCCAAAATCTGATTATGTTCCCCATACCTATTACATATCGAACTCCTCTTGAAAAATTCGCAGTAACCGTCAAGATCCCTTTCCACATGCAGCATCCATACGGAAGCGAGCCTCGCCACTGATCCATCCAAAAATGAACACCCCGTACTTACTTGCTATGACCTTCCTCCATAGACTCCCAATCTCCAATCTGAACCTCCATATCCATTTGCCTAACAGAGCCTGGTTCATCACTTTGATACTCTTGATCCCTAGACCCCCTTTAGCCTTGGGACTACATACTGTTTTCCAATCCATCAAATGAAATTTGTGATTACCTTCCCTATCGTGCCACAAAAAATCCCTCATATATCTTTCCAAAATGTGCACCACACTACTCGGAACTGTGAATAAAGACATATAATAGATCGGCAAACTTGAAAAAATGCTTTTAATCAGTACCACTTTTCCTCCTTTCGAAAGATATCTCGTCTTCTATAGTGCTAACCTCTTTGCAAAGCGCTCAATTACAAGCTCCCACAAAACCTTAGATCTGTAAGATGTCCCTAAAGGAAGGCCCAAATGAGTAGTTAGCAGACTTTCAATGTTGTAACCCAAAATATCTGCTATAGACGAAATATTATCTACTGCTCCCACGCTATATACATTGCTCTTAGCCAAGTTAACCCGAAATCCCGATACCGCCTCAAAACAAACCAAAAGACCTCTGAGGAATCTAACATGATCAATAGAAGGTCCGAGAAAGACAAGTGTGTCATCCGCGAACAGTAGATGAGAAACTACATGAGCTCCTGGGGCTGCCACAAAACCCTCTAACTCTCCAGTATGAACACCTCTAAAGATCATTCTCCCCAAAGCTTCCACCACCACATTGAATAAAAATAGGGAAAGTTGATCCCCCTGTCTCAAACGCCCAGAAATTTTAAAGTAACCTACAAGAGAACCGTTCACTAAGATAGAAAAGGCTACCGCCGAGATACATTTCCTTATCCACATCCTCCATTTTTCCCCAAAACCCATCCTGTAAAGCATACAATCTAGGAATCTCCAATCCACGTGATCGTAAGCCTTCTCCATATCAATCTTACAAACAACCTCAGGCTCTCCTGCTTTGTATCTAGAATCAATACTCCCATTTGCTATAAGAACCCCATCCAATATTTGACGCCCCTTCACAAAAGCCCCTTGAGTCGGTGAGATGACCGAAGCTAGCACCGTGCGGATCCTTGTGGCAAGTATCTTGGCGATTATCTTGTACATACAACCCACCAAACTTATAGGTCTATAATCCACGATATCATCCGCCCAAAGTTTCTTAGGCATCATAGCTATAAAAGTACTATTGGAAGTATTGTCCAGATAGCCATCCTCCCAAAATTCTTGAACTACTTTCATGAAATCTATCCCAATAATATCCCAGCTTTGCTTGAAGAACGTCAAAGTAAATCCATCCGGTCCCGGTGCTTTGTCTCCTGCCAAATCAGCAATGGAACATAGTACCTCTTCCTCCTTAAAAGGTCTTTCTAAACTGTCATTTTCCTCGGCACTGATCTGATCGAATCGAAGTCCATCCAGAGAAGGTCTATACTTAGCTGATTCCCCACCACCTCATCTCTGATGTTGTCCTCATCCTCTAGCCAGTTTCCACGGATTTTAAGACGGGTCAAATGCTTGTATCTACAATTAGCACTAGCAGCCTTTTTAAAGCATTTGGTATTTTGGACAATAATGCCCTTACAATATGTACGAGGTCCCTTATCACATAAACGGTACCTTGACAACAATAAGGAGGCTGACATTCAGCAACTTTGGCAGGTTTCCATTTTGTTTTAAGCAGTTAAATGGGTGGGATTGAATTTTAGTAAGTCTCTTGTTTAGTTTGAATTAGTTAATTGGTTAGTTTGAACTTTAGTAAATCTCTTTTTTAGCGGTTATAAAATCAGTAAGTTTTTTTTGACAAGTGTGTATGTATTATAAACAGGGAGAACCCTCATAATTACAAAGAAAACGGGATCTAACTCCTCGATGAAGGAATAGGATCCCTAATCAGCTCACTCCATCGGAATACAAAAGACTCAAAAAAACATCCTCTGAAAAGAGGGGAGCACGACGACCACAAAAAAAGGAGGGATTTAACTTCCAAGATCACCTCCCTCGAGTCTTTTTCTACATCTTAAAAAATCTTGCAGTTCCTCTCCTTCCAAATCAGTAGGTTAGAAAATAGGAAGTGTCCACACACAATGTTTCTTTTTAAAGTAAATTTTATAAGTGGAAAGGCTATTAACACAGTGTGTGAACAGCGTCTTGCTTTTTGTGAAATATGAATGGTGTTATGAACAGTGTTTTGCTTAATGTTTTGATAGTTTGAAATTAATAAAAATAATTTTATTTAGTAACGCTTACTCTACTATTTATGACGGCCGTACGGCCTAGCTAAGGTTTTTTTTTTGTGCTGGTTTTCTTCAATATTTCAAAGTATTCATTGTTGTTTCATAACAGTAACTCTTCTTATCTCTCTGTGATGACTGAACTTTATTGTGTGAAGCGAAGTGCTGTCCAACACTGTTATGTTGTTTAGAGGAAATTAAGGCGCTGATCCTATGTTACAACATTAGATGATTAACACAGAACAATTTATAGGAATAGAAGAGGAGATTTTCCAATAGCGACCTCACAATAAACATTGTGCATGCACCTGAAGTCCACTAAAAACAGAATCTTGTCTCTCCTTCCCGGGCAACGCGAATTTGAGGTCTACATCGATCTTCTTGCAAGCGTCTGAGAACAAGAAAATCAACTTGACTTGTAATGTCTCTTAAAACACTAAGGAAATCAAAGACATTGAACTCAATCAACTCATTCAAGTACCCAAAAAAAGGGATATGCAAGCTCCACAAAGCCCACACTACTACATGGGCCTACTACAATAAATCATTGCCTGCTGTTTCATCTCTACTTCAAAATCTAGAAATAAAAAGGATAAGTAAATGGAAAACAATAGAACTGGCTCAGTGTTAGGTAAATATAAATAAATTTCAAGTTGCCAAAGATGAGACAAGAAGAGTCCTGCAAACCTTCAAAAATGTCCTTGTAGGATGGATCACAAACAACAACTATTTCCTTCACTTCGATCATATGCGAGAAAGTATAGAAACTGCATAGAAGCAGGAAATATTATATTAACAAATGAGAAGTAGACAAACAATGTAGAGGAAATCTAAGGTCACCTTTCAAGGATGGTAATAGTCTACTGCTGTCATGGATCACATCTAGGGTGTTCAAACTTGCATTCAGTGGGTTCCAGCTAGGAGACCCCCTGCAGCAAAATGTCTGGACAACTGTAACCATTAAATGTCATAGCGTTTTTTCCTAGACCATTTGCATGTTGTTTTTCTGATGATCCAAAACAATGCAATGCATGGAATGGTTATAGTTATCTATTCAGTCAAATTTTGGTGAGAGATCTCCTAGGTGGGACCCATAACATGGTAGCTCCCATCTCCCTCCATGGGAACCATATACCTGCATGCCAGTGGTACACTCTTCCTACAGTCTACCCCACAGCAGGTACCTTAGTTTTCCTCAAACATTGTGAACATATCCAATAGCTCTATTCATTTACCTATACAAAGCGATGGGTTGGCCCAGGAGTGGAAGATACTGCTTCGGCATGCTTGCCTAGTTACATAAACAGAAACACCATCATCTATGGAGTGACAACCTAAGGATAAGTGGAGAACGAAGAACATGTGAATATATATAGGGAGTGGGATATTTTGACACGCCTATGTGGAGCCCACATAGAGATCCATCAAGGACTGATTTTTTGTGAGATCATCCTCGCAAAAAAATCAGCCCATTCTGAATTCGAACCCTATCAAATGTGTACACAAAGTTATCGGTGAAATAGACGGTCCAGATTTTACCACCAATGTGGGCCCCACATAGGCATGTCAAATGACATTCAAGATTATTGTGTGCGCACGGGCGCGTGTGCATGCAACCCAATAAACTTATCTCTTAAGGGAAAAAAATTTCAATTTAAATTCCTTAATTATGCAAAATTCTGCAAAAAATCCCTGAACTTAGAACAGATTTTTGTAAATTTTCTATTAAAAATGTCAAAATTCACAAAAATTCAGTGTAGTTTACAAATTTTTTAAGTAACTTGGCAATCCATGTTACATGAGAGGAGATTTTAATAAACTTGCCTTAATAGAAGAACTGGCTTTAAACAGAATTGAATGGAGGAACAGGATTCATGTAGCCGACCCCATAATGCTGGGATAAGGCTTATAATGATGTGAATAAACTATAAATTTTGGCTCTTAGATTCTCAACACTTTAGATACCTGTGTCAGAATGTGTCAAATGCTATTGATCTTGAATATGTTGCTCCAAATCATGGTGCGACAAGCTTTCAGTGCAAAATGAGGTGTGTCCCATAAGTTAGATCCACCTCGTATTGGTGGGCCCACCCCTTTATTAATTTAAAACCCTGCTGCCTCATGAAGTAAACACACCATCATAGTTTTGATCACAATAAGGTAGAAGCTTTTACTGCCTAAAAATGTTCCTGACTTAAGGATAGTGGTGAGAAATTCTTAAGAGTGTAATTTATACTTCATCAAATGTCTCCACTTTTTAATTAATAAGATTAAGTCCAAAGCATTTTCTATTTGCAGAAACTGAGAAATAATATTCTACATCCTCCTGTCCTAAACTTATTCAAAAACTGTTTTCTTTTTTTTTGATAGGTAAAATGAATTATATTAAAAGAGGGCTGAGAAAGCCCAACAAGCTAACAGCAGAAGCAAGAAAGGACTACCAAAAGCACTAGAACACCCAACAACTCAACTCCCAAACCACAATTAGGACACCAAACGATCCCACCGAGCAACAAACTCGTCAAATCTAAATTGTTTCAACTCAGAAATAGCTGATGCCTAGTGATACATCGTAGCTTTGACGTTCATAATGATCTCCTCAATGGATGCTTCCTTGTCTTCAAAAATTCTTCGGTTTCTCTCCTTCCAAATCACCCAACATATAGCAAAAGGGGTAATCCGCCATAGCTTACGACCACAAGAGGAAAACGCCTTGGTGCTCCAACCGGTAAGAGTGTCAAAGACTGAAAGCGGAAAGACCCATGACATCCCAAAAAGAGACAGGAAGTACTCCCAAATCTCCTTCGACACCCTACAATGAATAAGCAAATGCGCTGTGGACTCCTCTCCTTGCCTGCATAGGATACAACGGCTAGGAATTTGAAGACCTCGTTTTCTAAGATTCTCCACTGACAGGATCTTGTCAAGCATGGCACACCAAACGAAAAACACTACTTTGGACGGGATGGGAGTACTCCACAGCCGTTTGCTTGGAAAAGATCTCTTATGAGGATCACAGAAGGAGGAGTAGAATGACTTAACGGAGAATCTCCCTCTCGAGTCGTGATTCCACCACCTTCTATCGGCAACATCCTCAACTAGTTGGACCCCATCCAATCGACTAACCAAAGCAGCCACCGTCTCCATCTCCCAGTCATTGATTCTTCTACGAAAGCCCAGATCCCAAGACACGGGACCGGAATCTCTAGACGCCACCTCGCTGACGCTAACCCCTTTGTGGTTAGATGAGGCATAAATGGATGGGAAGTCCTCCGCCAGAGAAGATTCCCCGCACCACACATCCTCCCAAAATCTGACCGTGACACCATTACCCACCTTGAATTTGCTTCTATTTCTAATTTCTTCTCTCAGCTTGGATATACCTTTCCAGACTCCCACTCCATATGAGGTATTGACCTCCCCGCATTCCCAACCATGAGTCACTAAGCCTTGCTTAGCCGAAACCACTTTTCTCCATAAACTGTCTTTTTCCTCCCCGAACCTCCAAATCCATTTACCGAGCAAAGCTTGATTCATCTTCTTCAATTGGCGAACACCGAGCCCCCCTTCATCTTTAGGTTTGCAAATCGAAGCCCAATTAACCAGATGATACTTATGCTTCTCTTCTTTGTCATCCCATAAGAAATTCCTGATCACCTTTTCAATGCTCTTAGCCACTCCCTTTGGCATAGGAAACAGAGACATAAAATAAATAGGCAAGTTGGAGAGCGTGCTCTTGGCCAGCGTAATTCTGCCCCCTTTGGATAACAAAACCTTCTTCCAAGCAGCCAATTTTCTCTAAATCCGTTCAATGACTGGGTCCCATATGTTTTTCGAATTACTTCTTGCGCCTAGCGGGAGACCGAGATATGTCGTGGGGAGCTTACCTTTTTTGCATGACAAACGAACAGCAATCTCATCTAAATTCTCCACCTCTCCCACCCCAAACACTTCACTCTTAGAGAGATTAATCCGGAGACCGGATACAACTTCGAAACACCGCAAAACCCCGCGCAGAACCTGAGCTTGCATACGCGAGGCCCCAACAAAGAACATAGTATCATCGGCAAACTGAAGATGAGATATGACGGGGCCCTCATTACCGACTTTGAAGCCTTCCAAAAAATCTCCATCAACTGCCTTATCTGCCAGCCGACTCAACCCCTCCACAACAATAATGAAGAGATAAGGCGATAACGGATCCCCTTGGCGAAAGCCTCTAGAGCTAGAAAAGAATCCAGCCGGAGCACCATTAACTAGGACCGAAAAGCGAACTGTCAATATGCAAGTGCGGATCCATTTTCTCCACTTATAACCAAACCCCATACGACTAAGCATATAGTCCAGGAAAGACCAATTAACATGGTCGTACGCCTTTTCCATATCCACTTTACACACCATGCCCGGATTAATCCCACGCTGTCTATGATCAATTACTTCATTAGCGATAAGGACTCCATCCAAAATCTGACGCCCACTGACAAAGGCTCCTTGGGTAGGAGAAATAATGCTTCCCAGAACCCCTCTCAACCTCGCCGCCAAGATTTTGGCAATAATCTTATAGGTGCTACCCAGCAGACTAATGGGCCGAAAATCCGTGAGAGAATCAGCACCTTCCTTCTTGGGGATGAGAGAAATGAAAGTAGAGTTAGCCCTCCAGTCAAGCCACGAATCACTATGAAATTCCTCCACCACCCGCATAAAATCCTTGCCCACAATGGCCCAGCATGCAGAAAAGAACGCCAAGGGAAAACCATCAGGCCCAGGAGCCTTGTCTCCCCCCAAGGTCTTGATAGCTTCCAGCACTTCTGCTTCGTCAATCGATCTTTCCAACCAGCTGCTTTTCCCGTCTTCTATCTGAATGAACTCCAACCCATCGAGCTTGGGCCTCTCAGAAGAAGATTCAGAATAGAGATGGGAATAAAAGGAAACAATGGCGTCTCTGATTCGCTCCTCTTCTTCAACTATCGCCCCATCCACTTTAATATGAGAAATAGTGTTGACTCTTCTCCTAGCATTCGCAATCCTATGGAAAAATTTGGTATTCTTATCACCTTCTTTAAGCCATGTAACCCTGGACTTCTGTCTCCAACTCGTCTCTTCCTGACGGGCTAAGGATAGGAAGTCCCTCTTCAAATCAATCCTCCTTCTAAACTCTTCTCTAGAGAGTGTCTCCTCCTCTTCCTTAATGTCAAGTCTACTGATTTCCTGATTCAATTCCCCCATTTTCTTCTCAATTCTCCCAACAACTTCTACATTCCACACCTTCAGACACTTCTTAAGAGCATTCAACTTCTTCCAAAAGATGAACCCCGCCCGACCCGAGAAGTTAAAAGACGACCATCTAGACTCAACCTCCTTCATAAAAGAAGCCTCCTGTAACCACATGAGCTCAAACCGAAAGGGAGAAGGTCTTCGCCTAATTCCCCCACAATCCAAAACTATTGGCCAATGATCCGACACTGGGTGATGAATGGCTGATTGAATCACCTCTGGATAATGATCCTCCCAACTACTAGATATTAGGAATCTATCCAATCTGCATAGAATTGGGTTCTCCTGATGATTGGACCAAGTATATTTTGCTCCAGCAAGCGGGATATCCACCAACTCATTTCTGTCAACAAAATCGGAAAAAGCCCTCATACTTGGGGTAACTCTGCTACCTCTGCCCCCTTCTTCTCATGCACAAATCTGATGACATTGAAATCCCCCCCTATGCACCAAGGGAGATTCCACAAGTCATGCACCCCATTTAACTCCTCCCAAAGCTGGCTGCGTAACGTGATATCAGTGGGGCCATATACCCCTGAAAACACCCATTGAAAGCCATCCACGAAATCCCTACAGAGAATGGACACCGAGAATCCACCAACCCTGACATCTTCAACCTTTATAAGGTCAGAATCCCAAGCCACCAAGACCCCCCCAGCTGAACCCACTGCCGGAATATCTTTCCACCCAAGGCCCCTCTTCCCGCATATTTCGGTTACCACTCTGTCTTCCATGTCGGCTATCTTCGTCTCCTGGATCACCAACAAACCCGGATTCCACTTTTTCAGCATAGCCCGCACAGAAGACCTTTTATCCTTATTACCCATCCCCCTGACATTCCAAGATACTATTTTAAGCTTCATTGAGAACGAGACTTTGCCCTGGATTTCCTGACACTCCTACCTGCTTGGAGTTTCCCATCGTAATTTATATGACTCACAAGTTTATTTAACTCCTTACTGCCTTTCCCCTTCTGTTTGCCCTTCCTGCCTGATGTTTTGACCTCCCTCTCTCCCACGGACTCGGCAATCTCCCCTTGTTTGCTGTCAGAAGCCCCATCAATCCCCGATTCCATCTGGACAATCGGAGAAGTAATCTCCTCGACTACCTCCCTCCTTCTCTTGGAATCGATAGAATCTGCACCTGACCCTACCCCCTTATCTAATCTGCTAAATAGTCTTCTGGTAGGACCTTCCATCCCCTCAAAAGAAACTCCGATAGCTTTACCAAAAAACATAAGTCTCCCCGTAGACCAGTCGCCCTCCCCTTCTGTCCCCGCCTGACTAGTTAAAATGGTTGGGGTAATAGGCGAACCTGGCATAGACGAGACGTCGGCCCTACAGGAAGAATCATCGTCGTCCTGACTGCCCCTACGAGCAACGAAGTCTCCCCGCGGTCTCCTCAAACACCCTTCTTCCGCTTCCGATCCCTCTCCCACCTCCCTGTTGAAGCTTTCGTAAGCTGTATCTCCCTCTAGGCTTTCATCCCTCTCTGACCTACAGTCCTGATCATCTGATACTTCATAATCCACCAGCTTACCTTCTCTGAGAATGTCCACCACCGCTGAAGAATCCACAGAGTAGAAGGGAAAAACCGATCGAAATCGAGAATATAGAGGGGAATGGTTCGGCTTGTCATAATCGCCCACTTCAGGGACGCTCTGCAAATCCTTGACCCTTGCATCTCCGCTGTTAGTCGAAAAAACTACCCCACTTTGCTCAAAAGTCCCACCGCACGGATTTTGACCCGAAGACGGAGAATAAAGGAGCTCTTGAGTAACGCTACAATGTAACTCACCAACATCGTAAATGGGCGTATGCATACCGCTATTCAGATGGGAATTGATACCCTGTTCCGCTGCCGTATGATACCGTCCACCTTTCCCTTCAAGCTCAGCCCTCACAGATGAGATTGACAAGTGGGCCCCACTCAGGGTACGCCCTTCACGTGGCCAAGACGAAGCCTTGGCTTGGAGTGGCCGCCTGTCACCTCGGTAGCCATTACCTCCTCCAGACGCGATCAGTCCTAACGCCTGACCAGCGGACGCGTGTCCACCCTCCACTGACTCAAGGCTACGACTAGCCCCTGCCTCCATCGTCTTGTGCGATGGGACTCCAGACCTCTCCTGCGATGACACGTCTACTCTCCCTTGAACCTTCTCGACATGGGTGAGTTTGGGCGCCATATTCAAATACCCTGAACGTGGACTAACCTCCCTCTTTACTTGCCATCTGGCATTCTGAGGTGGCACTAGTCCATCTCCGTCGAACCCTTCATCGCCCCGTGTCCTCTCACCCACCGCCCCACATTTCTGCTGAATCCCTCGGTCGCCACCTGGCTTCTGGACTTCCACCTCAACTTCTTCTACACAGTCGGGCTGGTCAGAAGCACGAATCACCGTATTCTTCTTCTCCGGCGAAAGAGAAGATTCCTCTGTTTCGACCATGATAGGGAAGAACACCCCCCTATCAAGGATCTTGATGACTCTAGGAATGTTCCTCAAGCCCCCTGCTGTTACTTTCAAACGAACATAATCCAGATTAGCCAGCGATGACACCCCCCCGTCAATGGCTCTGAAACCACCGCAGAGATCTCCGATGGCCCTTAAAACGTTCAGATTCCGTAAGTGAAACGGAACACCCCTAATTCTCAACCACCTTTCACAGACCAACGAATCGCTCAGAAAAGTATGCACAGAAGGCCACCATATATGGAAACTCACCACTCCAGGGTTCAGGTCAACCGGACCTCTGTTACAAAACTTGGCTATCTCCTCTTCCTGATGAACGAAGAACACGAATCTCCCATGCCCAAAACCATGGATAGCAGTTATACCAAAATGACTGAGGTAAGATAGGATTGCTTGTTTGATGCTGGCTTCTGACCTACCGTTGACCACCACATCGCACACCACCGCCCTGCACCATCTCCCGAAACACCCCGCCGCCCTCCTGTACTCAGTCGTGATACATGGTTCGCCACCCATAGTCACCACCTTGGTCGAAACTCCTCCTCCGGAAGCATTATCGACCAGCGCCGGGAAGCAATCATCTCTCGGGACCGCACCTCTTGGAGGAATTGAACCAGGTTCAATAAACGATCTACGGATCACATACTCCAAGTTTCTCCATCCTTCCTTACGAACTCCTTCGGGAATGAAAATCATGGTTGAAGAGGAATCACTGAAAAATTCTGTCACTTTCAGAAAGGTCCCCCTCTGATTCGAACTTCGGATCGCCACCCACGTCCTGCCATTATCGTGCAATTTCCTGATGAAGTTTCCTCTGGTATTGCCGTTGCAAAGTTCCCCCAAAATCTGACTGAACCAATGCACGGCATTGTTGCTTAGATAAATAGCTTTCCAAAATCCCTTCCCCCTTTCGACCACCTTAACGAACTGACGCTTACCAATCACCGCATCCTCCAAATCGAAAGATTTGGATTCAATAAGCAGGGACTTCCTCATTGTAGAAGAAATCGACTACCTCTAGAGTTTGGTCAAGCCGCTAGTTTGCATGTCCCACAAAAAAATATAAAGTATAACTCAAATGTTATTTTTCATTATTTAATCTTCGAATGAATCATATATAGTTTTTATTCAATTCATGATTTCCCACATTGCTCTAAATTTTCAAAATTTAGGCTCTGTAATGGTTGCCTTGAATAAGTTTTCTAGAAATGATTTTTGCATATAAATGTCACAAAACTTTTTTCTGTATCAACACTTACTGACATACAAATCCTTTTTCTGTAAATTTTTTGTTGATCACCACACGGATCCTTAAGCCAAAATGTCTTTAAGAGAGAGATAAAAAGACTCACACCCATTCTTTTCCCCTTTCCTCCGGCAAGAAGAACCACGGAGACACTTTTATCTTTCACAATTCCAGAATTCTACAGCAATTCCAAATAGCAAAACAGTAAACAAAAACCACTTTTTACTTTTAACGAATTCTCATCAAATGCTAGCTTTAATTGACAATTTTTCCCTTTTTTGATTCCTAACCTCGTTTTGGTCTCCGGTTTTCGCAGAGCAAATGATGCTGACCTTTCTCCTGAACTCGGACTTACGACCTGATGACGAACGTCGATCAAGAAAGAAAACGGAGAATTTCTTAAATCTGGGCTACAAATCCGTCATCAATGAAAAGAGATGAAATGCTCCTTACCTGGGATTTGATGGTGAAATCTCAGAAAGCGCGACGTAGAAGATGGATTCGAAATCGTGAAAAATGGAAGATGGCGTACGCATTTGGTGCGAATTCGGGGATTTGTAGTTAGAGGAGAAGAAGAGAGCGAAACATCGAGTCGAAGCGTCATTGAAGATAATTATGAATTTCTCAGTTAGAGCGAGAATTATGAAAATGGATAGAGATAGAGAAGCCAACATACGTCAATACAAGGGGACATCTCTAACGTGCACGGGAGGGGTTAAGTATCTAATGGAGACAAATTGGCACGACAATAGAATCTGCTTTCACAGATCCGTTTCCCGCGTGCGTCGCGTTTATCACGGCTGCGTTTGTTCACTGTACATACGACGCACAGAGCGCACCAGTCTTGATTTATTCAATACTATTAAATTAATGAAACTTTTATTGACACCACAATAATTTTCAGGGGCATCCCTTATTTTTCCCATATTAGCCCCTTACTAAAACATATTATGAGAGCACCCCTATCTTGCTCATCCTACAAATGCTCGTCTCCTCCTTCACCCTATCCCTCCTTCACCACATCCTTACATTTGAATGGCGGTAATGCCATCGTCGACCTTAGAATCGTCGGAGATGGCTAGAGATCATCGAAAAAACGCTGAAGAATCACCTTTGACAGCTACAATGTAAAAAAAAAAATTGATTGAAAGAGTAAAAAATCCTGAAAACGAAGTGAAAAACTTACTTAAATTAACTAGATGTGTGAAAAAATCAACTCAAGTGGAAGAGAACATTCTACAAACATCTTCTTCACTGGAAATAGAGCTAACTTCGCCATTACCGGCATCTTTGCCCTATTTTTTTGCATATTGTATAAGTGTCTGCAACTCATCTTGTCAGTTTCTCGACACTGGCATTGTTTCATCCATGTCGGTTGGATTCCACTGAAAAGGATGAAGCGATTTGAGTTAAACATAACCGAATGTGCTAAAATTTTAAATACTTTTCCTTATTGTCTTATTTTTTGGCGTTAGAAATCTAATATTGATGATGCAGAATATGATGAAGGCATTCAACTCCCAATGATCCATGTACAACAAGAAGTAAGTGGGTGTTTAATTTGTTTTTGTTTATTAGTTTATTTATACATTAAATAATATTGATGTTAACTCTTTTTACTGTAGAACCCCATAAGTAATGATGATGGGAATGTTGTTCCGAAAGAAATGACTGATATAGCAATGACTCGTGAGTTTAAAGAAATGACTGGTGGGAATGTTGTTCCAAAAGATGTTGTTCTAGTGGATGATGATTGAGTCATTTGTTGTCGTGGAGGCCTACATGTCATTTTTTGTTGTCGTTGCATGTGTACCATTTTTGTTGTCGTGGAAGCCTATGAGCCATGTTTTGTTGTTGAGGTCCACGTGTCCTTTTTTGTGGAGGCACGAGTGCAGTTTTGTTGTGGAGGCCTACAACCTCTTTTTTGTTGTGGTTTGTGGTATTCGAGCCTTGTAATTATTTCAAAATCACTTGAAATGAAAGTAATATAAATTAAGAAAGTAAAAAAAGAAGTACAGATATTATACCAATATAAATGTCTCTGTCGGTGTAATACAACCTTAGAATATGCTCTATCAGTCTTATCCAACCAACATATGTGAGACAGAATCAGTCGGATCCAACCGACATTTGTTTCTTCATATCGGTGGCATACAACTGGCACTGAGAAAACTCAGGCTCCAGGAGAGGGACAGAGAAATTGTGTCAATTATATACTATCGACACTCTCTATCGATCTCATCCAACCAACATATGTGAAACAGAGTCAGTTGAATCGAACTGACATTTGTCTGTTTATATCAGTGGGATCCAACCGACCTAAAAAAAATTCAGTAAATTTGTCTGTTGGTTTTTCATTTGTAATCTCTTACCTAATTGATCAATATACATTGAACATTTAACAAAAAAATATTATGATCACCATACATTGAAAAATTAACAAAAAAGATTATGATCACCATACATTGAAAAATTAACAAAAAAGATTATGATCACCATACATTGAACAATTAACAAAAAAAATGCTCACAAGCCTCAATAAGCTTATGTCACTTGTGCCTCAAAAAATGTTCACAAGCCTCAATGAGTTTATAGCATGTATGCCTAAAAAAGGCTCAAAGGCCTGTATGTACAATTCTAATTTTTCTTCTTTTTTTCTTTCTCTTATCCTTTTCCGTGTCTTTTCCATTTTTCTTGCACCGCACCTTTTCTTTGCCTTTCTTTTCTTGTTGACGACTTCTCTTGGGTTTCACTAAGACGCTTTCTATGCGATGCTGGGAGCGTGTCATTTTTTGGGTGCATCAGGAGCGATTGACTTGGTAGGATTTCTTTCTATTATTATAACCTAATAAGGAGAACAACCATTGTCATGTTAGAAATAGAAAAAAAGAACTAAATCAAATTTTATTAACAGAAGACGGTTGGATCCAACTAAAGTCGTCATTAAAATTTCGATTGGATCCAACTAATAATAAGTAGTTGAGTTTTTCTTAATGTCGGTTGGATCCAACCAATACTAAAGAATTTTAAGTTTTTTTTAATGTCGGTTAGATCCAACCAAACTTGTCCTAGTAATGTCGGTCAAATCTAACCAAACTCTTTGATGTATTTTATCAAACACCATAACTTCATTTTTGACATACCATTTTTTACTTTCCTTCTTCGGCGTGGATTCAGAGAATCCAACGGTGGTTTTGCTTTGGCTAAAAGTACATGCCATCTTAGCGCTATCACCATCGTTGGATTCTTATAATCCACACCGAAAAAAGAAAGTGAAAATGGTTGTAAAAAAGAAAAAAAACATTGAAATAAGAGAATAGTTGGAAAAAAAATTCACAAAAAACTCAATAAATAGTTAGTTTTGAATTTCTAAATGATAAAACTAAAAAAAATGGAAGAAAATGGGGAATGGTTCGATGGAATAGAGAATTCAAACTTAAAAAAGAAAAGAAAATAACTTAAAACTCACCGGATGGCGTAGTATTGCTGGAAGGGTTTCGTCGGACGTTCTAATGTCACCGGAGAACATTGCTAGTGCCGACGACGAAGAAGAAGGGGTATGAGAACAGTTGGGAGGAAGAAAAACCAAACCTTAAGCTTTTACCCCTTGTTAATGGATAGGTGGGGTGCTTTAAGCAATGGGGTGCCCACTGATTGTTTTTAAAATGGGTTGGGTCCCTTATAACTTGGGTGCCCTTGGTAAGATTTGGGGTGTCAATAAAATTTACCTTAAATTAAATCTGCACGTTTTTTTAAGGGACAAGATATTGGCACCCACATTTTCGCTCAGTAAACCCATCACTTATCACACCCATCCACAAAAAAAAAAAAAAAAAACAGAAAAAAAGAATAAGAAGAAGAGGAGGAGAACGCCGCCGCCACAAGTACGTCTCTCCCTCTCTCTCAATTCTGGGCTGCCGATTCAGCCTAGAATCGAGAGGGAGAATGAATGAGAGAGAGAGGAGAGACATACCTACGGCGACATCCTCCTCCTCCTCTTCTTCTTCTTCTTCTTCTTCTTCAGTTTTGTGGGGTTTTTTTTTTTTCATGGGTGTGATGAGTGAAAAAGGAGGGAGGGGGATTTTTGGGTTTATTGAGCGAACGCGAGTGCCAATATCCCATCCCTTTTTTAATGGGGAGCGTTTTCTAGAAGGGTCGGGCTCCAGGGACCAGCCTTTTTTGACCAGCTCCTGTTACAGGGCACAATATGAACCACGTGGCACATTCTTAGAGGACTCTGACCATATGGATGTTTGGCTAATCCCAATGTGGACCTACAAACCAAAAATCAGCTTGATTAGTGATTTCAAACCTTTGGATCTTTGTACCTCGTATACTGCTAAAAATCCCATAGTTGAGATCAACCCGTGAAAATAAGTCCAATCCAATGCTTAGAAATCACTAATTAGGTTGATTTTGGGTTTGTATGTCCACTAGGGATTGGCCAAACATCCATACGGTCAGAGTCCTCTGAGAGTAAGCCACGTGGCTCATATTGTGTTCTGTAATGGCAGCCAATGAAAAAAGGTTGGTCCCTAGAGCCCGACCATTTCAAGAATAATGATGAAATTTTACATTTTTAGGAACAATATAAACAGACATTTATACTATTATGTGACGAGCGCGAATGTGGCGTTAAACGTAATACATTCATAACTTTCTTCGTTCTCATTTTGATTGTTATAAATATGAATTACAATCTATAAAATTATATGCTTTTGCTACTTTTTTGTAATAATTTGCAAAACTTGGTTCTCTAAATAGTTTTTAAAAACTTGTTCAAAATGTCTTATACAAAAGAAATGCAAGTGTGAAGCAAAATGCCTAACAACCCCTTGTATAAGTCTTTTCTGTCTACGACAAAGAAAGGATATCCTATAACTAAAAGCTTGTCAAAAGAATGTAAAAATCAATCCCAAGTATGTTTATCTTCAACCTCAATAATTAAAAATGTCAGTGGAAAAATACTATTATTAGGGTCGACGAAAGTCCCCGCAAGCATGATACTCGATATTTTTCATTTAAGAATGTATCATAATCTTACAATAGGTTTGCATATATTTTAAATCACTCTATACATACTTTAAAAAAAATAAAATTCATTGAAAATTTTGGTCATGTTAATTTTAAAATAACAAATACTACTGGATTTTTTTTAGAATGATCTGACAGTAATGGTTGAGATTCTTACAAGCCTCTATTTCGCAATATGCATGTCTCACCATGATCGTGTTTCATATCATTTATTATCTCTATTGGACTATAATACTGATTATCAGCTAAACGATGTCTAACTATATTCCTACTTCAATTATTGATTGTTCGAGGATGACTCCTAGAACTCATTCTACCTATGCATGTGTGAAAATTAATTTAAGTTTGAATTGTAAAAAGTTCACCGTTGATAAGTTTTGTGTATATATACACACCACGGGCAATCTTCAATTTCACACGTGACTATAACTTTTTCTCTATTATATAGGGGTATATTTTATTGTAAATTCTTTTTAATTGCCAAATCTAGAATTGATTGTCTACATTCAATTAGTTATATTATCAAAAAAAAATTCATCATATATCACACTATTATTATCATCACTAGGGTCATGTTTTTTTTTACGAATGAGCGTGCTTTGGCATTGATGTGCGCCCTCAGACAAAAAATTATATTTTGCACCAATAAGCGCGACTCACAATGCACACCAGGGCCCTCAATGTGTGCCAAGGTGCGTGTTCAATACACACAAACCCTTGAGAAATGGAACATGCGCCAAATCACATGTTACAACATCTAACGGAGAGTGTTATAATGATCAACGATTGTAATCGATGGCTGACAGCCGCTCATCGTGTCAATTACACTATCTCCATTAATATTGTAACATCACGAGCATGCTATATATGTAGTCGTTCAAAGAAAAGTGTGAGAAACAAGTACCATTCTCAATTTTTTATTTATTTTTGTAGCATTTTTCTTGTCTTTTGCGGGATGCATCGGTGCAACAACTCCATTACCCTGCTTGGTTCACTGGACTAGGATGCATTTTGCACCCAATGCAAATGTGGTGAGTTGCATTGCAGTCACTTGCCATGGTTTTTGGGCTGCACATGCTTGCATCCGTTTTCTTATAGAGTTTGCAAGGGCTTGGCAACCACTTACATGGTAACTCATTTGCTCGCCCCCCCCAACCAATTAAGGCCCTGCTTGGTTCACAGCAAATTGAGTGCAATGCACTCACTTGCCACAATTTTGGGATTGAAAGTGATTGGTTGGAGGAGTGCAAATGATTGCCATGCAAGTGGTTAACAAGGACTTGCAAACTCCTTAACAAAATAGATGCAAGGAAGTGCAGCCTAAAAACTGATGCAAGCAAGTGCATTGTGTTAACTCAACATTTTTTTTTCCGAAAAACAACAACAATAATAATAACAACAACTGAGATTATTTTTTATTATTATCTTTTTATTTTTATTTCTTTACTTTTTAGTTTTCTATTTTTTGATAGGGTCCGGACCAGGGGACAACTATTTGGCATACCCTCGTAGAAGATGAATCAATGGCTGATTTTTGGTGAGAATGATCTCTATGGTGAGGAGATCATCCTCACAAAAATTCAAATCATTATGATATTCATAGACTGGTTTAGAAGGTGAAGAATTATGGACTGTCTATTTTTACCGTGTAACTTGAAAACCACATTTGAAGGGGTTAGAAATTTCAGAATGTGCTGATTTTTTGTGGGGGTGATCTATATGGTGAAGAGATCATCCTCGCCAAAAATTAGCCATTGATTCATCTTCTATGTGGGTACACCAAAATGGTCGTCAAAAGTGGTTGTCCTTGGACCCTTTTTGATATAGCTGGTTGGGGTCCCCTAACCCCAAGCTTTCCCCTCCAAAATAATAATAATAATAAAAATAACAATGACAATAAAGTAATAACAATAATAATTATAATCAAGGTTTAAAAGGGGCTGTTGTAACGGTATACCGGACTTGGGGCGTCATCATTTTTTTCAGTTTTAAGGGCCATTATAACGAATTTTAACGCTCAGGGGCAAAAATTGAAAATAACGGGAAAAACGGAAAAAAATGGCATTGAAATTCAAAATTTGAAATTATTAGTACGGGAAGGCTTGGATAAACCTTCCTCATTGCGTAATTTTTAAAATTATAATTACAATTTTCAAATACCTCCCTTGCGGGAAGGCTTGGGTAAGCGCACACAACCGTAGGACTAGTCCCATCACCAATGTGTGTGGGGACACCTGCCTTATCAAAAAAAAATAAAATATAATATTACAATAATAATTTTATTATGCAATTTTTTTGTAAAATCAAAAATAAAATAATCCATTGCATTCATTTGCAATGCACTACCAACCAATCAGCTAAACTTCTTTTGCATCTATTTATATGTCGTGAACCAAACAGTTGTAAGTGACTTACATCGCAAGTGATTGCAACACAATTCATTGTATTTGCACTAAAGTACAAAATGGACCCAAGTGCAGCGAACCAAGCAGGGCCTAAGTGTAATCTAAAACCATGGCAAGTGGGTGCATTGCATCCGATTTGCATTGAACTGAGCAGGCCTCGCGGTTGGTTGCTTGCATTATTTTAAACGCGAACCCTTGTCTACCTTTCGTTTAG
Organism: Euptelea pleiosperma; assembly: GCA_035048495.1. Taxonomy (NCBI): domain Eukaryota; kingdom Viridiplantae; phylum Streptophyta; class Magnoliopsida; order Ranunculales; family Eupteleaceae; genus Euptelea; species Euptelea pleiosperma. The sequence goes on along the minus strand of CM068542.1, from coordinate 867,769 downwards.
CTTCTCAAATCCAAAGGGTCACAAAGAGATATATTGTACTAAAATACCACTGGGGCTACGATATCAGTGTCTTTGAGTTAAACGAGTACCTGCACCTTGATTTCTCAACTGAGTCCGACCCCCACAAACCCTAACTCGATTCTCTGAAAGGAAGAAGGAAAGAAGTTGAGAAAGGAAGTAGTAGAGAGGTATGGCGAAGCCATTGGGACCGACGGGAGAGTTCTTCAGGAGGAGGGACGATTGGAGGAAGCATCCGATGGTTGGCAACCAACTAAGGCACGCCACTCCTGGCCTCGGCATCGCCCTCGTCGCCTTCGGTATCTATCTCGTCGGTGAAGCCGCCTACAACAAATTCTACTCTCCCGCTTCAAACAACCACTCCTCTGCCTCCACCTCCCACTCTCACTAAGGATCTCGGGTGCGTTCCCAAATCTTCTTCATCTACCCTTCGTCTATCAAGATGAAATGTAGATCTAATTCACATCTACCTTGAATTGGAAGAATAACAATTATTATAGAATTTTGTAAATTTTGTGAGAAAGTTGTGTTTTTGCTGCTTTTTACAGAGTTTCCTCAATTATTCCTGGTTATAACTTACAAGAAGAGTATAGTGAGCTAACCCTTAGCATCCAAACCCTCCTTCTTCATGCTACTAACCATATTTAGAAGTTCTATATTTTCAGAATCTTATTTAGTTAGATGGATTGATTATGTTTCATTCTAGTGTAGGCTATTAGAATACCATAAATGAGAGAGCAGGGTTACACTTGCCATGTGTCAGTGAATTAAGGTCCAACATGGTGTTATGCACAATAATATAATGCACGCATATACGTTGAATCAGCATCGGTGCACATCACAAAGTTGCTCATCCTCGATTCTCAGGTTGGAACATTGCAACACGCGCCTCGGTGCACATTCGGGCAACATGCAAGTCGCGATTGTGCGCAACTTAGTCCAACCAAATGCGCGAAATTGACGAAGTCACACACATTCGTGTCAATGCGCATGCGCTGGGAGCAAACAAATGCACCCTAAGTCATTTCATCGTGCTCACTAGTCACGATCGTTGTATTCCATCCATGTTCTCCTTTTTCCATCTTTTGTTTTTGGAAATTTGTTTTATAGGATAACTTTACATTAATAATTGCACTGCAGGATAATTCTTCATTTTTTTTGATAAGTGAGGACAATCTTTATAAAAATGAATCCATCCAGAGCTACGCCCATTTCTCACACCCAATGGTGGGCCCCACGTGGAGATCATGTTGGACAATCCAACCATACATTGAGATTACGAGGTTAGCTTCTCAAATATATGTCTTACATTTGGATTAGCTTCTCAAATCTAAAGGGTCACATAGAGATATATTGTACTAAAATTCCACCATGGCTACAATATCAGTGTCATTGAGTTAAATGAGTACCTGGTAAAAGGGCATCCGACTCTGCCTTGATTTCTCAACTGAGTCCGACTCCCCCCCTAACTCGATTCTCTGAAAGGAAGAAGGAAAGAAATTGAGAAAGGAAGTAGTAGAGAGGTATGCGAAGCCATTGGGACCGACGGGAGAGTTCTTCATGAGGAGGGACGAGTGGAGGAAGCATCCGATGGTTGGCAACCAACTAAGGTACGCCACTCCTGGCTTCGGCATCGCCCTCGTCACCTTTGGTATCTATCTCGTCGGTGAAGCCGCCTACAACAAATTCTACTCTCCCACTTCAAACAACCCCTCCTGCCATAAGAGACGACTTCTCCCAGAGAAGGCATCCAGAGCCACCCCTAGAAATAGACCATTCACCTACTGAGGGCATACGAAGGGTATACAGAAGAGACTCCAAAAAGACTGCCATAGCTCATAAGAGAAACTACAATGAAGGAGCAAGTGATCAACCGACTCAGCATCCGATTTGCACATCACGCATCTGTTCGGCATCTACATCCTCTACTAATTAAATGATCTAGAGTGAGAATTTTGTTCATCAAAGCGGTCCACACAAAGAACTTCACTCTAGATGGGATGGGAGGCTTCAACTGTATCGGCTGGGAAGCTCTCATGCCTATCCCCAAAGCTCCCCTTGAACATCGAACTGACCAAGAAAGAACCATTGGATTCCCACTTCCAAACTCTTTTATCAGTTTGCTCCGTCAAGCAAGGGATGGAACCCACTCGATCCAGGAAAGTTGTAAGGCTATTTAGCTCCCAGTCGTTGAAATTTCTTCTAAAACCAAAGTTCCAGGAGCAACAACCGTCACTGCTGGTAATGCAATCTTGAATGAGAGCACCTTGGAGATCTGAAATAGAATACAAATGGGGGAAGTCATCTTTCAAAGGAGCATCCCCGCACCACTTATCTTCCCAAAAACGAAGTCTATCTCCTTTACTAACTCTTAACACAATGCCCTGGTCGAACATAGCACGGTTCTTTTCAATCCCTCTCCAAAAACTAACACCATAAGAGGATGTAACTGGATAGCTATTCCAACCGTAATCCATAACACCATATTTGCATCCGATTACCTTCCTCTACTCACTATCAACTTTTTCGCCAAACCTCCATAACCATTTAGCTAGAAGAGCTGCGTTCATATCTCGGAAGTGTCTAATGCCAAGGTCACCCTCCTCCTTAGCCTTACAAATCAAAGCCCACTTGACCAAATGGAACTTGTGTTCACCCTCTTTCCTTGCCCACAAAAAGTTCCACATAATATTTTCTAACTTATGAGCCATAGAAATTGGCATAGAGAAAAGGGACATGAAGTGAATGGGAATGCCGGAGAGGGTGCTCTTTAGAAGAGTGAGTTTACCCCCTTTAGATAAGAATCTCTTTTTCCACTCGGCAAGCCTGCTACCAAATCTCTTCACCATCGAGTCCCAAATTGATTCGTCTCTGTAACTAGCTCCCAGAGGGAGACCGAGGTAACTACAAGGCAGATCTCCTATATCACACCCCAAACAACTGGCCAGACAAGACATGTTTGGGACATCGCCCACGCCAAAAATTTTGCTTTTCTGGAGATTAACCCGAAGACCAGAAACTGCCTCGAAACACTGGAGGATGCAATGGAGATACCTTAACTGTCTATGAGAGGCTTCAGTAAATATAAGCGTGTCATCCGCAAACTGTAAATGCGTGATCATGGGGCCACCTGAGCCTGCACTAAATCCTTCCACAAAACCCCCTTCTGCCGCTCTTCTCATCATCTTCCCTAGAGCTTCCACAACCACCACGAAGAGGGAAGGGGACATCGGAGCTCCTTGTCTAAGACCTCTCGAGCTTTGGAAAAAGCCAGCTGGAGACCCGTTACAGGATAGAGAATGAAGCAGAAGAAATATAAGCTCTAATCGAAGCTCTCCATCTACGCTCAAAACCCATCTTGTCCAACAAGGGTTATGGTTTTCAGAGATTTTTGAAGGGAGAAGTGAGTTCTACGAATGGAAGGAGAAGAGTTGTCTTTCTCGAGAGATGGGTAGGTGAGATGTGAGAATTTGAAAACCCATTTATTGAAACTAGGTTTTTTGTTGGTTTGGAATAGTGAAATATTAGGCATCATTAATGGAGGTTTTTCATTTTTCTTTGTTCTTGTGTTTTGCAACAAAAGCGAAGTGAACAAGGGGAAGTGCGGTAAAAATCAGTTCTACGTAAAAATTGGAACATTGGGAGAGGTACCGTGTTATTTCACATGAAGCACCAAAAATTGATTTCAATACATCTTATTTGTTGTATTACTTATCAAAGCAAAGAGGTGTCTTTTGTGTTTTGGCGTCATTTGCAAAACATACGTCGTAACACTACATTTGTGCCTAATGTGTCATGTAAAAAATGTGCCTGAACGCATGCATACATACATCCCCTTGTTGCAGTGGTTCAATAGATAAAGCATTAACAAAAGGGCTTGGATAATATCCATGGAGCCCTAGGAGGACTAGAAAGTTGTTTGGCAAGAAGTCGACTATTGTGTGGTGAAAAACGGGGACATGGAGATGCTGGACAAGTGGCTTCCTCACAATGCACTATTCTTGCCAATGGAGATGCTTCGCAGCCATAAATCTGGACATACTTTGGTCGAATGGAGGATTGGAAGTTTGGGGGCTTGAAACCCTTATTAAAACAAGTGGCCAAATGGAGATGCTAGTGAACTTCGAACATGCTTCGGTCTTACCATACCAAGGGTTCCCTTGAAGGTGGCTATGTCAACCATAGGTGTGAATGAGAGGTCAAACTGCGATGTTTCTTGGTGTGGAAATTCGTTAATGCTGAGTTGGAGGTAGGCACAATCTTAAAATGGGTCTCAGTAGGTTGGAAAATCCCTTACCAGGTGAAGAGTTTCCGTGGGGGCTTATACTCTTCATCCTTCCCTCTAAAGCGAAGATTGTTAGAATCATCTGTGGAGGTAGGAGATGCTTTAGTGGCTTTAAGCTTTGCATCAATTGTTGGAGCCCTAGAGTGGGACCAATTAATTGCAACGGGAATAGTAATTCCTTTTGGATCAACGTGTTAAGGATTCCTCTTCATGTTTGGTTTGGAGTGATGGACTTCTAAATGCATCGGTAAATGCTTGTGGGGATTTAATCAAAGATGATATATGCTTTGCACGGAAGAAAGATGATTGTGCGATATTGCTAGTGTGCACCAATAATTCCTAAAGTATTCTCAAAGAGCTTTCTCTGGATGCTGATGGAAGCACACATTGGATTGTGGTGGAGGGCGAGGATCTTCTTATCAGAGATGAGGATGCATCTCAGGGACATCGGGTATTGTTGAAACTTGCACGTAGTTTTCATCAGAGGAAGAAATGGCAACACGGTCCAAAGGCATATGTTGGCCTCCAAACTGACTCGCTTTGAGGAGTACAACCAGCTCGTTCCTCGTCCATAGTGGGAAGTTGCAGCCACGTGGTAGGAGATAGCCGAAGGAGGAAGGCAACGATGGTGTACTGAGAAAAGATGCCCCTTCCATTCTAGTGGGTTGAGGGATAGGTGGACCTCTATAAGCAGTTGGGACAAAGCTTCGTTAGGTCTCATGCGTTGAATTAGAGGGCAATACAAATTTTATTTTACAATTAAATACTTTACCCGTATGGCTAAAGGAGAGAAGGGAAGCGAAAAAGTCCAACAGATGTTAGGCTATTAGTTGGGGGTAAGTACAATATTATGCATACATGGGGCGGGAGAGACGCTTCCTTTGCATCAATTGATTTGAATTTGAACGCAGGATCGATGACCTATAGAAGAGGGCGGAGCAAGATTATTTTATGACAACAATACCCTTAGGAAATATGTGTGTAAAGGGTAGGTGCATGGCACAATGTCAATGCTAGTGGTGGTGGATCTAATGGCCCACTGGGCTGAGGATTATTCTCAGTTAAAATGACGAAGGGAGGATTGAAGAATAATTTTATTAAAAAGGGGGACCACCTATGTAATCTTGGCTGTTGAAAAGGCCCTCATCTCAATCTATTCATCAAAATGGAAGAGCTCATTCCAAAGTCCTATGTGGCGATTTGAAAACCACAATTATCATTGAGGAGAAATATCCAAAGATCTATTCTACTTGTTAATGCACGAAGGGGTTTCTTGCGTTACTAACGCAATCTCCATTATTCAAAAAATGTCTTACCTGTTTAATTATTTATTTTTTACTTTTTAGGGGTTCTTTAGTCTTTACACAACTTTTAGTTTTCCTTTAATGTAAACGCATTTAATGCATTCACATTGAAACGGCACGTGGTGCGTTAACTCCTCTGCATGAGAAAAAATTTGATGACGGACGTCCATCATCAATGTTGATGACGGACCACAGTTTGAGCCACATGGCACATTATTAGAAGCCACTGACCGTATGGATGTCTGGCCCATCCCTAGGTGGACGTACATAACAAAAATCATCCTGATTGGTGATTTCTAACCTTTGGATCTGAGTACCCAAATAATGCTCAAAATCCACCGTAAAAAATAGGCCATGAAAAAGACTAATCCAACGGATAGAAATTACTAATCAGGATGAATTTGGGTATGTAGGTCCACCTAGGGATAGGCCAAACATCCATACGGTTGGTACATTTAAGGTGCACGTGCCGTCCCCGCTAGTGTAGGTAAAATTTCGGCTTCGCATCTTGTTAGATTTTTTTCGTTTGTAGGAGGGATTCTTGGTAGACAAGTAACCCATCCCCCTTCCGTCAAGTTCGAGAGTCGAGACATAGTTTTATAAAATGGATGGATGTATTTGTGTTGGCAATTGTAAAGGCAAGAGGAAATGGAGGTTTGTACATGAAAAATTGGAGTCGTCGAGCAAGAAGTATTCCCGGGAAGGGGCATCTTCCTCAGTTGATGGAGAAGATGATTATGGGAGAGCTATCTAATGTCACAAGTTTTTTAGATAAAGAATAAAATTGACAGAGAAGGGGGAGAATAGTTTGGAGATTCTTTGGGATGCTTGGATAGGCTGGATATTCTATATTGGCGAACACACGGGGGAAGATAAACCTCTAAAGGTCTAGAAATAGATAATCACAGGAGCATGTGAGAATTATAGAATATATTGAGTTACTGAAGGGGGAGAGTTTTTTCATTGGAGAATAGTTTGGAGCTTATTTTGGACAATAGTATGGGAGGTGAGGAGCATGCTAGGGATTTTTTTTTCAAAAGGTTGGAGGACAAGGATAAGGTAGAAAAGGAGGTTGTATAGCTATGGAACATGAGTGTTTTGGTTTGAGGTATAGATATGTTCAAAATTTGCTAGAATGGCGTAAAAGATAAAGGGGAACACAAAGATAAGGAAGTATACAAAAAGGGAGGAGGAAGAAGGGGAAGGGTGGAGGCTTGCAAGCCAGTAGTTTACCATGAAGATTTTGTCTTGGAATGTGATGAGTCTTAGGAGTTTTAGCTGGAGACCCATAGTAAAAAGTTTATTGGATAATTATAAAGTATGTATTTTTGTAGTAAATAAAGCTAGAACAAGTGGATGGTTAAATCATTTCAGGTGTATAGGTTTGTAGGCAGGTTGATAGGTAGCTCGTTCGGTTGTGGGCTAGGCTAGTGGATTGTTGGTGCTTTGGAACATTGGGGGGGATAAGTTGGACTTCAATGATGGGCAATTCTACATCTTTGTTGCTTTTAAAAATGTGCATGACCTGTTCCTATCGGTTCTTGTGACACTGTATGGTCCTAACGAGGCGGGAGAAAACATTGTTTTGGAAGGAGTTGGATTTGGTAAGAAATCGATGGAAGTATCTTTAGTGTTTTGGGGTTGACTTCGTTGTCATCTCGTTTTCCTTTGGAAGTATCTCTAGTGTTTTGGGGAAGAAGGGGGGGGGGGGGGGGGGGGGGGGTGTGTGGAAGGTAACCTACCTCCAGTATGAAATAATTATCCATTTTTGTTAATAAACACTAACGGGATGGCACGTGCAATGCACATGCATCGTAAGTGTGCCAATTGTATGGATGTTTGCCCCATCTACATACCAAAATTCATCTCGATTAATAGTTTCTATCCGTTGGATTAGAGTCTTTTTCATGGTTTATTTTTAACCGTGGATTTCGAGCATTATTTCGGGTACTCATATCCAAAGGTTAGAAATCAATAATCAGGCTGATTTTTGTTATGCAAGTCCACCTAGGGATGGGCCAAACATCTTTATGGGTCCATGGTGCCACATGGCTCATATTGTGGTCCGTTATCAATTTTTTTCTCGTGGAGAGTTCACGCACCACGTGCCGTTCCAATGTGAATGCATTAAATGCGTTCACATTGATGGAATATTAAAAGTTGTGTAAAGACTAAAGTACCATTAAAAAGTAAAAAAGAAAGAAGAAATAGAACATAGACATTTTTGGAATAATGGAGACGTTAGAATGCAAGAAACCCCTTCACGCGTTAATAAGTAGAACATATCAACTTATAAAAAAAAAGTAGAATAGACGACTTGGTTGATCTTCCCATGAATGGAGCTCGGTTCACTTGATCTAACCATCAAAAAAATTATACATTATGCTGTTTGGATAGATTCCTCGCGTCCTTTAGAATGGGAAAAACAATTCTCACCAATATAATCCAAGTGGCTCTCGATTCCATTTGGATAAATAAATATGTGGTTGGAAGATCCAAATTGCAAGGAGAAGGTGTAAGAATGTTGTAAATCCTTTTCTTTTAGCTGTTGGGTGGGGGGTATTTGTTATGAATGAGCTTTAAAGGAGAAATTGAAGGTTTGGAATAAGGAGGCCTTTGGGCAATGTGGGAGAGAAGAAAAAGGAATCGTTTGAGGGGATTAAAGGTATTCATAACAAAGACGAGTCATTGATATTTAATGCGGGGAGGTGTTTAGCATGATTTATTATTTAGTAGGGTTTGTTATGTTTCATGTTATTTTAGATTTAGATTAGGCTTTTATTTGCTTTCTGTTTTTAGATTGAGTTGGGTTTACATATTGGGTTTCTCGGGGAATAAGTTGGTCTTTTATTCATAATTAGATAGGTACGCGTGGTGTAAAGGGACAGATTTGAATGTTGAATTTTATGACAATTTTGAATTGGGTTTTAGCTTGAAATGTCCTTTATTTTCAAGGGGATGATGAATGATTCTTCACAATGACTTAGAATCACCAAGTTTTTCTAGCCTTCTGTTGTTTTATTTCTCTATTCTCTACTACATATCTTTGTTTGTACTATTCCATTCGGCTTACCTGATTTGTCAAAAAATGTGCCTGGTATGATACATTAAGACAACACCCAAGGCATAAGAGGAAGATTGGAGGCACTTATTGAAAAGAGAAAAAGGAAAAAGATGAAGGTTGGAAATAGTTACCATATTTCGCACGTGTGACGTGTTGTAGAAGACTTTGTATAGTTCTTTTAAATGGGGGCGCTAGTGAGAACGTCATTTCCAAAAGAGGTGGTAAGCAAATGGAAGTTGAAATAGAATGACTGGCACAGAGTTCCCATTGCATCTCGTTTGCTTAATGATCTTAAATATGGGGAAGGATTATGAAGATTTGGTGTGGTCAGATGTGATCTCAATGAAGTTGGCCACATTTTATTGGGTAGGGCCTTGCTTGTTTGATATTTTTCTCTTAGTTGCAAGAACATCTATTTTAGGTGCCACACTTGCTCCACACTTGCTCCTCGTACACCCCACCCCACCCCCCCCCGTTTTGGATTCTTGCTCCCACCCTCACTTCCTAAAATATTTTAACCTTTTTTTTTGCAATAGCCACTTTCTCGCTCCTGCATCCGAGTCCTCCTTATCCACTCCCGTTTCGTGCAACTAAGGTGCATCTTACAATAAAACATGCATACATTCAAAAGATGGGGGAAAAAGATCATGTTAAAACCGATGAAAGAATTGGAGGATTTGAAGACAAAAAGGAGGCATCAAACCCTAATGTTTTAATTACTTGTCATTTTATCGAGGAAAGTCAAGATAATGGGTTATCTATTTAGTGTTAGATGGAATGATCAAGAATCCAACAATGAGTTGTTTAGACATGTTCTTGGTATCTTCAGATTGGAATAATCGTTTTTCTAATTTATCTTTGAAAGAAGGCTCTCGTCCAACATCAAAAGCATGTGCCAATCCTCTAGATTGCGAGGGAATAAATGGTGGTCCTCCTTTTAGATCTGAAAATATGAGTTTGGAAGTTTTGGGTTTTGTTGATTTTGGTGTCTAATTGGTTGGGATCTTTTGCTTTCAAGGGCAAGACATGCTTTGTTCTCCAAATGAAATTAAGGAGGTTTTTGGGATAGTGGATATCATGAAAAATATATCACTTGAAGAGATTGCATTTATTGACAAAAAGAGACGTTGAGGCATTTATCAAGTGAGTAGAATCAAAAGAGAATTTTGGCTAAGGAGGACTATCCAAGGCTTGTATGGATGGCGAGGAAATCAGGTTGTGCTAGAAATCTGAAGTTAGGTGGCTTAAGAAGGGGATAGTAATACTAAGTTCTTTCACAGGATGACTAATGCAAGGAGAAGGTACAATAATATTTTTTGTCTCAAGGTCAAAGGAAAATTGGAGGAAGGGAGAATCAAGGAGTTTGTGGTGGACTATAGAGAAGCTGATAGAGGAGGAATTTGTCATAGCAATCTCTGATCTTAGTGGAAATAGAGCTCTTGGTCCATATGGTTTTCCTTAGCTTTCTACAAGAGGTGTTAGCGCATTTTCAAAGAAGTCATTATGGCAGTGTTTCTAAAGGAGGCTTTCCTCAATAGAGATTTGAATAGTACATCCATTATTTTGGTTTCAAAGAAGGATTGGGTGGAGGAATTATGAGGTTATCATCCAATTAGTCTAGTAGGAACTGTTTATATGATATTGGCGAAGGCTTCAGTACTTGATTTAAGGAAGTAATGGGGTCCATTATCCTTCCTTATAATGGTGCCTTTATAAAGGGCCACCGAATTTAGTTGGGGTTTGATATTAAATGAGTGTCTAGACTTGAGTTTTCGTGATGGTGAACGCAAAATTTGTTGTAGAATTGATTTGGAGAACGCATATGATCATGTTTGTTGGGGCTTCTCGGACTACTTGCTTAGAAAGATTGGGCTTTGGCATCAAATAGAGGTGGATGAGGGTGTGCATCTCCATGACCTCTTTTTTTGTTCTTGTTTATTGTTCTATGGCTGGCTTATTCTGGAGCTCTAGAGGTTCAGACAAGGAGACCTCTTTCCTTTTTTCTTTACTGTGGTTTTGGAGACTCTAAGTCGGATTACTTTATAGCAGTTGAATGAGGGATCATTCATGGGTTTTCAGCTAGGGGAATGGACTGGTAGTTTTGACTCCAATTCGCAAACGACACCATTTTCTTATGTTTGAATTTTCATTTGTGTTGTAGTACTTGAGGTGTGTTCTCAAATGTTTGAATCCATTTCACGTCTTTATATCAACTCTCCAAGATTGAAGTCTACAGTGTAGAGGTCAACAATATTGATGAGCTTGGGTTGTAAAGTTTGGTACTTTTTGACATCCTATTTGGGATTTTTTCTTGGTGCTTCCTTATTGCGAAGAAGAAACTGAAGTATATTACTGACGATCCTCCATCCGAAGGTGACGGTGGGTATGGTTATTGGTTGAGTGAAAATTCCCAAGTGATGACCTGGCTATGGAATATTATGAGCAGTCTATTTGCACGAATATGATGTTCCTAGACACTATTCAATATAGGAAAGGTATTCACAAGAACAAAATGTGTCTATAATTTATCAGTTGTTCGAGACAATGTTCAGTACGAAACAAGGGATAGATTTTGGCCAACGAATCCTTCTCCAATCTCAATAATGTGTATGCTAGATTATAGAGAGCATCTCTAGGAGTACCAACTTCAGGAACTGGTAGTTCCAAAGAAAATTGAGCCCTTCAATCTTATGTATGTCATGGGAGTGGTTCTGGCGGTTGTGGAAATTTTTTTGATGGTCAGGGAAATCTTTTCGGAATTGTGGGAATTTTTCTGGTGGTTGTAGTAACTTCTCTAGTGGTCATGGTAATTTTTCTAGTCGTTGTGGTGGTTGCAGTGGTGAGTAAAGAAAGTCTCGTATTAGACGGTAACATAAAAGAATAAAAAGGAGAACCACGTTGTGGAAAAAAGATTATCTATTTAAAGGGGGGAAGTTAATTTCAATCCACAATTTCTTATTTGAGTTTACCCACTATTATCTCTCTTAATTATTCCATCTGCAGTGGCAAATAGAATTGAAAAGATTGAAAGTGATTTCTTGTGAAACAAGGTGGACGATTTCGACAAATATCTTCTAGTAGAGTGGAAGGTGTGTAAATCAAAGGAGGCTGGGGGGCTTGATGCTCCTCCTCTGAAGGAAGTCAACAAAGCTGTGTTAGGAAGTGGCTTTGGAGATTTGGGGAGGAAATAGATACTCAGAAGAGTTATTGCGAATAGGTTTGGATGAGAGAGCAATGGGGTGCTTGCTTCCTATGCTGTTGGATGTATGGAAAGGAATTTCTAGAGTATTTCAAGAGTTTTTTACACATTCAGTTCGAGGTGGGTGAAGTTGATAGGGTGAAAATCATTGATGATCTGTGGTGATTGTCTACTTTGCCTTGGTTTTCCATCTCTCTACGCGGTAACAGGGTGTAAGGATTCTCTAATCAAGGAGTGCTTTCAAAGACTCGATGATGACAATGACATAGGGCCCGTTTGGCAACACTGAAATAAGGTACTTTTTTGCTCCCAAAAGCAAAAAAAGTTGAAAAGTGTGTTTGGGTTTCCATTTTGGAGTTGCTTCTCAAAAGTCCAAAACTTGCTTTTTGTGGAAGCAAAAGCCAAATATTTTTTTTTGGAATTGACACTTTCTAATTTTAAGTGAATCTCTCCAAATGCCAATTTTACCCTTAGCTCAAATAAAGAGAAAAAAAACCTACTTCACAGTCTTCTCCATCTTTGACGATTAGGGGTTCTTTCATTTTCTTTCCTTGCTCCATCTCTTCAACCATGAGCTGGTATCATCTCTTCGACCCCGTCCATTGTGAGAAGGTCCGTCTCTCTCTCTCTCTCTAGCAGTCAGTCTTTCCTTTCCAAGGAATTTGTGTTTTGGTTCTATCTACTAAACTTCACATTATGTAGTGTAGCTAGAATACATCTTATGAAGGGAGAAAAAGCAGAGATGATTTGCTGAGGAGCAGGTCCGCAAACCATCTCTTTTTTTTTAATAATTACTCACGACGCACCTGATGCGTCGTTTATTATCGACCATTTATAGTTTAAAATTTAAAAAAAAAAACCAACATATGTGATATTGGTTTATGATCTTTATTAATGGTTTATTAGAATATAATTGTATATAAAATTATAAGAAAGTGGCTTTTTGACTTGATTCATGCCAAACTAACTTTTTCACTTTTTGACTTATAAGTCATTGTTTCACCAAACAAACTTTTGCTTCCAAATAGCAACTTTTATATTCAGCAACTTAATTTAGAAGTTACTTTTTGCTTCCACTGGTTTGCCAAACAGGCCCATACTGTGGGCTTTGGGTTTCAGAAGAAGTTTCAACAACTGGGAAGTGGAGGTCCTTGCAAGAATGTCGGAGCGTCTCAATGGTCTTGCGGTTCAGCCTGGTTTTAAGCTTTAGAAGTGGGATCACAAAATTAGATCCATCATTTCGGGGTTGACTCATTCTGGTCCTTCGTCTTTCCCTATAAAAGTTAGTTTGGAGAAACCTAGTTCTCTCAAAGGTTGCATCTAGGTGTAAGATTATCCCGAACATATGCTTCCTTTGATCATTTGCTCATCCACTGTAGCTTTACTAGTGCAGCGTGGAATGAGTTTTGTGGACACTTCTGAAGTTGATTGGGTCATGTTGAAGAAGTTGTTAAGACCTTTTATGTAGCTGGTCGGTAGAAGCGTTTAACAAAAGAAGGCCATATCATTTGGTGACTCATCTCTTTTCCTCTTTGTTGGAATATTTAGAAGGAATATGACAACAGAATTTTCAAGTACAAATTGGGCCATTCAAGCAGGTTGTCGACCAAACCAAAGCATTGTAATACCATCTTGGTGGTTTAAAAGAGTTCCAGGGAATTTCTTTCTGTGTGCTGTTTTTCAAGTTGGACTTGATCGTGTCTGGGACATTGTAATTTTGGGGATCTTTGTATAGTGGGGTCTTCGTGCCCCCTTCTTTTTTCAATAACTCATCAAAAGAAAAAATGTAGTGGTGGGTAGAAATATTGAAGGTGTGCAATGGCTGAATTTAGACAGAGTGAAGAAGTCGAGGATACCCTGGTTGACTTTTCAGATTTGATTCTAGAACTACCATATGAATTATCGCCTGTGCAGGATATCCAACACGCTGTACTACTGATCCTAGGAGTTCCTTCAGAGAACCTTCCAGCTTACTCAATGGTACGGTCCGAGATATCATGCCTAGTGCATCCATATTGACATGATATAATTTTGATACTGGTACCGGACATCATGAATACTTTTATGTTACGTTGTCTCATTTCATATGGTCTTATTGGTTATTTTCTTAACTCCTAGCAATTTTCACTCCTTTTTCTCTACAAAAATATATAATTAGTATATTGTAACAAATTTTACTATAAGGAACTTTGCAATACTAGAAGTTTCATTACATTTGGCATATTATAGAAATACTAAACAGTTATACTTAGCTTAAAAAAATTAAATCAAAGCATGATATCAACATATTAGATTGCATACCCATATTCATATTTGTGTCCTATATTTCATGAATGAAGAGGCTTACCATGGTTTCCGTTACGGGTTGTAGAGGGGGTAGTTTAGGCATTGGAAAATGGAGACAAATACTGGATTTTATTGACGATGGAGAATATTGCAAGGACAGTATGTAGGATGATTTGGGGAGGTAACTCCAGTGGCTGCCTACATCAAGACAATGCCTGTTTTGCTACTACTACTTCACCACAGAGGTAGAAGGTGAAGATGGTGAGAGAGCTCATGTCTACCTAAGCCTCAACGGAAATCCCTAAAGAGGAAAGCTTCAAGATTTATAAATCCAACAAAATTCGCTATCCTTGTATGGGTGTGGCATGGGTGCCTCAAAGATTCCAAGGACGTGGGCCACGTCTTAGGGCGAAATCGAGGTTTGTTCGCCGGGCTCTCATTTTGTCTTTCTAATAGTCAGGAGGGCGCCATACTGGTCAACAATTCCCTTTATCCGTTTTTCTGCCTAACCTACAATCCTTCTAAGAGTCCCCATTGATAATGCCTTGTGTGGGACCATCGACTACATGTCATTGTATAAATGAGAAACTTGGTGAATTGCCTTGCTTGTCGCGGGGTCGTGACCTCTAGTGAGTTCTCCAATATTAATTTCCATTGGAACGGAGGGTTGTAATGTTTGGTTGCATCCTTTAAACAAAGTATTTGGCCAGTTGGTTTCCTTCAAAGCCAGAGAAGGCATTATTTTTCATAATGAAGGTGTAGTAGGGCTAAGCTTTGTCCTAGGTTTGGCTTGGTCTCATGATCCTGGGATAGAGCTCAGGTTCGGTTTAGCCCTAACATCAGGCACATGGTGGGGAAGTTTGCAAAATTGAGTCAATCAGCTGAATTCTGAGTTGATCGCATCTTACCCCCGCCAAAAAAGACACTGACCAGGTAAATGGAAGCAATAAAAAGAGAAGTTAACGGGCCTTTCCCGTTCAAGCGAGTTTTGTTACTCGGGTTTTCACGAGGCTTCCAGGATAGATGAGAGCTTGGGGCAGAAGGTGAGAAATCATCAAATATCATCACCATCAAAATGCTTATTGGAGGATGGATGGTTTAGCAGAATAAATATAATCTCCTTCGGGATCTTTCTGTTGTAACCAAGCATAAACTATCACTATAAAGAGCCACCAGTTTCCAGTTCATACTTTCTGATGACCCTGTTCCTCTCCAACCTACAGTATTGTATTTCCCTTGTCATTTTTTTGGCAACCTAAAACTGTTCAATTTTGTACTGCCCCACCTTTGATTTTTTCTTATTCTTTGTTTAGTACATTCGATTATGTAAGTTGTTAAGAAATTGTGAATTATGTCTTGTAGACAATGGGATGGTCATCATTTGTCCGTTCATTTTCCATTTTGAATGCTTTATCCTAGATCATATGTTAATAATTTGGGTATTTGTTCATTTATATTATTTAATTGAGAAGTTAACTACATACTAATTGGCAGGCATAGATGTTTGGGTAGGTTAAGCGATTAAGATTATTTCCTTGTTTGGATATGTTTTTTCTGTTGAGGATTTTAATACATGCTTACCTTGACTTTTGGACGGTTTTTCCTTTCTGTTACTTTTGATTGGTTTTTAGGTTTCTGAAACTGGTTTATTGAAAAGGATGATTGATGTCGCAGATGAATGCTCCACGGAGGGAATGGAACTTGGACCTTCTGTAGCCTTGTCCCCTCTCTCTCTCTGGTTTGGTGTTGAATTAAGCTTTACTTGACATGGATTTGAAGAACCTCTTACTTTACCCTAAAATAAGTTGCATGTGGGACGTGCCAGAATTTCGAAGTAGTTGATGATGCATTATATTGTTTTCTCTTGCTTCATGTGGTGTCACATATGATCTCAATTCATTTTGTCTTCTAATCATCTCTTATTGGGTAAACTTTAGTATGTGATGGTTGGGGGTGTTCGATTGTTTTCTCTTCATAATTTGGCTATATTCGACCAACTCTGGTTGGTTATGTTGTTCTCTTGTAATATTTTGTGGTAAAACTAAGAATGCCTATCCCTCGAAACAAACCAGGAGAGAGTTTCGACTTGTATTAGGCAAAGACCCCATATAAGACCTGTTTAGTTTGACGAATTTCTCAAAATTTGAGTATCCATGGTGCTGCAGCTCTTGGTTCAGAATCTTGTGATTTTTAGAATTCCCCGTTTTCCAAGATAGCCTACGCTTGGGATGTTTTCAGTTATTTCCTTTTATTTCCTTTTGGATGAAGAATTGAGCCATCCTCAGGGGTTAGGCCCGTTTGGCAACACTGTGGAAGAAATAAGTAACTTCGATTAGAAGTTATTGGTTTTAAAAGTTATCTGAAAGCAAAAGTGTGTTCAGTAAAACACCGACTTTTACAAGTTAAAAAGTTAGTTTGGTATGAATTAAGCGTTTATTTGGCAACATTTAAAATGTTTTTGCTTTCAAAAGCAAAACAGCAGGGAAGTTAGTTTGGATGTCATGTGGGAAGTTACATAGAAGCCAAAAATTACCTTCATAATGAAAAGCTTTTATTTAGCTTTCGACTTCAAGTAGAAGTAGAAGCAAAAAATAAAAACCCGATAGTTTCTCTACCGAAGAGTTCTTCCCCATCCTGATCTCGTTCTTTTATATCTACGCCGACGACAAGGACCTTACAGATTGATATCTGAAGGTACTCTCTCTCTCTCTCTTACCAAATCCCTTTCTGAATGGTTAGGTTTTGTTTCCTTCTTGATTTACAGATAAATCTCTGCAAGAGAGAGATTGTATTGTTTATAGGCTTTGCTGCCACTTATGTTCATTGTTGCTGAAGGTACCTTCTCTCTCTCTCTCTCATCTATCTATCTATTACCAAATCCCTTTCCGAATGGTTAGGTTTTGTTTCCCTCTTGATTTACAGATATATCTCTGCAAGAGAGAGATTGTATTGTTTATCGGCTTCGCTGCCACTTATGTTCATTGTTTCATCCCATAGCAGTAAGATTCTACCTGGTTGTAGATACTTTTAGGTGTTATGGTGAATTTAAAGGGTACCCATTTCAGTACTTTGAGGCTTTGTTGAGTTATGCTATTTCGTTCTAATATTTGGTGTTATTAGCTATTCATGCATTTTCTGTTTCTGGATTTTTGTTTATTCATTGTATGAAAAGTGAAATTAAGGGCTACCCACTAGATTTGAATCATAGCTTTGAGGTGAATGAGCCTACTCCATTGGAACAGAAAGAAAGCTTTGACAGGTCTGCAATACCCCATTTCAGCTTTAAATTCAGTGATTATTTTCATTCATAACATTCATGTGTCTACAATACATTCAAAAGATTTATATTTGAATGCTTCAGTCAGTTCTGTGGATGTTTATGAATCGATCTCGGTTGGATTATACACTTAGTCTAATAGCAAGACCCACATGCCAACCCTATAATGTCACCTGGCTCATTTTACAAATATCCAACACAGGTTATTAGATAACCACTAACTTGTTTAAATTGTTAGGTAGATAGACACTAATTTGTTTAAACTGTAATTAGATGGCTTCGAACCAGTCGTCATTGTCATCATTTGGAGTTGAACATCGACATTCTTCTTTATAGACGGGGGTAAATAAGGTCATTGCACACAGTGATCATATGGTGATACGTACCTTCTCCAAAGATGAATGGTTGGGAAGTAGTATTATTATCAATGAGAGTTGAAATATGATTTGAAGGCGTTTGGAAACAAGATGTAGCTCAGAGCGATTCAAGGATTTTAAAAACGTGTAGAGAGGGAAACACTGGTGGGATTTAGTGCTGAGAACCGTCACTACCTCCTAGTTGAGAGAGAGAGAGAGAGAGAGAGAGAGAGTGCCACATAAGCTATTGGAGATGATGTGGAACAATGTCAAGCTAATGGGGCAACCTTAAGTTCTTGAGCTAGGGTTTTCATAACCACAGTGCCATTGTTACTGAAGAGAAGCAGGCCATTACAAATTTCCTTTAATCAAAACCTTTGAAGAAGACGTTCTTGAGGAATTCTTGCACATATTTCTCATCTGCAACTCCACCAGCTGATTATGGAAATCCAAACCCCAACTTCAAATATGAGAAACTATGATTTTGCAGAACCTCTCTTGAAACAGCAGCTTGGAAGCTTTTCTCCATCGTTCTGTGCAAGCAATTTCTCCCAATTTAACCATTACTTTGACCCTTTTCTCCCCATCTGTAACTCTCTTCTGCAACTTTCAGTGAAGAAAGAGAACTTGAAAGGGTTGCAAGGGTTGCAGGGAGAGCATCTCCAACCCTACCCTAAACTACATTCCCTTCCCTAAAATAGGGTGGAAAACTTAAAAACACTCTCCAACCTTACCTTAAGAGTCCACCTTATTTTAGGGTAACTTCAAATCCTACCCTAAAGTTAGGATAGGAATTAGGGCAAGATTCTAAAAATGTTTGCCCCCTTGGGTAACATTACGGTTATGACTGCTATAACAGCCATTATAATTGGTTAAAAAATGTCTATTTCTTTTCTTATTTTTTTGAATCTACTTTTCAACTATGCCTTGCTTGGTAGCACTACAAATGTTTGCGGTATTTGCGTGTCCTTGGTGGCCCAACATCCAACAAATATTTGCGTTCTTGAGAAAAAAGTACATAATAAAATTCCTCATTTCTCTAATCCCAAGTTTTTTGAACCCACAAGGCGCACATTTGCACCCACTAAACTCTTTTTCGCACCAGTGTATGAAACCGTGGATATATTTGGCTGCATCTATTATTTTAATCTTGATAGACTAGTACTGCCATTTTCCAAGGAGACGTGTGATCAAACCCACATAACCCCGTGCAAGCCAAACAATGGATAGCTTTTTTATGTCAGTGGTAATCCAAGCACATACTTCCGACTTCTATAGGACCGGGTCCTATAGAAAGTTTGAAACAACCCCTCCTTGAAATGCCACGTGCCACACTGATCCTAAGTATCAGCTTGATTGATGATTTCTAGTGCTTTTGTCTGTCATTGGCTTCATGAACAGGCTTATGGATGAGTTCGAAGCCGACAACAAAGTCTCACATCCAAAAGCTAGAAATCATTAATCAGGCTAATTTTAGTGTGTAGGTCCACCAAGGGTGGCCTGAAAAGTGCCATGTGGCATTTTGGGAGGGGTCCTATCCAACTTTGAATAGGACCCGGTCCCTACAAACTTGGCATAGACCCCGGACGTTTATAAGCTGGACTCGTTCATTGGGCATGTTAATCTTAAGGGTGTTTTGGTAATTTAAGTGCAGTTGAGTGTGATTTACAGCAAGGTTTAAGAATTAAGAGGGACCGTTATAATGGCTAGTGAACATTATCGTTTGTGACCGTTAGAAATAACGGTTAAACCCGTCATAAAGTCAAAATAACAAATTAGTTAGTTGAGGAGCTACCAACTTTCCCTCTCGAGATAAAAGTCAATAACTTATATAATTGAGAGTGGGACCCAGTATTGACTAATCTCATCTCACCCAGATTGTCTTTTACATCAAATCCAATCTACTTGGACGGTCGTGAATAGTGACCATTGTTATACGATAGGTCCAAAATCAGGCATGACTTTTTTTTTTTGAAAATTTGTAGGAAGGATCTGCTGCCTAGTACCGGATATTCCTAGCCACCGGAGTGCCCGGATCAAAGGGACACGACGGGGATTTCCACTGCATGACATGTGTCGGTAGTAGTAAGTTAGAAACTCCACCCAACTCGGTGGTTATTTTTTTTTTTTCAAAAAAAACCTTAATTTCTTTTTGGATAATTGTAATGTCCAACTATGGTGTTGCGCAAAAAAAAAAAAAAAAAATCTTATTGGTGTTGGACGCTTAGATTGCGTTTGGTAAAACTTAATTTCAGCATTGAAAGCTTAAAAGTGCACATTTGTCCGAATTAGTTCGTTTGGTAAAGCTTTGTCTGAAAATTAAGTCAAGGGTATTGTGGGTATTTAATATATTTATGAGGATATTTTTGTAAGTTTTTAAAGAGAAAACTTTCATGAAAGGTAAATTTCATGAAGGCAAATTTTGGTTGCCCCGTCAATTTCTCTTGTTATCCCCCAATCTCTTATCTCCCCCCACCCTTTTATTACATTCTCTAAATGCCCCTCGGGCCCATCGAAATCTCTTATCACCCCCCTTAATGTTAAAAATGAAAAATGAAGGTTTGAGGTTTATTTTACTTCTTCACCCTAACCACTTATACTAGAAGCATGTTTAGGTTTTGTAGATTTGCCACAAAGAAAGGGCAGACAAATGTAGCAGGTTTAGGCCTCTTCATCCTAGGAGTGAAAGGCGCGGAGTGAAAACCTACGTATTTTCACCGCTAAGGGAAGAGAACCGAATATAGGAAAGAGAAGAGAAGAGATGGGGCCCTTCAAGTTTCGCCATTGAAGCTTCATGGCGGGATGCCAGATTCAGCTCAAGTAAGACATTGCACCAAGCTTCATCTGGACCAACAGATTCAGCGTTGGTAAGACATTGCACCAAGTAAGATAACACCGTTTTTCATATAGCAACAACTGCCGGCCTGCTAAGTCCGAACAATACTTCACTGTTTGGACTTAGCCAGCTAAACAGTGAAGTATTGTTCGGTCCTAGCATGACTGAACACTCTTTAAATTTTTATGTGGGAGCCAGGGGATAAGAAAAAACACAGGGGACATAGATGTCCTTTTATTTATAGTTTTAGTGGGGGATAACAAGAGAAATCGATGGGGCAACCAAAATTTGCCTTTCATGAATGAATTTCAGTTGGTTATAAAACAGTCTGAATGAGTCATCAAGGTCGAATGTCTTAATTTCAGACTTAAGGTTTGGAATTAGGTTTTATCAAACACAACATAAGTGTCTAACAACAAGTGAACCTATAAAAGCTCACTTCTTTTTTCCTTTTCTCTATTATAACTTTTCCTTCTCTCTTCCTTTTTGTTCTCGCGAAAAAAAAAACCCTCATTCTTCATCTCTTATCTTCCACCCAAAACGGATCCTTCAATCAAAACCCATTAAAACCTCATCATCTAGCTTTATTCTAAATGTTTGGGGTTGACCGTCTGAATCATATTTTGTTGTTTGACTTTGTCTAGAGCTATATCTTTTGTTAAAGCATAAGCCTTCATATCATTTCTTATTAATTCCATTAATGTTATTTTCGGTCTTCCTTTCTCCCCTTCAAGGCTTTCAACTTGCACCAAAACACTTCTTCTCACTTGTGCCGTCGTTGGTTTGTTATACATACCCAAATCATCTCAATCGACTTTCTCTTATTTTTATCTCCTATTTGGCTATTCCTTAGTTTCTTCAAATATTTTTTTTATCTTTTTTTAGTTTTTTCACTTATCCATCTCAACATCTTCATTTTGATATATGAATATGTTTCTTAATTGCCGAACATTCAACTCCATAAAGCATAACTACTCTCATGACTGTTCTATAGATTTTTTCTTTTAGCTTAACAGGTAGCCATCGATCACATACTCAGAAGCGTGTTTCCACTTTAGCCATCATGCACTAATTCTATGGATCACATCCACTCCGATCTCTCCATCATTGTGAATAACTAAACATTAATAAAGAGATTTGTTAATTTGGTGACCATGGTTAATAGCTCATTCCTACAAGTATTATACTATAATTACACTGCATGTATTCAATTTTAGTCAAAAAATTTATCGAAATCAAATACGATTTTTTTTTAAATTTTGATATGTGAGGAACAATGCCACATAAGCTATTGGAGAGGATGTGGGACAATGTTAGGCTAATGAGCAACCTTAAGTTCTTGAGTCTAGGGTTTTCAAACACAAGCGAGGGGTGTGTAATTAAGTTATGACTTAGTCCATGTAAACTTCTCAAAACAACAAATGTGTTGCATAAACTCAAGTTGGTCAATGTAAATGACTTCTTCTCAGTCATTGTGGGGATTTTTTTTAATGTCCTCACTCAATGTCAAATCAGGCTCTGGGAGCAAGGGGAAAGGATCGTGAGAATCTTGAGGCACCGGTGAAATACCAGCCTAAGATACTCCGACGATTAAGTTAGCTCTTCTGTAATAGAAACTAAGCAAGAACTATTCAGATCTGTATTGCGTACCTTAGATGACGGGGTGGGGTCCCTTTATATAGGCATTGGTTGGTCTCCTCCAAGTAGAAGGTTTTTTCACGGAAGAGGGAAACCTTCCTCTTTTGGGATTGACTCTCTTCCCTTCTTGCGTGAGTGCTCAGTCATCGTTTCCGATTTCTTGGAAACTCTTCTCCTCTCTTAGGAGTCTTTGTAACGCAAAAATGTACTTTCCCAAGGAAACTTGGGTCGGGGTGAACCTATCCAGCTCATGAGTTGGGTCCCCTTAAGATCAGAGTATCTGCTGAACTGAAGATCACCTCTTCCCATATACGGAGTTATTCTTCAGCCTAACAGAACTATCGACAGCTCTGTTTTAAAAAGCAGAGCTTCAATAAGCTCTACCATGTCCTGATGAGCTCAGGCATATCTAAAGGTAGACATACCTCCTCTTACCATGTGTAAGGTCAACACGTGCAGTATGTTTCTAAAAAATCTTCCATTTAGAAATCAAGATTCGTTGAATAATTTATTCAAATGGATTGCTTCAATTGTTGTATGTTTATTAAAGAACAATAAACAAGTGTTATACTGCTTCTAATTTTAAAATTATTTAATAAATAGAAACCAGTCCGACTGTATTGAATTGACCACAGTTCGACCAATTTGGCTACATTTTGACACTGGTTTGCTTTTCGAACATTGTTATTTGGCTGAAACTTCCCACATACGACGAGGGGGAGGTGGAATAACATATTTGGACCACCACATCAGTTGCCACATCTACGAAAAACCTAACAATCCTGTGTCCATGCAGACTACAGAGAAACACGTTCGAGTAGAACTTTGTTGATCACCCACAATATGAGCAATGTGCCACACTCTTAGAAGACGTTGGCCGTATGGATGTTTGGAAAATCCCTAGGTGGACATATAGACCAAAAATATCCTGATTAGTGGCTTCAACATTTGGATCTTTGTACCCCAAATAATGTCAATGATGCTCAAAATCTACCCATGAAAATGATTCCAATCCAATGCTTAGAAATTACTAATCAGGCTAATTTTTTGTCTGTATGTCCATCTAGGGTTGAGGCACCAAACATCCATACGTCAGAAATCTCTAAGAATATGTCACGTGGCTCATATTGTGGACAGTAAGAACTTTGTTGATCGTCGGTGGTCAACAAAGTTTTACTCAAACCCTTTCTATAACAATGTACTAGTGTTGTTGGCTTGTCCTAGGGTAATTTTTAAAGAATTAAAACATATATTTTTGAAAAAAAATAATAGTCATAGAATAATAAGAATTCGGTGTTTATATCTCAGTACCACAACAAAAAGAAGGAGAGTTTGTCGGATGCAATTAATTGACAAAATTCATCATACCTACAAAAGTAGCTCAATTTAACAAAAAGTTATCTCTGCAATTGCATAAAACTTAGAGATCAACTTGGATTAAGTGGAGTCTTTAATGTTTGCTTCTCCATCTCTTATTCCTATAAAAGGAGATAACAGATAAAAGAAGGATGGAGAAAGAAGATGAAAGCAGAGAAGTAAAAGTCACGGGGTTGAAGGAGAGAGATTAAGATTAAAAACGAGAGAGAGAGAGAGAGAGAGAGAGAGAGAGAGAGAGAGAGAGAGAGCATGAGTTGTTATATCCAATAGGTTGATCAGGCAACAAGTAACAAGAATAATTAATAAATGAAAACCTTAACAAATTGGAGAATATAAATATTTAGAATCCGAAATATCAAGCAGAATGAAAACTTATCGATCAGAAGCAATTAGCCGAGGCACGTGATTCCACGTTGTTTAAAGAAAAATTTTGTCAAACGGTGATGTTGCTGGTGTCACAGATTATCACCCCTAGGATTCAACGGCTACAATTCTGATAAGACTGAAATAACTGAGCCATTCTCTTTTACTCAAGAATCCCTAGAAGAGAGGGGGGGGGGGGGGGGGGGGGGTGATTAGGTATTCCAAAATTAATTTTACCTATTACAAGTTTATTAGTCAAGGTAATGTGATAAACTCGTATGTCTTAGTTGATTGATAAAAGGATTATCTCAACCAACTCAAATCAAATATACCTCCGTGGTATATTGTATTTTCGTCGTTTAATTTAATCAATACAATTAGTGGAACAACAATCAAACATCCACAAGACAAAAGAGTTTTTACGTGGAAACCTTAGCAAAAGAAAACTATGGGACCACGTCCAGACAGAAAGTATCACTAACTGGAAAGTTAAACGAAACAGAAGTTACCTACGCAGTACCGTTGTAAATGCAGCTTCCAACCTTAGCCAAGGCTCACTACCGATGCGTCCACGTCCTCTGAATCAACGCTACAATTCCACGCGCGCCCTCCCAATCAAGAAGCCTTGTCCGCTTGTTCAGTTTGGTACGCTCCAAACCTACTTTCGATCAGTACTCCTCGATCTTAATTCTCAGCACTCTAGTCTCTAAATTTGACCATTATATTTTATTCATTTAAAACCTATTCCTATGGTCACTAAGTCACTTACCTTCCTAGCTCACGATCTTTAATGGACAAATGGGCAGTTACTCATATGAATTATGTTGTCAACCGCCTGATTCTTGCTATCTTTATCTTTTAGTCTTCACGTAGTCAGCGAAGTATGCGTACAACGACATATTCAACGCTACACTAGTACTCGTAGGAACGGTTACAAGAATATTTTATGTCACACGGAATCTTCGCCGAACTAGAATATGAAATCATTCTTTACAAAGGCAACACAACAAGTATCTGAGTTTTGACGAACCCGAACAAAGGACCATCCTTAATAAAATAAGAATAGAAGAAAGAATGTTCGTGTGTTCAAACAAAGAATTGGTGTCCTTTTATATAGAGTGGGAGATCATGGTAAAAAATGGCTAGTGAAATTAAAAGAGATTCGATGGTTACAAAATCAATTAAAGAGTTAAAATAAAATCTAAAGAAATTTTGACTAAAAAGTACATAGGCCAACAGGCCTCCAAACCGAGGCGATATTTGTGTCTGCAAGTGTGAACCTGAACCCTCTTCCTCTCCCAACCCACCTCTACATTTCTTGATCAATTCTATAAATTTTTTAAAAAAAAAATCTCATGCTATGTATTTTGAGTTTTATGTGATTGAAAATCAAATACATTTGTATTCCACTTGTTATTTGACGCTTTTGGAAAGTAGTGGTTTTGTAAGTGAACCTCTTTAGTCCCATATTGGAAAAAGAGAAAGGAATCACTTGCATTATAAGTGATCTTGTCTCATAACCTTGTAAAGACTTGAGTAGGAGGTGATACAGTATCACACAGGCGTGCGGTCGCTCGCATGCTGCGCCGCGCTCTTGTTGGTAGAGGAAGAGTTTCACATAGAATTTAGTAGATGTTCAGGTCTATTTTGGAAAACGTTAAAAAAAGATGGATAGAATGCCACCTCAGCAGGTCTCTGCTTCAGTATAGATATATAGATATAGATAGATTTACTCTCCACCTGGCCATCTCTTGCATGATCTATCCATTGTTTATGATTGTGCAGTACAATGCAGCGCACATGCTAATGATGTTTTGATGGATCCCACCACCTACACATGTACACCAATATAACAATAAAACATATAGTACAAGTGCAATGCTATTACTTAACATCTGGTGTGTCACATGCCTCTCCACTCGTCATGTATAAAAGTGACAGATCGTAAAAGGAAATTAAAAATCATACTTCACATTGTGTGCACAATTAGAACATGATCCAATACATCTATATAACAAGTCACAGTGGTTGTCTTATACCCCTCTTATCTTATCTGATTTAAATAAAGAGTATTGGTTGAGACCCACATGCTTCATATCAATGGCTGAGATTAATTCCCACCCAATTTTGACAAATGCTTTGTCGGGGAGTGCCATGAGCACGGGCCACCCACTAGTTATATACAATTAACTAGTATCGTCGTCCTTGGGTGTAGACCAATGGATGTTCTTGAAGATATGTGGAGTAAATCTCAAGGACAATCAACGGTCAGGATTTAAGGATAAAGATAGAGACAACTGTCACTGTTGAAGATGGTAACACTCCTCATCCAGGAAGCCCGTGCGTGCTATGATGGTGTTTGCGGTATTGGGTGGGACCCTCACTATAATATAGCCACTAACATCTTCCCCACTCTCCCACCAGGAATATATATATTTTTTTCTTTTAATTTAGAAGTGCCCACTTGCTGCCTACCCCCCAAAAAAGTGTTACCTTGCCTGCCTTCACTGTTTTTTTAAGTCAAGTTGACAGGTATTGAGTGACCACAGTATGAGCTACGTGGCAGACTTTTAGAGACCAATGACTTAATGGATGTTGGCCCATCCCTAGGTGGACCTACAGACCAAAAATCAGCCTGATAGTGATTTCAAATCTTTGGATCTTTGTATCTCAAATAATACTCCAATTCTACGGTTAAAAATCAATCAATGAAAACGACTCCCATCCAACGCTTAGAAATCACTAATCAGGCTAATTTTTGGTCTGTATGTCCACTAGGGTTGGGTCAAACATCCATACGACCATTGGTTTCTAAAAGTCTGCCACGTGGCTCATACTATGGTCTGTATGTCCATGTGCAAAGTTCTACCTTTTTAGTTAGGAAAATGATTCATGTTTTCCACGAGGCAACCACTGTAGGGATAAAATAGTTGTTGCTGACCATGAATCTCTTGAATCCAACGGTCAATAGCATTGCACATATTTTGTCGGCTTATCTATGGGTACCGTGATTCTATTTAAAAATTTAAAAATACAAGGGTATTTTGTCATTTCAGGTATACTAGTCAAAGTCAATAAAGGAGGAAAAAAAGAGAAATATGCCTAATTTCCCCTTAAACTAAGGTGGAAAGTCAAAGTCAACAGCTACGTGGCTCTCCGACCAAGCGGAAACGGATGTTACAATTCATTTGTAGCTATTGGATAACTAGAAGGACTGTAAGTGGGCGGGTCAACCCTAGCCCAGCCTGACTTTCAAGGCTATGAGCCCAACCCAACCCAAGGTCGAGCCTAGATTTTACAGTCTGAGCTGAATTTTATCGGGTTTGTCAATTTCTTATTTTTTTTATTGGTTGGAAAGGTTGTTAATTTTTTTTATATTAAAATTATTAAGTGGTCAGTACCAAGGTTTAAAGGGGACCGTTATAATGGTATAATGGACTGGGGACGTTACCGTTTTTTCCGTTATAACGAAAAAAATGCTCAGGGGCAAAAACAAAAAAAAATGGAAAAAATAGAAAATAACGGAGAAAATGGAATATAACAGATAAATAACGGGAACAAAATGGAAAAAAAATGCCTTTTTTCACAAATTTTTCCAGAAAATAACGGTTGTTATTTTTGTTATATTGGAAAAATAACGGCCGTTGTGTTTTGGGCGTTTTAACGGTCCATAACGTAATGGGGGAGGTCCAAATCCATTATAGTGGCCGTTATTTTTGCTATAATGCCCTTTATGTTTTGGGCGTTTTAACGGTCCACAACATAATGGGCGAGGTCCGAATCCACTATAACGGCCGTTATTTTCGTTATTACGGCCATTTTTTAAACCTTGGTCAATACAATGACCATTATGCTAATCATTAAATAATAACTTCATTTTCATATCCTGTGAATAAGACCATTTTAACAAAGGGTCGGGCTCCGTTGGCCGAGTTTAAATGACAGGATTCTGTACAGGGACACAATATAAGCCACGTGGCACACTCTTAGAAGAATCTGACCGTATGGATGTTTGTCCAATCCCTTGGTGGACGTACAAACCAAAAATCAGCCCGAGTAGTGATTTATAGGCATTGGATATTTGTACATCAAATGCTGCTCAAATTCCCACAGTTGAGATCAGCCCATGAAAACAAGTCCAATCCAAAGCCTATAAATCACTAATCAGGCTGATTTTTGCTTTGTAGGTTCACCAAGGGATTGGACAAACATCCATATGGCCAGATTCCTCTAAGAGTGTGCCACGTGGCTTATATTGTGTCCCTGTACAGAATCCTGTCATTTAAACTTCGTCAATGGAGCCCGACCCATTAACAAAATATATGTACATTTATATTCGTCATCTTTACATGTTTATTCATACAAGAATTACAAGTTCAAAATTCTCCATATAATCTTGTTCCTACAAATGCCAAATAATTTACCTTCAACTGCAGATAGTAACACATTTGCTATCTATATAAAAGAACAGCTATATCCCCTATGTTTTCTCTAATCTTCCCCCACATAATAACTGTTCAACATGCTAGATTTGAACACATAACGATTGTTCAGCATGCTAGATCTGAACAGTCAATGAAATGCTCGGTCCTAGCAGGTCGAACAATAGATGATCAAAGAAGCACATCTATGACCTTTTTCAATTTTGGGTGGATTGATGTTTAGTTGGGCAAAATTGATTCATTCAAGTCTATGGGGGTACAATGGTCTCACAAGTTTTATTACATCGTAATATGGTGTCCTCTAATAAATTCAATGGGGTTGGTAAGTCGTTAGTCAACATCGTGCACCTTGATGCTGCTGGCCACGAGAAGAGATTTCGATGGGCCCAAGGGGCATTTCGAGAATGTAATAAAAGGGTGGGGGGAGATAAGACATTGGAGGTGATAAGAGAACTTGACGGGGCAACGAAAATTTGCCTTGGGTTATGCCACAGTCTATTGGCACTTTGTTGAGAGGTTGGCATAATCTAGTCTTTTCAATGATAGGGAAAATCCTTTGGAGGATGGTGCGGTTATGTGGGGTATATGGATGGAGAAGAATGTGAGGATTTTTAGAGACAAGGAAAACTCCTTTTAAGATACCCTTATTAGCATAAAGGCTTTCTTATTCAGTTGGAGTAGCAGTTTCCGAAGATAAGAGGTATTTATTTTGGAGATATGGTATTTAGGTTTTATGATCTTCTAGGGAGAGAGTAGTTGGGTGTAGTTTTTTCTGTTTTTCTATTTTGTTTCTTTCTCTCTTTGTATGCTTCTTTTGAGATCCTCTTGATCTCGCTTTAAATATATCTTTTGGATTTATCAAAAAAAAAAAATCCATTAAAATCCGAAGCTAAAGAAAAAGATGCAAGGAAAAAGGATTAAAGAAGAAAGAAAAAGAGATAAATGGGAAAAACTGGCTAATCTCCCTTACATATATATTGGGATAGAAAAGATATAAAGGGGAAAAAATGGCCAATCTCCTTGGGCCACCCCCCAGAAAGAGTAGAGGGTAATATGTGGCTTTGTCCATATTAACTCTTCCAGTACACTCCGGCATGTGTGGAAGGGGTGACATCATGCCCCAAGGGACTAGTTGGGTGCTCTAAGAGCCCCGGATACCCACGGTTTCAAACAAAAAGAAATGACTAATCTCCTTTACATATAATGGAATAGCAAAGATATAAGGGGAAAATGGCTAAGGGCCCGTTGGGCAACACCGAAATAAGATGCTTTTTTGCTTCTCAAAGCAAAAAAGTTGAAAAGTTTGTTTGGGTATCAATTTTGGAATTGCTTCTCAAAAGTCAAAAACTTGCTTTTTGTGGAAGCAAAATTTTTTTGCTTCTTGCTTCTAGTGGAAGCAAAAGTCAAAAAATAATTGTGGAACTGACGCTTCTAATTTTAAGTGAATCTTTCCAAATGTCAATTTTACATTTGTAAACTTCACATTATGAAGTGTAGATAGAAAACATCTTATGAAAGAGAAAAAGCAAGGATGGTTTGCTGAGGAGGTCAATAGACCATCTCTTTTTTGAAAAAATAATTACTCATAAAATGACTCACTTGGTGCGTTGTTTATTACTGACCATTTATAATTAAATTTTTTTGAAAAAAACAACATATGTGATATTAGTTTATAATCTTCATTAATGGTTTATTAGAATATAATATCTATATAAAATTATAAGAAAATGACTTTTTGACTTAATTCATGCTAAACTAACTTTTTTACTTTCTGACTTATAAGTTGGTGTTTCACCAAATAAACTTTTGCTCCCAAATGACAACTTTTAAATTCAGCAACTTAATTTACAAGTTACTTTTTGCTTCCATAGGTTTTTCAAACAGGCCTAATCTCATTTCACGTAATGGAATAGCAAAGTTATCTACGAACAACTTTTTACCTTGATTGGACCTCTCCCTCTTTCCCATCAAAAGCCCTTTGGTTCCTTTCATTCCATAGGAGCACACCACAAATGGAAGGATGCTCCGTAATAAAACGCCAACCTCTGGAAGAAATATCTAAAGATTAATAGCAATTAAAGGTGTCTCTAACTTCCTTGGCATGACCTAATGCATCTTGACGAATGAGAAGAAAGAACACCACACCGTCCTGGCCACATGGCAATGAAGAAGAAGATGATTAGTTTTTTCACACGACAGAAAAATCAATAATAATATGTGTGCGCCTAATCAATCACGAAAAATGTCGCCTTATGTAACGGGAGATGTTGTCTATGCTCGCAGTTCTAAATTTTGTTATTGACTTCCACTCACATATACAAGAGTAGAGCTGTGTTGACAGACGTCCGTTAGAAAAGTTGATGACGGATCACAGTATAAGCCATGCAGCACACTCTTAGAGACCACTGAACTTATGGATGTTTGGCCCATCCCTAGGTGGACCTACATTCCAAAGATCAGCATGATTAGAGATTTTTAAGCGTTTGATTGGAGTCATTTTCATGGGTTGATGTTTAACCGTGCAATATGAGCATTATTAGGGGTTATTTAGAGTACAAAGATCCAAAGGTTTGAAATCATTAATCAGGCTGATTTTTGGTATGTAGGTCCACCTAAGGATGGCCAAACATCTATATGGTCTCTATGAGTGTGCCGCGTGGCTCATACTCTGGTGGGACGTCTGTAAGCAAAGTTCAATTCATGTACACTGCCCATCCAAAAATAAATGAACAATGTAACTTTGATACAAGGCATTTAAAAGATTTATTCAGTCATTTGAGAAGGATCAAATACCAATCTAGGAGACTATGGTATTAGATGCTATGTATTTGAAGGATCAAGGTTCGAAATCTCGGGATCAGAGGCTGAATCGGTGGGCTCCGATCCCGATCCAAAACAGGGTCGGCCCTACTCACCCAAGACAAAGTGGGACTCCCCTGTGAAACAGTGATCTCGGGGCAGCCTGGTTTGGATCGTATCGGTAAGCTCAGATCTCAATCCGGATCGCCTGATCCAGAACGGGATCGGCCGAGACTTTGAACCATGTTTCCTAAGGATCCATGATTGAAGGTAGTAGCAGTAGCGCATAACTGTACATTAGCTAGGGCTGCAACTCGGGCGAGTTGGCCCAACCCAACCTTCAAGGCTGTGAACCCTAACCCAACCCAACCCAACCCAACTCAACGAAAACTTCTTTTTTATACAAACAACATTAATGATGGAGATTTATTCTTCATCAACAAGAGAGATACTTTTAGTTGGGCCCCATCGGATGATGAATCTCACCCACTTCCCTTTGCATCTGAGCCGTGGGATATTAATGTGCTATTGGCGGTAGATGGTATTTACAGTATACCCGGTTGGATTACTTATATGAATGGTGACCTCATCAGGCATTCTGACCGAAACTATAGATATAGGATGCCCTTGGCTACGTTGACTGGACAATGACTTTAATCCAATGCTTAGAAATCACAAATCAGGTTGATTTCTGGTTTGTAGGTCTACCTACGGATTTGTTAAACATCCATACTGTCAGTATCCTCTAAGAGTATGCCACGTGGCTCATATTGTGGGCGGTCAGGGGTTTAGGGGTATCAACAGTCAGGCAAGTTTTAATTCTTCCAAGCAGCCGAGATATAATTTTGTCCAATGAAAAAGAGACACGAGGGCACCTGATACTTAGATTTCAATCAACATCACAGATTCTAGAAAGTGGTGATCCCATCAAGTGTCTCGCTCGCATGAGAGTTTACGTCAGGTGCCGGACGAAATGCAACTTTCTCTTGTGAAAATAAATAAAGAAGCGAGGGCCCCACCTTACAACCTAGAAGTACTTTTGGTGACCACTCCTTTTTTTTGCGACTTTGTTCTAGAAAAAAAAAAACTCTGTACCCATCTGCATATTTAGGTTCTAAATGCAGTTTTAAAATTACTTTAGGGTCAGGATCGGGGGACAGCCATATTTGACAACTATTTTTGACAACCATTTTGGCGGACCCACATAGAAGATAAATCAATGGCTGATTTTTTTGTGAGGATGATCTCCTCTCCGTATAGATCTCCCCAGCAAAAAAATTAGCCCATTCTGAAATTTCTAACCCCATCAAATGCGGTTTTCAAGTTACACAGAAAAAATACATGGTCCATAATTCTTCAACTTCTAAACCAGTCTAGGAATATCAGAATGATTTGAATTTTTGTGAGGATGATCTCCTCACCATAGAGATCGTCCTCACCAAAAATCTGCCATTGATTCATCATTTATGTGGGTACGCAAAATGGTTGTCAAATTGTCCCCTGATCCCAGCCCTTTACTTTAATAACATTTAAGTATGATAAGTGATAAATTCAGATTGGCTTTTTTTATTTTTATACCATTCTATATGCAGAAATTTGTGATTGTCACATGGCACACTCTCTACACATGCTTTTGTGGATCTACACCAAAAATAGCTTGATTGGTGATTTATGGCCCACACTTGTGGACCTACACCAAAATTAGCTTGATTGGTGATTTATGGCCCACACTTTTGTGGATTTCTAGCAATGGATTCAAGCACTTTTTCATTTTGACTTCATGAACAGCTGACTTTAAGTCTACCCACAAGAACATTTCTAGTTGCAATGCCATCTCAATCTCATTGATAAAGTGAAAAAATGCTAGCTATATTTGGCACGGGGCGCTCCAATGTTGCGTTTAAAAAAAAAGGGGCTTTTTTGCTTTACCCCCTTACTTTATTGATGTAATTTGCATCTCACCCAATGTTTTCAAAATATTTTCATCTGACCCTTTGACCATGGTCAACGTTATTGACCATAGACGGTCTTCAGATGGACATCTCAATATTTTTTAAATGACTATAATTACCTTGAGTGAGACGCAATATTTTAAAAACATTGGGTGCGATGCAAATTGCATCAATACAGTAAGGTGGACAAGCAAAAGACTTTTTTTTTTTTAGAGGATTGTGAGCTCAAAACCTTCCTTCATTTATTTTTGGCCCAACCGTAGGTGGAGCTACAGACCAAAAATTAATCTGATTGTTACTTTTTAAGCATTGGATTAGTGTCGTTTTCTTGGGTTGATTTTATCCGTAGAATTTGAACATTATTTGGGTACAAAGATCCAATGGTTTAAAATCACTAATCAGGCTGATATTTGGTATGTAGCTCCACCTAGCGATAGGCCCAACATCCATACGGTTATTGACCTCTAAGAGTGTGCCACGTCACTCATATTGTGGTCCCTCATCATCATTGATGAGGGACATTAGCGTGCTTCACAACCCACGAAGGTGAGTTCCTTTTATAGTTCACATCCTTAAAAAAAAAAAGGTTGAGCTCACAATCCTCAAAAAAAGAAGAAAAAAAAATAAAAAGATTTTTTGCTTGCCCCCTTACTTTATTGATGCAATTTGCATTGCACTCAATGTTTTTAAAATATTTGAGTCTCACCCAAGGTCATTATAGTCATTTAAAAAATATTGGGATGTCCATCCGAAGACCATCTATGGTCAATGACGTTGACCATGGTCAAAGGGTGAGACGCAAATTGCATCAATAAAGTAAGGGGGTAAAGCAAAAAAGCCCAAAAAAGAATGTCATTTCCTCTCAACTAAGGGCCTGTTTGGTATGTGAGAAAAAGAGTTCCAACAATGAACATTTAACCAACCAAATATTATCTGGGCTAAATATTTGTGCATGTCAATATTTAGCATCGTTTGGTACTTGTATTAGCTAGCTTACTTCATTTTATTTAAATTTGTGGGAGTCCCAAGTAATCAAAGTCAAATATGGGTTAGGTGAGTGTGGGAACCACATATTAGGTTACATGATCCAAGCGGTCTCATTTTTATATTTTATAAATATATATTAAAAAATTATTTTTGTTCAAAATAGTAATTTTCCTGCGAGAAAATAAAAATTTCCCACCAAGGCTTATTCTGTGTGAAAATCAAATATTTTTCCTCCGCAACGGGCAAATTTGTGGTCCCGGCTAAATATTCGGTGTGGGCAAATGCATGTTAAACACGTCCGGATGAATTTTAGTGCACGCAAATATTTTATTTTCCCACTATAGTGGCATACCAAACATGCCCAAAATGATAAAAAAAAGAACTCCAAAAGCTGTTACTTTGAGATATGCTACATTTCATACCATTTTGACACTCCATTTTAACATATCATGACTTCCTTTTTTGGGAGCCGTGTTAAATTTTAGCATGCCACTGGAGATGCTCTAAATCAACAATCAAGTTGATCTTTCGTGTCCACATCCATCAAGGTATGGGCCAAAACATTCATGGATTTGTGCCATGTGGCATTTTAGGGGTTTTCAGTATCAATGTTTTGATACTGAATTAAGTATTAAGTCTTTTTTTATTTATTTATATCACTTCGTGAAAATGGTGGATTCCAAGTCTTTTTCTGTTCATTTTAGGGGTCCAATTTTTCTTCTTTTTTCTTTTGGGTGTCATAAGTCTTTTTTAAATCCTCTAAGTCATCTCTTCACATGCATTGTGGTCCATGTAAACAAAAAAGGGCTTGGAAATATAAAAATAGGCCTGGAATTATCATTTTCCACATTCTTTGTTCCCAGTTTCCCGTAAAAGAAGTTACGTGGACGGTGGAAGGTGGACTCATTCGTTTTAAAGCCCCGCCAAGGGCACTGTTGCTTTCAGTCTTCGTCTTCCTCCTTCAGCGGCTCAGCTCTGCAACTTTCTCTCGCTCTCTCGATCATCAATGGAGGAGTTCTTGAAACAGTGCGAACAGTCTGGAGACTCGGCTTACAGTGCCTTCAAGTCTGTATTGGAGAAGCTGGAAAATCCCAACACCAGAGCCGAAGCTCGAGTCTTCTTGGCCAATCTCCAGAAGCGATTTGATTCCAAGGAGTCTCTCGATCAATGCTTCCACACCTTCCATTTCCGTATCCATGACGTCCTCCTCGCCGATCACCAAGGTTACCACTCTCTCAATCTCTCAATTTCTCAATTTTATCTTCTCAATCCACTGATCACTTATCACTCGCACTTGCAGGGTACCAGAAGAGAGATAAATTGACAATGATGGAGATCCCAAGCATCTTTATCCCAGAAGATTGGTCTTTCACCTTCTATGAAGGATTGAACAGACATTCTGACTCCATCTTCAAGGACAAGACCGTTGCTGAGCTCGGCTGTGGCAATGGCTGGATTTCCATTGCCCTCGCCGACAAGTGGTCCCCTCTCAAGGTCTTCTTTTTAATTACCTAAGTCATCTTTTGACATTGTTGTGTTTTGTTTGTTCTACTGCATCATCTCATCTGTAATTCTCTGTCGCCAATTCGATTCATTCATATACAGGTTTATGGACTAGATATTAATCCAAGAGCAGTCAAAGTTGCGCGGATTAATTTATATTTGAACGCTCTTGATGAGAATGGCCAACCTCTCTATGACGCGGAGAAGAAAACCTTGCTTGACAGAGTAGAGTTTCATGAATCTGATTTGCTGGGTTACTGTCGAGATCATAACATAGAATTAGAACGAATTGTCGGATGCATACCTCAGGTCTTTAACGAAATCAAGTACTTAGAACTATTTAAATGTTGAGTTATTGCTAATTGGAGACAATCTCTTTTGTTAATTGTCCTTTGTTTACTTTCTAGATTCTCAACCCAAACCCAGAGGCTATGTCGAAGATCATTACTGAAAATGCAAGCGAGGAATTCTTACACTCGTTAAGCAACTATTGCGCGCTTCAGGTTAGAACAGTTTCTACCTATTTCATTGTTCTTATGTTGATGCTTGCAATTTGCTTGTTCAAGTTCTATAATCCTAGATTAAAATCTTGCTTTCCGGACTCTTTACTCTGGGATCTGCAGTGATTCCTTATAAGATCGCGATGGGTTTATTAGAAAAAAAAAGATCTTGTCAACAACAAAAAATTTCTACTTGCAAGCTTTTGAATGACAGATATGGCTATAATTTATAAAGTAGGCCATCCCTCAATTGGTAAACATCTTTACTTTAGCTTCTTAATGGGGTTTGAATTGTGTGTGTTTTATACGTATTATCAGTGCGTTTTTGGTATATCTTTTTCTGAATAATAGTTGTCATTAGCCTTTTGATACTATCTCTTGATGCAACACTTGGTCACTGTTTCAGTCAAGTCAGCTTGTTGAGACAGAGATCTGAATCATTAGAAATTTTATTAAATAAAAAGTGCAAATATAGGAAGAAACTGTCACACCGACAACCTACTTAGTTGAGTCCGATCTGGTGTACTTATCTGAGTTCTGATTCCAAGTCAATGTTTTCGAATTATGATTCATAATAATACAACACTTGAGTTATGCGGTGAAAGACAAAAAAAACCACTTTAATTAGATACTAAAATTCCTGCATCCCCAATTGGAATGAATGAGAATATGAGATTATTAGAGCTTTCTGCTAAAGTAACCAACACATCGGTAGATTTTGGGGGTTTGAGAAAGATGGCGAAGGGAAACTTTGGTGTGGGTTGGTTGGTGATTGGGAGAAGAAAGAAAAACTTTGAACCAGCACAGTTATTTTTGTTCTTGAACCAACTATGACTTTATTCCCCTAATTCTTATTATTGTAGTTTGCATTTTTTCATTTAAAAATTCATTCAGTTATGAATATTTTTTCTTCCTTCTCTTTCTGAGTCTTATATTAAGTCATGCAGATTATGAGGGAACTATATTGAATGATTTATCATTCTCTTCTGTTTAGTCTTTGTTAGACAAAAAATAATCAACACTCAGAACGTATTGTTTCTTCCTATCCAGGGTTTTGTTGAGGATCAGTTTGGCTTAGGTCTGATTGCTAGAGCAGTTGAGGAAGGAATTTCTGTTATCAAACCTATGGGCATTATGATCTTTAATATTGGAGGTCGTCCAGGACAAGGTGTGTGTAAGCGCTTGTTTGAGCGTCGTGGTTTCCAGGTTACGAAGCTTTGGCAGACTAAAGTTATTCAGGTAAGTAATATACACTATCTTTAGGTTAGATGATTTACAAGGAAAAAGATTCTTTTTATTTTTTTATTTGGTTTTATGGTCATATATCGGCAAGATCATGCACATAATCCCATGTTCACTAATTTGACCTAGCTTTCTTAATCTCTGCAATCTATTTGCTTTCTCCATATGGACTATTTCTCAGGGCAATAACTGCTCCAGTGAAAGTGCATACGTTTTGATATGTGTTGTTGCAGGCTGCTGATACAGATATTTCAGCCTTAGTTGAAATTGAGAAGAACAGCCCCCATCGTTTTGAGTTCTTTATGGGGCTTGTTGGTGACCAGCCCATTTGTGCACGAACGGCCTGGGCCTATGGGGAGGCTGGTGGCCGTATCTCACATGCTTTATCAGTCTACAGCTGTCAACTTCGTCAACCAAATCAGGCAAGCACTCAGTTTGGTTTATACTTTACTGGTGGGTGTCTATTGCACCAGATGGTGCAGGAATTCACATGGCTGACAATGGGAATAAATTGACAGGTTAAGGTAATATTTGATTTTCTGAAAAATGGCTTCCAAGAGATCAGCAATTCCTTGGATATATCTTTCAATGACGATTCTGTTGCTGATGAGAAGATTCCATTCCTAGCGTATCTTGCCAGAATTTTGAAAGAGAATTCATTTTTCCCATATGATCCTCCAGCTGGAAGCTCTCAATTTCGTAATCTTATTGCAGGCTTTATGAAAATATACCACCATATTCCACTTAAGAGCGATGTAAGAAAACCTTCTTCTCTTATTTATCTTTGATCTTGTTTCACTATTTTATTTATCTCTGATGTGTGCATGTGTTTTTGTTCTCCATGTTTACAT
Organism: Euptelea pleiosperma; assembly: GCA_035048495.1. Taxonomy (NCBI): domain Eukaryota; kingdom Viridiplantae; phylum Streptophyta; class Magnoliopsida; order Ranunculales; family Eupteleaceae; genus Euptelea; species Euptelea pleiosperma. The sequence goes on along the minus strand of CM068542.1, from coordinate 829,490 downwards.
ACTGGTGTAGCAGGTCTGAGTGGATCACTGTCTACATTCCTCATTAGTAGTTGTTACCATAACTCACAGTTGCTTCAAGTTCTTCTCTGAATAGATTCCAGATGCTTATAAGATTTACTTCTTCCTTGCACTCTGATTCCATGAAGCTTGAGTAACCGAAGTTGATCAAAATATATGACTGGTTAAAAACAATTTAATTAGTTTATCAACTTGTCCAAAAATAAAAACGTCTTTGAAATAAATGCAGTTTCTTTACTTCTTCTAGTACCCACCTTACTTCTTCTACTACCTATTTTAGATCTGCTGTCTTCTTTGGAGATTGCATTGTTCTTCCATCTTTTTTTTTTCTTTTCCTTTCTTCAGTCCATGGTTCTAAATTTCTACACATGTCGACTGACATGCTGGCACGTGTAGCTTCAAACGAAATGGCCTAGGAAATTTTATTTACATAATGCTGTTCTGACAGTCAGACATGTCGTGACATCTCAGAACATGTGGTCCAACAAATTATCTTCTCTATGGAAAATACAGTATTTTGACTTTGGTTGACATAACTGCTCTAAACTTCACATACCTAGGGTTTAAATTAAATCAGTAAAGTGGAAAATAAAATAGAAAAGATTAAGAGAGAAGAGAAGAGAAGAAGAGAAAGATGAGAGAAGATGAGAAGAGAGAATAATGGAGAAGGGGAAATCATGTATATTGTGGAGTACGATTTCCTATATATGTATATTAATGAGGTGAAAGATAATGAAATACCAGAAATACCCTTGGTATCCCAACTTATGATGAAATAGGGAAAATAAAGATATAACCAACACTCCCCCTCAAGCTGGTGCAAAGATATCTATCATGTTTAGCTTGATTAACAAATTTTGGAGACAGCCCTTACTAACACCCTTAGTTAGAATATCTACGACTTGCTCTCCTGTTTTGACAAAAGGTGTGCAAATCTGGTCACTCCTCAATTTCTTGATCTTGATGAAGCTTTGCCATCCTCTATGTGCTTGGTCTTATCATGTTGGATTGGGTTTGGGAATGCTAATGACAACTTTTTTGTCGCAATATATGTTTATTGGCTCTTGAACTTTGATTCCCAACTCACCCAACATAGTCTTCAGCCATAGGAGCTCACACACTCCATGGGCCATAGACCAAAACTCTGCATCTGCACTAAATCTAGTTGAAAACTAGAGAACATTGTTAGGGTTTGAGAGAAAAAGATAGATTTGTGAAGGGGAAGAAAACATTGTCTTCTCTCGTCTTTCATTGATATATATATATATACACACACACACACACACGCACTTACAAGAATGAATAATTACAAATATGCCATTACGTGAGAATATAATTACTATAGTGCCATTAAGTGACACAACTCCCTCTCAAGCTGGAGCATAGAGGTTTACCATGCCCAGCTTTCCAAAGAACTCTTGAAGACGAGAGGTCCCAAGGGCTTTAGTAAAGATGTCTACCAACTGTCTGGGGTGTGCATAATATGGGTAGAGATCAATCCAAAAGCATTTTGTTCCCGAACAAAGTGAATGTTGACTTCGATATGCTCAGTCTTATCATATAGGAATGCATTCAATGCAATATGAATGGCTGCCTTGTTATCACAGTACAGTGTCATAGGAGGCGTAATAGGAAATCCAGCTTAGCTATGAAAGTTCTCAACCACATGAGTTTACAATATCCATGAGCAATAGCTCGATACTCGACTTCCTTACTCGATTGTGAAACAACTGGTTGCTTCTTACTCTTCCAACTGACTTGGTTGTCACCTAAGAATGCACAAAAACTAGAAGTGGAGCGTCTATCAGTGTCATTGCCAGCCTAGTTAGTAGCAGAGTATCCCATTACGTCTAGGTGACCTTGTCTAGCACTTAAGATGCCGAAGGATACAATGAACAACCTCAAGATCAGGCACACGTGATGAGTGCATGAACTACACTCACATCATGAGTGATAGTAAGGTAAATCAATTTCCCAACAAGTCGCAGATATATCCTTTGATCAGTGAGCAAATTACCTTTTTCAACATGAAGAGGGTGATTTTGTTCCATAAGAGAGGAGGCAATGTGAGCTCCCAACTTCCCCGTCTCATTGAGGAGATTATGAGCGTATTTTCTTTGGGATATGAAGATGCCTTTAGAGGAGTGAGCAACTTCAATTCCTAAGAAATAATGAAGTGGTCCAAGATCTTTGATCTCAAAGGCCTGGTTCATGATCTTCTTTACATGACTGATGAAGGAGGCATCATCTTCTTTAATGATGATGTCATCTACATCCACAAGTAGAATAGTATGATCCTCCTGTCGTGAATGAACAAACATGGAATGATCAACATGACAACGTTTGAAATCAATACCGAGTATCGTGCTACTAAATCGCTCGAACCAAGCACAAGGGGATTGCTTGAGGTTGTAGATAGCCTTCTTTAGCTTGCACACCTGACCCCTCTAAAAAAACGTGGTCTATGCATACATACAACCTATAGGGGGGTGAAGAGGTCCAATTTTAATTACAAATATGACTACCTATTCTAATAGTCGGTGACCAGGGTAAACATATCGCATGTATAAACTAAAGCGTCAACAAATCAAACCGATCAACTTCAATCTAAATATATCAAAGATATATTTTTCTTAAGGTTGTTCAGTTGATTCTCTAAATTAAACAATCAATCACACATGATGAACACGCAATATTTTTACGAGGAAAACCCTTCTGGGAAAAACCTCGGGACCTCGTCTTGTCGTGAAAGTGCTCTAAAGAAATATGAGTACAAAAGTTACTATGCACGACGTTACCCATTAAATGACAACTTAACCCCACGAGTCTTCAGTCCTCACTTCACCATGCCTTTTGTAACTCGACGCTTCGAATCCACGAGCAAGCTATCTTTGCACAATCACCTCATCAATTCAGAATCGACCAAATCACCACCCGAATCCACAGGCTCACAAACTTGAATACACGAGTGCACACAAAGGTATGAAGGCCTAAGTCACAAAGCGCATTTAACATTTCATGTAAGAAGAGATTTTGATCATAAAGGATTAAACAATGAACTACCTTGAAATCCCAAAGGGTTTCACTAAGAAGATGAAAGGATTTCAAAGTTTATGGGAAAAACCTAATAAAGGTATGTAAACTACTTAAGATCTCTCTTAAGGTTTTTCTCCACTCTTGTGGCTTGTGTTTTCCCACGAAAATAACCCTTACATAATAAAAGAGAGACGTAGGAAACCCTACAAAAAGAATGGAAACATTCCAATTCGGAATAAGTTTCCTTCTCTATGCAATGGTTTGTTCGAACTAAAATTCCCTTTTGAATGAACACAACCCTCGTTCGAACGAACTGTGCACACTGGAAAACAAAACCTTTTTTGATTCGTTCGAACCAAAGAAATTGTTCGATCCAACTTAGGTTTTGTTTGAACCGACACAAATCTCATTCGAATGAAAATTTAATTTTTCCAAAATTAATTATCTTTTGGTCAATTTTCCAAAAAAACATCCTTAGTCAAGGTTCATGGGTTCTAGTCGACCTCCTATGGTCAGTATGGTCAACTAGGTCTCTTACCATCCTACGTGTGATACTTCAGCCAAGCAGATGACCTTCGATTTGTAGTACTTCGAGCTTCATCTTCACTTCAATCTTGCAGAAAGATACCAGGATAGAGACACCCTAACATACACAACTCGACTTCTTGGTTTGACACAAAATTCTTCAACACATAGTACCCCACACTATGTCTCTCTTCACTGTGAACAATGGAATAAACAGTCTTGAGAGTGGGAATAGGAGAGGTGGCTAGAATCTGAGTCCAAAGCTATTAATACTCATCATGTAGTCCAGCAAGGAAGTCTCTGATAGTGCCCATTGCGTGTACGCTGAATCTCAGCATTCCTAGGATCTGAATTTTTTTTATAGTGGCTCGTTGAACCTCAATTCTTTCCATCGACCATTTAGACTGCCATAATACTGAGCAAGAGTCATGTTTCCTTGGACAAAGAGGGCTATATCCCTCCAAAGTTGGTAGATGCGTGCCATATTCTTTTTCTCTCCATACATTTCCCTTGGGATTTCCATAGATTAGCCACCGTGCCATAAAACAACTAACTAGAGGCTAGATCCAGTTCCATTGAGTTCAGTGTTGTCAGGGACCTACTTGTAATATCTTATATTCTACAGGGGGCCCTTGTAATATTGTAAAACTTCACTTAATATATATATTGGGTGAAATCGTGTAGGCTATTCTAAGCTCTACACGATTTCTCCTCTTTCTCCTATTCTCTTCACCTCTCCTCTCTTCCATCTCTAACCCTAATCTCTTATCCTGGTTACGATCCAAGATTACAACATGGTATCAGAGCATGGTTATGTAACCATGGCTCAATCCTAGAGGTCTGAAGAACCCTAGGGATTGCGAAATTCGATGCGAAGGGCTTTCCAAAGAAGGAGATCATCTCCCATGGATAGCCGCAGGCTTTAGAAGAGCCTGAAACCCTAGCCGTCCACTCCAGAAGCCTGGAGAAGAGCTATCAAGCATAGCCGCCCACTCCAGAAGGCTGGAAAAGAGCCACCAAGCCTAACCGCCCCTTCCAAAAGGTCAGAGAAGACCCTCCGGACATAGCCGCAGGTCTCAGAGGAGCCCGGAACCTCTCTCTAGTGCTACCGCACCTATCCAGGAACCTTTTTAGGTCATCGGAACCATTCACAAGTTTCCCGCGAGTGGTTTTTTCTCCAATAGAAAATCTATAAAGGAGTTGTTCCGAAAAGGTCTGAATCCTGCGAGCAACGCGAGCAGGAGGCTTTAAAAATAAAAATAAGGTGATTTGCACCTCCACAGCAGCAGTTTGGGTGATTTCTTATCAGAAAAGTCTTATCTACTACCATGAGTACATCTGAGGAGTCATCTTCTGCCAAGTCAGAGATCATTGTTGCCCCACCCAGTCTGGGAAGTCATGGTGATCACAGCCCGGGCCTACAGATCACTACGGTGAAACTCGACGGGACCAACTACCTCGCATGGTCTCAATCTGCCAAGATGTACATCACCGGACGAGGCAAAGCCGGCTATATCACTGGACGCATCACTGCACCTGATTCCTCCGATGCCACGTTTGAGAAGTGGGAAGCGGAAAACTCGATGGTCATGTCATGGCTGCTTCATTCCATGCATCCATCGATCAGCACAGGCTTCCTCTTTCTCCCGACTGCCAAGGATATATGGGACACGGCATCTCAGACCTACTCCCAAGATGGAAATTTTGCTAGGATGTATGAACTTCAGCAGGAGATAGCACATCTGAAGCAAGGCGATCTTCCTTTGGGATCATACTACGCTGCGTTACGCAGCAAGTGGGAAGAGGTAGATCACTACCAGACCTACACCCCTGCATGTACCAAGGATGCTACGGAGTTCCGAAAGATGATTGTACGCGGACGCATATTCGAGTTTCTTGGCGGCTTGAACCAGAGCTATGAGCAGGTTCGAGCCAACATCTTGGGCAGAGATCCACCGCCGTCGACCATTGCACAGGTCTACTCCTACATCCAGAGCGAGGACAGCAGGAGGAGAGCCATGAGCTCTAAGACAGATGCTGATGTTCCTTTATCTGAGAAGTCTGCCTTGGCCACTCAGAAATTGAGCAAACCCACATCCAAGAAGGATGGGGATCTTGATGATCGTGATCGACTCAGATGTGATCACTGTGGCAAGCGTCGCCACACTCGGGAGACCTGCTGGAGTCTTCATGGTCGTCCTGCACAGTTCCCTGGGGGGAAGCAAGGCTCCTCAAAGAAGCCCTCTGGTAGCAAACATGGAACCTCAGCCGCTCATGCCACCAGCCAAGATTCCTCTGATGTGACCCCTTCCTCTGGGCAGTCCAACACCTTCTCTAGCATGGACATTGACAGGCTTCGACAATTACTTACTCAGCTTGATGGCCCTTCTCCACCTACATCATCCTTTGCTCAGACAGGTACATCCCATTCAGCCCACCATGTGTCTACGGCACCCATTGGTCCTTCCTGGATCATTGACTCTGGTGCCTCCGATCATATGACTGGTATGCCATCCCTTTTCTCCACCTATAATATCTGCTCAGGTAAGGACAAGGTCCGCGTGGCCGATGGCACCTTCTCCTCTATCTCAGGGAAGGGCACTATCTCTGCCACACCTACTTTGTCTTTATCCTCTGTACTTCATGTTCCTAAATTCACCACTAACCTGCTTTCTGTTAGCCATCTTACTAAGAGCCTAAACTGCAGTGTTACCTTTTTTCCTACTCACTGTGTTTTTCAGGACTTGGAGACGAGGCGGATGATTGGCAGTGGTCGTGAGGATGGTGGATTGTACCTGCTCGATAGCCAGCCGACTTTATATTCTGTTGCACATCAGTCTAGTGCTAATGTCAGTAGTTCTAGCGTTAATAAAGACCTGTTAATGCGATGGCATAACAGGCTAGGTCATTTACCGCTTTCGGTCATGAAGAGTCTGTTACCTCAGTTTGCGTCTATTCCATTTTTTGAGTTCAACTGTGAAACTTGTGTACTTGCAAAACAATGTCGGGTGTCTTTTCCGACCAGTAATAAAAAAAGTACGTTTCCTTTACAGCTTGTGCACTCTGATGTTTGGGGACCCAATCCCACCACTTCTATCTTTGGTTTTCGCTACTTTGTGGTTTTTGTGGATGACTATAGTCGTTACACTTGGATCTACCTTATGAAATCAAAAAATGAGGTGCATACTATCTTTCAGACCTTCCATAAAATGGTGTGCAATCAATTGGGCACCACCCTAAAAGTCCTACGCACTGACAATGGGGGGGAATACATGTACAGTGGCCTTGCCTCCTACTTTGAAGAGCATGGAATTCTTCATCAGACTTCATGTGCCGATACACCTCAACAGAATGGGACCGCTGAGCGAAAGCATCGCCATGTCCTGGAGGTTGCTAGGGCACTTCTTCTTGGTACTCGGGTACCCAAGGGTTATTGGGCTGACGCTGTGTTGACGGCATCCTACTTGATAAATCGGATGCCTTCTCGTGTCTTGGGGTCGAAGTCTCCCCTTTCACTCCTGTTTCCTTCCTGTCCTGTGTTCTCCATTCCACCTAAGGTCTTTGGTTGTGTTTGCTATGTTCACGCCCATCACAAGAAGGACAAGTTAGATCCGAAAGCCGTTCGCTGTGTGTTCCTTGGCTATTCGTCCACTCAGAAGGGATATCGGTGTTTCCATCCCTCTACCCGTCGTCGGTTTGTTTCTCTAGATGTTACCTTTTTTGAGAGTCTTCCCTTCTTCTCAGTTGATCGGACTTCTCTTCAGGGGGAGCTTGGGAGTATTGACGAGAGTCCGATACCTCCACAGGGGGAGATTCCTCAACCAGTACCCCTTGATTTGCCTGATGAGTCTCCTGTACCCTTGTCCTTATCTCCTACTGACACTGTGCCACAGGATCCGCAGCTGAAGACATATGCCAGACGACGTCAAAAAGAGAAACAGTCCACCATCCAAGCTCACTGCCAGGAAATCCAACTCGATCCAGGTAATCGTGTCCTCAGTGATCCTCATGATGATATGTCTGTTGCTCCTTCTACTATCCTTCCCATAGACATTGATGTACCTATTGCTCATCGGAAGGGTGTTCGGAACTGTGTTACCAAGCACCCTATCTCTCACTTTGTTTCCTATCAGCAGCTCTCACCATCCTACAGGGCATTTGCTACTTCCCTATCCAGTGTCGCTCTGCCATCCGGTGTCTCAGATGCCCTTAGCCAGCCTCAGTGGAAAGCAGCCATGCTAGAGGAGATGGCAGCTCTAGAAAAGAATGGTACTTGGGATTTGGTTCCATTGCCTAGAGGAAAGAAACCCGTGGGGTGCAAGTGGGTATATACAGTGAAATACAAAGCAGATGGAAGCATCGACAGGTACAAGGCCCGTCTCGTTGCAAAAGGGTACACACAGACTTATGGGATTGACTACCAAGAGACGTTTGCTCCTGTGGCCAAGATGAACTCAGTTCGAGTTCTGTTATCTCTGGCGGCAAATTTTTCTTGGCCCCTCCACCAGTTGGATGTCAAGAATGCCTTCCTCCATGGTGATCTAGAGGAAGAGGTCTACATGACAGGTCCTCTAGGGTTTAGTCCGACTGGGAGTAAGGAACTTGTGTGCAGACTGAAGAAAGCCTTGTATGGGCTTAAACAGTCACCAAGGGCTTGGTTCGAGAGGTTCAGTTCTGCAGTCAAGAAGATTGGCTACTCGCAGAGTCAGGCGGACCACACTCTTTTCATTAAGAGAAGTCAAGGTCGTCTTACTGCTCTTATTGTGTATGTGGATGATATCGTGATCACAGGAGATGACCCAGATGAGGTTTGTAAATTGAAAAAATACCTCGGCACAGAGTTCGAAATCAAGGATCTGGGAACCTTGAGATACTTTCTGGGCATTGAGGTTGCTAGGTCAAAGCAGGGTGTGTTCATCTCACAAAGAAAGTATGTACTTGATCTCCTTCGAGAGTCAGGAAACTTGGGAGTTAAACCAGCCGATACGCCTATAGAGCAGCAACATCGGCTAAATCTTGTTGATGGGGATCTCATTGCTGATACAGGCCAGTTCCAGAGACTTGTTGGGCGTCTCATCTACCTTTCGCTGACACGACCAGATATTGCATATGCAGTCAGTGTCATCAGTCAGTTCATGCATGCCCCTCGCTCTCCACATCTTGAAGCAGCACACCGAGTGTTACGTTATCTTAAGGGGGCTCCAGGGAAGGGTATCCTGTTTAGTAAGAATGAACACCTGCGAGTTGAAGCTTATACAGACGCTGACTGGGCAGGTTCAGTCACTGACAGACGTTCCACATCAGGGTACTGTACGTATGTGGGGGGTAATCTGGTGTCTTGGCGCAGCAAAAAGCAACCAGTTGTCGCTCGCTCCAGTGCCGAAGCAGAGTACCGTTCTATGGCTCATGGTGTATGTGAGCTTCTATGGTTGAAGACTATGCTTAGTGAGCTCGGATATCCTGTCAAAGGGTCTATGCAGCTGTATTGTGACAATAAAGCAGCCATCAGCATTGCTCATAATCCAGTTCAACACGACAGGACAAAGCACATTGAGGTAGACCGTCACTTCATCAAAGAGAAGCTTGGTCAAGGACTTATTTGCACACCGTATGTCCATACTGCTGATCAAGTTGCAGATGTGTTAACTAAAGGTGTAACTAAAGGGATCTTAGAGCACCTGTTATCCAAGCTGGGCATGATAGATATCTTCGCACCAGCTTGAGGGGGAGTGTTGTCAGGGACCTACTTGTAATATCTTATATTCTACAGGGGGCCCTTGTAATATTGTAAAACTTCACTTAATATATATATTGGGTGAAATCGTGTAGGCTATTCTAAGCTCTACACGATTTCTCCTCTTTCCCCTATTCTCTTCACCTCTCCTCTCTTCCATCTCTAACCCTAATCTCTTATCCTGGTTACGATCCAAGATTACAACATTCAGGACCCATCCCGCAACAATGGCATTCTCAGAGTCCCCTTTTGAGCTTCCCTGTTTTCTGTTAATATAATATCATCTTAGTACTTGTCAAAAATGTGTGTGTATAGATGGATTAAAGTATTGTTACATTCAGTCATGTCAAATGACGTTATTTAAGTTCTATATCATTTTCAGCTGAATAATAAGTGAATATTGAAACCTGATATTCCATCTGACCCATCATATCAATATTTCTCTCCGACACAACAGAAAGAGAAGCTATTGAGTCATGTATACTCAGTTTCCCGATTGACCTCATGCAACCTATATATATCTAGGGTTATCAGTCCCATCTTCGTAAAAGATATATTACCTCCATGAAACAATGTCTACTACATGATCAAACTAATACTAGGATCTAGGTTAGCTTGGACAAACTCTTCCCTGCTAAATTTTCATTTGCACCATGTCGGTTCATGTTAGCTTATCAAAATTGTTTGGGTTTATGATGCTTTGTCTGGAAAAATTAATTTATAAGTAATTGCTGGATGTATATTTTGCTATTTTTTTTCATCTAAATAAATTCAAGTTAGGTTTTCCGCGTGCTTTGTTAATATGGAATGTACGGGAAGTTTTCAAATGTAGAGTGCTAGTAGCAAACACTTTTTCAAGTGCCCAAGCCCGTATATCATCCTGTGTTGTCACATAAACACTTGAGGGTATTTTAGTAATTTGCATGGGATTGTCCCTATGTGGATTACCGAAGCACCCTCAGTTGTCTATGTGGGAACACAGGGGGTGAGTGGGGTATAGGCACATGAAGTAGTGTGTCAGGCTAGCATTTCTCTTCAAATTATATTAAGTGCTTCAAGAAAGCTATGCCTTGATAGAAACCTTCATTGGGCTTTCTCTTCAGCTTTTAATAGCTACAAGAAGTCAAGAACTGATCCACCTGGTAATTACTTGCATTATGATTCAAGACTTTCAAAGTTTCAATTCCGATCAATTTTATTGTCCAGTTGTACGCAATATTGGGGTTGAGAGCTTGATGAGCGCCCATTGTTTGATGTATGATGCATGATGGTTGAAGTCTTTCAACAAATAAGCTAGAATGTTGTTGATAATGTAGAACTCTAGAGTTGCTGTAGTGTTTTTTCTTGATATGTAAAATACGCTGGGTTCCTGATTAATTTGTTCTCTTGGTGCTCAAGAATGTTGTTGTATTTCCGTCAAGGGCTGTGGCAATTGAGAATGCTCTTCGACTGTTCTCACCGCGTCTTGCCATTGTTGATGAACATTTGACCAGACACCTACCCAAGCAATGGTTAACATCTTTAGCAATCGAGGTATGATATATTTTGATTCTTTTGTTTTGATATTATTCATATTCATCTATACTTTTACATGTCATTCTTAGTTTTTTTGAAATAGGCCAGCACTAGATTTAGACTTGTTCTTGGTATTGCTTCTCAAACGTTCAAGTTGATTTTACTTGCTCCAAATGGCACGTGCAACATTTCTTAATACTCTTGGCTATAAACAAATTGCATGCTTGGTACAAACAATCACTCTTTATATGGTGACATTAATTGCTAGGCTACTGGATTATAGAGAAATGGTGCTTTCGTTGTAACCATTTCTTTTCCTTACAAAAGAGAGGATTTCTTTGTTGTAACAATAATTTCAATCAACGGCTAAGGTAGGAGCACATTTCGCTTTGACATAAAGCCATGTATAGTGTTCACTGAAAATCTAAATATAATTCAAAATTTTGGAGGGAATATGGGTAGAGAAGTCTGTTGGGAAGAAAGAGTTGAATTAGTAATTTAGGGTTAGGGTTAGGTTTAGGTTTAGGAAGAAGATGAGAGAAGAGAGAAGAGAGAGATGAGAGGAAAGGATGTCATGTGCTTAGGTCACAATGACTCCATAAATCTTATTTATGTAAGTCTCAAATACAAAAGACAAATATACCCCTCAAGGGAGTATTTACAGAACTACCCCCGATACATATAAAATACGTATTTCTACGTATATGATAACACTCCCCCTCAAGTTGGTGCATAGATATCTCTCATGCTCAACTTGCATAAGCACTTATGGAGTTGCTAACTGGGAACTTCCTTCGTGAAAACATCTGCGACCTGCTCATCAGTCTTCACAAATGGGGTGCACACTGCCCCAGAGATAATCTTCTCTCTAATGAAGTGTCGGTCCACCTCAATGTGTTTGGCACGATTATGCTGAACGGGATTGTGAGCAATGTTGATGGCGGCCTTGTTGTCACAATATAAGCTCACAGACCCTGAAACTGGGAAACCAAATTCAGCAACCAACACTTTCTACCAAAGCATCTCACACAAGTCATGAGCCATTGCTCTGAATTCAGCCTCTGCACTAGATCTGGCGACAACAGGTTGCTTCTTGCTTCTCCAAGTGACTAGATTGCCCCCAACAAAGGTGCAATATCCAGAAGTGGATCTCCGATCATCTTTGGCCCCTGCCCAGTCTACATCGGTATAAGCCTCTATACGCATGTGGCAATTCTTCTCAAACAGAAGACCTCTACCAGGAACTGACTTGAGATACCTCAAGATCCGATGTGCTGCCTCTAAATGAACACCTCTGGGTGAGTGCATATACTGACTGATCACACTAACTGCATAGGCAATGTCGGGTCGAGTCAGGGAGAGATAGATCAATCGCCCAACTAGTTTCTGAAAGCTCCCTACATCCTGTAGTAGCTCACCACTGGCATCTGCTAGCTGGTGATTCTGCTCTATAGGAGTTTCCATTGGTTTGGTACCCAACCTGCCTGAGTCTTGTAACAAGTCTAAGACATGCTTCCTCTGAGAGATGAAGATCCCTTGATTGGATCTTGCAACTTCGATGCCTAGGAAGTATTTAAGAGGTCTTAGATCTTTGGTTTCAAACTCCTCCGCTAACTGAAGCTTCAGTTTGGCCACCTCTGCTGCATCATTCCCTGTGAGAATGATGTCATCAACATAAACAATGAGGGCAGTGACGTTCTTCCCTTGATGCTTCACAAATAAGGTGTGATCGGCCTGACTTTGAGTGTAACCCAGCTTCTTCATGGCTAGGGTTAATCTCTCGAACCATGCCCTTGGAGATTGTTTAAGCCCATAGAGGGCTTTCTTAAGTCTACACACCTTGCTACTATGTCCTGGTGGAGTGAATCCAGGAGGAGGCACCATGTAGACTTCTTCATGTAGGTCCCCATGAAGAAAAGCATGCTTCACATCCAGCTGATGCAAAGGCCACTCTTGGTTTGCTGCCACTGATAACAACACCCTGATGGAGTTCATCTTTGCCACAGGTGCAAAGGTCTCCACATAGTCAATCCCATAGGTCTGGGTGTACCCCTTGGCTACCAATCTTGCCTTGTACTTCTCAACAGACCCGTCTGCCTTGTGTTTGACTGTGAACACCCATCTGCAACCCACAGGTTTCTTGCCTCTTGGCAGGTCAACAAGCTCCCATGTCCCATTCTTGTCCAGAGCTCTCATTTCCTCTATCATAGCAGCTTTCCATCTTGGTTGAGCCAACCCTTCTGCCACTGAAGAGGGTATAGGAATAGTGGAAAGGGAAGTGATAAAGGCTTTATAGGAGGGGGACAAGGCATCATAGGAGACAAAGTGGCTCAGAGGATGCTGAGTGCAGCTTCTGACTCCTTTTCTTAGAGCAATGGAGAGATCAGAAGCATCAGTAGAAGGAGAAATGACAGGCATAGAAAGAGGTGGATGATTACCTGGATCCAAGGTAGGAACCACTGGTACTGGATTGGCTGTGGCTTTCTCCCTTCTGCTATAGACTTTGAGCTCCTTCTGAGCTCCAGGAGCACTATCAATCCCACTAGTAGTATGAGTAGGCGGAGAGCTCTCAAACTCTAAAGAGGGGATAGAGATATAGCAGGAAGAGGAACAGTCCACCTCTCTTCATTACGATTCTCCCCCCGAAGAGAGGTGGAGGAGAAAAAAGACAGCTCCTCACGGAAGGTGACATCAATGCAAACAAACTTCGTCCCAGAGGACGGATGGTAACACTTGTATCCCTTGTGGGTAGAGGAGTAACCAAGAAAGACGCACTTGAGTGCTTTAGGATCGAGTTTGATGCGATGGGGACCCAGGATATGTACATAGCATACACACCCAAAGATGCGAGGAGGAATAGTGAATAGAGGAGAGCCAGGTACAAGGACTTGAATAGGAGATTGGAAATTGAGTACTCGAGATGGCATTCTGTTAGTCAAGTAGGAAGCCGTCAACACAGCATCCGACCAATAAGATTTGGGGACCTGAGAGCCAATCAAGAGAGACCGAGCTATCTCAGTCAAGTACCGCATTTTCCTTTCAGCTACACCATTCTGTTTAGGGGTGTAGTTGCAGGAATTTTGGTGACAAATCCCATGGTCAATGAGGTAATGTTGAAGACCCCCAAACATATATTCTCCACCCTGGTCAGTACGAAGAACTTGATGGAGATTGGAGACACCATACTAGGTTTGAATCATCTTATGAAAGCCCTGAAAGATGGAATGAACCTCATCTTTGGTTTTCATGAGATAGACCCATGTACACCTAGTATGATCATCAACAAAAGAAACAAAATAGCGGAAGCCAAAGATAGAAGTAGTGGGGGAAGGGCCCCGTACATCTAAATGCACAATGTCAAAACAAGTAGAACTTCTATTACCTCTGGAGGGATTATTCGATCTACAATGCTTGGAGAGCTCACAGGTCTCACGGTGTAAAGCAGAAAAAGAAACAGAAGTAAACAAACTAGGAAATAAATGTTTCAAATACTGAAAAGAGACATGTCCCAGACGGGCATGCCAGCTCAAAACAACATCTCTCCTACTACTACTATTAGCAGACGACTGTAGTGCTGTGGGCTCAGGAAGGCGTCCATCTAGAAGGTAGAGGCCATTAGCTTCATGTCCAGTGCCAATCGTCCTCCTCGTTTCTAGGTCCTGAAAGACACAAGAAGTAGGAGAAAAAGTGACACAACGGTTTAGGGTTTTAGTCAAAGCACTAACAGAAAGTAGGTTAGAAGTAAATCTGGGAACTTGCAAAACTGATGAAATAAGCAATTGGGAGAGGGAAGGATATTCCCTTTCCCAGTCACAGCAGATAAGGTGCCATCAGCTGTCTTCACCTTATCACGGCCAGAATAGATGGAATAAGTAGAAAGAAAAGAAGACAGGCCCGTCATGTGTTCCAAAGCCCCTGAATCAATGATCCAAGTGGGGCTGGATGATGGGAGAGACACATGATGAGCAAGTCTAGTGTTACCTGATTGTGCAAAGGAGGTAGATGGACCATCAAGCTGCTGAAGCAATCGTCGAAGGCCAGCATACTCTGTGGCTAAAAACCCACTAGGAGGAGCTGAAGGAAGAGGGCTCGCCAGAGACCGTCTTGGGGAAGGAGCAGAAGAATCATACTGACTGTATGAGCACTGGAGGAGGCTGGCTGGCTGGCTAGGACGCCCATGTAGCTTCCAATACTTGACACACACATGGCCTAACTTGCCGTAGAAATCACACTTGGGCCTCTCTCTAGTTAGAGACATCCCAGGAGAAGGTCCAGTAGGAGCATAAGATGGAGCTGAGGTAGTCTGATAAGATGGACCCCTCGAAGGCTGCTGTAACTGCTGAGGCTGATAAGCAGGAGAAGCTGCTAGCGCTGATTGCTCTGGAAGGGGATGCTCACTCTAAAGAGAGATCCTCCTACTCTCCTCACTCTGAAGATAGGCATACACCTCTCTGAGAGAGGGAAGATCCATCCTACTACTCAAGATCTGAACACGGGCAAGCTCATAAGACGGATTGAGCCCAGCAAGGAAATCAAAGATCCGGCCCTTCTCTATATATTGACGAAAGGGAGCAATCTCTGATGGGTTGAGAGGCTGATAAGAGTAGTAATGATCAAGCTCCTGCCACAAGGTACGAAGAGCAGTGTAGTACTGAGAGAGAGACTTCTCCCCCTGCCAAAAGTGGGAGATAGTCTGTCGCAGCTGAAATGCCCGTCCTGTGTTCTGCTGCTGTGAGTAAGTCTTCTCAGTGATCTCCCAGACCTCTTGCGTTGTGCGCATAAATAAGAAACTCTCACTGATATCAGGCTCCATAGAGTTGAGGAGCCATGACATGACAGTAAGATCATCTGTCTACCACTGTCGATAAGAGGGATCGGTCTTGGGAGGCTCAACTGTATCTCCAGTAGTGTGACCCAACTTCCTACGGCCGCCAATAAACAACCGTGCTGCCTGAGCCCAGCGCAAATAGTTCTCGCCGGTTAACTTCACTGATGTGATCTGTAAGCTAGGGTTCTCATAGGCCAAGTGATGCACCATAGGGCCTCCAATACCAGTGGAGGGAACATCAGTGCTCACATCTGACCCTGAAGGAAAAGGCAAGGTGGGCGGTGTAACCACGGGAGGTGGTGGATCTGCCATGAAGAACTACAGCGAAAAAAGAACACTAACAACCACATCAAAGATTAATAGATGGCCAGAAAGTGTGTAAATAGCCACACCAAAGGATATAAACCCATCTGATGAAGCCTCAAAGAACAAATAGACTAAGAATATCCACAAAAAAAAACCTTAATACCCAAAAAAAAGGTTATGGACAGCAACTTGAGGTGAAAAAACAACCTCAAGAACCCCCTCAAACAACTGGAGAACATATGCGTGGCTGTGGTAAACAAATAACAGCCCACAAACCCTATAGTGTTTGCTCTAAACATCTCACAACAGGCTAGGATGGTGGAGAATGAAGTAAAAAACATTAAAAAGACAATTAACATGCATTAATTCATGTTAGAGAGCAAATTCGCAGCCCAATAAGGGCAAAATTACCGCCGGCGGTACTAAAAAACGTGGAATAAACTTCACTTAGCCTTCAATAGGCAGTGGAATCGCACAAGAGAGGTGTTAATAGATTGGACACATAATGGGGGATCAAATCGAAGCAACAAAATCAGGCAAGAAAGCCCCCACAGATCAGAAACACTCGTAGAGCGAAAGAACAATAATTTGGAATTTCAGTCAAAAAAGGTCCCAAAAACCATCAAGAAGGTTTCAAAAAATTCGACAAAAATCACCATAATTCATGAAAAATCGAGATCTACCAAGAAGGAAGAGTTTCGACAGACCTCAAGATGCGTGACCGTACAGATGATGACGTCATCTGTTCGGTACGATGATGTCAGCGGACATCCGCACTATGCTGGCGTCCCGTTGGTTGTTCTCCGGCTATAGATCTTGATTATAAGCTCTGATACCAAGTTGAAAGAAGAGGAGAGAAGAGAGAAGAGAGAGATGAGAGGAAATGATGTATGTGCTTAGGTCACAATGACTCCATAAATCTTATTTATGTAAGTCTCAAATACAAAAGACAAATATACCCCTCAAGGGGGTATTTACAGAACTACCCCCGATACATATACGATACGTATTTCTATGTACATGATAACAGAAAGAACAATAAACGAACAATAAAACAAAGATGCAAACAAACCACAACACAGAGATTTATGTGGTTCCCTCTAGATTGAGGTACGTTCACAGATCCACACCAATTCCACTATGCTCTAGGGCAACAGAAATACACACAGTACAAGATTAGGATACTCATCTCTCACCAACAGAGGTATATATAACCCCAAGACGAAATTAGGGTTTCCGTATATCTATATCGTGCCTTCATGTACAGTACTTCAAGCATCATCGGTCTCTGCATAACACAACAAAGTCAATATTATGTGTCTCAATAAATAGGGGGTCAAATGACCCTTAAGTATATATAAAAAACATGTGTTGTAGAAGTAAAGAGAGGTGACATTATGGGCCTTTTTGTGCGAGGCTTACAATAGCAAACCAGAAAAGAGAAAGTAGGAGGACATGGAGATGTGGGATAGGTAAAGTCTTTGTAGGTTTTGAATTTTTTCTTAACTTTCAAAGTAAAAATGGACTAGAGGAAATTCAAAAAAGAAAAAGAGAAGAAAAACTAAAGTGTAAAGAAATGGAAAAAAGGTAACTTTAACGAGAAAGGAGCAAGTGAACGATAAGAAAAAATTGAGGTGAAAGTCAAGGCTATCTAGAAGATAGCAAGTTCTATTTTAGTTGATGAAGTTAAAGAACTTTTCAACAGATGCTTTGATACCATGAAAGTCTGGATATATGCTGGAAAATTTTGAAGAATAGAATACAACGGAGAAGAGAATTTTGTGTCTCACTACATAGGAGTCAAATGACTCATCAGTATTAAAGAACAACATGGTGCATGGACAATTACACACCTTAAGTTAAATGATATAAAAGATGTCTTTATCTAATTTTTGAAGTCATACAATGTAGACTGGAAAATATATATCTGCATCATTCTTATTCTATTAGTTTGAGTGTGTGACCTTGTGTGTAGACTTCAAATGTAGTTCAAAGGGATCTCTGATTTTATGTACAAAAATACAAGTGATTAATGAACTCTTTTAAACAAATATGTCTAACACTTGTCAGATTCTGACGCTCAATTTAGTAAAAGCCAGAAATTTTCACTTGACGAGCCTGTCTCCGCGATACAGTTCGACTCCCATGTCCTTGTCCATGCAACACTTGTACAACCAGCTTTTTCTTACACCAGTTTGCAGTACACTTTTCAAAAGTAGCTCCAATAAACTACTTATTGGAATAAAGAAAATTGACTCATTGACATGCACGGACTTATAAAAAAATAAATAAAAACTCATTGACACGTACGGGCACTACCGGAAAGATAAAAAATTCATACTCTTCATTGCTGGACACGACTACTGTCACTGATTTTGGGAGAGCATATATTTTGGTTTATTTTATTTATTTTCTCTGGAAAGGGGCAGAGATTTCATGACTTGGCTAACAAATATGTGTGAGAGAACGGAGATAACATCATGAAAGAGTATACAAGTTCCCCATGTTACATAACCATTCGCGTTAAGGTTGAATATCCATAAGGATGCAAGTAAGATAACAGTAACAGCTAACTATCTCGGACAAGAACACATGAAACTAAGATCCTAACAAGAATAAAGAATAATGTGATATATGAATGGAGAAAAATGGACAAGCAAATTCTGTTTTGTCCTCTCCTTCAATCCCTTTTATGTCCAAAGAAGACAAGGATAGTGTTCACCATCCGCTTTTTTCCTTGTAAGTCTTCCTAGCAGGCATGAAATCATCTTGTTGTTGTTGTTGGATATCATGTTCGTGGTGCTGAAAAAATTGATTCCCTTGGTAGATGGTTCTGTTGGGCCTTTGACAAGAAAGGCAAAATTCTGTGAAAAAAAATTCTTGATTGCATTGAATAGGAAGACAAAGATGGTGGTGCTGAAAAAGTTGATTGCCCTGGTAGATGGTTCTGTTGGGCCTTTGACAAGAAAAAAAATTGATTGGCCTGGTAGATGGTTCTGTTGGTTGCCCTGGAGATCCAAGACATACTTCATTGTGATATAAAGATTCCTCTGTTGGAGTGAGCAACCTCAATTCCAAGGAAGTATTTTAGTGTACCCAGATCCTTGATGCCAAGAACATCTTGAGGCCTTATACTCAGAGGGACAGTTCTCAATCATAACGATATCATCCACATGCACAATAAAAGCAATGATGAAAGATTTGTCCCTTTTCACAAAGTAAGTGTGATCGGCGTGGCCCTGCACATACCCTACTTTCTTGACTGCTCGATTGAATCACTCGAACCATGCTTTAGGTAACTGTTTCAGACCGTAGATGGATTCGTTTAACTTACACAATTTACTTTCATCCCCTGGAGACCGAAATCCAGAAGGCATCACATGTACTTCTTTGATTTCTCCATGAAGAAACACATTCTTTGCATCCAACTGGAATAAGGGCCATGAGAAGTTTTCAACCAAGGACAAAAGTACATGGATAGAGTTCATCGTGGCTACGGGAGCAAACGTCTCATTGTAGTCAACTCTGTACATTTGGGTGTAGCAACCAAGTGAGCCTTATACCTATCAATTGATCCATCAGCCTCATGCTTGACAGTGAGTACCCACTTGCATCCAACAACCTCCTTTAACTTGGGAAGGTCAGCCAGGTCCCAAGTGTCATTCTTAACTAGGGCCCGCATTTCCTCTTTCATCGCCTCTCTCCATTTAAGATGGGAGAGAGCCTCTTCAACACGAGAATGAATAGCGACTGATGAAGGGGAAGATGTAAAAGCGGAAAGGGAAGAAGACAAGGAAGAGTAAGAGACATGGTTAGAGGTGGGTTGTGCAGTGCAATTACACTTTCCTTTATGTAAGGGAATAAAACATCAAGAGATGTATTAGGGTCAACTGGAGGAGAAAGTGAAGCAATGTTACTTGGATTCAAGGGGTTAGATGGGCATGGTAGATCCACTGTGGCTGGGATCTTCTGGTGTTGACAATACGCCTTCAGTTCCTTCTGCCCTTCAGTAGTCTCTTGAATAGAAGAGAGTGTCTCTGGCATTAGACACAAAAAAATAGAAACATGAAGAGGGCACCTTTCTTCTACGTCACCATATTTGTTTCCCTGAAGAGAGGTAGTGGAAAAGGAGGACAAAAGAAAGGAGTGGACAAAAAAAATAAGGCATCCATAGAGATGAATTTTTGTCTTGAGACAGGGTCAAAGCACTTATGCCATTTTTTTATAGGAGGATATCCAAGAAAACACATTGAGTATCCTTGGGATCCAGTTAGTATGAAAGGGGCCGAAGACATGAACAAAGCAAAGGCGTTCGAATACACGTGGAGTAACCACAAACAATGGGTCAGCGGGGGAACAAGAGGACATGTGAGGGCATACTGTTAATCAGATAGGCTGTTATGAGGACATCGTCACCCCCAGAATTTCTTTGGCATGTGTGAACTAGCTAGTAGCCCACCAGTTACTTCCAAGAGATGGCAATGCTTTCTTTCGGTGACTCCATTTTGTTGGGAAGTATATGGGCAAGTACTTTGGTGAACAATTCCATAAGCATCCAAGTAAGCTCGATGCTCCCCCTCAATGTATTCTCTCGCATTATCTGAACGAATGATCTTAATGTTTGTGTGGAATTGATTTGCTACCATCTTATGGTAGGTCCAAAGAATGTGAAAAACTTCATCACAAGAATTTATAGCCAGGTGGCATGGGAGTAATCATCAACAAAAGTAATAAAATAACGAAAGCCATCTACAGCAACAATTGGGGTAGGACCCCACACATCCGTATGCAAAATATGAAAAAAGAGAAGAACACCTTTTATTATAAAGGGAAAAATAAGTTCTACAATGTTTGAATAGTTGACAAACTTCACATTGACTTGAATAAGTCGGGAAACAAACACTTTAAGAGATGCAAAAGACAAGTGACCTAGCCGAACATGTTATAAGTTGATCCGGTCTTCACAAATGAGATGACTAATAGATTAGAGGGCATCAGCACCAGGAGATGACGACTCGAGAAGGTACATACCATCGACTTCACATCTAGTGCCATTCGTCTTCCTCGTCACCAAGTCTTGAAATTCACAATAAGATAGGAGAAAAGGTTATACTATAGTTAAGGGTTTTAGTGAGACTGCTAACAGACAAGAGGTTAGCAGTAAGGTTGGAAACATGAAGAACAAAAGAGAGAGTAAGGTTGTGGTTTAAATTGATGACCCCCTTGCCTAAGATAGATGACATGGACCCATTTTCCACCTTGACCTTATTCCTACCCGAACAAAAACTATAGGAGAAAATGGATGACATATCGGTCATATGGTCAGATGCTCTTGAAGTAATAATCCAAAAGGGACCCATGATAGAAATATGATGCGCAGATGCAGAGGTACCTGAAAGGACAAAGGTTGAGGTGGCAGAGACAAATGAGCTATCTAGGCGAGTCAATAGTTGACAAAATTTCTCAATCTCCTCGGGAGATATCGGTGGAGTATTGGACAAAGGTGAGGAACTATCTATTGACACATGATGTGTTCCACTATGGTTTTCCCTAAGAGGCCGTCCAACTAAGTCCCATCATCTCTCCTTTGTATGCCCAAGTTTGCCACAATGATCACACTTGAGCTTGTCTTTATTCTCTAAAATGGGTTCTCTCATTTACTTATCTTGCGGGGACCACTCTTGCCTCCCTTAATGGTTGAGGTGAAGAAAACTAGTGTAGAGTGATCAAGCACAAAATGTGCGACCATAGCGTTATTACAGCTTTCTTCACTTAGCACTAGTGAATAAACATTACTAATAGATGGGAGCCCCCCCTTATTTAGAATCTGTACTTGGATCAACTCATACTCATAGTTCATAACTTTAGACCTGTCAGAAAACTGAATACCCAATCCTCTTCAACAAGCTTGTGATGAATACTGGCATCCTTTGGACTCTGCCACTAAACAACCCGGTAAGAGTTCTTCCTATTTAGTCCGGAGAGAAGAAAAATAGGCAGCCAAGGTCTTGTCTCCTTGACGGAGAGATGTAACCTATTGGTGCAGTTGATAAACCTTAGCGATATTGCGATGTTGAGAATATTTGTGAGCAACAGTGTCCCACACCTCCTTGGTTGTCTCCAAAAACAAAGGGCCTTGACTAATGTCAGGCTACATGGAGTTCATAAGCCACGGGATAACAAGGGAGTTTCCACAATCCATTTCTCAAAGAGAGGATCATTAGGTTTAGGTGTTTGAATCTTCCCATTTATGTAATCTACTTTTCTTCGACTGTGGATATATCGCTTAGTGGATTGAGACCATACCAAATATTTTGTCTCATCTAACTTTACCATAGTGATCTATAAGTTGGGGTGGTCCCCTTGGCTACCCATAAGAGAGAATCCCGATGAGGTCACTTCTGAGCCTCCCGAAGATGACATCCAAACTTGAAATATTCAACAATGGGCACAACCGCTCTAAAGTAGTAGACTGCATCAACCCAGCCTTGAAGAGAAACTAACCATGTGCAAGCTAAACCCGAGTAGCTAGGGTAGCAAAAAATGGCTAAAATAGGGGTATGTTCAAGGGTACTGTTTACAGGGATTAATCTTTGTTGGTCACTCAATACTCCATAGAATGGGCAATGGCTGGATTTTTTGGACCCCAATTTTTTCCATGGACTAAACCCTATCAACCAAGCATGGCAAATAGCTCTCCTTGGAGTGGGGTAGAGAGAAACGCGAAACTGATTTTTTTGTGAGAAATTCCCTAATTTGATGCCTTAAATCATGCCAAAAATTCCCACAAAAAATGTGATAATTCTCCTAGAAAAACATTCACCAATTCACATGAATGAAACTTCGAAAGATGTAGAGCTTGGAGGGGCCATAAGCCTGTCTACATGAGTCATACGGCCAAAGGAGAGCTTCGTGGGTGCGACTGTTTACAACTGAGTTTTCTTTCTTAAACCTGCTATGATACCAAGTAGGAAGACAAAGAAAAGAAGGAGAAGATGAAGAGCAAGGAGGAAGAGAGAAGAAGAGAAAGATAAGGAGAATAGGAGTTCAAGTCCTAAGACCCTCTCCTATTCTCTTTTATGATAAAATAAATTTTACAATACCAAGTATGCCCCATGCATAAGTAAATGACCATTATGCTCCTCCATCATAGTGTAGATCATACATACAGTTGAATTAGTTGAATTGAAGAATTAGGGTTAGGTTTAGAGAAGAGAGAAGAGAGAGAGAAAGGATGTCATGTGCTTAATTCACAATGACCCCATAAATCTTATTTATAAAAAAGGGTTACATAAAAAGGACAAGTATACCCTTCACAAGAGGTATTTACAGAACTACCCCTATACAAGATAAATACGTATTTCTACGTATCTGATAACACTCCCCCTCAAGTTGGCGCATAGATATCTTTCATGCCCAACTTGCATAAACATCTATGAAGTTGCCAACTGGGAACTCCTTTGGTGAAGACATCTGCTACTTGCTCATCTGTCTTTTCAAAGGGGGTACAAACCTCCCCAGATACAATCTTCTCCCGAATGAAGTGGCGATCCACTTCAATGTGCTTGGCCTGATCATGTTGCACCGGATTGTGAGCTATACTGATAGCCGCCTTGTTGTCACAGTACAAGCTCATGGGTCCCAAGACTGGAAAGCCAAGTTCAGCCACCAACATCTTCAGCCAGAGAGTATCTCACATAAGCGATGGGCCATTGCCATAAATTCTGCCTTTGCACTGGATCTGGTAACTACTGGTTGCTTCTTGCTCCTCCAGGTAACTAGATTGCCTCCCACAAATGTGCAATAGCCTGAGGTAGATCTCCTGTCGTCCTTGGCACCAGCCCAGTCTGCATCAGTATATGACTCTACTCTCATGTGGCCATTCTTCTGAAAAAGGAGGCCTCGGCCAGGGGCAGACTTGAGGTATCTCAATATCCTGTGAGCTACCTCTAAGTGAATCTCCCTAGGAGAATGCATGTACTGACTGATAACACTGACTATATAGGCAATGTCTGGACGAGTCAAGGAGAGGTAGATCAACCTTCCAACCAATCTCTGAAAGCTCCCCATATCCTGTAAAGGTATACTACTCGAGTTGGCCAACTGGTGATTCTGTTCTATGGGGGTCTCCACTGGCCTAGCTCCCAGCTTGCCGGAGTCCTTCAATAGATCTAGGACGTACTTCCTTTGTGAGATGAAGATCCCTTGGCTGGATCTTGCAACTTCTATGCAAAGAAAGTACTTGAGGGCCGTAGTGCTCTTCCCTAGGTGCTTCACAAATAGGGTGTGATCGGCTTGTCTTTGAGTATATCCCAGTTTCTTCACTGCTAGAGTGAACCTCTCAAACCAAGCTCTGGGGGATTGCTTAAGCCCATAGAGGGCTTTCCTCAGACGACATACCTTGCTGCTGTCCTCTAGGGGAGTGAACCCTGGAGGAGGTACCATATAGACCTCTTCATGCAGATCACCATAAAGGAACACATTCTTCACATCCAGCTGATGCAAAAGCCATGCTTGGTTTGCTGCTACAGACAACAAAACCCTGATGGAGTTCATCTTTGCCATAGGTGCAAAGGTCTCCACATAGTCAATCCCGTAGGTCTGAGTGTACCCTTTGGCAACCAGTCTGGCCTTGTACTTCTCTACTGACCCATCGGCCTTGTACTTTACTGTGAACACCCATCTCCATCCAACCGGCTTCTTGCCTCTTGGCAAGTCAACAAGCTCCCAAGTTTTGTTCTTATCCAGCGCCTTCATTTCTTCTACCATAGCAGCTTTCCATCTAGGGTGTGCTAACCCTTCTGTCACGGAAGAGGGAGTGGGAATGGTGAAAACTAATGTGATAAAGGCTCTGTATGAAGGTAACAAAGCATCGTAGGAAACGAAGTTGTTCAATGGATGTTGAGTACAACTTCCAATGCCTTTTCTAATAGCAATATGAAGATCAGAATCATCAGTAGACAAGGGAATGACAGGTATAGGGAGAGATGGAGGATTACCTGGATCCGAGGAATGAACCACTGGTCCTGGATCAGCTGTGACTGTCGCCCTTCTGCTATAGACTTCGAGCTCCTTCTTAGCTCTAGGAGCACTATTAATCACACTAGTAGTATGAGTGTGTGGAGGCCTCTCAAACTCTAGAGGAGGAGATATGGATATAGTAGGAAGATGAACATTCCACCTCTCTTCATTACTACTCTCCCCCTGAAGAGAGGTGGGAGAGAAAAAAGAAAGCTCCTCATGGAAGGTGACATCCATGCATACAAACTTCTTCCTAGAGGATGGATGGTAACACTTGTACCCTTTATAGGTAGAGGAGTAACCAAGAAAGATGCACTTGAGTGGTTTGGGATCTAGTTTGGTGCGATGAGGACCAAGGATACGTACATAACATACACACCCAAAGATGCGAGGAGGAACAGAGAAAAGAGGAGAATTAGGGGAAAGAACTTGAAAAGGAGATTTAAAATTGAGAACACGAGAGGGTATTCTGTTACTCAAGTAGGCAGCCGTCAACACAGCATCTGACCAATAGGTCTTGGGGACATGAGAGCCAATCAAAAGAGATCTCGCTATCTCAGTCAAATATCGCATTTTTCTCTCAGCTACACCATTCTGTTGAGGGGTGTAGCTGCAAGAATTTTGATGACAAATCCCATGGTCAAGAAGGTCGTGTTGAAGCCCCCCAAACATGTATTCTCTACCTTGGTCAGTATGAAGAACCTTGATGGAGACACCATATTGGGTTTGGATCATCTTATGAAACCCTGAAAGATGGAATGAGCTTCATCTTTGGTTTTCATGAGATAAACCTATGTACACCTAGTATGATTATCAACAAAGGAAATGAAGTAGCGGAAGCCAAAGATAGAAGTAGTTGGGGAAGGCCCCCATGCATCAGAATGCACAATATCAAAACATGTAGAACTTCGATTACCTCTGGAGGGATAAGTGGATCTACAATGCTTGGAGAGCTCACAGGTCTCACAGTGTAAAGCAGAAAAAGAAACAGAAGTAAACAAACTAGGAAATAAAAGTTTCAAATACTAAAAAGAGACGTGCCCCAGCCGGGCATGCCAGTTCAAGACAACATCTATCCTACTACTACTAGCAGAAGACTGTAGTGCTGTGGGCTCTGAAAGGTGTCCATCCAGAAGGTAGAGGCCGTTAGCTTCATGTCCAGTGCCAATCGTCATCTTCGTCTCGAGGTCCTGAAAGACACAAGAAGTAGGGGAAAAGGTGACACTACAGTTTAGGTTTTTTGTCAAAGCACTAATAGAAAGTAGGTTAGAAGTAAATCTGGGAACATGCAAAACAGATGTAAGAAGCAATTGAGGAAAGGGAAGGATATTCCCTTTCCCAGACACAAGATAAGGTGCCATCAGTTGTTCTCACCTTATCTCGGCTAGAACAGATAGAATAACTGGAAAATAAAGAAGACAAGCCCGTCATGTGTTCCGAAGCCCCTGAATCGATGATCCAAGTGGGACTGGATGATGGGAGAGACACATGATGAGCAGTTCTAGTGTTCCCTGACTGGGCAAAGGAGGTGGATGATGTGGCAGAAAGACCATCAAGCTGTTGAAGCAGTCGTCGAAGGCCTACATACTCTGTGGCTGAAAACCACTAAGAGGAGCTGAAGGAAGAGGGCTCGCCAGAGACTGTCCTGGGGAAGGAGCAGAAGAATCCATACTGACTGTATGAGCACTGGAGGAGGCTGGCTGGCTAGGATGCCCATGTAGCTTCCAATACTTGACACGCACATGGCCTAACTTGCCGCAGAAATCACACTTGGGCCTCTCTCTAGTCAGAGACATCCCGGGAGAAGGTCCAGTAGGAGCATAAGATGGAGCTGAGGTAGTCTGATAAGATGGACCCCTCGAAGGCTGCTGTAACTGCTGAGGCTGATAAGCAGGAGAAGCTGCTAGAGCTGATCGCTCTGGAAGGGGGTGCTCGCTCTGAAAAGAGATCCGCCTACTCTCCTCACTCTAAAGATAAGCGTACACCTCACTGAGAGAGGGGAGATCCATCCTACTACTCAAGATCTGAACACGGGCAAGCTAATAAGACGGATTGAGCCCAGCAAGGAAATCGAAGATCTGACCCTTCTCTATATAATGGCGAAAGGGAGCAATCTCTGATGGATTAAGAGGCTGATACGAGTAGTAATGATCAAGCTCCTGCCACAAGGTACGAAGAGCAGTATAGTACTGAGAGAAGGACTTCTCCCCTTGTCGAAAGTGGGAGATAGTTTGTCGCAGCTGAAATGCCCGGCCTGTGTTCTGCTGCTGTGAGTAAGTCTTCTAAATGATCTCCCAAACCTCTTGCGCTGTGCGCATGAATAAGAAACTCTCGCTGATATCAGGCTCCATAGAGTTGAGGAGCCATGACATGACAGTCAGATCATTTGTCTGCCACTGTCGATAAGAGGGATCGGTCTTGGGAGGCTCAACTGTATCCCCCGTAGTGTTACCGAGCTTCCCACGGCCTCCAATAAACAACCGTGCTGCCTGAGCCCAACGCAAATAGTTCTTGCCTTCCAACTTCACTGATGTGATCTGTAAGCTAGGGTTCTCATAAGCCAAGCGATGCACTATAGGGCCTCCAACGCCAGTGTAGGGAACATCCGTGCTCACATCTAACGTTGATGGAGAAGCCAAGGAGGGTGGAGTAACCAAGGAAGGGAGGCAGAGGATCTGCCATGAAGACTAAGTCGATGGAGTGCTGATAAAATACACAAACAGCAAAAAATAAGGCCAAATCAACACGATAGCAGCATCGCGATGTCACAAACCATCAAGGAACCAATCAAAAACATGAGAGAGATCTAGGATCCAAGGAGGGATGTGCTGAAGGTCAAGCCGATGTCAAGAAGGGGCTGAACAACCCAACCGAAAGCTCCAAAATATCCGAATAAGCCACCGATAGTCACATAGGACTGAAGAATCCTCCCATATGACCCAAATAATGATGGACGAACTGTAGGAAAGCAAAATGATAGATGCAAGGCTGAAATCGCAGCCCAATTAGCCCTAAAAAGTTGCTGGCAGTAATTGGAGGGGAGAAAAATCCTCACAACTCACTCAAATCTTCATGAAATCGAGTAAGATTTGTCCCTTTCGCTTCGAAATATTGTAGAGGGTTAAAATCGAGCAACAAACAGAGCCAAAAAAGGCTTAATAGATCAAGAGATCGAGTAGAACCAAAAACCCCAAAAAACGAGCCCGACTGTAAATCACTCAATAAACGCCCAAAAAGATCTCAAAAAAATTCCTAAAAATCACCATAAATCATAAAAAATGAAGATCTACCAGGTAGAAGAGGATTCGGAGGACCTCGATTTGCGTATCCATAGGCTGATGACGTCAGCAGACGTCAGCCTTAGTCCGACGCTCCTTCGATTGTTCTCCGGCTGAAGATTTCCCTTGTTAGCTCTGATACAAAGTTGAATTAGTTGAATTGAAGAATTAGGGTTATGTTTAGAGAAGAGAGAAGGAAGAAGAGAGGGAGAAAGGATGTCATGCGCTTAATTCACAATGACCCCATAAATCTTATTTATAAAAAAGTTTTACATAAAAAAGACAAGTATATCCCTCACAAGAGGTATTTACAGAACTACCCTTATACAAGATAAATACGTATTTCTACGTATCTGATAACACATACAAAACGTTTCTCAACACATTTGTTTGTAAAGCTGGAAATAAATGAATGGGATGATCTTCTAAAATAAAAAAGAAGTAGCTAAGATAGTCTTTCCATAGTATGAAATCTTGGGCTGCCATTTTGAAATACTTCCAAGGGTTGCCATGGACTTCAAAGTTGTCTAGCATGACTACTGAATGTAGCATTTAAGAAAAAATCCAATCCTGTTTCGAGGATGTTAGTTAATTAGGGTTTCATGGAGAATGAGAGAGAAGAATTGGTAGAAAGAGGGAATTGTACGGAGCAACATAACGTTCTCTCCATACGTCCCCTAATATATATAACATAAAATAGTAAGAACAAAATTACCAAAATATCCCTAAGAAACGTACGGACCCCGAACCCCTGGTGGCCTTCGGCCTGCAACCCCCCCCCCCGTGGTCTTAGGCCGGTACATTAATTACATTAACAATAATAACTAACAGAGGAAACCGGGGTTTGGAAGATGAAAGGTTCAAATAGTTACTCCTAGAAAGATCTTGACATAACAGGAACTAATGGCATCTTTAGAGATAATATCGGCAGGAAAGCAATGGTGTACTGTGGTACGAATGGTGTGAAGGACTCAAATATAGTGGAGGCGTGCCCCTTATTCTCTTAGGATTGTTCTGTGAAACCACTTCCCATTGAGATTGAACGTGACTCCAATGCAATTTTGTGGACATCAAGGAAATCAGTGAGACCCTAGAGGCTTTTTAAAACTGTTAATCAATCCCAGATCGTAGCATAGGCCTAACATTTTGTAATTCACACTTGTAGAAATGCCATTGAAGATGCCACTTCATTGGCTAAAATGTTGGTAAATCGGCATCCCTTGTATATTAGAAATTTTCTTTAGCTTCCTTACACTCTTCACTTCTCAAAATTAAGGAAAAAATCAATTTGTTGACTTCAAAATTCCAACCAATGCTAGTCTTGACAAATCAAACTGTTCCTAGAAGGCTAGAACAACTTATCTCTATACTGACCATAGATGTCACATCTTGGTGGTGCTCTTAAACCGCATGGTCAAGAGTGAATAAGAGGAAGCCCAAAATAAAGCTGAGATACTTGTCTATCTCTGGTTGATGCACAGGTTAGGTGTTGGTATGGTTGTGGAAACCGGAGAAAGTCATCCCAAGTCCATTTGGATGCGCTGGGATTCCTGATAAACATCATAAGGTGTGAGAAGAGGAATAGCGTATCATACTGGAGCAAAAAGTACTGAAACTATGAATTAGGATTAGAGCTCTACAACCCATAGAAACATATTTTATTAACTAAACTAACTTAAGAAATGATCACATTGGCAATGATATATCAGTAATAAAGAATAAAAGAACAAAATGAAATGTAGCATTAAGATATTGATAATATGATCTATTATAGAATATACAAATGATTTTCAGGAATCACAAATATATTGAAGGATTATGTGTTATCAGGGAATTATTTCCAGTGCCAGTTCCAGAAGTATTCTGCTTGAGGTTTCATTAGTACAGCTAGGTAGATTTAGTGAAATCCAGGAACAACGTATTACTGTCCGACACAGATACAAGGTGTCTGACATGGCTCCTTTGGGAAGCCCAAAAAGCGAATTTCCATACGTGTCTTGTAATATATTATTTTTGTTCTATTAAAATCAGAAGTTTTTTATCAAAATAAAAATTAGGAAAGAAATTCATGAAAAGTAAAGAAAACATTTCCATACACCATAGAGCTATAACTTAAAAACATAAGTAGATTTATAAGCGGGAAGATTATTGAACAACTATAGTTGTGTAACAACTTATTAGTGTATAGAGGAAGGGACAGACCATTCTTGTCAGGAAGTATTGACATGCTATCTGTGTTGCTACGTGTCGGCATGGCCAAAAATGGGAAAAAACTGTCAATTTTACAGAATTACATGCCGTCCCGATGATTTGCTATCGGCTACACAATTCTCTTCTGTCAGTCCCTTCTATTTAGGCAATGAAGCAGGATCATGTGAAGGATTTGGAGGAAGCTTTAATACAGGTTGTCAACCTGACAAAACCCTCCTTCTGGAACTGGGACCACAATGCAGCTCGAAGAAAAGGTCAACACTAGCTGAGTTATCTAATGATTAGATAATTTTAAAACTATTTCAATGCAATATACTGGAAACCAATCTCAAATTTTGTACTTTGCAGCCCTTTCTTATCATTTTCCTGTTGTAATCTTGTATTCAAATGTTATAATTGATAAGATTTTAAAATTTTGTTTCTGACAACATCCCTTTAATTGCAGCATGTGTGCGAGTAACTAAAAATAAATTCTCTTATGCAGGGTGGAACAGACGATAAGTCAGAGGATGTGCTTACAGTCATTGAAGCCCCACGTCAGTCAGATCTGATGATAGAGTTAATAAAGAAGCTGAAACCACAGGTTGTGGTTACAGGGATGGCTCATTTTGAGGCAGTTACTAGTTCAGCTTTTGAACACCTCTTAGAGACGACAAGAAATATTGGTTCTCGTCTTTTCTTGGACATATCTGACCAATTTGTGCTGTCCAGTCTACCTGGTTCGAATGGGGTCCTGAAATATCTAGCAGGAAGTACTCTACCCCCACACGCAGCAATTTTATGTGGTCTAGTTAAAAATCAGGTAAACTTGTTTGTTTTGATATAACTGTTTGAAAAGTTGATGATTGACTTGAAGTTAAGCTGCATTAGCTCAGTTAGGCTGGGTAGTAGGTACCATGTTCAAGTAACATGAACCCAGCTCTTTATTTACTCACCAAGTCAAATTTGGAAGAATGGAAAACTATTTGTGGCTTGAGTCCTTTTAGAATATTAATTGATCTTGAGTTTGCTGTAATTACAGATTGTACTTTTTAATGGTCGAAGTGAAACATTCTTTCCAGGTTTATTCAGACTTGGAAGTTGCTTTCGTCATTTCGGAAGAGGAGACCATTTTTAAGGCATTGTCCAAGACCGTGGAGTTACTAGAAGGGAATACAGCTTTGTTTAGCCAATACTACTATGGTTGTCTTTTCCATGAGCTTCTAGCCTTTCAGCTTGCTGATCGCCATCCAGCCGCACAGGTTCATGAGTCTTTTTTTTTCTAATTTTTCCTAGGATATGAAAAGGATAATAGGTTTGACAATTTAGTTACTTCTCAAATCTTTGAAAACTGAATAGGTGCACAACTTTTAAATTGACTGCATTTCTGCAAAACTGCTTTTTCTTTTGGTCGCAGAGGATCCTTTTGTCAAAATGCTTCTGAATTCCTGACTATTAGAAAAATAACACCAGTAATGTGGTCAATTTGCTTCTATCAATTGTAAATGAAGAGGTGACACTGGGTTGTTCATAAGGAAGAAAGAACGGTCATTTTACCATGCTAAATATTGGATAAGAAAACAGAGAATTGGTGTTTTATTTACTAGTTTGTGTTATTTCTTCTGGTTTTAGATTTTATATCTGTGGTTTGTGTTAAATCCAAAGGAAGCCTTTCAAACCACAATAAACAACACTGTGTGGTTTTGGTGCATATTGGTCAATTTGAGCAGTTCCATGGAATTCTCCACATACCAGCTTTTGTTATTCATAAAATCACAGTGTATTGGCTAAACTTTCAATTATTTAATTTTATTTTATTTTAAGCTAATGTCCTGTTATTGCTGCAGAGGGAATGTTCAAATGCGAAATCTGTTAAGATGATTGGGTTTGCAAGCTCTGCTGTTTCGGCCCTTAACAACGCCGAGCTGTCTATTAGTGAGGCAGAGAACTTGTCACTGATTCGCATGGATGTAGATCAAAGCTTTCTTCAGATACCTTCCCCCGTTAAGGCTGCCATCTTTGAGAGTTTTGCGAGACAGAACATGGTCGAGTCTGAAACTGATGTGAAGACTGGCATCCGGCAGTTTATCAAGAGCAATTATGGGTTCCCAACTGATAGCTGCACGGAATTCATATATGGGGACTCCCCACTGGCTCTTTTCAACAAGCTGGTCCTTTGTTGCATCCAAGAAGGCGGAACCTTGTGCTTCCCAGCTGGCTCAAATGGGAATTACGTGTCTGCTGCCAAGTTTATGAAAGCGAACATTGTGAATATCCCGACCAACTCTGAAGTAGGATTTAAGCTTACAGAGAAGGTGCTCACAGAATTACTTGGGACAGTGAATAAACCATGGGTGTACCTTTCGGGTCCAACAATCAACCCAACTGGCTTGCTTTACAGCAACGAGGAGATCCGACAAATATTATCTGTCTGTGCTGAGTTTGGGGCCAGAGTGGTGATTGATACTTCTTTCTCAGGATTGGAATTCAACACTGAGGGTTGGAATGGCTGGAACTTGGAGGACAGTTTGTCGAAACTGAGTTGCCCGGGCAACCCATCTTTTTGTGTGTCTCTGCTTGGGGGACTTTCTTTTGAGATGCTGACTGGAGGGCTCACATTCGGGTTTCTGGTTCTGAATCAGCCTGTTTTGATTGACACATTCTATACCTTTCCAGGATTAAGCAAGCCGCACAGCACCGTTAAATATGCAATAAAAAAGTTACTAGGTCTGAGAGAGCAGAAAGCAGAGAAATTATTGGAGGCCCTCGCAGAACAGAAAGGGATCCTGAGGATTAGAGCTAACCGCTTAAAGGAGGTAAGCGTTTCTTTGTTAAGAAATTTTAGCAACAGATTTTTCAGTCATCAGAAACTTTGTGTTCTTTGGTTTTTCATGTTTCATGGTACGGTTCTTCAATCAAGGTTTGAAAACTTAAACCATTGGTTAAACTTGATGTGAACTGTTAACTTGGCTAAATAGTGCCTGAAAATAAACAGTTGAACTACACCAATCCAATCAAGGGATTTGGATACTTTGTTGCAGCTATAACTCTATTCTGGGTAGACCACCCCAGGAAAACTATGCTTGTTGAAGAGTACTTTTATCCACTCTAAAGGCTGAAAAACACATACATTCCCATAGTCCTGCAGCAAGCCAAGTTATAAATAGCTCTTACGGTGGGTCTATCCAGTTGATTTTAGGATTAGGGTTAAGGTTCCAAGCAAGCAAGAGAGAAAGAGGGAAAGAGAAAAAGAGAGCATGTATGTTACATGACTCCCACATTCTATTTATATGTAAAGTAGGAATTACAAAAAACCCCTTATAGATATTGGGTGTCCCTTATACTAAAAAGGGTACACCTGTTCAATTTAATACATGATAACACTCCCCCTCAAGATGATGCATAGATATCTATCATGCCTATCTTGCTAAGACAAAGATGAAGTTGGTAACTAGGTACCCCTTTAGTAAGCACATCTGTTATCTAATCACCTGACTGCACAAATGGAGTACACACCTCTCTAGTGAGGATCTATTCACGAATAAAATGTCTATCCACCTTTATGTGTTTTGTCCTGTCATGCTGAACTGGGTTATGAGCAATGCTTATTGCTGCGTTGTTATCGCAGTATAAGCTCATTGGACTAGTGACTGGAAATCCCAATTCTGCCATAAGGACTTTAAGCCATAGTATCTCGCAAAGACCATGGGCCATGGCTCTAAACTCGGCTTCTGCGATGGACCTTGCTACAACATGTTGTTTCTTGCTTCTCCATGTCACAAGGTTACCTCCCACAAATGTACAGTAACCATAGATGGATCTTCTATCATCCTTACCACCTGCCCAGTCTGCATCAATGTAGCCTATGTAGGACTCCACTCTCATGTGACCATTCTTCTTGAAGTGGAGACCCTTGCCAGGAGCAGATTTGAGATACCTCAATACCCTGTTAGCTGCTTCGAGATGGATATCTCTCGGTGAGTGCGTATACTAACTTATTACACTGACCGCATAGGCAATGTCAGGTCGAGTCAAGGAGAGATAGATTAATCTTCCAACTAATCTCTGAAAGCTAGTAATATCTTTTAGGAACTCGCCAATGGATTCACCCAACTTGTGATTATGTTCTATAGGCGTATCAACATGTCTTGCACCCAATTTCCCTGTCTCTTGGAGGAGATCTAGAACATACTTTCGCTGAGAGATGAAAATTCTTTTTTTCGATCTTGCCACCTCTATCCCTAAGAAATACTTCAGGGATCCTAGATCTTTGATTTCAAATTCACCAGCTAAGTATTTTTTTAGCTTGACGATTTCCGCGGCATCATTTCCAATCACAATAATGTAGTCGACATAGACGATAAGAGCAGTATTACTCTGCCAACAATGCTTCACAAACAGAGTATGGTCCGCTCGACTTTGGGAGAAACCCAAGTTCTTCACTGCCCGCGTGAATCTCTCAAACCACGCCCTGGGTGTCTGTTTAAGTCCATATAGTGACTTTTTTAGCTTGCACACCCTGTTGTCTCCTTCTGCAGGAAGAAATCCAAGAGGAGGAACCATGTACACTTCCTTATACAAGTCCCCGTGAAGAAAAGCATTCTTCACATCAAGTTGATATAACGGCTAGGAGTGATTGGCTGCATGGGATATGAGCACCCTTATGGAGTTTAACTTTACTACAGGAGCAAATGTCTCCACATAATCAATGCCATAGGTCTGGGAATACTCCTTGGCTACCAACCGAGCCTTGTATCTCTCAACTGACCCGTTGGCTTCGTGTTTCACTGTATACACCCATCTACTCCCCACAGGTTTCTTTCCTTTAGGTAACTCAACTAATTCCCAGGTGTTGTTTTTCTGCAAAGCTCTCATCTCTTCAACCATCGCAGCTTTCCACTCTAGATGTCGCAATCCTTCTGCTACAGATGAAGGTATAGGAATGGTAGATAGCGAGGTGATAAATGACTTATAAGAGGGGGACAAGGCTTCATAGGACACAAAATTACTCAGTGGGTGTAAAGTGCAACTTCTAACACCTTTTCTGAGAGCAATAGGGATATCAGAAGAGCAATCATCATTAGTAGAATCTGGGATTGAAGCAATAGGATCTGAAGGTATATTTGGATCTGAGATAGGTCCCATTGGTGCGTATGGACGTAGCCGCGGCTTTTTTTTTTTTTGATAAGTATAAGTTTTATTGGGCCAATGCCAAGAGAAAACAAAGCCTTAGCTAAAGAGGTCGAGATGACCTACAATGAGCTAAGCCAAGCCTTCAAGGGCTAAAGGAGGGCCAGCTACTAACAATCCCGACTACAAATGATATCCCACCGATAAACAAAGTCCTCGAAGAATAGGCCCTTGCATCCTGGAATCGCTTTAGACCAAAGATACATCAACCCCTTGATGTTGAGAATGATGGCGGCTAAATCAGCTTCCTTGCCTTCAAAAACTCTCTGATTCCTTTCCTTCCAAAGGCCCCAAAGAATCGCGTGGGGGAGGATCCTCCAAAGAGCATTACCCCTGACTGAAAAGGCTTTAGATAACCAACTGAGCATGAGGGATTTAGTAGAACCTGGAGTGACCCAACACATCCCGAACTCAGTAAGAAATGAGCTCCAAACTGCCATAGCCATATCGCAATGAATAAGGAGATGATCCACCGATTCCCCGCTCCTTTTGCACATCCAGCAGTAAACAACCAGGGTAATCCCTCTAGCCTTCAGATGGTTGATGGTTAAGATTTTATCAAGAGAAGCCTCCCAAGCAAAGAAAGCTACCTTGGAAGGGATTTTGGATTTCCAAACCAAGGAGACCGGGAACCCATTGTTCTCCGAGCTGTGAAGGGCCTCATAGAACGACTTCACCGAGAAAGTACCACCTCGTGACCAGATTCATAACCTTTTGTCTCGGACTGATGGGCGGAGTTGGACTCCCTGCAATCTAGACACCAATCTTGTTAGGGGTTTGATTTCCCAATCGTTGAGATTTCTCCTTAATCCCAAATTCCACCCATTGTCCCCTCCTGCATTCTGGAAGCAATCCTGAATTGACCAATGCTTCTGTTCCGAAATAGAATAAAGAACCGGGAAATCCACACAGAAGGGATTATCCCCGCACCAGATGTCCTCCCAGAAGCGAATCCTAGTTCCGGAACCAGCCTCAAAGCGAACCCCCTTCATAAACTCCTCTGAAGCCTTCAGAATCCCCCTCCACACGCTACACCCGTATGAAGATCTCACCATCTGACTGGCCCACCCATAGAGAAGAATCCCATATTTGCCTACTATAACCCTCCTCCAAAGACTGTTGAGTTCCTCCCCGAATCGCCATAACCATTTTCCAATGAGAGCTAGGTTCATGGCTTTAAGAGATTTAATGCCCAAGCCACCATCTTTCTTTGTCTTGCACACCCTTTCCCATCTGACCAAATGAAATTTATGCTGGTCCGCTTTTCCTTTTCATAGAAAATCCTTCATGATCTTCTCCAGGCCCGTTTGCACCTTTCTTGACATTAAAAACAACGACATATAATAAATTGGGAGGCTTGAAAAGGAGCTTTTTATCAACACCAGTCTACCACCTTTGGATAAATATCTGGATTTCCACACAGCCAATCTCTTTCCAAAGCTTTCTAACACCGGGTCCCATAGAGATTTAGATCTGTTGGATGCCCCAAGGGGGAGGCCCAAATAGAAGGACGGGAAGCTACCAATACTCCACCCCAGAATTCTAGTTAACCCCGTTATATCCTCGACCTCACCCACCCCAAACAACTTGCTCTTCGAGAGATTGACCCGTAAACCAGATACAGCTTCAAAACAGCAGAGGAGGCCTTTCAGAAATTTGACTTGGGAAACTTCAGGCCCAAGGAAGATGAGGGTATCGTTGGCAAACTGAAGGTGGGAGATGATCGGAGCCCCCTGAGCTACCTCGAAGCCCTCTAACTCCCTTATAGCCATTGCTTTGGAGATCATTTTTGCTAGAGCTTCCACCACCACTATAAATAGGAAAGGGGATAGGGGGTCTCCTTGCCGCAACCCTCTAGAACTTTTGAAGAACCCAGCTGGGGATCCATTAACAAGGATCGAGAAAGCAGGGGAAGATGTGCATTTCAATATCCACCGTCTCCATTTGGTCCCGAAACCCATTTTTCCAAGCATAAAGTCCAGGAAATCCCAGTTTACGTGATCGTAGGCCTTTTCCATGTCAATCTTATATGCTAACCCCGGCTTTCCCAGTTTAATTCTTGAATCGATGCATTCGTTGGCAATAAGAACTCCGTCAAGGATTTGTCGCCCCTTCACAAAAGCACCTTGGTTGTGTGAGATCACCGAGGGAATCACCTCGCTCAGCCTCGAGGCAAGCACCTTAGCAATCATTTTGTAAGTGCTGCCCACCAAACTGATGGGTCTGTAGTCTGATAAATCTTCAACATCTTTAGATTTCGGAATCATGGCAATAAATGTGCTATTGGAGGGGTAATCCAGATAGCCTTCATCTTGGAACTCCGCCACTACTCTCATAAAGTCGGCTTGAATGATATCCCAACAGTGCTTATAGAAAGTAATAGTAAATCCATCAGGGCCTGGGGCCTTATCGCCAGCCATATCTGATAAAGATTTCACCACTTCGGTCTCTCCAGCCTTGCCCTGTCTGCCTCGCTAATCTGATCAAATTGAAGCCCCTCGAGTGATGGTCTTAGCAAAGAAGGTTCAGTGTAGAGATTTTTATAGAAGTTGACCACACCCTTCCTGATGCTCTCTTCATCCTCCATCATCTCTCCCCTGATCCTGAGCCTAGAGACGAAGTTCCTTCTTCTATTAGCATTGGCCACCTTGTGAAAAAACTTCGTATTATTGTCCCCCTCCTTCAACCACTTGACTCGAGATTTTTGCCTCCAGGAAATCTTCTCCATCTTCACTATGTTCTGGAAATCAGCTTTTAAGTTGGTTCTTGCTGTTCGGTCTTCCAAAGAGAGATTGAATTCTTCCTCTTTTCTATCCAAAGCTGCAATTTTATCCAACACTAACCTCTTCATTTGTTCAACCCGGCCAAAGACCTCCCGGTTCCAAACTTTGATTTTCTCTTTGAGAGCTTTCAGCTTGCTTCTAAAGCAGCCCCCCGCCTTTCCATGGAAAGAGAAGGACTTCCACCATTCGTCTACCTTCTCTTTGAAATGAGGGTGACTTAGCCACATATTTTCGAACCTGAAAGGAATGGGTCCCAATCGGAAACCCCCACAGTCCAGCACCAAAGGAGTGTGATCCGAAGCAAGTCGAGAGCTCACAGCTAAGGAGGCACCTTGAAAGTGATCCTCCCAGTTAGGGGACACCAAGAATCTATCCAGTCTGCAAAGGATGGGGGTTTCTTGATTGTTGGACCACGTATAATTGGCTCCCCCCATCGGAAGATCCATCATGGAGTGACGATGGATAAATTTGTTAAAGTCTCTCATGCTTCTGGTTATTCGACCCCCAACATTCTTTTCGCTCGGAAACCTGACAGTATTAAAGTCCCCACCACTACACCACGGATCACCCCAGTACCCTGCAATATCCTCCAATTCTTCCCAATACTGATCCCTGTAGTTACTGCCAGAGGGCCCATATACCCCCGTCAGAACCCAATAGAACTGCTCCCCCACGCATCTGCATCTGATGGACACTGAGAAGGCTCCGATTAAGGCTCCATCCACCTCAAGAGTGCTTCGGTCCCAAACAATCACTATGCCCCCGGAGGATCCAATAGCAGGTAAAACTTGCCATCCATGATTATCGGATCCACACACTTCCCTGATTAAGTCTGAATCCACCTTTTCCAATTTCGTCTCCTGTAAAACTATCACGTTGGCCCCCAAGTTTTTTACCACACTTTTCACCACAGCTCTTCGCTCCCTGTTTCCCAATCCCCGGACATTCCATGAAAGGATTTTAAGCTTCATTAAAAACCTTCTGTTTCCGCCCGCTCCTGCGACTACTGTACACCAGAGGGTCCTCCGAATTAAAAGGGCTTTTCAGCCTCTGAATCTCCCTTGGAATTTTGCACGACATAATGGTTGGCTTCAAGCCGCTGCTCGTACCTTCCTCCCCTACCTTTTCTATCTCGTCCCCCTCTACCCCTACCATGGTATTATCTGATCCGACTAACCCTATGGAAGAGTCCTGATTCTGGAAGGGGGTGTTACCAGACCCACTAACCCCTTTAATGGCCAAAGCTCCTGTTTCCAGCCCCATACAGGTACTACTAGTGCTGCTGGCTGCGCTCTTAGGAATTCCTAGGATAGTCAATAGTAAGTCTCTGCCCTCTGCCTCTTGACCTGCGAAAGACAACCCCAGGGATATCCCCAATTTGATGATGTTGCCTCCGTACCATTCGTTTAATGATCGTTCATCTGAGTTCAGGGACTCAATAGGCCTAGGGATCTCTATGTTGCCCATCGATTTCAATGCTAACCTTAGATAGTTCTGAGCATAGTTAGCTACTTCACCAGTAGCCACGTTCTTCATTAACTGATTGTCGCCAGCTTGCTTCTTATCCCATCTCGTCGACGTCGGTGCTGATATCTCCAATCCTTGCTCTGCCTCCGTCGAAATAGTTTCCAGTGGACCGGTATTCGTCTCAACCCCTTCTGTCCTTGCTTTGAATCCTTCTACGGTTAACCCCATCTCGCAACCCAACTTAGGCCCGTGAGCCTGGAGAATCCCAGACCGCAGACTATCCCCAAGGGGAATAGGTGGAAAAAAGAAGTGACCAGGAGAAGAAGATGGAGAGGAGGGGTTGTCGACCATACCTATTACCATATCCTCCG